>BTHU01000015.1:73019164-74241664 GCA_036184795.1 Tokudaia tokunoshimensis
GTAAGCCCAAATACATCCTTTCTTCTACAAAAAAAAAAAATAATAATTCCCCTTTCTATGTCAAGAGAGAGGGAGAGGGAGAAGGAGGGGGAGGAGGAGGGGAGGGGAGAGGGAGGGGGAGGGGGAGAGGGAGGGGGAGGGGGAGAGGGAGGGGAGGAGGGGGGAGGAGGGGATGGGGAAAGGGAGGAGGGGAGGGGGAGGGGGAGGAGGGGGAGGGGGAGGAGAGGAGGGGGAGAGGGGGAGGGGGAGAGGGGGGGAGAGGGAGGGGGAGAGGGAGGGGAGAGGGAGGGGAGAGGGAGGGGAGAGGGAGGGGAGAGGGAGGGGAGAGGGAGGGGAGAGGGAGGGGAGAGGGAGGGGAGGGGGAGGGGGAGGGGGAGGGGGAGAGAGAGAAAACAAGTGGTTCTGGAGCTTTAGGGTCTTAAGAAGTCTGAGGCTTCAATGTGAGGGCACTGATAGGAAAAAAGAGAGGATGTGGGTAGGAGCCTGGATCTGAAACCAGCCTATGGTGATTCTGGAAGCCAAGCAAGGAGTCTCAGGGAGGCCGGATTCATGAACAGTTTATACTCTGGTTAGCATTTTTGTTACTGTTATACAAAGCCTTTGAGCTGCCCTCAGTCCAATTAACAACCATGATAACCTCACCCATTAACCAACCTGTATCTGAGCAGGATCATTTCTTTGCTCCATTGCCCTTGCCGTATTTGGGATGGACAGATACTGTTTCACATATCTCCAGAAAATGTTCACACCACTTCATGGGTTGAAATGGTAGTTTAGAACAAACAGGATTGCAGACACATCAGGAATCCAGTTTTCTAAGAGAGAGGATTTGAGGTGGGATACATTTCCCAAGTTGTGTTTCCCATAAAGGAGAAATGAAATATCATAACCTGATCCTGGAGACCGAGCATCAGGATCAATGGTGGATGCCATTAAGCAGAAAATTTCGATTCAAGCATAAAACCAGTTGGAATAACTTTCTCTTGAAGTAATAAATTCCATGCCTTGGAAATTGTTCTCAGTCTAATATAGTTTGTTCATATGATTTGGTTCACAGAAGAGCAGAATAGGTATGGCCAGGAAGTGTGTTAGAAATACAGACTTTTGACTCCTCCCCAAACCTGAATTTTAATAATTTGCATTGCAACTCCATCTCCTTGTGACCATTACGACACTGAGCTAGAAAACTTTTTCCCACTGAGTAGATAGGTTGGTATATGACCCGAACAGTTTTCCCTATATTCTGACTTTGAAAGCAGATCTCTGTTTTGCTTATCTTTGTCATTCAAACTCCAAAGGGAAGCAAGGCTGTTCAACCCAGAAGCTCCTACTACTCTTCGCCTTTGTGAAACTCGTTTGCTGGGCTATACACCATCTATGTTCATTTACATGGTCAGAACAGTGATGTGTTATATTTCAAAGTAACTTTGTGCTTCTTAAATGGTGCAGCTAAAATGTGTCACAGCAGGTTGAGAAGAGCAAAAGCGACCATGTTTGAAAGGTCTTACTACCCTTCCAGTCCCAAATCCTTAGCTAATTATTAGTGCTGGGTTGGGGGCTGTCACTGTGGATGCTTTTCTCCCCTGAGAATTTTTTTTTTTTGTGGCTAGTAGACACTTCTTGTGAGAGACACAGACCGAGACTCAGTGCTCTCTTGTGTTTGTCTTTCTGTTCCTCCACACAGTACATTTGTTTCCCCTTACTTTATTACTGGCATTGTCTAAGTCCTTGAGCTTTCCTTCTGAAAAAAAAAACTCATCTTGTTTGGTTTTGAAAACTGAAAACTGTGATAATTGTGGCAGTGATTCATCTATTAAAAGGGAAAATACGTTGATAAATTGTGGTAGTAATTATATTTTGTTGTTTTTGAGAAAGCACATTCCTTGAGTTTTTGCCTCCAAATGGAAGGAATTTTTAATTAGCACAAACACTGTACAGCTTCTCTGTAACAGGAAATCATCATAGAAATGAATAAGGCTTTCAGCTACAAACCTCTCATGACCTGATATTGCTTTGTGTGCTCACAATAACTGGTTTGTATGAAAAATCCCCACTGTCAGCAAAGACACATCACAGTTCACAAAGCCTCCATTCCACAAGGGGAACTATCTTTACTTGAGAAAGTAGCTGTTTTATGGCAAATGGCAATACCCAAGAACTCTTGGTTTTTGTATTTAAAACAATGGCAAAAAAATTGAAACATTTTACTTCTTTGAGTTTGCAAGAGACTTACTCTTCATGATGGTCAGTATGCTGGTGGCAGGGCTGGAAGCCTCCAGGTCCCATCACATTTTGTCTAATAATAAACCTATTGTTGATAAAGCATATAAAGGGCATTTATCCTGACTGAACAAAACATGCGTCTATGTGGGCTCAAACATGAGAACACTATCAACAGTTAATTTCTCTGTTTGCTTAGTACTTCTTACCTGTTCTTCTCATGGATGCCTGTCTAGAGTATGATTCTATTCTCCCTGAAAAATAATCAAACTTGCAGATCTATGTCCACATTATGGAAAAATAATCAACATTTATCTCCTATAGAAGAATATCTGTGTCATTCACTCATTCACTCATTCATTCAGTTGAGATAGTTTAATGTAGCCAGGACTGGCCTCAAACTATGTTCTTAGGCAGGTTTTGAACTTGTAATCTTTCTGACTCTATTGCCAAATACTGGGATTACAGTTTTTCACCACTACACACACCCAACTATGAGAAGAATTTTTTTTTGAAGATAAGAAACAAAACATCTTTTGAACTCTTGTTGGTAAACTGACATTCCTTTGGGTTCTAACCATTTAAAGCATGTTCTTACTTGTTTACAAGCTGTATTTTCCTGGGTACTATGACCCCTTTAAGGCTATTTCTTAGGCAGTACTAATTGCATCAGTTCTCTCTTCTTTTTTCTTTAATTTTGAATAATTTTACTGTATATATATGGGTATTTTTCCTTGGCATATGCCTCTGTAGCACTCTCCTGGGTTTCTGACATTCGAGGAAGCCAAAACGGAGGGTGTCAGGCCTTCTGAGACTGGAGTTACAGACGTGATGTTAGTGAGCTACCATGTGGAGTGGAATTAAATTCAGGTATCCCTAAAGAACAGCCCATGCTTTCTTAACCACTGAGCCACTGCTGGAGCCCCAGGTCCCTCTTCTTTTGCCAATCATGTTTTTCAAACTTACATTCTTTCCTCCTATTGTAGTTTTGAATTCTTGAATCCCAGTCCCTTCAGGATGCTGAAACTCCACTCATCTGCTGGACCATTCATCTCAGAGCATTCATGTCAGTCTTATGCATTCCTTCATGATGTTCCCCTCGTTGCCTGCTAGAGATGGTTTTTCATCAAGTTTCATCACCTATGACACAGCCCCTTTTTTTTTATACATGCATCTGGTGTATTAGCAGGATAACTTATCTGGAGCTGTCTTATCTAGAGAGTCTCCTCCAGCTCTCACAACTTATTCTTTCCATAGTCTGCCTTCAAAACATGAAAGCTTATTCTGACTTCTTCTTTCCTGTAGTGCTGTGTCCTGTCATTTATTTGAACATACATTATTTTTGTCATCTATTCATTACTTCATCTCTGTTGTATAGGATAAAGATAGAATTTTTCAGATAGCACTGTCAAGAAAGAGAAAACAAAAGCTTTTGTTCATTCAGTCCTGATGAGGTATAATGTATGCAATGTTGGCAGGAACATGCATAATTACCCAGGGTGCTTCTTAAAGAAGAAACCATGTATTTGCAACATATTTTTCTGCCATCCATGGAACATATCATAGCACTATTTCAAGACAAAGCAAGGCATGCCAATTAAAATGTGTAAAGATGTCACATCGGCATTCTTGATTAATGTTCATCCTTTCTAGAATTTCTTTCTAGAAAAAGAAATGAGGGATAAGTATCACAAACTCCTCTGAGAATGTTGAACTCAAGTTATGGCCACTTGTTATACATTTGTACTATTAATATATGGATCTTTTCTCTTTTATTAGTTAATTAATTAATTAACTTTCCATACTGATTGCAGCCCCTCTCCTTTCTCTCTTCAATCCATCCTCTCACCGTCCTTCTCCTATTCCCCCTGTTATTCCTCAAAGAAGAGGTGGCCCCACATGGGTGGTCCCCATGTTCTCTGGCATTTCCAGTCACATTAGGACTAAGTGCATCCTTTCCCACTGAGGCTAGACAAAATAGCCTAACTATGGGAGCAGAATTCAAAGGTAGGCAACAGAGTCCAAGTCAGAGACAGTGCTTGCTCCAGTTGTTAGGAGACTCTCATAAAGATCAAACTGTATATTTGTGACATGTGTGTAAAAGGACATATGTCCTAGATTGGTGGTTCAGTCATTGTGAGCCACCATGAGCTCAAGTTAGTTGGCTCTGTAGGTCTTATTATGTCCTTAACCACTCCCCCTCAGCTTCCTTCATTCTTCCTACACTTCTACAAGACTCTCTGAGCTTGGCCTAATATTTGCCTGTGGGTCTCTGCATCTGTTTCCACCAGCTACTGGATGAAGCCTCTAAGATTACAGTTAGGCTAGGCTCCTGCCTACAAGCATAGCGGAATATCATTAATAGTGTCAGGCCTTGGCTCTCTCCCATGGGGTGAGTCTCAAGTTGGACCAGTCATTGGTTAGACTTAATCTCTGCTACATCTTTAGCAATCCATACCTTGTAGTCTGGGCAAGTTTTGGGTCAAAGGTTTTGTGAGGGGGTTGGTGGTCCCTTTCTTCCACTGCTTTGCTACAGGAGGTGTCGACTTCAGGCTCCATATGCCCTGCTGCTAGGAGTCTCAGCTTGGGTCACTCCCATGTCCATCCCTGTACCAGTTCTTCTGCTTGTCCTATGGATGCCCACAATTTCCCTTCTCTCTCCCAGCCCTCCCAACTCCCAACTCTGCTCTCTATACAACTCTGATCCCCATACTCCTTTAGAGTTTAAAAGCTCTAAGCACTTGGCTAAAAGTAACTAAATGGAAACTTTTGTTTAGTTTAACTTATTACAGGTCTTCTAGGGGACAACAGATAGACATTGTTCATTCAATCCATAACTGAATTGACTTCAGCCAAGGTATTATAATACTGATATACAAGTGAAGATTTCCCAGGGATTCATCAGACAAAGCTAGAAATAGAAAATACATATTTTGTTAATGCTACTTCAACACATTCATAATTGTCACATTTGTGACTTTTTGAAACTCGTATGGACATAGTCATCAAAATATTAACCTTAGTGGAGTTCTCCACTTCTCAAATCTTTTACTTTGAGCTTTACCCCCAAGTATTGAGAAGTAACTACATTTTCCTCCTTATTATTATTATTATTAGTCAAAAAGTCTAAACTGGAAAAGATTTGGTAACTTTCTAATTTTCTTTGTAGTACATAACTCTGTGAATGTGTGTATGTGTGTGCTCACTCATGTACATGAATGTACATATGTTGTGTGCATGTTATGTTTGTGACATATGTGCCTGGAATGTGCGCAGGCAAGTGTGTGCCCATATAGTCATGTTCCGAGGCCACAGGAAGATATCAGTTGTTTTGCTGTAGCACTCTTGACTTTACTGCATGTGGCAGGGTCTCTCATTGATCTCCAGGCAGGCTACTGGCCAGCAAGCCACACTGTTCCTCCTGTCTCTTTACAACACAGTATTGGGGTGAAAGATTCCCTTGCAGCTATGCTTCATTTATTTTTTTTAAAATGATACTGGAGGCTAGAACTCAGATCCTCAGGAAATGCTTCACAGAGCTGTGCCATTCCAAGGGCTTTAAAATTACATAAGATGACAGAAGTTGATAGCACAGGATTTTGTGGAACTATCCTTAATGCCACAGAAACTTCTTAAGAAACCACATCCTTCAGTGCTCATGGTGTCCATCATAGTGTCCATCCTGCAGGAGCATTGATCTCTGAACTACTATTTAAACTATTTTAAATTTAATCTTCAAGTATAAGATGGCATTAGCAACTGTAGGAGCCTCAAGGTCTTAAAAATAATTGTTTTGCAATGTCTTACTCAACAAATGATCATTCTTCAGTTAAATCCTTAGGTTTGCAGGTGCAACAGGGAAATCCTATTAAATAGATACAGGACTATATCCAAAATATTGTCAGGATCATCATGAGTACTCCAACTATATTTCCTATTAAGAAAATGTCTCATAATGAGAGTAGCAATGATAATAGGAAGGGACAGGCCTGGTGCCTGGATGATTATGAAAGTAAACACTGCTTGTTGTAGATAGCCTTGGGCTTGTATTTTTATGCTAGTTCCACTCCTCAGAGGGGCTGCAGATGAGGAGTTGCTATATGAAACTTCTCCCTACCTTAATTTTAAATTAAAAAAGGCTTGAGCCAATGATTGGGTAGGAGGAATGGGGAGGAGCTGAGAGTTTGGGGGAGGAGAAAAGGATCGCCTGGAAGGGGGAGGAGCTATGAGAGATCAACTGAGAGGCTGCAGGGAGAGAAGCTTGTGGCCTGGAGAAACCACAATTTATATGGGATTATATAGATGGGAATAGAGTAGTGTAGTGGGAGATCTGCCCAATCTAGCTTTATAGCTTGTATTGTTACTGATTGAGTTGAGATTTCTTTTACTGGGTAATTGGGTTGGAAACAAAGTAGCAACAACTGCTATAGCTTCACAGCCTATATGCCTGCTCAGTTTTTCAACCAAAAGAGAATAATAGAGTATTGTCAGATTTTGAAGGAGGGTTGTATACAAACCTAATCCTCTCTGCTAATTTTTTTTGACTTGAGGCAAGATGCAAATGAAAATCAAAACTATAAGCATAGAATTGATTGACTGTGATTTAAAAAAATAAAAGCCAGAAACAGGACATAACCTACCTCCTTTCTTCTCATAGACTGTTAATCCTGAGACTTGCCAGAGAAAAACAAGTTTTACCATTTTGAGACACATTTGAAGCAAGCTTTAATTAAATATGGACTGGGATGGGCTTCAGTCAGGACCACTATCTGGAATTCCCAGGTTAGTAGCCCTGAGTGTTAGGGGAGCTATTTAAGGACAAATCTATGTGGCTTGGTTCTTATTTTAGAAGAACTGAAACTCTCAGAATGCCAAGAGGTTACCTGGTCTGTGGTAAGATAGGGCTTACAGATTAACTTTTGGGTCTTATAAGATGACTCTGTCAAAAGATGCTCCCATATAATGTGACAAAATTTCATATTACAATGAATGCTATAAAGAAAACAACATGGTGCTGACTTACCTGATGACATGAGTATGCTAGTTGATTATGACTTCTCCAAGAGAAGTTGAAGAAATATCATTTTCCCTACTATATGTAGGATAAGGATGGTTAAGCCATATTGTCATGCGAAGATAAACGTGCTCATCTGTAGTAAAAAGCAACCTTGCATCCATCTTTCTGTAAGTCTTAGTGAAATATTAAAATCTTCAGAGGTTTAGGAAAAATTTAATGTACCCTGAGCAGTAAATGGGACAAAAACATTACTTTTTTCCTTCAAATAATCACTATTATCTCCATTATCACCAATGTTAATAGCAACCCCCTGCTTCAAAAGACTTTTTAAAAAATAAATGTCCAAAAGAATGTACAGGCTTCTTAAGACACTTGCCACTTTGTAAAACACAGCTACAAAAATTTTCTAAGATCTTAAAACCTTAGAGCAAAGAGCTCCCATACAGGTGGTTATCTGTTATCTTCTTTGTGGTTTACACATATGCCAAATTTAGCAGATGAATTGTTTAGCTTTTAAAGCAGCACTTTAGCTTATTTACACTCAGAGAAGTGACCAATGTAGAGCCGAACAGTATGTAGTTATTTAAAATATAATTTTAAAATAGTGTAAAATATGCAGCAGAGTAGGCAAAATTCTTTGTTCGACAAACATTTATGGTCATGTTGAATTTTTTTTTAAAAACGAAAATCATAAGCAAGTTAAGGAATAAACAGTGTTGAAATGAGAAACAGCTAGAAGCATTCATTATGACATTGCTCGAAACATTTTATGCAACTTCAAGCACCCTGGTATTTGGAGACTTTGTGGGGAATGCATGATGAAATAGTTCAAAGACCATATCAATGAATTATAGATTCTCCAAAGGAAAGAAGAAATCCTTGGAATGTCATCGTCACACTTTCCTGACCATCTAAAGGAGAATTCATTACAGCAGGCAGAGTGTCTTAGGAGTTCAGAACATTTTATCCCCTTGGAATTTTATCCTTCTTACTTTCCTCTTCTAGAAAATGAGTTTGTATGACTTTAGAAAAATTTTCTCATGTCTGCACTTAAAGAATTGCTGAACCTACTTACCTTTCTGCATGTTTGTCAGTCCAAATTCAACCTGAAACTATATATTCTCCAAAACAGAATACATTAAAAGATACTGCTGGAAAAATTTTAAATTTAAAACAAACAAGCATTTCTGCAAAGATCTTTTGGTACTCAGAATATCTGCTAAAGATATTCCCTTTGAGCCCTTAACAAACACTATTCTAGTTTCTAGGTGAGTAAAGGCCTTGAATTCAAAAAGAACTTCTGTGAAATGATGGAGAAAGGGACAAGAAAAGGTTCAAGTTTAAAAGCTTTAGGTTTGTGCCTAGTCATATTGTATCTTGTTAGGCCACATTCCATGTGTATCCCTAAGATCTATGTCTCTCTCTCTCTCTCTCTCTCTCTCTCTCTCTCTCTCTCTCTCTCTCTCTCTCTCTCTCTCTCTTTCTCTTTCCTTCTTTTCTTCTTTTTCTTTTTTTGAAGGGAAATGGAGGAGTAGTGGAGGATCTGGGGGAAATGAGAGGTTAGAGGAGGGACAGGGAAGAGTGGAAGGAGGGGAAATTGGTTAGGATGTGTGAGAAAAGAATAAAAAAAATCTTTAGGTATTAATAGTACTGTTTTAGTTAAGAGTAAATATCTTAAATATTATTAAAATGAACAATGCATCGTGTATACTGCACCAAGAGCATTTTATTCAGTAAATCAAACTCTATTTTGTTGTGAATTCCTTATCCATTTCAAAAGTGTTTTACATCAGTGATTAATAATTAAGGGGGAGTGGATTTGGTTTGCATTCAAATAATGATTAATTGAATAACTAATGAAGCCCTTGAAGCTTTTAAATAAAAAATTAAGACTACATGACTGCCATGCTCCTTTGACTCCTAAATCCCACAATTTGGAAAATGACAATAGTAATCAAAAATTCTGGGAATTTGGGTGGTGTGGCTGGATAGTCCATCTGGAACCTCTTTGTTGTGAATCAGTGGACTTCACTCCCACTATCATGTTCAATAGCAGTAAATGTTAGTCATGGCCTGAATAGTAGAAAAACCTTTTTAAAGCAATTATTACTAAGAAATGAGCTGTAGGTATTTGAAATTAGAGTTCAAAATCAAGCTAATTTTTTCAGTGTAGATAAATGAAATTTATAAAACCTAAAAACCAAAATATTCAAACCATATCATAGAAAAATTCTGGGAAAGATTGTTGCTTATAAAAACTTAGAATTACAAATAGAAATCTAATGGTTTATGACTTGTAGCAAAGAACTTCAAGGAAAAGTGCTGTATCTTGGGTAGGAATCCTACTGAATCATGTATTCCACATAGATCATCCTTTAATATAGGGAGTGCCTGCCTTCCAGTTGGATCATATAGATCTAGAAGGTCTTTTGATGTCATCTCTTGCCAGAGAAACCATGTTAGAATAAAATTCCTCTCCACCTGATAAGCTTGCCTCTCTTATATAATAATTCCTCTGGAATTCTGCAGCTTAGGAAGCCAAGTTGGAAAGTATAAACAGACAGTAGAGAATTATAATGATTCTTTGCTTTCAGAATAGCATAACTGTTACATATACTGACATAATAAATTATAATAATTTTCACTCACACTTTTCCCTCTTTCTTCCCTCTTCCTTTCCCACTGAAACCCTCCTTCTTAACTAGTACTCCCCTTACATTTATCTGTTCTTTTTGTGTGTGACCCACTGAACTTAATTAAAGGTTTTGCCTGATCATGGGAGGAAAGTCATGAAGCAAAAGTAGCTTATCAGTGATTATGCCATTGAAGAAAATGGTAGGTCTCCCTAGCAACTGTTAATGGTCAATAAGGATGGAACCCCAGCTATGTCTGTGATGATATGATTGTGAACTCAATCATGTGTAGGTCTTAAGGAGAAAATTACAGGTAGTTTCAATTTAAGAATACAATAGTTATGCCATAATCAGATTTTTTTTCCATACGTATCTCCCCAACCTGTGGCTTTTATACTGTTTTGCCTCCTTCCTGTGTGTATGTGTGTATGAGTGTGTTTGTTTGCGTGTGTTGGGAGTGAATGATATACTTGTCCAATTTAACAATTACCCATTGCTTTAGTAACTTCCCATTACTGAGAAGTTGATGAGATCCTGAACTCCATGTATTGCTTCAGAGTGGTACATGCATTCCCTTGCTCAACTCAGTAGGAATATAGAGGAGGATTTTCCCTATTATTGCCTTCTAGTCCAGGTAGAGGAGATGAGGCTCATACTCAGGTTATTGTAGAGTCCTTGCTTGAAATTTCTAACTGTGAATCCTACTTAGATGTGCCTGTAGTCTGTGACTATCACACAATAAAGAACAGAAAGAGAGAAACTTAATTCTGACATTTATAAAACAGAGCTTCATTACGGCCTCCCTTATGTGGATTGCTTGGAGAAAATAACTATTTCTTTTGATTTAATACTTTGGCTATAAACCATAATAAGGAGAGTGTTTATTAGCAAATAGTAGGTAAGAAAACCTATTTTTCTGTGTTAACAGTTAACTATTTCTGACAATTTTGCATATCTATATGTTAAAATACAGGTATGTTTTAGTCAGTAATACTTGGGTACAAAGTAGTCTTACCCAATACTTTAATGTTCCCAGAAGTTCCTGTATCATTTGCTAATTCTTTTTATTAAAAATGCAACCCCATACGAAGAACAATACCAACTAACTGTACCACCCAGAGCTTCCAGGGACTAAACCATCAATGAAAGAGTGCACATGGAGAAAGTCAGGACTTGGGATATATATGTAGCAGAGGATGGCCTTATCTAATATCAATGGGAGGGGAAGGAAGCTTGATGCCCCAGCATAGGGAATGGCGGAATGAAGCAGAAATTCACTGAGTGGGTGGAGGAGCACCCTCATAAGGGGGGAAGGACAGAGGGGAGGGGGACTGGGGGATTGGATGGGGGTGTGTGGGGGGGTTAACTTGGAAGCAGAATATCATTTGAAATGTAAATGAATAAAATGATTAATAAAAATATATATTATTCTTCGTATAGGACACTCAGTAGGATCTTCAAATATCTGTCTTATTGACTTAGAAGCACGTGGCCAATTAAATCTCATCTTAACGTCTATCACAGGATGATTTTAATTTATATTACCAGGTATTAGAATAATTATCTATTGCATAGTGATTCATTTGTTACTTTTTATTTGTTTAAACTTTCACCGTAACTGATGACTGTTGTGATCATAATTTATTACTGCATTGCTCAAACCAATACACATTACTTTTCTCTTTCTCAATATTTAATTCTGGTAAAAAATTGATTTCATAATGCTATTTGGAAAAGTCCCTTGGCATTAATTTCGTTTAAAATCTCACTTTCAAAGATAATCAAAACTACAAAAACTAGATTCAATATTGATTATAGTAATTAATTTTTCTACCATTGTAGTGAAAGCTATATGATTTTTAAGAAAGATGCGTGTGTTTATTTTTATATTCATATATTTATATATAATGCACTTACTTTGTATGACTCTTAAGGTATTTCACATACATTATTTCATTGAGCTTCTTTGAAAAGGACAGACTGTCAGAGAATGATGTGACAAGCTACCAACATCAGTAGAAATACAGGTGGGTAAAATTTTTTCAAGTTCTTAAAATCAAACTATAAAATACAAATATAAAACACAAATACGAAATATAAGTTCAAAATTCAGAATAGCTCCTCCTTTTACCTTATCCTGTTTTTCTTTTTAAACTGATTCTGAAACATATTAATGCTCTAAAATAAGAAAAGAGCAAAAAATGCACACCTACACATTAAGTATTCAATTTAAATGGGAAAATATGTAGCTGAAACTATCCTTGACATACATGTATTGTTCTGTTGGATTTACTTATTCATATTTAATGAATAATTTATCCCTACAGTCATGCTTCAAAAAGTGGGCTCTTTTCTCTTTTTATTTATTTTTCTCTCATTCGACACATTGTAACTGCATCCTCCTTTCACTCCACTTTTCCAGTCTCCTTCCTCCCAGATCTACTGCTCCTTCCTTTACATTCAAAAAAGAGCAGTCCCCACAGAGATAGCAACAGAACCCAGCATAGCAAGATACAATAAAGCCAGGCAAAAATCTCACAGCGCTTGCCAGGGTTTGTCCCAGGTCCTTTGCACACAGTACATGGTGTCCTTGTTTTATCTTGGGTTTTGGGGGACTCTGAACAGTGGAACAGGGGTGTCTCTGACTATTCTGTCTGCTCTTGGTACCCATTACCTCTTACTGGGTTCCCTAATCCAGCCTTGCTATTAGTGTTTTTGCTCTTTAACTTCTTTCCATTTTTTTCTACCTATCCTTTGTAGTCCCACTTCTGACTAAAAAAATGGTTTACTCTTACTCAATGGACAAATTTTGGAAGGGTAAATAAGCTCTCCTGATTGCTTTTTTTGGGGATGGCCTAATACCACTCAAAAAGAGCACTTCTCTCAGTAGTAGAAAGAAGAAAATAGGGATTTCTGAAATATAAGTAAGTTTTAAAATGTTTGACTCTACTGTATTGGTGCTTCGTGATTGGTTTTCATAGTGTATTACAGTGACCTAAAGGCTAAAATGAAAGGGCCCTTGACTTCTATAATTATCCACATAAAGTTTATACACTTAAGAATACAGAAAAGTTTTAAACTGAATGAATCTGTTGTTGAAACATAATAAAGATAAAAATTTTGACCATCATTCTCTTTCATTCAAGAGCTTTTATTTTGAGAATTGCTCTTTCTAACTCTATGAAGAATTGAGTTGGGATTTTGATGGGGATTTCATTGAACCTGTATATCGCATTTGGCAAGATGGCCATTTTTACTATATTAATTCTGCCAATCCACGAGCATGGGAGATCTTTTCATCTTCCGAGGTCTTCTTCGATTTCTTTCTTCAGTGATTTGAAGTTCATGTCATACAGATCTTTCACTTGTTTGGTTAGAGTCACACCAAGATACTTTATATTGTTTGTAACTATTGTAAAGGGTGTCATTTCTCTAATTTCTTTCTCAGCCTGTTTATCCTTTGAGCATAGGAAGGCTACTGATTTGTTTGAGTTAATTTTATATCCGGCCACTTTTCTGAAATTGTTTATCAGCTGTAGGAGTTCTCTGGTGGAGTTTTTTGAGTTGCTTAAGTATACTATCATATCATCTGCAAATAGTGATAATTTGACCTCTTCCTTTCCAATTTGTATACCTTTGACCTCCTTTTGTTGTTTAATTGCTCTTGCTAGAACTTCAAGTACTATATTGAATAAATATGGAGAAAGAAGGCATCCTTGTCTAATCCCTGATTTTAGTAGGATTGCTTCAAGTATCTCTCCTTTTAGTTTGATGTCGGCTACTGGTTTGCTGTATATTGCTTTTACTATGTGTAGGTATGGAACTTGAATTCCTATTGTTTCCAAGACTTTTAACATGAAAGGATGCTGAATTTTGTTAAATGCTTTTTCAGGATCTAATGAAATTAACATGTGTTTTTTTTTCTTTGAGTTTGTTTCTGTAATGAATTAAATTGATGGATTTCCATATATTGAGCCATCCCTACATCCTTTGGATGAAGCCAACTTGATTGTGGTGAATGATCATTTTGATGTGTTCTTGGATTCTGTTGGCAAGAATTTTATTGAGTATTTTTGCATCGATATCATAAAGAAAATTGGTCTGAAGTTATCTTTCTTTGTTGGATCTTTGCATGTTTTTGATATCAGTGTAATTGTGGCTTCAAAGAACGAGTTGGATAGTGTTCCTTCAGTTTCTATTTAGTAGAATAGTTTGAAGAGTATTGGTGTTAGGTCTTCTTTGAAGGTCTGATAAAATTCTGCACTAAAACCATCTGGACCTGGCTTTCTTTTGGTTGGCAGAGTTTCAATGACAGCTTCCATTTCTTTAGGGGTTATGGGACTGTTTAGATGGTCTATCTGATCCTGATTTAACTTTGGTATTTGGTATCTGTCTAGGAAATTGTCCCAGGATAGCTAAAACTATTCTCAACAGTAAAAGAACTTCTGGAGGAATCAATATCCCAGACCACCAGCAGTACTACAGAGCAGTAGTGTAAAAAACTGCATGGTATTGGTACAGTGACAGGCAGGTAGATCAATGGAATAGAATTGAAGACCCAGAAATGAACCTACACACCTTTGGTCACTTGATTTGACAAAGGAGATAAAACCATCCAATGGAGAAAAGATAGCCTTTTCAACAAATGGTGCTGGTTCAACTGGTGGCGAGCATGCAAAAGAATGCAAATTGATCCATTTTTATCTCTTTATACTAAGCTGAAGTACAAGTGGATCAAGGACTTCCACATAAAACCAGACAAACTGAAACTAATAGAAAAGAAACCGGGGAAAAGCCTTGAGCATATGAGCACAGGAGAAATCTTCCTGAATAGAACACCAATAGCTTATGCTCTAAGATCAAGAATTGACAAATGGGACCTCATAAAATTACAAGTTTTCTGTAAGTCAAAAGACACTGTCAATAGGACAAAATGGCAACTAACAATTTGGAAAAAGATCTTTACCAACCCTACATCTGACAGAGGGCTAATATCCAATATATACAAAGAACTCAAGAAGGTAGACTCCAGAGGGCCAAATATCCTGATTAAAAATGGGTTACAGGGCTAAACAAGGAATTTTCACCTGAAGAATATCCAATGGCTGAGAAGCACCTAAAGAAATGTTCAACATCCTTAGTCATCAGGGAAATGCAAATCAAAACAACCCTGAGATTTCACCTCATACCAGTCAGAATGGCTAAGATCAAAATCTCAGGAGACAGCAGGTCCTGGCGAGGATATGGAGAAAGAGGAACACTGCTCCACTGCTGGTGGGATTGCAAGCTGGTACAATCACTCTGGAAATCAGTTTGGCAGTTTTCATCAGAAAACTAGGCATGATACTACCAGAGGACCCTATTATACCACTCCTGGGCATATATCCAGAGGATTCTCCAGCATGTAATAAGGACACATGCTCCAATATATTCATAGCCATCCTATTTATAATAGCCAGAAGCTGGAAAGAACCCAGATGTCCTTCAACAGAGGAATGGATACAGAAAATGTGGTATATTTACACAGTGAAATACTACTCAGCTATTAAAAACAATGAATTCATAAAATTCTTAGGCTAATGGGTGCAACTGGAAAATATCATCCTAAATGAGGTAACCCAATCACAAAAGAACTCACATGGTATGCACTCACTGATGAGTGGATATTAGCCCAGAAGCTTGGAATACCCAAGACACAATTCACATATCAAATGATGCCCAAGAAGAAGGAAGAACAAAGTATGGATACTCTGGTCCTTCTTAGAGGTGGGAACAAAATACCCACAGAAGGAGATACAGAAACAAATTGTGGAGCAAATTTGGGGGGAAAGACTATCCAGAGACTACCCCACCTAGTGATCTATCCCATTTACAGTTACAAAACCCAGACACTATTGTGCATGCCCACTAGTACTTGCTGACTGGAGCCAGATATAGCTATCACCTGGGAGGCTCTGCTAGTGCATGACAAATACAGAGGGGGCCACTCTCAACCAGCCATTGAACTGAGCACAGGGTTGCCAATGGAGAAGCTAGAGAAAGGACCCAAGGAGCTGAAGGGGCTGCAGCACCATAGTAGGAACAATGACATGAGCCACCCAGTACTCCCAGAGCTCCCAGGCACAAAAACATCAACCAGATAGTCCACATGGTGTTATTCATGGCTCCAGACCAAAGCATGGCATTGTTGGACATCAAAGGGAGGAGAGGCCCCTAGTCCTGGAAAGGCTAGATGCAGCAGTGTAGGGGAATACCAAGACAGGAAAGCAGGAGGGGGTTGATTGGCAAACAGGGGCAGGGTAGATGACTTATGAGATTTTCAAGGGGGAGGGGGTGACCAGGAAAGGGGAAATCATTTGAAATGTATATAAAGAATATATTTAATAAAAAATAAAAAAATTGCTTTTAATTTATTTCTTATTTCTATTTTTCTATTGAGAATTTTCATTCCATGGTAATAGTTATTTTGTGAAGTGTTTGTCTTTACCTTTTTAAATGAAAAGGAGTTTTGAATATGTAGATTTCTATGGGTAACATGGCCATGTTTACTATGTTAATCCTACCTATTAGTGAGTATGGGAGATCTTTCCATCTTCTGGTATCTTCTTCCACTTCTTTCTTCAGAGACTTGAAGATCTTTTCATACACTAAAAGAACTTCTGGAGTCATCACCATCCTTGACTTCAAGCTGTACTATAGAGCAATAGTAGGAAAAATTGTAGTGTATTGGCGTAGAACCAGACAGGTTGATAAATGAAACCAAATCAAAGCCCGTGAAATATACCCACATACTTACAGACACTTATTTTTGACAAAGAAGCCAAAACTATGCAATGGAAAAAAGAAAGAAGCTTCAATAAATGCTGCTGGTCTAACTGGATATCTACATGTAGATAAATGCAAATAGATCCATAAATGCACAATACTCAAGTCAAAGTGGAAGAGAGACATCAACATAAAATCAGATGTACTAAATATAAAAGAAGAGAAACTGATGAATATCCTTCACCAAATGAGTCTAAGAGACAACTTCCTGAACAGAACACCAATAACTCTGGTGCTAAGATCAACAATAAATAAATGAAACTTAAACTTCATGAAACTAAAACATTTTTGTAAAGCAAAGGATGGTGTTGATAGGACAGAAACGGCAGCCTACAGAATGGGAAAACTATACCAGATGGTAGGCTAGTATCCAAAATATATAAAAAATTCAAAAAATTAGACACCAAGAAACCAAATAACCCAATTAAAAAGTGGGGTACAGCACTAAACTGAATTATCAACAGAGGAATCACTAAACGCTGAGAAGCAAACGCTGAGAAGCACTTGAAGAAATGTTTAAAGTCCTTAGTCATGAGGAAAATGCAAATCAAAAGGATTCTGAAATTCCCCCTTAGACCTGTCAGAATGGCTATGATCAAAAACATGATGACAGCATGTGTTGGCAAGTTTATGGAACAAGGGGAACACTCCTCATTTGCTGGTGGGAGTGCAAACTTGTATGACCACTCTGGAAATCAATTTGGTGGTTTATCAGAAAATTGATAATAGTTTTCAACTATAGTGCTTCTAGGCATATATACCCAAAAGATGCTCCATCTTAACACAAGGACATTTGCTCCACTATGTTCATAGCAGCTTTATTCACAATAGTCAAAATTGGAAACCACCAAGATACCCCTCAGTGGAAAATATGGATAAAGAAAATGTTGTTTCTTTACACAATGGAGTACTACTCAGCTATTCAAAACATGGACTTTATGAAATTTGCAGACAAATGGATGGAACTAGAAAATTCCATCCCAAGTGAGGTAACCCAGACCCAGAAAGATGTGCATGAAATATACTCACTTATATGTGGATATTAGCCTTAAAGTACAGGATACCTATGCTACAATCCACAGACCCACAAAGCTAAATAACAAGGAGCCCAAGGGCTCCTGGATTATTTTTCCAGGCAGGGAAAAAATAATCATTGGAGGTTGATGGAGGGAGGGAAGTGGGTGGAGAAAGGATGAGATGGGGATCGAGGATAGTGGTAGGAGGATCACATATATAGAGAAGGAGGGAGACAGGGCAGGGAGAGTGAATTGAAATCTCTGCAGGGATGGAAAATACATCTCTAGGAAATGACAGAAACCTGGGATGGGGGAGGCCCAAGGAAGTATATAAGGGTGATTCTAGATGTGATCTTTAGCAGCATGAGATATGGAGCCTGAAGTGGCTACCTTCTGCAGCCCAGCAGGACTCCCAGTGTAGGGATACTGACACCAGCCCATCCACAAAATAAATATTTGACCCAAAATTTGTACTGCTTATAAGAAATACAGGTACTAAGATGGAAAAATTACTGGCCCCACATGGCATCCATTATATGGGCAAGAACCAATCCCTGACACTATTAATGCTACTATGCTATTTTTGAAGACAGAAGCCTAACATAACTGTCCTCTGAGATGCTACACCCAGCACTGATAGAAATGGATGCAGAGACCCATAGCCAAACTTTAGATGCAGCTAAGGAAATCTTATGGAAGAGCTGGAGGAAGGATTGATGAACCTAGGGGAGATAGCGTCTCCAAAAAAAAGACCAAAGAAGTCAAATAACTTGGACCCTTGGGGACTACTAGAGAATAAACCAACCTTAGAATATGCAGGGGCTGGGCCTAGGCCCAACCTACATATGTTACATATTTGTAGCTTGGTCTTTATTAGGATCCCCCAACACCTAGAGTTGGGGTATACTCTGACTTTTTTGCCTGCCTTTGAATGCCTTTGCATTCTCCTAAATGGGCTGCCTTTTCTGGCCTCAATGGGGAATGATATTTGATTTCCCTTTTGTTATGGAAATTATCAACAATATTCCTGCTAATATATTTTTCTCTTCTTGCCCATCCTCCTAGAACTCCAGTTTATTCTCCTTTTTCCTCTGCTACTCATGTCATTACTAGATTCTTCACATTTCACATGCTTGAGAACCTCTGAGTGTCATCCAGATGCTGGCCTCAGTCTGTCTTATTCATCCGATCTGTTCTGTGTGCTTTATGTGATTGTCTTTGAATCCGTCTTAGGAGGTTTTACAATCTTAGGAGCTATGCATTTTACTTCTATTACATTCTCTTATACTACTTTATTTTCTCATGCTCTGGGATTACATACTACTATATCAATCTTTGCTCTACATGAGTTCTTTTAAAACTACTGTACCTCTGGATATTTCAACTAGAATTCAATGCTAGTCTAAGTGTTGGGTTTATAGTATTAGTGAATATTTGCTTTGGAGTCCATAGCTCTGATTTGAAAATATTACAGATTTTCAAGTTGTGAATCTGTGTTTCGTTGAGCTTTATCACCCAAGGTCATCTGAGATCTATAGTTAGGATTCAACTTTCCAACAGAAACATTCTCTAGTTTCTAACACACTAATTAGAGTTTTAACATCTTAGAATAAGATGTAATTCAGTGACTTTAAAATTAATCCCCCCATTGTCAGGGATAAATCCATTTGCAAAATATGTGGCAGACATTGGCATATTACTTATAGTTGAACTTGTAGTAGAGTGCTCTCCATCACCATTTTCTGTATTTGAACATTGTTCTCATTTGAGCCTTCTTTTTTGTTGCTCCTCGTTGTGTTGTTAGGCTAATTGGAGAAGTTAGTCCAGCCATTCTCAGCAGGAGGCTACACCCTCTTCTTATATTCGCAATAGTGTCATTAATTCTCAAATTTTGTCTCCTTTAATCCTAACAACCTTTGCCATGCTTTCTCTAGATGAAGAAATGTATTTAGATATTGTCTTAGTAAGGATTTCTATTCCTGCACAAAACATCACGACCAAGAAGCAAGTTGGGGAGGAAAGGGTTTATTTAGCTTACACTTCCACGCTGCTGCTCATTCACCAAGGGAAGTCAGGACAAGAACTCACACAGGGTAGGAACTTGGAGGCAGGAATGGATGTAGAAGCCATGGAGGAATGCTGCTTACTGGTTTGCTTTTCCTGGCTTGCTTAACCTGCTTTCTTATAGAACCCAGGACTACTACTAGCTGAGGGATGGCATCACCCACAATGGGCCCTCCCACCCTTGATCACTAGTTGAGAAAATGCCTTATAGCTGGATCTCATGGAGGTATTTCTCAAGGGAGGCTCCTTTCTCTGTGATAACTCTCCAGCTTGTGTCAAGTTGACCCAAAACCAGCCAGTATAGATATGAACCAAAGATTACCTCAGTAATTTAGAAGGGCTAACTATTCATAGGACTAAGAGCAACATGTGAATGTTTATGCTCTGACCATATTTCTATATACACATATACTTAATGTCGTGTAGGACAACTAAATTATACAAACTTCCACAAACAATGTACCACTGAACATCACTGCAGGTGTCCTAAAATATATACCATTTCAATTTTAACATCAAGATTTTTACAATATCTCTTGTCACATGCAAATTCATTTATATGTTTTTCATCCATTAACTTATTTTGTGTTCTATGTAGTTTAATGTAAGCTATTAATATGACTACATGATTTTTGCAATGCTCCAGAATGGCATTTTGGTTTGAGGCTTTTCTTTTGGTTATGTTACTATTAATGAATAGAAAGCATGAGTATATTTTGTGAGATTTGATAAATGCATAAAATATATAATATTTTGCAAATTTGAAAGATGTCTTTGTGTAGAAACTTTCAGAAGACATTCTCAGTTTCTATCACATGTTAGTATGTATGCTACCAAAGCTATGATTTGCATGGACCTTTTGTGACATGTGTATTTCTATGTGTATTTGAGATTGAATCTATAGACTTGTACATGCTAAAATAAGATTTTTCTTCTATTTCCAAATTGTTCAGAAAAGGTTTGAGATTCCTTACATGAAAACATAAAGCAATAATTGCTACAGGTTGAAAACTTTTATATAGGATGACATGTGATGGTATATATTAAATGGAACCAGGGAGAAGGCTTACATTCAGGTCACATACAGAATTTGCATCTAAATAGTCAGAAATATTACCCATCAGATTGACATCAGAGTGGTGCAAATCTTATAGCCATATGTTATCATAGAATCTCAACTCCAATTCTAGATAAATAAAAGACTACAGAAGCTCTTTAGCCCTGGTATATTTCAAAAAAGATAGTAGTGAGTAAAATTGTATCCAAATATGTTAATGATGATAATTATTCATTAAAATTATTTATTAAAACTAAGTGATGTTTTCAAACTGGAGAATGTCCACAGGAGAGGATATTTTGTATCTGTCTCATTCTACAACATCCTTAGAGAGTCTGTGGAAAAGCATCTTGGGTAGGTTCCTCACTGTTTTGGTAACCTTGAGCCTGACATCTGGGAGTCATAATGCATTTTTATTTTTGGACTGGTTCTCATTGAAGATTTTCCTCTAGCCTCACAAAAAGATTGGATCTCAAACTAGGATTCTGAGAAAAGTAAGCCTAGATTTTGGCTATGATACAAGTCTTGGAAACTGTGGTCTGTCTTGGGTTTCTCAATTTTAAAGAGTCAATAATGATGTTCACCTCACCCTACATTTTGATTTGTTTTAGAGTAAATCCCTGCAGCTTTTCAGCATCATAGATATATGCAATAAATTATTGAAGATATTGGTGGCCAAATTACATTAACATTCATGATAGGTAAATTTTGCAGCCATAAAAAGTTACCACAAATGTAGCAGCTTAAATCATAAAAAAAATGTATTGCCTCACACATCCTGTGGTCCAGTAATGTGGGTATGCTGGACTATGTCCTTGAAGTAGGCTTCCCAAGACCACAATCAGCTTGTCAGCAGGGCGGATCCCTGATGGTAGACTCTTGGGAGGATTCTGTTTCCAAGTTCATTCAAGTTGATGACCAGATTTAGTTCCTGTGTTTCCAGGCCTAAAGGTTCTGCCTTTGCTCGCTTCAGCTGCTGGGTAGTTTTTACTTCTCAAGGCTGTCTCACTTTGTTCTAATCCTGTATTGATGAAACCTTCATTATCCTGTGCTAATCCACTTGTCTTGTTCACTCTTTCTCCCCTTTCCACAAATTAGCATGATACTCCATACACCTAGAGCAAAAAGCCTGAGTGACTGTCATTTACAATAATTGTTTATGATTTTAGGATATTCTGTCTTATTTTATCTTGTGTAAATTTTATATTTATACAGTTCAGTCATATGAGTACATGCGTATAAGAAGTATTTAACTGATACTTAATTTATATAACATATAGTCTATATATGGTATATAGTTTCTATATATAGAGAAAACAGAAGTAGAAGATAAATAATCTAAAATTATCCTTTATAGTCTTTTTGCCAATTCCTTGAGTTAATCTCTTGTACTTGGCCCTGTCCTATAAATGAGTAAAATCAATGATAGTGCACCATAGCCAGATTTGGTAGTAGACATCTGCAAGCAAAGGTAGGAAGATTTGAACTCTGAGGTCAGCCTGGCCTACATGGCCATGTATTATCTCCAAAATAAATTCAACATTTGGAAAAGATGAGATGGGAACTTGAACTTTGAGATGTTTGACTCCAAAACCCTTGCTTTTAAATACCATGTTTGCTAGTATTTCTCTTTCATTAGCATTTGAACTTATCAAAGCTACGGACACTCATGGTCTTGTGACTGTCACTCCTTGTCCTCTATTTAGAGGACAAATAGAGGGGGACTAAATATGCCCACATACTGAACTGCAAGATTTGGAGTGGAAATAGCAGAGGTATAGTAGCATCTATACAATAGTAAATGGCCAGCCTTGAGCGAGGGGGGGTTGAATGGGGAAAAGAGGGAGGGAAGGGGGCTTATGGGACTTTCGGGGAGGGAGGAAATGGGAAAGGAAAAGTGATTTGGAATGTAAATAAAAAAACTTAGAAAATAAAAAAAAATAAAATGAAAAAAAATACATTTAAGAAATGTCTTCATCCGGCCAGCGCAATGGTTCAGTGTGTTAAGGCACATGCTACTGAGTCTGAGCACATGCTGTGTTGGATATCAGGAACTCACATGGTTGAAGAAGAGAACCAACCCTTCCACGTTGTCCTCTGGCCTCCACACATAAGCCTTGGAACCTGCATACACATACACATAAATAAATAATGTTTAAAAAAAAAAAGAAAACACACATGCAAGTACCATGATACAGACTAAGCAGTCGTATTTATACATTAGGCACATGCATGCAATAGCAATTAACGAATAAAAGAGAACATGAACATAAAAGATGGTGGTGAGTGGTACATGGAAAGATCGGGTGGGAGGAAAGGGTAGGGGAAGTAATGTAATTATGTAAGAACATCCAAACAATAAAAGAAATAAATATTATTAGATTTTCAAACTTCGAAAATTCTATAGACTGGAGTTATATGGAGAAATAGCCCATTCAGTGTGAGTTAGTGCATAGAGTATATGATCTCTTTAGGAAATATATGTGTTCTCTGCAATAGCCCAGGTCAGAAAATTAATCTATAATGCACGAAGTTTCACAAAAGATTTCCATGCTGTTTTTTGAAATGGCTTGGGTCCAGATAGAAAGTTTAACAGTGTAAGAAATAGCTACAGCAGAAGCAATTTGTAGAGAACAATAAAAAAGAGGCATCAGAAACTGCGATATATAGAAAATGAATTTTTGATGCTTATCTCTATGTAAGGGCATGATAAGAAGTATGTTAGACTTTTAATAATTTTAGAAAAAAGTGTTCAAACACACACATAGAGACATGTTGCAAAACACATGTTGTATCTTTAAGCAATTCTAGTTCATGGAACAAAACATAATTCCATTGCTCAATATAAATCGCCTCCTCCTTTTCTAAACCAAACTAATATGTCACTCCTGGCAGAGTCATATGCTTTCAACCCTGGAGATAGCACCTCTCTTACTGACTGGCCATGTTTCTCTAACAAAGTTTATATTGTCCATACTGGTGTCAAGAGGGTGGGACTGATGCAGTTTCTTTTTTCTTTTGATCCTCTGTTTTTTTTTGTTTTTTTTTTTTTTTTTTTGCAAATTTCTGTCTTCTTCTTTGTCTTAGCTGTGAATAATCTCTTTTTTGCCAACTTGTATTGAGTAGAGCAGACAGATGCAAGCAATGAAGCATCCAATCCCAGGGACAAGCTGTATATCATGTCCATGTTGGATGCAGTGTTTTACAAGGCAACACCCATAGGCACGTTTTCTGTTGAAAAACCCAGAAGGAACATGTCTCCAGCAGGCCAGAAGCAGGGCTAGGCTTGTACCTTCCAGCAATCCCTGTTAGGAAAATAAGGGCCTAAAATGTGAACTGAGTTAGCACAGTTGTTCGGTATAGGCCCTGTAATGCCTAGAAAATTTGAGGAACAGGTAGTGGAATGATATTGTCTTATATCCATTTTCCCTCCCTGTGCCCAAAACTATTTTCATGTAGGATTATCTTTTCCCGGGCAAAACTCTGGGATTTTAAAAAATAAGATGCATTCATATTGACTTACTTGTGCTTATCTAGTGATCACAGAGACTAATGTATATGGACATTGAAAAAGAGAGGCTCTCCATTTCAAAGCCAAAACCAAACAAAACAATTAAGAAATCAAAAAAATATGTCATAAAGCAACAAAAGGAAGGAAAAAGAAAGGAAAGATGGAAGGATTGATCTGTGTGTCAAATAGTACTTTAGAAAACTACCATACATAGTAGCTGTTTTCTGATACTTACAAGTTATGTTTGTTCTTAGCCACATGCCTTGCATACTCCTTCCAACATGGGTGTGATGCACAGCTTGTCCCTGGGATTGGATACCTCATTGCTTCCATGTGTCTGCCACACTCAACACAAGTTGGAATAAAAGATATTATTCACAGCAAGGACAATCAAAAATAAGGCAGAAATTTGCAAGAAAACAAAATATCAAAAGAAAAGAGAAATTGCATATGAGTCTCAGAGCTAGGAAACTGAAGAAACTCCTTTAGGATTGTAAGATGGGAGAAAAATGGTGTGGCTACCCTGTGATGGAAACGTCACAGAATGTGAACCAGAAGAAAGACATACTATTGTTACTTTCTGTCTAGGATGACCTTAGGGAAACTAATAAAACCTTCTAATTTTAATTTCTGTATCAATAAAATAAAGCTCAAAGAAGTCTAATTAATTAGGCTCTTAGGTAATTAAAACAAGGTCTCATTTAACCCAGGCCGGCCTGATACACACTATGTAATTGAAGCTGACCTTAATTTTAAAACTCCTGACTCTCCTCCAGTCTGTCTTCCAAGGGCAGGTATTACAGGTGTATGTCACTGAGATCAAGTGATGCCAAAATTTAGGAATATCTTGAAAAAAATAACCTAGAAGGTATACATATGTGAATTTGAAATTGAACATGATTTATACTCATCCAAAATTTCATCTACCACCCCCCCATCCCCAAACTTGTCTTTATCCTTCAGGTGTGAGTAAAAATGTGCTTTGTGTTCTGAATAGATTACATGTATTTCTTTAACCTTTTGACTAAGTCCCTTACTCCACTTCTTATACCTTACATGTAAAAATTGACTCAAGATTTATATTTGTTCATTTGTAATGTCATATAATGTAATGGCTGATTTTATGTGCCAACTTGACAAGCTGTACTTACCACAGAGAAAGAAGCCTCCCTTGAGGAAATGCCTCCATGAGATCCAGCTGTAAGGCATTTTCTCAATGAGTGATCAAGGGTGGGAGGGCCCATTGTGGGTGGTGCCATCCCTGGGTTGGTTTTCCTGGGTTTTATAAGAAAGCAAGCTGAGAAAGCCATTAAGTAACATCTGTCCATGGTCTCTGCATCAGCTACTGCCTCTGACCTGTTTGAGTTCCTGTCTTGACTTCCTGTGGTAATGAACAGCAATGTGGAAGTGTAAGCTGAATAAATCCTTTCCTCCTCAACTTGCTTCTTGGTCATGATGTTAGTGCAGGAATAGAAACCCTGACTAAGACAAATTGGTACCAGCATAGTGGGGTATTCCATGTTTTGGCAAGGACTGTGGAAGGACTTTAGAACTTTGAGCTAGAAGAACCAATGGGATAATAAGAGGTCTGTGGAATGTTCTGTAGGAGTTTGGAAGATAATGTTGAGAACAGTGCAGAAGAAGGGGCCCAGCTTGTGAAATTTCAGAGGGAAGATTAAAGACTCTTAATACAGCTGTTGCTATTTTGATTGTGAG
Source organism: Tokudaia tokunoshimensis (assembly GCA_036184795.1). NCBI lineage: Eukaryota > Metazoa > Chordata > Mammalia > Rodentia > Muridae > Tokudaia > Tokudaia tokunoshimensis. The sequence goes on from BTHU01000015.1 coordinate 73,045,224, forward strand.
AATTCTGTGGTTTTGGTTAGCTGGGGCTGAAGAATCATCTGTGATTAACAAGATTGAGATCTTGTTTTGGTGAACTATTAATCGAAACCTTTGTATTACTGGGACTATTGATACAGGTTAGACGGAGCTAAAAAATGAGTGGTGATTAAGAAGAGAGGTGAAATATTCTGGAAAGTTTTTATGAGAGCACAGAGAAGCTGTGTTCCAGAGATAGCCAAAATTGTACCTTGTGCTGCAACTGGACTTGGTAATGTGTAAGAGTCACCCAAGAGGTACTGGTTTTGAAGGCATGAAGGTGTCATGAAGAGCAGTTGAGGCTTGGCTCTGTGAGAAGCCATGGTAAGCCATTGATGAAGGTGCAGCCTAAGTTGCAGTTGATTGTCCAGGACTTAAAGGGTAACGTAAAGGATTTTTGGCTTGGCATCATGAAGAGAATCTGTGAGAGGCTATTGCTGAAGCCTAGTTACAGTAGAAGAGGTCAGTGTATTGGAGATGCCAGTACCACAGGATGATCACCAAGAACAGCAGCATCAGTGGTGTAGACCAACCTGAGGTTAGAGTGCTATAGAGGGCAGAGCTGGAAAAATGATAGCCGCCCTTTGGAGGAGCCCCAAAGATATTGAGTGGATAATAGGCATAGAGTTTCTTTTGCTTTTGATTGTGACTGTGCCCTGATAGCTTTCCTTCTTGAAGTAAGAAAGTAATTTAGTGGATCCCACAGTTAAGAGACTTTGAATTTAAGAAGAGATTGAATTATAAAAGACATTGGATATTTTAAAGGGATTGAAGTTTTATATGTAACAATTTGTAAAGACTGTGGGACTTTTAAAGTTATTTAGATCTTGGGGATGAATAGGAAAGTAAGGATTGAGGCTTAATAGTGATATGTTTGTGTGCCAAGTTGTCAAAGGGTCAATTGTACTGGTTGATTTGTGTGTCAACTTGACAAAAGCTGGAGTTATCACAGCAGCTAAGACAGATGCATATACTTACAGCCAACCCCTAGATTGAGGTCAGGGACCCCTATGGAAGAGTTAGGAGATGGATTAAAGGAACTGAGGGAGATGGCAGCCTCATAGGAAGACCAGCAGTATCAACTAACCAGGACCTCTGAGAGCTCCCAGAGACTAAGCCACCAACCAAAGAGCATACATGTGCTGGTCCGAGACACCCTGGCACATATGTAACAGAGGACAGCCTTGTCTGGCCTCAGTGGGAGAGGATGTGTCTAATCCTGTAGAGACTTGATGCTCCAGGGAAGTGGGATGTGTGTGTGGGATATACACCCTCTCAGAGGCAAAGGGGAAAATGGGGGGAGGAGCTCTTCTAGGGGTGACTATGGAGGGAGGGCAGCATTTGAAATGTAAATAAATAAAATAATTTAATAATAATAATAAAAATAATAATAAATATTTGGAAAATAAACCTGAAATATTCAATGAGCCTATGCTTATATATATATATATATATATATATATATATATATATATATATATATATATATAAAATGAAGGACAAAACAAAAAGAGTACACCTCTGCAATAAATGGTTTATTGTTATAAATGTACAAGGTATATGAAGCTTACAAATAGTAACTAAATGGCAATGAGCAATGGTGGTAGGTGATTTGAGTTATTATTTTATCTTATTTAAATCTACTTATTGACTCAAACTAGAAATCACAAATTCCCATCCATTTCAACTCAGTGTTCTCTCTTTCCTATTAAGGTTTTTGTGGTTTTTATTTTCTGAGCACCCATCCATTAGCAGATATATAGTTTGCCAATATGTTCTGCTGTTTTCTAGATTGTTTTTTAAATGATTTTCTTTGCCACATGGAAGCACTACGACTTAATGTAATCCCATTTGTCTTAATTTGCCTTTGTTTTCTCTAATTTTGGGCATTGTATAAAATATCCTTGTTTGTTGAATTGTATTAAATAGTGAGATTTTTCATATATGTTTTCTAATAGCACTGTCATTATTTTTGCTTTAAACTTTTGAGTTGTTTTTTTATAAGTGGTAGAAATTCTCACTCCCCATTTCTGCAACCTAGCAGTTAATATATTGTTTTCTTTCCACCATTTCTTAAAAAGACTGCCTTTTCTATAATCCATGTTCTTGTATGTTTATTGAAAAGTTATTTGCTATCAATGTAGGTGTTCTTTTGAGATGCAATCTTGTTATATTGATGTGTGTTTGCTTTTTTTTTTTTTATCAACTTAGGATTTAAAAGAGCCAAAAGACCTAAGGAGATATGTCTCCCATCCCAATACTGTTCAGACTTGATTCTGTTTAGTTTCTGAGATGAGACACTATCTAGTGTAGTTTGGGAGTATGCCAATGTCAATTTGAGACCCTTCTCAACAGAAGAAGCAAAAATTGACCACAAGTATATAACAAATATTCATCATTATTAGTCACGAGGGAAATATGACACAAAACCATAATAAGACGCCAATTTTTTCCAGATAGAAGGAGTACAAAGGGACAAATATAACAACTGATGCCAAACGTGGAGAAATGAAGCCCTTGGACACAACTTGTAGTAGTCAATTAGCTTTCTGACTAATAAAAGTTAAGAGGGTGCCTCCAAATATTATAACTAGAGCTACCATATTATCCAGCTACACCATGATAGGACATATGATGGAAGAATGACATGCCAAAGAGAGATATGCATTTACTTACTGATGTTATTAGCACTCTATATAACAGCCAAGGAGTAGAAACATTCTGTGTCTACAAAGTGAAAAATAGATAAAATATTGTACACAATATGGAAGATTATTCAACTTTTTTACAGAATAAAGTATTTACCAACTTGGATGATTATAGAGATTGTATTAAATGAAATAAACTGGATGTGGAAGGTAAAATATCATATTATCTTACTTTTATGTGAAATATTAAAAATAGTTGGTCTCCTAAGTTGGGAGTGATGTATGTTTTTCAGCAGAAGGGGAGACAATGGTGAGAGTTATGAGGATACTGGCTAATGTGCACTGTTTGAGTGTAGTGAGAACAAGAAGTTTCTATAGGATGTTGACCTTAAAGAAATAATAATAATAATAATAATAATAATGTCATTTTCATTTTCAAAGGGAAAAGGGAAAGGGGTTTTAAGTTGCTTAACATACATAGTGGCAATACAGGTGACATTTGAGGTGGGAGATGTGATGAACTTTACTCCAACTATATAATGGATGCCTGTATCACAGCAACACAAGTTGCCACATTGATAGACATGGTTTCGTTTTTTCATATAGCAATAAATAAAGTAAATAAAACTGAGAAGAGGACATAGCCTTAGAAGTCATGGTAGGAGATGCCAAGTGGTGATGTTTGCTGATGTATTTTGTTGTGCTGTTTTCATGCCTCGTTGCTTTACACTTCTATACTCCCCTTTACTCTCACAGTCATTCGTTTTCTTAATTTTCTTTATCCTTTGCTTTCTATTATTTGCTTTTCCTCCTTCTTTAAATTAATATTTCTGAAATCTAAATTAGCAAATATAGTGGGAACAAATATTTCTAGGATAGCATCAGCCATTCGGAGCCCTAGAGCTAAAAGAAGTGAACACACTTCCCAGCCCCTATCCAAGAAGCTATCTCCAACTAATAGCTACTCAAAAAGAAAAGAAAATGGTTTCTTCAAGGGACTATCACTGGGGAAAGGAAAAACTCTTAAGGGTAGGCTTCATGTCTAGCAAGAGACACCCAACACACACAGACATATGCACATGCACACACGCGAAACAATCTCAACGTTATCCTGTGGGTTCTTTATCTCATAATGTTAAGTCAATATATAAGCAAGTATACATTATGACTTCTGGTTTGGGTTTTTTATAGGATTCCTGTGTGTGCAAAGAAGTGTCTCTGCCTTTTCATTATTTATTAGAAACTTGTTTGTTTAACAATGAGATAGAAATTGGGTGGATCCAGAGGAAGTAGTGGTAGAAAATCTGGGAGGAATGAAGGGAAGGAAAACCATAGTCTATATATATATATTCTTTCCATATATATATATATATATATATATATATATATATATATGGAAAGAATATTATTTTAACTGAAAAAAGGATTATTTTCTCATCCAATACATCCCAACCACAGTTACCCCACTCCTCCTAGCTCCCGGCAAATCTCTTCTTTCTTACAGATCCTCCCTCTCTGTTTTCCTTCAGAAAAGTGCAGGCCTACTAGAGATGACAAACCAAACACACACACACACACACACACACACACACACACACACACACACACACACACAAATGGGCTCTGAATGCTTGAAAATAAAAAGCTCTCATATTGAGAGTGGATAGCACAGCCCAATGGGAGGAAAAGAATCCCAAGAGCAAACGAAAGAGTCAGAGAGAGAGAGACATACAAGCTCCAACAGTTAAGAAACAACAGAAACACCAAGCTAATAACCATATATGCACATATATATAGCATATATGCAGAGGACGTGGCAAAGACCAATGTGGACTCTATGCTTGCTCTTTCAGTCTCTGTGAGGTCATGGGAGCCCTGTATGGAGACTGATTATTCCTGAGGCCTAGTATGGAACTAAACATTACTAGCTAGAACCAAAAAGTCAATGAAATGATTCCTAATGTTATTCTGCTATACTCATAGATCATTGCCTTGTCCAGTCTTTATCAGAGTGGTTTCCTCAGGTAAGAGATAGGAATGGGTGCAGAAACATATGACAAGACATTACGCAGAAAGAGAGTCTAAATTGAAGGTCTCTAACAGGTCTCTCCCCCTGGAGTTTGGGAAGCCCTGCTGAAGACCAGCAAAAAATATTATAAGAGTCAGAGGCGATAGAGGACACCATGAGAACATGGCCCCCTGAAAAAACAATTATTTATAATAAGAGAAAAATATATCCATTTGCCTTTGAATTTCTCTTAAAATTATTACACATATTATTAAAATTAGGGAACTATTTCCTATTTAAAAGGAAGTAAAACTATTTTAAACTATGGAAGACACTGGGTTTTCACTTTCTCTTTTAATTTTAATTTCTCTTTCATTGGTTAATCATCCTTTTTTCCAGGTAGGAAAATAATTCTTCTATGATCTCTCCCACATAGAATATTTCATCTTATGGAAGCCCCAACAATTAATTTTGAGAGAAGTCTACATTTAAAAAAAAAACAGCTCAAATGGAGTCCTGTCATTGCATATACCGCTGGAATTTTTGGGAGTCCAGCCAATGTGATAAACCATTATCTCTTCTATGTTTGAGGGGAGTGTTACTGAATACGGAAAATGAATCTGTGCCTTTGTAGTAAGATGTATCTCTTCACATTTGGGAAATATGTCTCTTTATCACTATGCAGCTACATTCAAATGTCACCATTAATGCTATAAGAATTTTAATCCTAACATAAGTGAAATATTTTGGAAAATTTAAATCATTTTATGATCTATCATTATAACCGTTCTGAAAAATTTGTACCACTTTGGCATGTTTTTATTATATACATATGTATCAGTTCTACTATATTATATAGTAGATCTGTTCAAAACATACCTTTTGGTCCCCATAATTTTCAAGGTCAAATCCCCTTAGTTATTAATGCAGTCTATTTATTCCTGAGCATTTCTGTGTCATACCAACATCATTCACTTGGTTGCTATAGTTTATAAGCTGAACTATCTTTCCAACCACATCTTTGTAGGAAATTTCATTGCTGCATCCAGCAAGTTGTTCTAGCAATGCACAACATGGAGAACTGCCTAATCCAGAGTTTTTGCATCACCTGTTCAGGTCATTCATCTTCCAGCCACTCACCAGCATTGGAGATTAGACATTTGATGTCACCATAAATTACTTCATTTAGCAGAACTCTGGGTTGAAATGTGCTGGAAAGACACAATGAATATGGAAGATTCCCTTCCACTCATCTTTCTGTTCCTGGTCTGGGTCTCAGACATATTTTGCACTTTCTTCTCATTTTAATTTCATACACACTTTTTTTTTCATACAGAATCTGGCACAGAAATCATTTCATTCTCAAACTACATCTTCTAGACTATATACACATGCTAATATTCCCAATATCCAGGGAAGGATTAGAAGGTGCTTCAGCTAAGTTGTTTAAGATGCACCAATGGAATTACTACAGTATTTAAAAAAATAATTAGCAACAAGATAACGAGTAACTCAAGATTTATTTATAATTATGACAAAAATACCAATGACTCCCATAGCTTCTATGTTTTAAGCTTAATGAACTTGGGTTTTAATAATAGGTTTTATTTTCTTAAGCAGAATAATGTGAACAGAGAAAAAAGCCAGGTAATTTGTTTTTAGTTATATGAAATGTAATCTTCATGTACTATCTTTCTATCAATTCTGAGAAATTGACAACAGTGATTATCATGTATGATATACATGCATAATTATTTTGATAAACTTCTTCTACCATAAGGCTCATGGATTTGTTTTATTTTATTTAAATCCACATGGCCTAGGCTGGTCTCAGAATTGTGGCACTGATCCTGTGCCATCTTCCTGATGACGGGAATCTATAGGATGACACATTATGATTTTACTATTTTGTCTTATTTTATTTTTGTATTATTTGATGTCACCATATTTCTGTAGTAATCACTCAAAATTCTCTCTTATTAATTCTCTCTCTCTCTCTCTCTCTCTCTCTCTCTCTCTCTCTGTGTGTGTGTGTGTGAGTATATCATTAACTTTGCATACAGATCTTGATACATGTCAGGTTAAAACTAAAGAGTGTCTAAAGTTGTTTTCCAACTGGAAATAAAGTGTAATATTGTTATTGTACAAAGCAATTCCCTCATTTTTTTTCTTAAATAATGCAGATAGCTATGATTCTAGAAAAGATATACTTGGAAAGAATGCATTAAAATCAAGCTCCAGTAAATGTTGGCTTTAACAGTCTATTAAATGCTACACAATATCAGTTCACAGTCAATCAAAATGTAGATCTTCCTCCACTGGATAGAGTTTTGTTCCAGCATTGGTTTCCATGCATCAAACAATGGAAAGGACAGAGTAGCCTGCACCAAAGGGACCCACAGAAGTCTGAAAAACTGATAGATTCTTTTTCCAGGAGTCATAAGAAGCCACCGTTGTTTGCATAGTAGATTTTAAAATAAAGGAATGAAATTTTTCATATGATTCATACCTAATTACTTTCCCATATAAGTTTTGTAGTTTAAAGAAATTTCGCAAGCTAAATTATGTGCTAACATGTTTCTCCTGGCCAGAGTTCATGGTGTCAAGGTAAGAAGGTTGACTTTAAGACTAACATAACTTTCATGTCAAAGTATTGTTTTGAATAAAATTGTGTATATCATATTGCCAAGAATTGAATCAAATCAAATTGCAAATGTATTAAATTCTGTGATTCATTGGGAAGAACTGTTTAGGAGTTAGGAAGAATCAAAGACAGTCAGAGGAATGCCAGCCACATAGACTTGCAGGCTGACTTGGAAAAACAAATCAAGACATTTGTGTAAAGTTGACAATGACTATGGATTCTGTAATCTTTCAGGATAGCAGAGTGTTAGCTGTAATGTTTCATTACTTAATCTAATGACCATCAGGAACACTGATATTGTATTAGTTGTATTTTGTTTATATGGCCTGATTGATTTTTATCTGCTCAAGGAATGATTAATCCTGAACTTCCTTTTATTTTAACAATGTTTTTGATTAAAAATTTGGTTAAGATCTCAGTAAGAAAAAAGTATATCTAAGCATTGCAATATTATTATAGGTGATGCTGTGATTATTTTTATTGGGAAACATATTTACAGAGATGTTTCTCCTAAGGTAACTATGGTCATCACAGGCATAGACATTCATAATGTTGAACTCAAGAATATGACTCTATCAGGTATTATCTGAGACACGAGTTGCCACAGAAAGGTTTTCAATACTCCTACAAAGATTTAACCTACAATGAAGATTAATGTTATGGCATGAGGAAAATAAAAAAATATGAATAAAAATTACTTCTTATTCCTGGAAGATTTAATCTCAAAACAGGCTTCATATTATTCTGGCTTTTATAGTCTTTCCCAATAATCAGTGAGTTGTGGATTTAGGGGCTTTATTGTAGATACATTCCTTGGAACTTGACTTCAGGACTCTGAAGTTTTGATTGTCATATTATGTCCTATGCTGCTAGATAGATCAAGAACAAAGCAATAGACATGCTAACATGGATGGGAGAAAGGTCAGGGGTCCTCAGCTCTACACAGAGAACCATAGACAATTAAGGAGCACTGAAAGAGAGTCTTCTGTAGGGAAGAGTCTACCAGTGGTCAGATTGAAAACATACATACAAGCAATATTATTCAGATTGCAGAGATTGTACGTGTGTGTCTGTGTGTGTGTGTGTGTGTGTGTGTGTGTACGTGCACACATGTGTTAAGATCGTTTACATTTTAGGTAACATTTAGTTACATACTGATCAAGAAAAATAACATTTTTCTCTAGCTTCAGTCTAGCCTCATTTTGTGGCACAAATAAAGTCCAGAGAACTGCCCTGCTTTGAAGTAATACTGTAGATAAATTAAACACTTCAGATTGCATTGTTTTAAAGATGATCTAAGGCAATACTTCAGGAAAGGAAGTAAAAAATAGAGAAGGTAGTTGAACCAAAGTATAATATTAATTCTGGAGTCTGCTATAATGACTTTTTAAAATTTTGTGTTGCTATCAAGTTTCTGTTTAAGAACTTGGGAGATTGGCATTGTTAATGAGTATGACAAGATCAAGTGCCTATGAAACAGAGTGACTAACTATGAATGGGGAAGGAGGGAACTTTTATGAAGCTTGACTCAGAAAATAATAACACTCAACATTCAACAACATTTTATTATCTTTTTTCCCCCCTTGGGAATATAGTAAACAACTAGTTTGGTGACCTGCATATTATTTATAGGTAAGTCAGAATGGAAGGGTGTGTGTGTGTGTGTGTGTGTGTGTGTGTGTGTGTGTGTGACAGAGTGGAGTTACTCTTGAGGCTGCTATTGGTGTTACTAGGAAGAAGTACACACAGGCCCTTCGCTCCAAAAAAGTACTGGTTGACATTCTTAGACTGTAACAATAGTGAGTTCCTGTGAAACTCTGTTCTTCACATTCTTCAATATATTGAAGAGATTTCCTGTTGCCAAGGAAATAGTGTCAATAGGGTAAAAACTCATGTTTATTGAGTTGCTGCCTAAAAGACAAGCTTCCAGGTTTCCCTGCTACAAGAAATAAATTGTGTTATGTTTGGTCACTGGAACTTTGGGATTGTAGCCTATCTCAGAATATTCTAATTAATATAGGAAAAGATTCATTGATAACACATATCTAACACCTATAAAAATCTAAGTAACCTTTTTGCTGCATTCTTCTGCGACTGCAACACAGGAGCAAATTCTATCAGGTAGTAGTGGCATATAGAAATGTACTAGTCTCATAATAACTTGTATAGTACAACGGAGAAGACAGTAGCATCCTTCATATTAACACAGTGAATGCTTGTGTGATAAGACTGGACATGATGTCTGTGTCCTTACAACTACTGAAGAGGGAGAATGGTCTCTTTCATTACGATAAACAGTCCTTTTAAAAGGCATTATTACATCTGGAGATATGTTGTCTCTAGTGACTGGTTAGTTACTTCCCATTCAATCTCAAGTGGTTCTCATTAGAAAAGCATGAACCAAGTCATATGTTGCAAGAAAAAGAAAAAAAAAATAATTGAGGCGTAGGTTTCCAAGTCTGCAGTAGAAAGAATGCAAGGATTTTAAGTAGGGACCAAAGTGCAGATGCAAAAGAAGACTCACTTCTCAATTTCTATAGCATGGTGAATCTCTATATTTGACAATATTAATATGTATCAGAATGGCAGCTTAAGAAGATTTTGATAGTCCCTAAAACAACGAAAAGATGAATGTTTGAAGTAATTAAAGTCAATTTCTACAATATTATCTAATGCATTGCATACATGTGCTAAAGTAACACTCAACATTCTAATAATACATATTCTGTATCAATAAAACTGACAGGATTATTTAGATAATTTTGTTTGATCCAATACTTAGAAGACACATGTACTTTTTCCCATTCTTCCATGAACACATTTTTAAAAATCTTGTAAATAAATAAAATACCCCACGGCAGAGTCTTCCATGGTGATCACATCACTTTTAAATTTCCAATGTTAAGGAATTTGGTTTGAAAAATCCATTGTGTGTGCTGTATTTCTCTGACAATTTCCTCAACATGAAGAAGCTCTAGCTGGGTAGAAAAGCATACCACTTCTTGCCTTTTTTTACCAAAGAAAGAATTGTGCTCTGGAAAGAAATGATGTGCAGGTGAATCAATGACAATGTGCTTTAAAAACTTTCAAATTCTACTTCGAAACTTTAGTTATGTGATGAATAGACCCAGCTTAGTGTTTGCCACATTGTCTATGTTTCTGTCTTTAATTTTATTTTTATAATTTGTATTATTATAGATATTAGTAAATATTATTAACATCTATGCTATCTATTTTATCTAATATTAATTATCCAACTAATATGAATAGTAATATCTATATTACCTATGTCTCTTAATATCTCTACCATAGATATTTACTGCATATTTCTAAATATTAATACAGATTATTTTCATGAACCATGTTAATTAGATTATTTATGTTTTATTGTTATATAAAATACTGTCTTAGCATATATTTATCTCATTTGTAATGAGGTAGGACACATTTAAATACAATAATACACAAGGAGACTGATCACAAAGAAAACACAGGAACAGGGAAAGACGAATACATTCAGAGTCTTTGCTAGCATTTGAACTATTCTATGGTCTGATACTGACATTAAACACATGTGACATGAAGTTTTTTTGTGTAGCTATGTGCTCACAGTCTGAATGAAGAATAGAGCAACAGCCTGAAAAAGATTGGCTCCTCCTATGTAACCTCACTGGTGATTAATGAAGCACTGTTCTTAGCCAGTGATTAACAAACGAAGTTGTCAATAGCCATCACTGCACTCTTACCTTCTGAAGTAATCTTCAGTACTTTAGTACGGGGTGCATGTGAAAGAAGATTTTTAGACTGTAGTGATGATAGGATTATCAGAACATGATTAATACCATGATTTCTAGGATATATAAACTACCAAATTTAATGTTACTAACTTAGATTTTTTATATTTAAGAAGAAGTTTTCATAAAATCAGTGATTGTTATAGTACAGCACTTCCCTTAAGAGAAACACACATGCTCTGCTCTAGTACATCTGTCTGCTTATTCTACACCAGGAACTCTTCAGTGGCGAAACCCCATCAAAAGCTATCATCACCCCGCATTTTCTCTGCCCTTGTGACAGTATTGAGGAAAAAGTAACAAATTCACTCGTCTTCAATTATAACAATATGGAGATTCAAAGAGCCTTGCTTTAACCCCACAGTTGGAATATGGAGAAATACAGCCTTATTGCTGGTACCACTTGAGAGTTTTACTTCATTCTGCACCATGGATTAACCGATTCTGCAGGCAAGACAGAGGGAAGTGTAGAATTGTATAGGAAACTTGATGTTTCTCTATGGAGACTTTTAAATCTGTCCTGGATTAATGTGTGGCAGAACTCTTTATTTCCACCCTCAGTTCAAGACATTGCTTATAAATGGTTTTGCCAGCTGTAACATGAAGAAGCTTCCCTGGGTTATTATTATTTCCCTGTAATTTAAATTGTCTTTCTGATATTTCTAATGACCAGTCTTGATCCTGGTTTACTTTTTTCTTTACAGATAATCAAGTTTCCTTCAGAGACTGGAAGTCCTAACTCTTACATGTAAATGTGATTCCCCAAGATGTTCATTTGAAGAGCAAAGCATGAATCATTCATGCTCCAAAATTCATAGCTATTGTATGGAATTTTAATAGCTATTCTTCTCATAAACCTGAAGTCTTAAGTTCTCTGTCTTAAATGTTCTCCAGTCATTGTCTTGGTGCTTAAATAATGCAGGCAACCCTGCAAAGGTTCATCAGGGAGACATGCAGGAGGGAGAAAAGGGAGGGAGATATGATGCAAAATTACATTTAATTAAATAAAATAATTTTGTTGCTTCAAGTTATTTTAGGCAACAGAAAACTAAAGTTAAGGTTGAGACCTACTAGAGCTTTATTTGTTGCAAAGAGAACAAGGTATCAATGTATGTTAAATCTGAAGGGTAATGTATCCAATTATAGGATTTTCCAAGATTCCCCAAATGAGTGCTTTCATCAAGATGAGATAAAAGATAATCTGAAAGTATGACTTTTCTTGAACAAAAAATAAAATATAAACAAGATGAAATCCTCTTATGAGAATTTATGTGACAAGCATCTCACATAAAATTGACTGAACTTGGTTCATGTTGTAGGAATTTACAGATATAAAGAACTTCTTTTTTTCGTCTCTGGCTGCAGTGCATGTAGTTTGAAAACATTGGATGTTAAAACAACAGAGAAAATAGTCAAAATGCACAGATTTCATTTCCTGGCACAGAGAGCTAAAGAAATCTATTATTTCTTGTCTTTATATTTCAAACTTTTATTCAATGTTTACACTATAATAGAAACTGATTTTAATGTATATCAACTTTGAATTTTGCATTTTGTGTCTCTGGTATAAGTTTACAGTTAACACATGATGGGTGAGATCTTCTTGCTTAGATTCATAACACTAATAATGGGATGCAATGTCACTGATAGGCCACTCTTTTCTTACCCCTCCCAAAATGTCATAAAATTTTAGGCAGAGGAAAGGATGAGGTAATATATCTCATATGCCAATAGGATATTAATTTCTAAAGAATGCATCCCAAACATTTGAATGTTACGGAACACTTTCTAAGTTAACTCCCCAAAGGGTGTAACAAAATCTAAATGAATCTGTAAAAGTCGTTTATGAAACATGCATTACATTAAGTTTGGGAGAATGTGGTTTTAGGAATGTTTCTGAACACAGTATGCCGACTCCCCTCTCTCAGTCTTTGCATATGTCATGAACATCCACTCCTCAAAAGAAAACATTTTCATTTACTAAGCTCACATTTAGGTGACTAGATATTTGAACTTTTAAGTTTATGTCAACAAAGAAACAGTGCAGACTCTTAACATTAACAAGCATGCTTTTCTCAGTGCTCTCATGAAGTCATGCTATGAAGACATAGTAACTGAAGCCAAATTTAAGTGCAGTAAGGATTGAAGAATCTTGACTCCATTAGACAAAGATATTTGATAAGCAGCTAGGTGCCTAGTTGCTTGTTGACTCTGTTCTCTTGTACTTTTTTAGCTTTGAGTCAGAAGGATTGGTGTACAATTGTATCTATGCCCCATTAAGAAAATACAGGGTGACATTTTTGAGGGTTGGGACTCACAGAAAGGGGTCAAGAATGCCCTTTTCACTATAGAGAAATATAAGATAAATTCAATACAGTGAATTGTAATCAGGACTGACTGCTGACAAAGTCCAGGGATGAATCATTTTCACATTATGACAATTCTCTGTGCAATGTTCCATCAGTGAGCAGTATGTTTAAGAGTTATAAGCAGTCTGGCGGTTCCTCAGAAAACTGGGCATGACACTCCCGGAGGATCCCGCTATACCACTCCTGGGCATATACCCAGAGGCTTTACCTGCATGCAATAAGGACACATGCTCCACTATGTTCATAGCAGCCTTATTTATAATAGCCAGAAGCTGGAAAGAACCCAGATGTCCCTCAACGGAGGAATGGATTCAGAAGATGTGGTATATCTACACAATGGAATACTACTGCAATTAAAAACAATGAATTCACGAAATTCCTAGGCAAATGGTCAGATCTTGAAAATATCATCCTTAGTGAGGTAACCCAATCACAAAAGAACACACATGATATGCAGTCACTGATAAGGGGATATTGACCCAGAATCTCGGAATACCCTAGACACAATCCGCGTATCAATAGATTTCTAAGAAGATGGAAGGAGAGACCCCTGGTCCTGGAAAGACTGGATGTAGGGGAACGCCAGGACAGAGAAACGAGAGGGGGTTTGGAGAAAAGAGGGAGGGAAGGGGGCTTATGGGACTTTCGGGGAGGGAGGAAACGGGAAAGGGGAAATGATTTGGAATGTAAATTAAAAAAAATAAAATAAAATAAATAAAAAAAAGAGTTATAATTGAAGAGTAATTTTCTTTTTTTTTTTAATTTAATTTAATTTTATTTTTTTAATTTACATTCCAAATCACTTCCCCTTTCCCGTTTCCTCCCTCCCCGAAAGTCCCATAAGCCCCCGTCCCTCCCTCTTTTCTCCGTTCAACCCCCTCTCATTACTCTGTCCTGGCGTTCCCCTACATCCAGTCTTTCCAGGACCAGGGGTCTCTCCTTCCATCTTTTTAGAAATCTATTGATATGCTGATTGTGTCTAGGGTATTCTGAGATTCTGGGTCAATATCCCCTTATCAGTGACTTCATACCATGTGTGATCTTTTGTGATTGGGTTACCTCACTAAGGATGATATTTTCAAGTTCTGACCATTTGCCTAGGAATTTCGTGAATTCATTGTTTTTAATTGCAGAGTAGTATTCCATTGTGTAAATATACCACATCTTCTGAATCCATTCCTCCGTTGAGGGACATCTGGGTTCTTTCCAGCTTCTGGCTATTATAAATAAGGCTGCTATGAATATAGTGGAGCATGTGTCCTTATTGCATGCAGGTAAAGTCTCTGGGTATATGCCCAGGAGTGGTATAGCCGGATCCTCCGGAAGTGTCATGCCCAGTTTTCTGAGGAGCCGCCAGACTGCTTTCCAGAGTGGTTGTACCAGCCTGCAATTCCACCAGCAGTGGAGGAGTGTTCCTCTTTCTCCACATCCTCGCCAACAACTGCTGTCTCCTGTGTTTTTGATCTTAGCCATCCTGACTGGTGTGAGATGGAATCTCAGGGTTGTTTTGATTTGCATTTCCCTAATGACTAAGGATGATGAACATCTCTTTAGGTGCTTCTCAGCCATTAGATATTCTTCAGGTGAGAACTCTTTGTGGAGCTCTGTACCCCATTTTTTAATAGGGTTACTTGCCTCTCTGGAGTTTAACTTCTTGAGTTCTTTGTATATCTTGGATATTAGCCCTCTGTCGGATGTAAGGTTGGTAAAGATCATTTCCCAGTTAGTTGGTTGCCGCTTTGTCTTTTTGACGGTGTCTTTTGCCTTGCAAAAACTTTGTAATTTAATGAGGTCCCATTTGTCTATTCTTGATCTTAGAGTATAAGCTATTGGAGTTCTGTTCAGGAAATTCTCCCCTGTGCCCATATGTTCAAGGTTCTTCCCTAGTTTCCCTTCTATTAGTTTCAGTGTGTCTGGTTTTATGTGGAGATCTTTGATCCACTTAGAATTGAGCTTAGTGCAAGGAGATAAGGATGGGTCAATTTGCATTCTTCTGCATGTTGACCTCCAGCTGAGCCAGCACCATTTGTTGAAAAGGCTATCTTTTTTTCCACTGGATGGTTTTAGCTCCTTTGTCAAAGATCAAGTGACCATAGGAGTGTGGATTCATTTCTGGGTCTTCAATTCTGTTCCATTGATCTACATGTCTGTTACTGTACCAATAAAGAGCAATTCAAAAATTCATCTGGAATAACAGAAAACCCAGAATAGCTAAAACTATTCTCAAGAGTAAAAGAACCTCTGGGGGAATCAGTATCCCGGACCTCAAGCTGTACTACAGAGCAATAGTGTTAAAAACTGCATGGTATTGGTACAGTAACAGACATGTAGATCAATGGAACAGAATTGAAGAGTAATTTTCAATGATTGTTTTTGGTTTTGAACCCAGAAGCTCCTGAAAGTTGGGCTAATTTATATTTGTAATTTCAAATCTACCCCTAGGGAAAGTTATGCTTTGAACTCTTGTCAGTGAAGTTCATCAATGAGGGACTGATTGTCACAATTTATGGTACTTATCATGGACTTACCTTGATATTCTGATTCAAGAAACAAAGAGTTGCTTGCAGAAAAAAGATCCTAGAACAAAATATCTCTACTAAGAGTACTTCTACTCTATTATACACTAGTCTGGAAGATTCCCATATGAGAATGGTGAAAAGATTCTAGTTCATATGACCAATGGTCTAGAGTATTTCTTTCTTTGAAGAAGTAGATATTTTAGATATTTCTGCATTTCAAATATGTAGGACTAGGACTGAAGTAACAGCTCAGTTTTGTTTTGTTTTTTTCTGTAGAGTGCTTGCCTAGCATACGGGAAGCCCTGGGCTTGATCTCTAGAACCAAATGAACCAAATATGGTGGTACATCCCTGAAAACCCACAATTCAGAGGTAGAGGCAGAATGATGAGGGAATTAGAGGTCATATCTCTGACTTACAGAAAGCTTAAGGGCAACCTAACATACACCAGATATCAAACAGACAAAATCATAAAACCAAGACATGACTGTCTCTAGTATAAATAGATCCTTAGAGTTCAAGAAACTTTGAAAAAAGAACGAATTACATAAAAGTATCAACGTCTGCAGACAGAATGTTTCTAGACAGGTATGGTGAAATATAAATGCATTCAATTTAAATTAAAGCATGGGCACAGACTAAAGTTATGAAAACCTGTTAATGTATCACTATAGCCATCGCTATTCAAAATGTATGTCAATTTACAGAAAGTGTTTCTTCAATAGAGCCAATGTTGACTTCTCACATATGATCCTCCTTACATACATGTATATGTTTGTATATACACACACATATATATATACAAATATATACATGTATATAGATATGAGAGAGAGAGAGAGTCAAACTTGTGATTCATAGCCCTCTACCTCCTAAAGAAACTATTCTTTTTTTTGGTTTTTTTTCAAGACAGGGTTTCTCTGTGTAGCCCTGGCTGTCCTGGAACTCACTCTGTAGACCAGGCTGGCCTCGAACTCAGAAATCCTCCAGCCTCTGCTTCCCAAGTGCTGGGATTAAAGGCGTGCGCCACCACTGCCCGGCAACAAACTATTCTTTAGTCAGTGAATAAATTTTAAAAAATATTTCTGAGAGGTGTTATGATTAGATAATGGAAAGGATTCAGGAAACTAGACATGCTGAATTTAAAATAAAAATAGATAAAAAGTAAAGTTGCAGAAATCTCTTAATGTATAACTAGTTGTAATATATATATAATATATTATATATATATTATATATATGTATATATATAGTATATAATATATATTATATATATAATATAAATATATATGTATATATAATATACATATAATAGTTGTTTTAAATTTTATTTATTTGTTTGCTTACAGAATGTGTTTCTACATAGCCAGGGTTGTCCTCTCCTTCATGATCCTCCTGTCTCAGCCTCCCAAGAGCTGGAATTGCATAATTATCTCAAAAACCGCCATGATTCTTTGGGAATGTATGCAATGATCTGAAAACTGTAGATATTGACAAATTAAGGCAAAACCAAAAAACGAAAGTATATAGAATTTTGTTCAATTTTTTTTAGTTTTGAAATTTTTTATTAGATATATTCTTTTCTTAAAGATTTATTTATTTATTTCATTTATGTGGATACACTGTAGCTGTCTTCAGACACCCTAGAAGAGGACATCAAATCTCATTAGATTGTTGTGAACTACCATGTGGTTGCTGGGATTTGAACTTAGGACCTTCAGAAGAGCAGTCAGTGCTCTTAACCAATGAGCCAACTCTACAGTCCTAGAAATATTCTTTATATTTAAAATGTTGTCCCCTTTTCTGGTTTCCCCCCCGCAAAAATTACCTACCATCCCCCCTCCCCCTGCTCACCAATCCAGCCACTACCTCTTCCCTCTCCTGACATTCCCCTACACTGGGGCACCTAGCCTTCTCAAGACCAAGGATCTCTCCTCTCACTGATGTCCAACAAGGCCATCCTCTGCTGCATATGCATCTGGAGCCACAGGTCCCTCCATGTGTACTCTATGATTGGTGATTTAGTCCCTGGGAGCTCTGGGTAATACTGATTGGCTCATATTGTTGTTCCTCCTATGGGGCTGAAAACCCCTTCAGCTTCTTGGGTCCTTTCTCTAGATCTTCCAATGGGGATCCTCTGCTCAGTTCAATGGTTGGCTGAAAGCATCCCCCTCTGTAATTGTTTTACACTGGCAGAGCCTCTCAGAAGACAGCTATGTCAGGATCCTCTCAGCAAACACTTGTTGGCATCCACAATAGTGTCTGAGTTTTTGTAACTGTATATGGGACAGATCCGTAGGTGGGGCAGTCTCTGGATAGTCTTTCCTTCAGTCTCTGATCCACACTTTGCCTCTGTATCTCCTCTTGTGGGTATTTGTTCCCCCTTCTAAGAAGGACCAGAGTATCCATACTTTCGTCTTCCTCCTTCTTGAACTTCATTTGGTCTGTGATTTGTATCTTGGGTATTCTGAGCTTCTGGGCTAAAATAAAATTATCAGTTAGTGCATACCATATGTGGTCTTTTGTGATTGGGTTACCTCACTCAGGATGATATTTTCTAGTTCCATCCATTTGCCTAAGAATTTCATGAATTCATTCTTTTTAATAGCTGAGTAGTATTCCATTGTGAAATGTACTACATCGTCTGTATCCATACCTCTGTTGAGGGACATCTGTGTTCTTTCCAGCTTCTGGCTATTATAAATAAGGCTGCTATGAACATAGTGGAGCATGTGTCCATATTACATGTTGGAATATACCTCTGGGTATATTCCCAGGAGTGGTATAACAAGGTCCTCTGGTATACTATGCCCAGTTTTCTGAGGAGCCACCAACTTAATGTCCAGAGTGGTTGCACCAGTTTGCAATCCCACCAGCAGTGGAGGAGTGTTCCTCTTTCTCCATGTCCTTGCCAGCACATACTGTCACCTGAATTTCTGATCTTAGCCATCTGACTGGTGTGAGGTGAAATCTCAGGGTTGTTTTGATTTGCATTTCCCTGATGACTAAGAATGTTGAACATTTCTTTAGGTGCTCCTCAGTCATTCGATATTCCTCAGTTGAGAATTGTTTGTTTAGCTCTGTACCCCAATTTTAATAGGGTTATTTGTTCTCTGGAGTAAAGCTTCTTGAATTCTTTGTATATATTGGATAATAGCCCTCTATTGTAGGTAGCATTGGTAAAGATCTTTTCCCAATTTGTTGGTTGCCATTTTCTCTTACTGACAATGTCCTTTGCCTTACAGAATATTTATAATTTTATGAGGTCCCATTTGTCAATTCTTGATCTTAGACTATAAGCTCTTGGTATTCTGTTCAGGAATCTTTCCCCTGTGTTCAAGGCTCTTCCTCACCTTCTTTTCTGTTAGTTACAGTGTTTCTGGTTTAATGTGAAGGTCCTTGATCCACTTGGATTTGACCTTTGTACAAGGACATAAAAATGGATTGATTTACATTCTTCTAAATGCTAACTGCCAGTTGAACCAGAACCATTTGTTGAAAAGTCTATCTTTTATCCACTGGATGGTTTCAGCTCCTTTTTTTAAAGATCACATGACTGTAGGTATATGGGTTCTCATTTCTGGGTCTTCAATTCTATTCCATTGATCTACCTGCCTGTCACTGTACCAATACCATGCAGTTTTTAGCACTATTGTTCTGTAGTACAACTTGAGGTCCGGGATGCTGATTCCCCCAGAATCTCTTTTATTGATGAGAATAGTTTTTGCTATCCTGGGTTTTTTATTATTCCAGATGAATTTGAGAACTGCTCTTTCTAACTCTATGAAGAATTGAGATGGAAGTTTGATGGGAATTGCATTGAATCTGTAGATTGTTTCCGGCAAGATGCCCATTTTACCGTATTAATCCTGCCAATCCATGAGCATGGGAGATATTTCCATCTTCTGAGATCTTCTTTAATTTCTTTCTGCAGAGATTTAAAGTTCTTGTCATACATATCTTTCACTTGTTTAGTTAGAATCACACCAAGGAATTTTATATTATTTGTGACTACTGTGAAGGAAGTTGTTTCTCTAAATTCTTTCTCAGTCTTTTTATCCTATGAGTACAGGAAGGTCACTGATTTGTTACAGTTAATTTTATATCCAGCCACTATGTTGAAGTTGTTTATCAGATTTAGAAGTTCTCTGGTGAAATTTTTGGGGTCACTTAAACATACTCTCGTATCATCTGCAAATAGTGATATTTTGAATTCTTCCCTCTATTTTGTATCCCTTTGACCTCTTTTTGTTGTCTAATAACTCTGGCTAGGCCTTTGAGTGCTATATTTATTAGGTAGGGAGAGAGTGGGCAGCCTTGTCTAGTCCCTGATTTTAGTGGGATTGCTTCAAGTTTTTTTCCATTTAGTTTGATATTGGCAACTGGTTTGCCATTTATGTCTTTTACTATGTTTAGGTATGGACCTTGAATTCCTGATCTTTCTAAAACTTTTATGAAGGTGTGTTGGATTTTCTCAAATGCTTTCTCAGCATCTAATGAAATGATCATGTGGTTTTTTTCTTTAAGTTTGTTTATATAGTGGATTACATTGATAGATTTCCTTATATTTAACTATCCTTGCATCCCTGGAATGAAGCCTGCTTGATTATGATGGATGATCATTTTGTTGTGTTCTTGGATTTGGTTTGCAAGGATTTATTGAGTGGTTTTGCACCAATATTCATAAGGAAAATTGGTCTGACATTGTCCTTCTTTGTCTGCTTTAGGTATCAGAGTAATTGTGGCTCCATAGAATGAATTGTGTAGTGTTCCTGGGTATAGAGTCCTGTGGCAGAGGATCTTCTCCAGCGGCAATGTTAAATTTTTGAAATGAATTAATTTGCATGTGTTTTTGTGCCTATATGTAACAAGGTTCACATGTTTGGATGTCCAAAGACAAGTGGCAAGTATTGGTTCTCTCCTTTAATCATGTGGAATCCAGGGAAAGAGCTTAGGTCCTCAGGCTTTCCAGCAATCAACTTTACCACTAAGCCAACCAGTCATCCTGTTATTTGTACTGTTATCATGAACATTTTGTCAGTGTAGATGTAGTTATGTTTAGGTTTAAAGATTAGGTCAAAATAATAAACATAGAGGACTTCTGTAAATTAAAATTAAAGTAGCATACTCTTGATTCATGAGCATATGGCTACAGTTTTAAAATATTTCAAGATCATGAAGAACACACACAGGGTCATGAGGATGAAAAGAAATTATGAATTTGAGACTTGAAGAAGGACTGGTGTATTCAGATCTGGGACCATGCTGTGTTGATACTTCTCCTGTATAATTGTTTTCAGTGTTTCTTTGTAACCATTGTCAAATAAAAATGTCTTTGTGACAAGCCAACAGGAAAAACATTGGTAAATAAAGTACAGATAGGTCATTAGAATTCAAGAGATAATTTTGAAAAATGAAGAAAAATGAATTCCATAAGTATTTCAAATTATTCAGGGGAAATCTCTCTGCACAGGTATAATGCACATTATTTTGTCAAATTATCATGTCTCTTGAGCTTACGGCAAAGTGATGTCTGGGAGAAGGCTTACTTGTTACCTCTTGCAGATACAAACATACTTATCTTAGTGTGTCCCCCAGATTAGGGTCCTCTGTCTGGAGATGAAATTATTCCATTAAGCCTGTGATAGAAAAGAAAGAGAGCAACTACACAGTCCAAGAGTTCTCAAGAGTAGCTAGAACAATAGTCATCTCCAATAGTGTTTTCTATTTATCCTACACTATGCGAATGCCTATGGTGAGAAAGAAAAGCAGAGACTTCAGTCATGGGTGCCTTATTCATGATAAGAAAACTCAGCTGGGAACTCCAACTTGTGCTATCAACTGCCCCGTTAGTTTTGTGAACCATGAACTTTCTTGTGTCTCTTGTCTGTCACTATTCATTTTATTACCTGAAAGTCTCTCCATACTGCATACTCTTCCCTGTATAGGATTGTTTCTGTCAGTAACTTCAGACGGCTGTCCTAAAGCATCTTCCAGCTGACTTCCACTGGAAGTTTTGAGTGTCTGATTTAACTGATTTTTTTTTAGATAAATAAGTCAATCTTTAATAAATAAAAGTTTAGGTTTAAAATTACAATAATAATACTAAATACTTTTTTTCTCCTTCTTACCTGCTTGTTTATAAATTTCCCCATCGCAAATTTCAACAAGCAGTATTTGCCTTGTTTTTCTTTCTCTTTCTCTTATTTTTTTTGAAAAAGGAAGTAAAAACATTTTATGATAAAATTGAAGATTTACATGGAAAATATTTCTGATAAAATAGAAGAGATATATAGAAAAAGTATGTTAAATTTGATAATATTCATGGAAAATTAAAGAGTAAAGTGGTAGACCTAAAAAACGTTGCTAAGTTAATTGAAAAAGAAAGTAGAAATATTTTATGATAGAATTGAAGATTTATGTGGAAAATATTTCTAATAAAATTGTAGAAAAATGTAGAAAAACATGTTAAAATTGAAGATTATCATGGACAATACAGATACAATGGTAGGCATAAAAATAACTCTAAGTTGATTGGAAGTGGAATTATAAACATTTTCAGGTAAAATTGCAGACTTACATGGAAAATATTTCTGATAAAATTCAAGAAATATATAGAAAAACATGCTAAAATTGACTGTTTCATGGAAAATTATTAGTAGACATAAAAAACCTCTCTAAACTAATTGAAGGTGGAATTAAGAACATTTTGTGATAAAATCAGAGATTTACATGGAAAACATTTCTGATGAAATAGAAGAAACACAGAAAAACATGTTAAAATTGAAGATTGTCATGAAAAATAATGAAGATAAAATGGTAGACCTAAAAAAAAATTACTAAATAAATTGAAAGAGGAATTACAAACATTTTCTGATAAAATTTAAGATTTACATGAAAAATATGTCTGTTAGTCTCTGTCTTTTTATTGGGGAATTGAGTCCATTAATGTTAAGAGATATTAATGAATAGTGATTGTTGCTTCTTGTTACTTTTGCTGTTATTTTTATGTTTGAGTGGTTATCTTCTTTTGGGTTTGTTGGAAGACTACTTTCTTGCTTTTTAGGGTGTAGTTTCCCTCCTTGTGTTGGCATTTTCCATCTATTATCCTTTGTAGGGCTGGATTTGTGGGAAGATATTGTGTAAATCTGATTTTATCATGGAATATCTTGGTTTCTCCATCTATGATGATTAAGAGTTTTGTCAGGTATAGTAGTCTGGGCTGACATTTATGTTTTCTTAGGGTCTGAATGAGATCTGCCCAGGAACTTCTAGCTTTCATCATCTCTGGTGAGAAGTCTGGTGTAATTCTTATAGGTCTGCCTTTAATAAGTTACTTACCCTTTTTCCCTTAGTGCTTTTAATATTCTTTCTTTGTTTAGTGCATTTGGTGTTTTTATTATTATGTACCAGGAGGACTTACTGCTCTGGTCCAGTCAGTTTGGAGTTCTGTCGTCTTCTTGTATGTTCATGGGCATCTCTTTCTTTATTTAGGTGAGGGAAGTTTTCCTCTATAATTTTGTTGAAGATATTTACTGGCCCTTTAAGTTGGAAATCTTCGCTCTCTTCTACACCTATAGTCCTTAGGTTTGGTCTTCTCATTGTGTCCTGGATTTCCTGGATGTTTTGGATTATAAGATTTTTGCATTTTGCATTTTCTTTGACTGTTGAGTCAATGTTTTATATGTTATCTTCAGCACCTGAGATTCTTTCTTCTATCTTTTGTATTTTGTTGTTGATGCTTGCATCTATGACTCCTGAATTCTTTCCAGTGTTTTCTATCTCCAGAGATGTTTCACTTTGTGATTTCTTTATTGTTTCTACTTTCACTTTTAGATCCTGGATGGTTTTGTTCAGTTCTTTCACTTGATTGTTTGTGTTTTCCTGTAATTCTTTAAAGGATTTTTGTTTTTCATCTTTAAGGGCTTCTGGCTGTTGACCCATGAGCTCCTGTATTTCTTTAAGGGATTTTTGTGTTTCCTCTTCAAGGGCTTTTACCTATTGACTCATGTTCTCCTGTATTTCTTTAAAGGAATTATTTAAGTCCTTCTTGAAGCCCTCTATCAGCATCATGAGATATGATTTTAAATCCAACTCTTGTTTTCTCAGTGTGTTTGGGTATCCGGGACTTGCTGTGGTGGAAGAACTTGGTTCTGATGTTGCCAAGTAGCCTTGGTTTCTGTTGGTAGGGTTCTTGTGCTTGCCTTTTGCCATCTGGTTATCTCTGGTGCTAATTGGTCTTGCTATCTCTGGCTGAAGTTTGTCTCTCCCGTGGGCCTATAAGTCTGTGTCTGTACTCCTGGGAGACCAACTCTCTTCTGGCAGGGTCTGTGCACAAAAGGCTGCGGAACTGCTTGGCTCCCTGGTGCAAATGGCAGCCTGAAGATCTCTGCCCCAGTTGCTCCACTGATCGTATGCCCTGTGCGTTCCCAGCTAGTCCCCTCCAAAGAGAAGTTGGAGAACTCAACTCCATGCTCTGAAGTGAAAGCGCTGTTGGGAGATCACTCTCTCCTGGTGAGCTGTGCACAGAAGATTGTGGAGTCACCCATTTCCCTTGTGCAAATGGCCTTAATTGATGTTTGCTGTCTGACTTTCTTTCTGTCTGTCTATGTGTCTCTATTTGTTCTTTTAGCTTGACTTGCTATATATTTAATGAACTCACATAAAAAAAAAAGACTGCCCATCAAAAATAATTCTGACTACACAGAACAAGAGAGGAATGATTTATATACAGTATGCTTCTCCTTTTGCAGAATTTCTCTGAAATACCTTCAAGAGAAAACAGACATTAGCCATCAAAGTAATAGGAAATAAATAAAAGAGGTCTTAAGAAGCAGATAGAAAAAAATATGCTTTCAGTTGTCTTGAAACATGTTCATGAAAACTTTCAGGTTGTGGTACCACTACTGCCAGTACACTTTTGTGAAAGATTTGGCCAGCATACATCTAATGGTAGTCATTCACAATTATTATCACCTTAATATGTTGCCCATTAGTACATTAATTAAAGTAGCATTCAATCAAATTTTTCAGAAGAATAAAAGAGAGTGTGCTGAAGAAGTGGTATTGAGTTTAAACTTATTAGTTTACATTACTAAGCTGTTGCTACACATAATGTACAATTGATGTGGGATTAATGTACAAATTATATGAATATCAATGAACAGATGAGAGGATATGTGAATGATGGGTGTATTGGGGATATATTGGAAATGTGTCATCAAAAACATTTAGCCAAGAAATAAAGTCTACATCCAATGGAAGTCACAATTCTAGAAGAATTATAGAGAAGAAATTTGGGAAAAAAAATAAGGTCAATTTGGACTCAAGTAAAAGAAAGTTTCAATATAGTAATCATTTAATTTTAATTATTTCAATATGTTAGATTATTCAAAATGCATGAAGAGATAATTGGTTACAGATTTAAGACTCCATTTATTGGTCTTTTCCTGATGTTTCTCAGAGGACCTGAAATAATTGTACTTCAAATCCAACTTAGTACTTTCCTTGGTAATACTTAACCTTAACATTACCAACTATTTAGCTTAGTTTTCTAAAAGCAATGCATGTTAAGAATGTGTATTTTGCTATAAAGCCACATGTTCCAGAAACAGGAAGCTAGCTCAAGACGAAGACAAATTTCAAATAATTGTATTGGTGAAATTTTCCCCATTTGTCCAACTTCAATAAATAACACAAACAATTAACTTTGGTTTGAGGATTTGGTCTCAGTTACCCATAGGACTCTGTTGCTCAGTTAGAAGATATTCAAGACTGCATTGTATTAGACAGTGCTGTGAGTTGTCCTGAATTGTCCGGGGTTCGTAACAAAACAAAGAAGAAAATAGTCAAAAGGCAAGTCAGATTATCCTCCAGAATAATGAAAATTAACAAATGTGAAACTATGGAGGAAACTTGAGTGCCTGTTGAGGTCTGAAACACTTCTAGCAATATGACATGACAGCCTCAACTATTATTTATTTAATTTAGAAAAGGTACATTTGGTTTTGCCTATAAATAAAGCACTCATTGAGTTAGATAACATGTCACACCTTTCCTCTATCAACTCTTATATATTTCAATATTTTGTAATTATAAAGTAATTTATAATAATATGTCAAGGAAAATTTGAATTATTTGGCATCCCCTTCAATATAAATGTGATTTATAACTTATTAGTTTCTTATTAATGAAAATATTAATTATAATGGTTGTTTCCAATACATTTAAATAACCTTATACTTGGGGTATATCTTATTGAAAAACCAAATTTCATTTCCTTTTTCCAAGGAAAAATATTCTGTGAATAAAAGATATGATGAATATGTAAATTTATTTATGTGTTGGTTTATTTAAAGTGGACAATACTTTATTAACTAGAAAATCTTCTGGAAAAAAAGTGTAATACTTTATATAAAAAGCAAGATGAGAACAGTCAAGCTCATTGTTGAATGCTTTATGAGTTGGGAAATGCTCAGTCTATTTTTTAAAAAGAAGTAAACATAAAGAAAAACAACCAAAATTTCATAAAGTAGTTGGAACTTGCAGATGTTTAGAAATACTAAAGGAGCTTTTAAACAGGAAATCGTCTTTGAATAAATATATATTTCAAGTATTATACAATGATTTCTATATGCATGCCTATAGCTTATTGTAATTTTAAAGGAAGGATTTTGTGTGGTGTGACTAAACTGTCTTCATAGAAGAAGGCATCACAAAATTATGTCCAATCCACCAACACCAATGATCCTCTTCCATGCAGATGACCTACTTTCTTAGGACAAGCTCTAGTTTTCCCAAGTGACTGTCCTCAGGATTTGTGAAGCAATAACATCCTTTCTGCATCTTGCCTGCCCACAGAAACAGAGCTATGTATGCATAGACATTGTTTACTTTTTCCAATTCTGCATTTGCAAAATAATTGTTGTGGAAGAAAGTAAGCCAACACTCCATTGGGAAACACTTTAGATGGGTTTTGTGAATTTTCTATATTTACACATAAGGTAATCAATCTGGGCACTCAAGAAGCTGGTGTAGGAAGATTGTGATTTCAAAGATATCCCAAGCTATATAGAAAGACACTTTAACAAAAAGAAAGAATAAAAATCAATAAAATAGAAACACCATATTTTATATACTATTTAGACAATGAGTGAAACTTCCTGGAACCTATGACTGTTACTCCTGAGGTATTCTAATAACGGAGGATATGGACCTGAGCCAACCACCTTCTCTAGCCAGACTGGGCTCCCAGTGGTGAGAATGGGACACCAGTCCAGCCTCAAAATCTCTGACCTGACCTGCTTGCAAGAAGCACTGGGGAAATGGTGGCTCAGAACTTGTGGGAATGGCCAATCAATGACTGGTTTCTCCTGAGGCCCACACTACAAAAGAGACCATATTCCCAATACTGCCTAGATGACCAGGATTGAGAAGTGGGATGGCTCAGAGATGTAGGGTAGAACAAAAATCACACACACACACACACACACACACACACACACACACACACCATTAATGAAATGATTCCTAATGATATTCTGCTATACTTATAGGAACATAGAATTAGTGCATAGCTTAATTATCATCAGAGAGGCTTTCTCCAGCAGTTGATGGGAGCAGAGGCTAGTACCCACAGTCACACATTAGTGAGGGTTGGGGCATAGAAGACGGGGAGGAAGGATTACAGGAGCCAGGGGGAGCGAGGACACCACAGGAACATGGCCTCCAGAATCAACTAAGGAGGGATCATAAGGGTTCAGAGACTGAAACAACAATCACAGATCCTGCATGGATCAGCACCAGGCTCTCTGCATACATGCTCTGGATCTTTAGTTTGACATTGTGTTGTTGTCGGATACTCAACAGTATGTCTATGTGTGTGTATGGGGGGGGGATGTCCCCAACTCTTTTGCCTACATGTAGGACATATTAAAATCAATCTCCAGCTGTCTAGTGTCTGGGATTAACTCAAAATCTTTTGGACTCATCCAAAGGGCTTGGCTCACTTCTCCAGCTCTGTCCTCTGTAGTACAGACAGTTTGTCTTTGAAGTACAACATGGTTCCACTCCACTGCTGCTGCTTTTCTTAGTGGCCATCCCATGATACTGGCATCACCAAAATGCTAAGATCTTCTGCTGCAACTAGGCTGCACTTTCACCAGTAGCCTCTCATAGGATGTCTTCATGGTACCAAGGCTCAACCTCTTTACATGATTCTTTCATTTCCAGGCCATCCACCATGAACATTCACCTTTCTTGACCTTTCACAGTGCAAGGTTCAGCTTCTTTCCATGACACCTCATGCCTTTAAAACCTGTACCACCTAGTAATTCTTTACAAATTATTAAGTCCGGCACCAGTGTGAGGTCCCTGAAACACATCTTCTTTGTGTTCTCAGAAAACACTTCCCACAAAATCACACCTCAGTATCACTGGGACTCTTTGTTATCACCACTAATTTCTTAGCTCCAGCTAACTACCTTCAATTGTCCCAGTAATGCAAACGTTTTGATTTAATAGTTCTGTTATCTTGTTGATCATAAGTGAGCCTTCAGCTCCAGCAAACCAGAACCTCAGAATCTTAAATCAAAACAACAAAAGGCCTTGACAGAATCTTTAATCATCCCTCTGAAATATTACAAGCCAGGCCTCCATCCTCTGCACTGTTCTCAACATTCTTATCTTCCAGGCTCCTGCAGAATATCCCACAGAGCTCCTGGCACTCAATGGCTCTTCTAGACCAAAGTTCCAAAGTACTTCCACAATCTTCCCCCAAACACATCATCAGGTGTCACAGCAGTACCCTACTATGCTGGTATCAACTTGTCTTAGGATTTTTATTTCTGTGACAAAACACCATGATTAAAAAGCAAGTTGTGGGAGGAAAAGGTTTATTTGGCTTATACTTCTAGACCACAGTTTACCACTGGAGGAAGTCAGGACAGCAACTTAAGCAGGACTAGTATCTGGAGGTAGGAGCAGAAGCACAGACCATGGAGGGACGCTGCTTACTGTCTTGCTTCCCATAGATTCCTTGGCCTACCTTCTTATAGAGCCCAGGACCACCAGCCCAGAGATGGCACCACCCATAATAGGCTGTGGACTCCTCCATTGAGAAAATGCCTTACAGCTGGGTCTCATGGAGATATTTCCTCATCTGAGGCTCCCCAGCCTCTGATGACATCAGCTTGAATCAAGCTGATGAACAAAACCAGCCAGTACAATACATATTCAGGATTTAATATCCAATTGACAGTGCTAGGTGTGAGACCTAGAGGGAGATTTTTAAAACATGAGACTTTTATACTTACAAGTATATTAATGATGGTTATGAAGGGTCTTCTGGAGTATAGCTTCACCTTCTTGTCCTGTCTCCACACAATGCCTTTTGCCATATTATAGCAAAATCTGAAAGTCCCTCTTGCTTGTTGCTCCTCAGGCTAGGGCATCACACACTCTGGAAAGACAAACCAAAAGATATACTATGAATTATAAGTCATCCATCCTGTGGTATTCCATTATAGCAGAACAGAAGAGAAGATCACAAGTGGCAAGCCTTTAAATTGTTCCCTAATTGAATCTCCCTTTTTTTTCTTTCTCTTTTCTTTTCTTTCTTTTTTTTTTTTTTAGGTATTTTCTTTATTTACATTTCAAATGTTATCCCCTTTCCTGGTTTCCCTTCCAAAAACCCCATATCTCATCTCCCATCCCCCTGATCACCAACTCACCTACTCAAGCTTCCCTGTCCTGGCATTCCCTTACACTGGGGCATCAAGCACTCTCAGGACCAAGGGCCTCTCTTCCCTTTGATGTACAACAAGGCCATCCTCTGCTACATTTGCAGCTGGGGCCATGGGTCCCTCCATGTGTACCCTTTAGTTGATGGTTTAGTCCCTAGGAGCTCTGGGGCTACTAGTTGGTTCAAATTATTGTTCCTCCTAAGGGGCTATGGTATACAAAATTAGTCCATCGACAACTGAATGTGTTACCCAGAATTTAAATGTGATTAGCATATAAACTTCTTGTCTACTGAGCATATATCTCCTCAGATCTATTTCCCACAAGTCCAAACGATAAGCCTATTTTTTCCCCTCACAATTCACACAGAATACTTTAAACGACAGAGTCCTTGTTCACCAGAGTACAGGTTTTACCATGTTAGGGCTGGCATCCCATGTGCTAACTTCTAATTATCTTGCTCTTGCCACACAATCAGGGCTAATAGAAGGTAAATGAATGAAGGGGGCAAATATTTTAAAATACAATAAAACATATGATTAATTTTACCTTACCTGCTTAAAACATATGCCTTTTATAATTTTAGCAAATATCTAGTTTTTGTACTTCAAACCAAATAAAGTACTTCTCCCATGGGTCTTGGGCAGGACATTTTCAGCAGTTTCAGTGCTGCATAGCATTATCCTGACAGCTCTTAAAGCAAGAGTCAATGTTAGTTAATGACACATGTGGATTTGAAACTATTTTATTTCATTACACTGATAACTGACATTCCTTCTGTTCCTGTTTTCTCTCCAATCAGTGCTGCTGAGTTTCAGAGCCATGCCAATAAATCGTTTTGAGTTATTCACTATTAAGTCCTCCTCAACGTGGTGTAATTATCACTTAATAAATATTTGGGAGCACTACACCATGCCCACATTGTATTAGGGTGCAATGGGATATAGGCACAGCTTTCACTTCTGTAAAGCAACCTCCCTCCTTACCATGGATGATGCAGGTAAGTTTCACAAGGTCACTCTTCAGGTCCCTCTGTGACTCAAGTTATATCCACTGTTCTCAATACGCTATTTTACTGTGATAAAAGGGAAGATCCAAGGCTTTAAAGGGTGCTCACAAGCCATTGTGGTCTCTCAAGTGTCTTGTATGGGAATAGATGTTTCATGGATGTGTTCTAAATGTCAGTGTCCCCAGGTCTTGACAAACCCTGCTTTGATTTTCTTCATCAGCATACTGGACTTATTAGGCTTTTTGTTTGTTTACTCAAAAGGAAATGACTAATTCATAGCAGGATATACATGATGAATAGGTTTGTATTTTAATCTTATGTATGGTGTATGTATATCCTTATCCATTTATATCGCTATTGACTTTTGAAAGAATTTTACTATGACCAAAGACCCATAATAATTTTAGAATTGCAAAAACCATTAAAGTCTAAAAGTTAAATCTCTCCACAACCCTCCTAGTTTTTTCCAAAGATGCCAAAGGGTAAAAAAAAAAAAAGACCACCACCACCACCACCACAACAACAACAAAAATGTCATTGTTTAGTATCCTTAGCTATAAGGAAGATGCCAGCATGGCCTTGCAAGTTATTGTTTACGAAAAATAACATACACAAAACCTGAAGAGTGTTTGCGTACATGTTAGAATGATGTAGTAGGCTCCTAATCTGAAAACAGTAAGATGAAGTTTGAAGTGATGTTCAGAGCCCAAGACTTCTGGGCATGTCGGTTTGGGAATCTTAGCTAAGAACATAGGCGGATGACATGCAATGTGCCCGATGAGGATGCATGTAATGCTTCCCACAGGAGTTATGCTCTGTTTTAAAGGATGGGAAAAAAACGTGTGGTTGTTGAAGCTTTGTGGGTTTATTCTTTTCCACCTTTGTACATGCTAAGTGTCCTACCATCAGGTTACATCTTAAGGCCCTAAGAGTATTTCTTAAAATATTTCAAGTAGTCTCAAAAATGTAAATATAGAGTGTTTATTTTAACATGTTATCACTACTTTATGATGACAACTAAAATTTTAATTAACTAGATGTCTTTATAAATATTATATATCCTTGGTTTAGGCTACAAAGTAAAACATATTGGCTATGCACTGTGGGACTAATAATAAGCCTATTACTTAATTTGCTTGTAATAATGGATCCTTTCCTATATTTAATTGTGTGTTAAAATGTTCTAGTTAGACCTCTCTGTCCAACTGTATAACAACATTTCAAAACCACTGAAATACATTATAGTCAGTCAGTGTAGTGTTAAAATTTGAAGAAAGATTACAAAAAATGTATAAAATGATCATATTTCATCACATATTTCCAGTGTTCTGATAACAAATGCATTTTTTAATGAAAGTATTAGGTTCAAATCATTTGAGAGGAAGGACATGATATTTCAGAGGATGAAAACATCTTGGATAAGGGCCTTGCACTGGAATTGAATCAGGATTTTGTGGTGTCCTGTAAGATAATTTGGATGGAAGAGGAGAATTCAGACCAAAGTAATAAGAGAAGAAATGTTAGGGGAACAATATGCACTTGAACCCATAGTACAAAGAGGGCTAGGAATGTTACTGGAAGTGCAGAAGGGAGAAAAGATTGGAATCAAAGAGTAAAATGATTAACTTATTGACAAAGGAAGCAGACTACCCTAAAAGTTCTAGCAGATGTGCAAAGATATTTGCTTACGTTTTAGGAAGCAAACTTGAGAACATTGGATGCTCTGTATCTAGAGCAGTGTTCTCTCAGGAGATATTGGAGTAGAGGATACTCATCTCTTGAACTTAATATAAAATAAAAACACTGTCTTCAGAAGAAAAAGGAGCAATATTATTTTCGTATGCAATTCATGGAATCTGAAATTCTTTGCAAGTTGAGTGAATTTTGCACTTTCTCACAGTTGTGAAAAACTGTATGTTCAGAAGAATAATGGCCACCCACGGCAAAACAAGTGGAGGTGAGCAAAGTTTTCAGTACGATGTTTTTCAAGAGCACGAGTAAGATTACGTGATACATAGTTGTGTTTTCAGCCTGTGTGTCAAAATCAGGAAGAGTAGTGGGCAGATAGTGACATTCCTTAGGTGGTCTAATCTGACTTGCAAAGCGACTTTAAAAAAAAAAATCCGACACACAAGACTTTGTTGTGTCAATTGTTTTCTTTGTTAGTTTCCTCCCACTTCGCAGCACTTACGGGTGTTACTTTTCAACTTCATTTCATTATCGGTTTTTCTAAAAAAAAAAAAAGTGTGTAAAAACAAAAATTCTGTTGTTATTTTGCCTAATAGATGACGTTGAACATGTTGACAAGGAGAAAGTATGCTTTTGTACAGAAATGCTCTGATTTAGGTCAATTGTGCACTTGGGAAGGGCGCATCCTGCTGATTTTGAGGTTGTTGAAACCTTCAAGCCATTTTTCCACATTTTTTAAATGAAGTTTTTCCCCATTATTTGAAAACCCAAAGGGACTGTAGTGGAACCGAGAAATGTAAGCCATATGTTTGGAGCCTTTTACAATTAAATCAGCAAATTACTTCCCAGCATACTTCAAACACGTGAAGATATATTTTATAAATACATATACCTCTATAAGAAAATAATGCAGAATTCAGAGGATTATATTTTGGCTAAACGTTTTACTTCTAAATATTTAATTTCATTTTAGCCTTGAATAGCCTAAGAGCCAGAAACGCCGTGCAATGATTTTACAGTCAGTGTTCAACTTTAAAGCCACGAATTATAACTTATTGTTAAAAGGAAAACTCTTCTGCTCATTGCTCCCTGTCACTGACTCATTGTGCAAACATGTCTTCCTGTAATCAAATGCAGCTAAGGCAAGACACTGAAATGCACATGGCTATGCTGATACCCACAAGTTGTAAGAGGCATGGGCATTTGGGTTTTGTGTGCTCGTTGTAATATCTAATGGATAACATCCATTCTGTCCAATCACAATTAAGTTAGAAAGATAACATTTCATATTCACAACGAAATCCTTGAGAAACTTTTGACTTTTTCTTCATTGAGAAGAACCATCTATTTCCATCTCTGTGGCTTGTGTATGGCTTAGAGTGGGTGATTAAGGGAAAATCCTGGATGCTGGAAAAGGCACCTACTTGCTAGTTTGTCTTTTTAAAAGACACTGCAGGAGCTGAGAAGACACTGCACATTTTCAGGGGTCCCCCACATTGAGTGAAGCATTCAAGGGGTTTTCCTCCTGGGGGCTACTTCCTTTCCCTAGTTTCCCCTGGGATGCCAGAGCCTTCCTCTTCGTTTTTTGGTTGCCTGGCTAAAAGAGTAACAGTTTTAACAAATGTGCTTGACCTTGGAGTTTAGTTACACAAACGATTTGAAAACTGAACACTGAGATAATTACAAATTGTTGAGGTGCTTAAGAGGGTCATTTTATTCCTAAAGACACATAGTTAACTGCTGCAGAAGCAGAGAAATTTCAGATGCACACTGAAGAAAACATTAATTACTAAGGAACTGTTAGAACTTCTATGCCTATTAATCTATGCAAGGAATTTTGCTATAATCCTTATTAGCATAAATATAATTTGCATCCAAAACAGAATTTTGAATTCCAAGGAAACTCACATTTTCATTCTCCTTTTATGAACATGTAAGATCCCATTGTTTCCGAGTCTCCACAATTACTGCTGATTGCACTGGAGTGGTAGAGATTTGCTGTGTTGCAGATGTAATTACACATGTACTGCTACTGCTGAGTAAAGATAGCACACTCTATTTGTGAAAACACACAGAATAAAGCCATATGGTTTAGATTCTTGAACTCTGTATTACAAAATCATTTGCAGCCCCACCTTCTACTTCCACAGTGAGAAATTCACAGGGGATGTATGCCCAGGCATGCAGTTTAAAAGAATAAAGCTGAAAGGAAAAAGAATAAAGCAGAAGTGAGCTAGTAAATTTGAAATGGGCCTCCATCAATGCCAAGACTAGTAGGGACTATGAAGACGTGAACTCTTAGTCTTTCAGAGGGAGACTGCTGTGTTGTTCTTAGAGGGACGGCTGAAGCTTCCTGAACCGAAGTTCCTACATCTAAAAGAAAAGCCAGACTGCTGAATTTTCATTTCCAGTTTGAAAAAAATGCTTGGAATACAGAAAGCTTGCAATATTGATCGAGTTTTTCTTTGTCTCTAATCATATTACCCTATGTAAAATGGCACTTTCATAAAAGGTTAATTACAATCAGAGTAAAGGTTACAGTTGATAGCTTGTTAATACTCTATAATTGTCAATTTTATAATAGCATTTAATCATTCGAAGACTTTAGTAAGTACCAAGTGGATTATTTAGAAACACTAAAATTCAGTGCATAGACTGTTAGGGTACTAGTAAGCTCTCAGAGCATTGGTAATAATATTCAGATGATAGTTCAGTTAACGCATTTTATTCATTCTTATTCCAATGTACTGAAAACTTATGTACAAACAAAAACCACCCATGAATGCTTATAGAAGTTTTTTTTTTTTACTTATTATTGCCAAAACTGAGAACAAATAAACTAGAAGCAAATTATGTTCTTGGAAGAAAAGAAGATGAATGTTCACAAGACGGAAAATTGTTCAGTGATAAAGTCACGTAGGTCATGGACTACAGTAAAAGCAAAAAACAGTGCATTGGAGATGTTATAACTGAGGGATAAACAGGCAGACAGAGCACAGAGTATTTTTACAGAAGTAGAACTACTCTACACTCTGTGATACCATGCTACCCCAATGCTGAACAGGCATCGTCACACAATTATTATAATCTATACACTACAGAAGAATGATCCCTAGTGCATACTATAAATTTAGAAGTACTAATGGTGTATTAATATAGGATCACACATTTTAATAAATTCATATAACATGGGATGCTAATAGTATGTGTGTGTGTGTTTCTGTGTGTCTTTGTGTCTTTTCACTGAACTGATGGTATATGGGAAATTTTTGCTTTTGTTCAGTATTGTCTTATGATGAATTGAAAACCATGATGAACTTAAAAATAATGGTGAACTTGAAACATTGTGTACACTTATAAGAAGAATATTTAGTTATTTTATGCAAATGAAATTTGCTTATTTTTAAATTGAAGACCTACAAATTGGTCCAATAAGCACAAATCATCAGTTTTTGAGGGAGCAAAAACCACTTTACACTAATCCACGAAGAGGTAAGAAGACACATCACACTCAGCTATGAGCACATGGATAAAATTTGGCTAAATATTTTAATGAGTTTGCAGAGTCAACACATCTGAAAGGCAACATGGCAAGGAATATAGTCCTTCTACTCAACATGATACATCTGGACAGCAGAATGTTAGAGAAACCATGTCCTCAAAAGACTCTGCCCTTGTAGATGAGGTGCCCCTTTTCACCTCATTCAGTGAGAATGGAATATAAGTCACTAACAACTCATAATGCAGTAGTTGGTTAGAAACAGTATTTTCTTTTATCTCCAGGGAACCAAAGGGCAGATGGAAATCTGTGGTATGAAAAACAGGCAAGCTAGAATGCAGTATCAAGAAGGTAGGATCACTCTAACTTCAATGCTAATGACTCCATACTATGATATAAGCATTTTCTTCATCTATAGTAGAACTACAGGATTCATATTTAAAAATCAAGTGCATGACCATGATAAAAGCTGAACTGATAATGCATTGGTAAACAAAGCCTTAGTGTGCAGTGGCATGACACGGAGAGTATAGAAAAAAATGTGGTTCTGAGTACTTACTACCTACCAGACATTTTTATAAACATCTTACATACACTAGGTGGCATGGATTGGTGAACACAAAGAACTGAAGTGAAAGTCTTTTTGAGGAAAATACAGATACCCCTATGAAGCTTTCTACAAGATAGAATTTGTCAGTTTATGGATGTAGAAGGAGAGAGAATGAGGAGGTGACTGCTGGAAGGCAGCTCATGCCACAGTGGATATCTCAACACTTAATACTTTCTTAATACTTTATATGTGGAACACTAACTGGGCTCTGGGGTTAATAATAATAATAATAATAATAATAATAATAATAATAATACACAAATCTGGGAGGATGACAAGGTAAGTATCATGGTTATGTTAATGGATATTATTCAAAATACATTATATACTTGTGTTTTTCTCTTTACTGAGCCTATTTTCTGTCTGTTATGCTCACTAAACCTGAATGAATTCCAACTTAAACACATTTCTGCCTTTCTTCAGCTCCTGCCAATTCTAGCTTCTGCTGAAAGACTCACACTCACAAGTGTTATTTTTGCCTTGATTTTTTTTTATGTGCTAAAATCTTCAGAGCATCTCCAGAAACCACATTTTAACTTTTGTCCATTCTGTCTTTTTGTTTAATATTCTTCCCCTCTATATTCTGCTATCCATAAAAGTAGTTTTCTTCAGCCAATGATGTGACAGAAACCTTGATACTTATCTGTGTAGCAACTATTCTAATAGTGGCCAAGCTCATGATGATTTTGAGGAGGGCACTGTTGTTATCTAGCACTGTA
Source organism: Tokudaia tokunoshimensis (assembly GCA_036184795.1). Taxonomy (NCBI): domain Eukaryota; kingdom Metazoa; phylum Chordata; class Mammalia; order Rodentia; family Muridae; genus Tokudaia; species Tokudaia tokunoshimensis. Next base: position 73,082,485 of record BTHU01000015.1, read on the forward strand.
CAAATGGCAAAGGGAAGTTGGGGTGGTAAGACCTTGATAAAACACAGAGCTAGGAAGCTGTGCAATTATAATCCAAGAAGGTAGTCACTTAACTGTAAACTAAATTCCTAAATTTATAATGATAAATCTCTGCAGGTCTCCCTCTCAGCTTTGTGGAGGAAACTGTAGATATACTTTTAATACTAAAGTAGAAAATTTCTGCAAAGAATTAAGTTCTTTTTTAAAAGTTTTGTAATTCCATGTCTCACTTCCCTTTGCTTTGTGAGATCAGCTATATCCTTACTTCAAGCTAGTCAAAAATTTCTTATGTATCCCAGTACCTCACTTTCATGGGTGCTGGGGCTATAGACATGCACAGTTAGACTTCACTAGATGTGTAATGACTTAAAAGAAAATTATTAAAAGTGAACTTACTGAAATTTATATATGTACTTCAAATGACATGCTACCATGATTTTATAAAAATTAATATTTTGCATGATATATTGCCAAACATAGATTATCTGAAATATAAATTTTGTAGTAATATATAGAATTAAATTGTAATCATTAATTTAATCTTATGATTGAAGCTTTTCAAAACACATTTTAAACATAGCTAGTTAATTTTAAAAAGGTTTTTTGTTTTGTAAAATCTGCATGTAATATGTTAAAAACTGTCACAATATTTTCAAACAAAGTATAATTTTATGATTCTCCTTCTCTGTTTCCCTCACACCTTCATCTTCTCCTCCTGGAGCCTTCCCCTTTCTCAGACTCGTTTACTCTTGCATATTCCACATGGTTTCTGGTGTATTCCCATCCTATCTCATCAGCCTTGATCGGCTCTCCTTTTCTTGTCTAGAGTGTTTTTAGACTTTATCTACTCTTGCCGCAACCTATGTATATACACAAATAAAGTGTAGGCTGTGTTGAACACATGAGGGAAAAGGTATTTTTTGTCTTTTTGGGTTTTTTTAAAATTCTGTTTAAGGGAATTACTAGAATTATTAATTATTATTATAGGTACCATAATGGAAAACCTTCTTTTGAGTTTTAGCCCTGTTCTTTTTTTTTTTTTAATTTACATTCCAAATCACTTCCCCTTTCCCATTTCCTCCCTCCCCGAAAGTCCCATAAGCCCCCTTCCCTCCCTCTTTTCTCCATTCAACCCCCTCTCCTTACTCTGTCCTGGCGTTCCCCTACATCCAGTCTTTCCAGGACCAGGGGTCTCTCCTTCCATCTTCTTAGAAATCTATTGATATGCGGATTGTGTCTAGGGTATTCCGAGATTCTGGGTCAATATCCCCTTATCAGTGACTGCATACCATGTGTGTTCTTTTGTAATTGGGTTACCTCACTAAGGATGATATTTTCAAGATCTGACCATTTGCCTAGGAATTTCGTGAATTCATTGTTTTTAATTGCAGAGTAGTATTCCATTGTGTAGATATACCACATCTTCTGAATCCATTCCTCCGTTGAGGGACATCTGGGTTCTTTCCAGCTTCTGGCTATTATAAATAAGGCTGCTATGAACATAGTGGAGCATGTGTCCTTATTGCATGCAGGTAAAGTCTCTGGGTATATGCCCAGGAGTGGTATAGCCGGATCCTCCGGGAGTGTCATGCCCAGTTTTCTGAGGAACTGCCAGACTGCTTTCCAGAGTGGTTGTACCAGCTTGCAATCCCACCAGCAGTGGAGGAGTGTTCCTCTTTCTCCACATCCTCGCCAGCAACTGCTGTCTCCTGTGTTTTTGATCTTAGCCATCCTGGCTGGTGTGAGATGGAATCTCAGGGTTGTTTTGATTTGCATTTCCCTAATGACTAAGGATGATGAACATCTCTTTAGGTGCTTCTCAGCCATTAGATATTCTTCAGGTGAGAACTCTTTCAGAATGACTTGACTTAGAAATATACATACATGTATGCTGGAACAACGTTAACTGAATGGTAGCCTTCCGTCTACTTGAGCAGATGTACATACTTTGCACATTCAAGAGAAGAGTGAGAAAAATAAACAAACTATGCTTTTGTGTAAAAAAAAAAGTAAATGTTTTAACAAGATAAATTATTGGAAAGGCAAAATGTACCACAGATAATCCTAGAACTGGTCATGTATTATCTCATATTAATATCTATCTGAGAGTGGAGTATCACCTGGACACATCTACATTCAAAACGTGAACACAGTGTGTCATGCCTGAAAAATGAGTTCACACACTGGCAAGTGTATAAGCTGTCCTGACAGCAGTCAAACATTTAATACATCCAATTAATGAGCCATTCCATTTCCATCGGTAGAGTTGATTTTGTGGATAGAGATTTACTGCCCATATTGTAGGCTTTTGTTAAAAAACATATAAAAGGATTAAAAAACAAAATTTGCAAGAGTCTGGAATGGCTAAAAAGTGCTTACTAACTCTTTACATAATACTTAGGGGTCATTTTATACACAAATATCTCTCTTTATAAGATGGATGTGGAATGACTAGGAGCTAGCAATGGAAAAAATTCAGCCCCAAACAAACAAAGAAAGAGGATGAATTTTCACTGAAGCAAATTAAAATCATTCATTCCTTGATGTGGAGCCACTGAAAAAAACTGCTCAATTCAAAAATCGCCCTCACAGAAGGCAACCTCAAAGTGTGTAAAAACATTCACATTACTGAATTGAAAACCACATGTATGTTACACTGTTTAATGGAACAAAGTTCAAAATACCATCAAAAGGCCTGGGTTCTTATGTTTTCATAGAAAAAGCAACCATAATGCTTCAGCAATTTCATCTCTTCAACCAGAATTTTGAATTTTCACTGGTAACCCAGTGACTGTTTAGTGGATGTGTAATTTTCATAAACTATAAAGAAGCCTCTTATCGTGACCACAAGACATTTGCTGAAATGCACATACCTTTGTAATAAGTGTTTTGACTTCAATTTTAATCATGTTTCCCACTGTCATCTTATGTCACTATTGGGCAGCAAAAAGTTTATCATGACATCCAATCACTGTTACTTAAAAAATGAAATGAATTGGCAAACTCAACAAATTTACAGGTGGAATTATGGAGTTTAGAGGTTACCTAGCATACAAGTAGAAAATCTAAATAAATCATCAGTTGATTCCAGGTGAGAATACTTGAACTTGTAATTTTGAGTGTAAGTTATGAGTTTATTACTTTACTTCTCTCCATTTGCTCTGTGAAAGAGTTTAACAAAACATAAACTTCTGTTTATCAGTAGACTCTGCATCTGTCTTGCTAATGGATGGAAAAGATATACACATGCAAACAGAGCCTTTGTCCCAGGCAGTGTCCCAATCATAGGTTCTTTGTCAGTCCTGTGCAGAAAAGACAAATTATATTGAGAAGGCAAGAATGACCTTTAGGTAATAATTCCAAATCACTACACAATTTCTGAACTTTATTGTCTTCGACACACCTTAAGAGTACCATTCAAAAAATTGATAACGAGAAGCTAAAAACTAATATTTATTTCGCAGATGAGTAAACTACCTCTCTAGACTGTTCTAAGATCATGTCTGAAAGCACCAAGAAACATGACATAGCAAACTTCTTCAATAAAGGAGTAAAATGAAATATTGCAAGGTAATCATGTACAACCATGACTTACAGGATTGAAAAGTTTACAAATGTTTTGTACATTACAGTTCCCTAGATTATCTATAAGTCGTAGAGACTCATGGGGAGGGAGGAAACGGGAAAGGGGAAATCATTTGGAATGTAAAGAAAAAAACTTAGAAAAGAAAAAAAAAAGATGCAGAGAGGAAAGAAAGATGCCAAGAAAGAAAAGAGAAAGGAAAGAAAGATGTAAAAGAGAAATTTATATATGCATACAAAAAATGTTGTACTTGAGATTCATCAGGTTGTATCTTTTTCCATGAATAGAAGTAGTGGTAATATTACCTCTTATGTAAAAAAATAATGTCTTATATGTGGTATAATGTCTACTCAAATTCCAACTTCAAGTTTAATGTTTATCTTCTGTGAATACATCATCAGTATGATAAGAAACCTACATGGAAGAATATGTATTTTTAATTGACAAATAATAATTATGTTCATTAATTGGCTACTGCTAAATTAAATATAGCTACTGTCCAGGTTAAAAAGTAACAATCAGATTGCTGAGAAGATTGCATTTATGATTTAGAAATATAGTAATATATTAATGGTTATGCTAGTGTTAATATTGTATTACTACATTAATTGTTATGTCAAGGTATTATTAATGCTAGGTTACTTTATTTCTATAATTGTTATATAGATGATTAATGCATATAAATTATTATACAAATACTGTAGTTGTTGTCTTCTATATGGCAATTAATAAAATTGTCCAAAATCTTTTATCATTATTTTGTGTGTCTCCACCTTTTTTCTCACCCTTTTATTAAAAATATAATTTTCTCAGACATAATATATCCTGATTATGGTTTTCTCTCCCTCTTCTCTTTCCACAACCCCTCCTATCCATATCTATGCTCTTTTTAGGAGATTAGATTTGCAGGCAAATGGATGGAGGTAGAACATATATTCCTTTTTATAATTACAACAGGATACTGATCCAGAGTTGAGCTGGCCATAAATTAAGGCAGAAACTTGAAACTAAGAAATTTGTGGCTTAGACATAATAAACATTTTTGGACGTTATGGCACAATCCTAGGAGAATGACTGTATTTTGGAAGTTGAGAAGGAAGGAGATGGATGTGGTGCCTAGGAGAAGACAGGCAATCATGGAGCACTTGAACTTCCTAGTCAACCATTGCCAGCCCAGCTTGGGTGTTCCTATGTGACTACAGGACCCTTCATGTCCTGGCTCCAGCATTCTGCCATCTTTTCTCCCATTGTTCCTCCCACTACCACACAGCTTTGTATGGAATAAGGGCACTATAATTAAATCCGACCTGACTTATGAGTAGTGGTAGACTGGGGTGATTTGGCACCTCATAAGACTGTAAAATCACTCTACAGGGAGGACCAGACATAGTTTCAAAATGATACCTTGCCTATCATTTCATCGAGTTACACCAAGTTTCACAGCTGGGAAAACTCCCTCTCTTTTCTTATATTGCCACCTTCTTAACTTGCCTAGGAAACCTTATTCATTAGGTTGTTATAGAGCTGAGTAGTCACCTGTGATAAAAGTCTTAAGCAAAGATATTCCTTACAGCTATGGCCTTCTATATATTTCTATGAAAAAGTTTACAACATAGAAGCAGAAATTGCGAGAGCAGTCATACAGCAACTCTAAGATTGAAGTGTATCAAGTACCTGCACATTTGATTTTCTTTGGTAGTAGAGAAGTAGTTCTTCGCATATGGGTCTTGACCTTTGGGGGTCAAATGACCCACCCTTTTCCTGGGGCCAATTACGACCATTGCAAAACACAGGTATTTAGCTATTTATATTATGATTCATAACAGTGGCACAATTATAGTTATGAAGTAGCAATAAAAATAATTTCATGGTTGTGGGTCACCACGAATTGAGGAGCTGTGTTAAAGGGACGCAGCATCAGGAAGGTTGAGAGCCTCTGCAGTGGAGGAAAGTCAGATCACCAGTTCTGGGAAGTCTCCTCAAAGGGAAAGTAACCCTGTTTTATTTTGTTCAGCAGGTTTTTATAGTATTGTTCTGAGAGTTTCACACAAAGAGACTTTTTAATGGTTTTAGGCAACGTATTTACAGTGTAAACTTCAGAGTTTGTACTTTCTTTCCTTTTCTTTTTCCCTGCTCTAAGTCTGTCAACTCAGTGGAATTTGTAACTTAAGGCTATGCAGCAATCCAGGGTTCTTTATCCTCAAGTGATCTTTTCCCCCTGAAAACTGACATTGCTTGATAAAATACATCTGGGAATGAATTGATGATGCCTCAGAATAATCGTGCAAAGGCTCTAAGCATGCTCTTTATGTGATATCCCTGTAAAAATTGTAAGGATCTTTCAGGGTTCAACATAAAAGAGCTGAAGGATAAGTGAGTGAATTACACACCCGTACTCTAGACATCTAACAAAGTCATGGTCTCCATACCTATATTTAAAAACAAAATACTTTTATTTTATTTTTCACTTAGGGCCTTTGGAAAAGTAAGTAAATACAGTATTACATTAAACTAGTGTATCAGATATAAAATCAATACGCATTATGCACTGTTGTATAACTTAAGTGGACACCTATATTTGAGAGTTCCTGATCTGTAATTCCTGCTCAAGCAGCCATGAGTCTCATGATTCTTATCTCATTTTTGGTGCAAGAATGGATGCTTTGAGAAGACTGGTCATTAAATATTCTGTCCATAAGAGGGCAGTTTGTCTGGCCTGTGTAGAAAATGTTAGAATATATATAATATATAATATAATATAATATAATATATATCATATAATATATATGTGTGTGTGTATTGAGAGACAGAGAGAGAGAGAGAGAGAGAGAGAGAGAGAGAGAGAGAGAGAGAGAGAGAGAGAGAAACAGAGATACAAATAGAGAAAGAGACAGAAAGGTGGACAGAGAGGCCAAGACAAAGAAAAATTAGAGAAGTAGAGATCATGATAAAATGTAGAGATCATGATAAAATGATAAAGATGGAGCTCCTCATTTACTGAGTTATTCTAAGTGACTCTTGCATCTAGAATTTGTTTTTTTTGTTTAGAATAAAACCACAAATATTAATTCTCTACTGTCTACAAAAGACAAGACACAATATTGAAATTTAAAACAATAGCAATTACAGTATTTATGTAGTTATGATGGGTTTTGTACTCACAAACCAACCAACCAACCAACCAAACAAACAAACAAACAAAAAAACCAAATCAAACCAAACCCAAACCAGCCAACTAAACAACCAAACAAAAACATCTATACAGGGTGTTCAACCTGAGGTTTAAGACACAGTTAAACTGAATATTTATAGACAGATATCTAGTAAATTTGTAGACAGGCAAACACATGTCAGTGTGTTGACTACCTTTCAATTGAGTTTTGCTAAAATAAAATAGAATGTCACTCTTTTATGCAATATGAAAAATTTCAATTTAACTATTTTTCAAAAGCTTTATTTTGGTGTGTGTGTGTGTGTGTGTGTGTGTGTGTGTGTGTGTGAATCTGCATAAGTTTATGTGTATGATTTGCATCTACATTCATAGTGTGGACAGAAGAGGGCATCAGATCCTCTGAAATTATAGTTTCACGTGGTTATAAACTATCATGTAGGCACTATGATCCAAGTGCCTGCATGATAACCATCTATCCAGCCCTCAATTTAATTTCTAATACACTAACTAAATATTAACATTTTAATATTTGACATTTTAGTTTGAAATTTTTATTAAGTCTTGCCAGGAAAATTAAGAATTTCAGTTATAAACTAGAAATACAGTACTCAAACATCTACCGTAACAACAGAAAAAGGACACTTACCCATTCAGCTTTAAACTATTCATCGCATTTCTAACTCGAAGGTGCTGATTATATCGTATGACTATTAATTATCGTTTATGCACTGTAATTATTTTGCTTGTAAGTAGATTTTTTTACAGATTAGAGTTTGTGATATTTTACAAAAGGAGTTCACTTTTGTTGGATGAACATTCTGTATTTGCATTTATAAAATCTTACACAAAATCCCATATCATGTTTCTTTTTGGAATAAGTATGCCATTAGAAATCTGGATTTATATACACTTATAGCACATATAATCTGATCCTGCTGGAAGTTATAAAATTCAGCTCTTACATGTGTCTATCTTGAGAAGATAAAGAAAACACGTAGTTTTTTTTGTTTTTTTTTTTTTTTAACTCAACTTCTGGGGTTGAAGCTAGAGCAATTGAAATTGGAGGATTTGAGACGACTATTAGCTATAATTATCTCTGCTTCACAGACAACTAATAAAGATCCCAAGTCTGCTTTAAAGGTGAATATGCAAGATTATGGGATGCCTACAATTCTTAAAGCATAAAATTAACATCTAGATTTATTGTTCTAAAGTGAAGATAACCATCACACATCACTAATAGTGTGTGCTTCTACTATTGATACTGACAATACAGATGAAGACCCAACTTAAGAATTATTTTCCATCATGTTACAATAATTCTATTAATTAAACTAAGCAAATTTCTGTAAAATTAAACAATTCAGCTGTCAGCAAATACGAATCTGTGATCTTTGTGGGTCAAGGTAGATTTAGATATCCAGTGGCCTCTTACATTCAGAGATTCTGAGTCTAAACTGTCCAAGATATTCTGCTGTCAATATTTCATCTCTTTGGGGAATCTTGAAGTTTTCTTCAGCTTTATATCCAATAAGAGGAAAGAAGCCTTTCAACATGTGCTTACTTCCTTTCTGTCAGCTTGATTCCTTTTCTCCAGCACTATGTTGGGTTCACATAGAACTGAAACCCTCTGAGAACAAAGTAAATGGGAACAGAAACTGTGCTACTTCAAGAAAGAATATTGAAGAAAGGATATTGGACATCACTGAGTAACTGCTATAAAATACTCCATGTGGCTTATGTTAGAGAATAGGGTGTGCCGTCTACACATCAGGTCCTATTGTCTTAAATTTCTTCACTTTCTAAGAAGTAGATACTTGTTGGTTATTGTAAACTTACATTTTGTAACTTTCAAATGGAAATGTCTGGGAAATAATTTCATAAAAATATCAACAATCCAAAAAAAAAAAAAAAGAAAGAAAAGGCAAATTCTTTTTCTCAGTTCATTTCCAGAAAGCATATTAGTCTTGTTAGATTTACTTACTGGAAATCAATTGGTACATACCCAAACTACAATTTTTAAAATAATACAGTTTTTTGGGAAGACACCGGCTCATCATTAAAACGTAAAAAAAAAAAAAAAAAAAAAAAAAAAAGAAAAAGAAAAAAGGCTATAGCTGGTAAGAGTATTTTAAAAGGTAATTTTATAAGGTAAATATCTTAGAGTCACAATACATGTTCAATTAAGTATGTCTGTATAGAAATATGCCATCTTGTCATCTATAAATAAGTACAGAGTTTCTGTGTCCTGAATTTTTTTTTTAAGTGAAACAATGGTTCTCTGTTTTATTGTGAGCACACATGCTAAGATATTGGCATTTTGTGTTCTATAAACCAAAACACAAACACACTGTGGGCAACTCAATTTTCCCCAAGCAACACTGCATATTTTTTTTTAATAAAAGTTATTCACAAACTGTCTTTATTATTGGTTTTATTTAAAATGTTTTCTTTTTACTTATTCACCTTACGTTCCTCTTACTTATCCCTCCAGATCATCCCCTTCCTCAATCTTTCCCCCATACTCCCTATTGTTATCCTCTGAAGGGGTGGAGAGCTCCCTGGGTTTCCTCCTACCCTGGCACATCAAGTCTGTGCAGGTCTGGGGCTAGGCACATCCTCTCCCACTGAGGCCAGATAAGACAGCCCAACTAGAAGAACATATTCCATGGAGAGGCAATAGCTTTTGGAATAGTCATTGCTCCAGTTGTTCAGGACCTACATGAAGACCAAGTTGCACATCTGCTACACATGGGCAGGGGGCGCCTAAGTCTAGTCCACGTATGCTCTTTGGCTGGTGTCAAGGGTCCTAGTTTGTTGACTCTGTTGATCTTCCTGTGGAGTTCTTATCCACTTCAGGGACCACAATCTTTCCCCTTAGTCTTCTGTAAGAGTCCCCAAATTCCATCCAGTGTGTCTATGGGTGTCTCCATCTGAGTCAGCTGCTGGGTGGAGCCTCTCAGAGGACAGCCATGCTAGATTCTTGTTTGCAAGCATAACAAAGTATCATTAATAGTGTCAGGAATTGATCCTTAGCCATGGGATCGGTCTCAAGATAGGCTGGTTATTGGTTGGTTATTTCCTTAGTCTCTGTTCTGTCTTCTGTCCCTGCATTTTTTGTAGACAGAATAAATTTTGCTATGCTCTGAATATTAATGAGAATCTTTCATATAAAATTAGAGTGATTGAGAAGACCCTCTTCCTGAATTGGAAAGATATATGATACCCAATAAGCAATTCTCATTTAACTGTGATATCACTTACTATATTTTTCAAAATTGGAGTTTCAGTGTTAATTGTATCAAGATTTAAATAGCAGTGTGACAAGCCTTGTGTGTGGCAGGTGGGGGGCAGATTGTATCTTCAAAGGTAGCCCTTCCTTCCTTGTTTTGTCAATGTGATCTTGATGAGATTTGCTTGAAATTCTCTAATGAAGTGATCTTGACCTTCAGCTCTCTCTGATCTTTTCAGTCACAGGAGTGGAAATTGTAGGACTACTAAATCCAACACAATGTAGTTGAAGTGATAGAATTGCTCTGACATTTGACCATGAATGGTTTAGTCATCTTCATCTTACTATATGAACATGCTATCATCATTCCACTGAGTGCAAGTTGGGCTGCTAACCTGGGTGAAATAATGTAGACAGGAACAAAGGTTTATTCTAACTAAAATAAATGAATTCAATGTTATTTTAAAATATTTGTTTTACATAGTATTATCAATAGTCATTGTTATACTCTGAAAAAAAGTCTTGATAGTTCAAATACTTCATATCATATTTATTGCAGAGGATTGTAAACTGAGTACTAGAAGGAAAGTTATGAATATATAGTGCAACTCATCCCATTTTATATTAATATATATGTATCCTTTCTTCTTGATAGAAATCCAAAGAAAAAACCCATCATATTCTGTGAGTACTATGTACTTAAACCCATATAACTCTCTTCTAGAAGATAACTACAGCTAGCTGCTATGGATATCATTATACTGACCCTCTTACTCATATTTTTGGATATATATGAATTTCATATATGTCATATTGGTGACATGGATATATGGTGCTATTCACTTTAATCCTGCTGTGACAAAGATTCTTGTAGCTGTCCAACAGTCATGGATGAACTGGGTTACCTGAAAGGGTGGTTGGAAATGAAAAAGGATGGTGCAAGAAAAGGATGAAGCCAAGATAAAAGTTTCTGATCAAGGATCAAAGTTTAATAGTGGCACTGCATTTATACAGGGAGAACCCACAGATCCCCCATCCATTGGTTCAGCTGGATTGAGTTGCAAAGCAAACTCAGCAGGCAGTCTGCTGCTGTGGGAAACTGACTTCACCTGGGTTCAACTGTGGCAAACACTTAAGGTCTATTTAGCCTGCTCAAGACTGGGGGAAGGGCACAGATCCTATCACAGAATATGATCACTTGTTAGAGGAACAGTTTATTTTGCCTTGAAGATTTAGAAAACTCAGTTAATGATAGGCTGGGTCCATTGTGTTCAGCTCTACCAAACAGCAGTAGCATTATGTGAACAGGACATGTCAGGCCTAGGAGGCAGGTGGTACTCCTGGCTCCCACCAATTTCAATGCTGTCAAATTCTGAACACACCAATGTATACATTCACTGCTAATGTTAGCACATTCTTAATCCAACCACTTCCTGACAGCCTGTCAGCTAGCTAAGAGTACACAAGATTTCAGAGAACAATCAGATTGAAATCCTATCAATTCCCTTGAATTGTTGTGCTTGTTAGGTTTATGACACAAGGTAGATTCATCTGAGGGCAAGGAATTAAACTGAGAAAGGCCCCCATAAGTTTAAACTATAGTCAAGATGACACAAACCTGGCTAAATAGACAGAAAGCTAATTTACATATATTCTTGCATTTCTCCTATTTTGAAAACCTATTTTGAACTTCATACTACTACCTTCTAAGTTGCCATGTGCTCTAGAATGATTTAGAGCTCAGTTATGTTCTATAGCTACTGTTTTCCATTGCTTCTTACAGCCAAGAGATCCTATTTAGTGGTTGAAAATAAATGCTTGCTTCGGATTCTAGAATTAAATGCACCAAAATGCAAAAAGCAGATATGTGCCATCCAAAAAAGAAAAAAGAAAAAAAGAAACATGACAGAGTATTTGGCTAATGTTATCTTTCTGAATAAAATTTGAGTGACTTGGTATAATTGATCTAATAAAATGTAGATATTTAGCATATATCTACTTTTATGACTGATGATCATCAGTTTCATTTCCTAATATAGATATTAGATACCTATTCACCACCAATATTGATTCATGATATATCTAATAGCAAGTATGAACGGTTCTATAGCATACAGATCCACAATACTAAAGATAAGCTAAGAATTGGGCTTTTTGACCATGTTTTCTTTTACAGAATTATTTTGTAGATAAAATATTGCTACTGATTAAAGAGATGTTGAAAATAATAATAACAATAATAATAGTAATATTATCATTATTGTTATTATCATTATTATTAAATGTGAGTCCTGGTCAGGTAGAATTCCTTATCCCAGTGCAGCTGTGTTTTGCCTTGGTAGCTCTATTGATCTTGGCTGGGCCACCAGCTTGGACGTTGGCTGGCTACAAGCTGGCACAGAAAGTTACAATTCAGGACAAAAGTTCAGTTGCTACCAGATTTCTTATTTTTTGGCATGTTTGTCTGGATGTTTCCACATAGCCTTTGAAACAGTTTTTGGAATGTGCATAACTAATAAATTTTTTGAGACCTCAACATAAATCCAGTACAGTATTGCATCTGACCTAGTATATGTAGCACTCTAGGTCACAAGGGTAGCATATCTTCAAGGGAGAAGGAAATAAACTCCATCATTTCTTGAAGACTTTTGAAAAGTCACATTGCAGGGAATATAAACACCAGGAATGACTATGCACAATTTTACAATTAATTTATTAGAATACATAACTAATGTTTGAGTGTTTTAAATCCTTATATATTTTCATAATATGTTCAATGGTCACATTTAATATTGACAAATAGAAACATTTATTTAAGTTTGCTATTTCATGGTTTTTGCCTCTCTCTCTAAACCAAACCCATTATTGTTCAAAAATAAACATAAAATTTTCTTTCAAAGATAGTGCATTCCAGCCAATAACACAAAACCCACATTTTATTCTTCTGGTTAAATTCATTCCACTTGATTGCTGTCCACAAAAAAATAAACACTTGTACAACACTATGATTTACAGTTCTCTCAAATAGTAACAGGAAACAGCAGAAATAGAATTGAGAGGATGAAGGGTCATCAAGTGCTACATGTTTATCATGCCATTTCATCCAATTGTCCCAACTGATTCTATTCAAAGTTTCATTATTGTAAGTTTGGAACCTAATGTGAAGAATAGAATGGGAAAGGCCTTGGTACATTATATTTAAGTATATGCTCAAAACAAACATCTACTCCATGTGATTGTAAAGCAATGTGTGTAAGTCGAGGTAACATGAGTCAATATTTTCTACATAGATATTAGGTAAAGAATTTTTTGAGATCATCAATAGTCCCAGAGCTGAGCATGCCTATGAATATCTATTTATATTCTCTTCTTGTGTCTAAATCTTCAACCTGTTTAACAGAGTTAAATATTCTCACTCTGCTTCTAATAGAAACTCTATTTTTTACATTGGCAACTTTTAGATTTACAGCCTCCAGGCTTATGTGTCTAAATGTCAGCTGCTTAAAATTCTTGAGATTTCATCATATGAAGGCCGATCTTAACTAGTTCCAACTGTGTTAAAGTCATTCAGTCTGGGCGAGAATGGGAAATGTTGGGATGAGATTGGCAGTTTAGTTATTTTATAAATCATCCCAATATAGTCTTCTACTGAATATATTATAATACTATTACTATGATTATTATCATATTTACTTATCTACTTATGTAGATATTTCCATCATCATGCTACAGTTGAATGTTTCTTATGATGATGAAGATATGTTTGTGAAAAATACAAGACAGAAATCTCACTACCACTTTGTTTTGCACCAATATTGTGCTTCATGGAAGGTATCTGTAAGTCTTAGTATATGAGTGGTGATGTGAAGTATTTGCTTGGATCAAATAACTAATTATAAGAATAGCAGAATTTTTTCACAAAAAAAAATACTCATGAAAATTTAAATTGTGAAGCATTGATGGTTTCACTGAGTTCTCCAGCTCAAATTTTATCACACAGTGTTCAATAAAAAGGGTCCTATGATCCATGATGGCATCTAGCCCATGTGCAAATCACAATACGTTTAAATTATGATAGATTTATGGTAAAATTAATAGTTACATTGAAATTAAGAATTGAACCTGTGTTGTAATATATTGGATTAATAAGTCAAGCTTAAAAAATCTTACATTTAAGCTGCAATGATAATGTCAAGATGGATCAGATAAATCGAGATGGACACAGGTAGAGATGGGGTCAGCCCACAGAAAGAAGGCATAGTGATACCTGTGAAAACTGGTCAGGTTAGTGGTCCTGAAAACAATGAAACAGAATGTAATGAAAGCTGGGCAGAGACCAAAGGTTCTAACGATTTAGCCATAGAGTCACATAATTTACTGTAAGTAAAATATAAACTTGTGGAATATGCTGTGCATGGAAATGTCATGAACTAGTTGGGATGTTTAGAAAACAATGCTATTTGCTTTAAGAAAAATTACTTTTGTAATGAGAACTTTAAGAAGCGTCATTAGTCATCATCCATGTGTGTAGTGTTGTGGCTAGGACTGGAATGTGAAATGTTAGTGGAGAAATTTGACCAGAGAGGTCTGTAAAATGTCCCAAGATTTATGTGTGCATTAAAAGTGAGAATGTAAGAAAAATAAGAATGAGAAATGATCCATAAGCTTTTGGGAACACTAAAAAGATATTGGTACAAGCAAGGATAAGTGGGTGAGAGCTGATATATTAAAATTTATAGTTAGAATTAATGATAATACTACATAGGCAGGTATAGCCCATTTCTAAGGTTAAATAAGAAAGGAGAGCAAGCTGTGCTCAATACCTATTCCATGATTATGCCAAATTATTTTCCTTTGTTTATTTCTTTATTCACTTTACATGCCGATCACAACCCCCTCCTCTCTTCCTAGTTCCACTCTTACAAATCCATTCCCCAATTACCACCTCCCCATTTCCTCAGAGAAGGAAAAGCTGCCCTTGAGCACCTCCTACACAGAAACATCCAGTTTCAGCAGGATTAAGAGCAACCTCTCTTACATACTGAGGCCCAACAAGTCAGTCCATCTAGGGGAAGGGGAATTAGTGGCAGGCAACAGAGTCAGAGATGGTGCCCACTCCAATTGTCAGGGGACCCATATGAAGGCCAAGCTGCACACCTACAAATGTGTATGTAGGGAGACTAGGTCAAGCCACTGCATACACTTTGGTTGATAGATCAGTCTCTGTAAGCCCTGAAAGGCCCAGTTATTTGACTCTGTAGGTCATCTTGTGGTGTTCTCTTTTTAAATTTTATTTTCTAAGTTTTTTTTTATTTACATTCCAAATCATTTCCCCTTTCCCGTTTCCTCCCTCCCCGAAAGTCCCATAAAGCCCCTTCCCTCCCTCTTTTCCCCATTCAATCCCCTCTCATTTCTCTGTCCTGGCGTTCCCCTACATCTAGTCTTTCCAGGACCAGGGGTCTCTCCTTCCATCTTCTTAGAAATCTATTGATATGCGAAATGTGTCTAAGGTATTCCGAGATTCTGGGTTAATATCCCCTTATCAGTGACTGCATACCATGTGTGTTCTTCTGTGATTGGGTTACCTCACTAAGGATGATATTTTCAAGTTCTGACCATTTGCCTAGGAATTTCGTGAATTCATTGTTTTTAATTGCAGAGTAGTATTCCATTGTGTAAATATACCACATCTTCTGAATCCATTCCTCTGTTGAGGGACATCTGGGTTCTTTCCAGCTTCTGGCTATTATAAATAAGGCTGTTATGAACATAGTGGAGCATGTGTCCTTATTGCATGCAGGTAAAGCCTCTGGGTATATGCCCAGGAGTGGTATAGCAGGATCCTCCAGGAGTGTCATGCCCAGTTTTCTGAGGAACCGCCAGACTGCTTTCCACTTGTGTTCTTGATCTATTCTGCCTACTCAATTCTATCCTGCACTGCACCACAAGACTCCTGAGCTTCATGGGATTTTTGGGTGTGGCTCTTTGCATCTGTTTCCATCAGCTGCTGGATGAAGTCTCTCTGGAGACAGTCATGCTAGGTTCCTGATTTAAAACTTAGTAGAGTACCATTAATAGTATCAGTGGTTGGCTCTTTCACATGGGATGGGTCTCAAGTTGGGGCAGCCATTACTTAACTGTTCTTTGAATCTCTGTTTTATCTTTATCCCTGCATGTGACCAGATGAAATTAGTAGTCAAGAGGATACAGATAAAGAAGGAAGAACAAGACACTAAGGAATTCAGTACTGAATTTTAACAAAAGTATTTTTGCAGATAAGGTTACATTTGCCTTAATTTTTTCCAAATCATTACTAATGAATAGTTACACATCAACTCAGAGCCAGGGTTACATAGAAAGAGCCTGTCTCAAAAAAAAGAGACAAATAAACAAAGAATGAATCTCTCTCCCCCAGCAACTATTGTCTGATAATTACTCTCAGTATGGGTAAGACCTGGAACATCACCACCATCTCTATAGGAATTCTATCTGGCTTGAATATTGTTTATTGGCCATATATATCACCATGTTTCCTGTATTACAAATGTAGTAGTTTACTCATTTAATGCTCCACACATATACTACATATAATTCACATTATTAGTATTTTAATATTTTACATTAGATAAGATCTTTCAGCCTCCAGTTTTCTCCCTTCTGACTATTTTTTAATGCCTAAGGAATTGGTATACATGAATGACAAGGCAGAATGAAAAGTAATGGAATCTACAAAAAAGATGTTCATCTTAACAAACTTTTATTTTGCTCAGGACAAATATCATTGATTTTGAATTATATTTAGTAGAGGAAAACATATTTGCTTGTAAAATATGTGAAGAATGTTCACTACTACCTAATAAGAGACAAAATGTAATAGAGAAAATAACTTCAGTGTGGCTGCCTTAAGAGTAATTATTGTTATCAGGATGGTAATTATAAATATGTTTTATTTGAATGTGCATAACAGATAAAATATATTGCTCTTTTATTTTTCAGAAATTCTTATACATATTCATTGGAATGTTACCATACTCCCTCCATTTAGCCCTTGTAGCTTCCTGCATATCCTATCAAAGTGCCGTCCTCCTGTTTTCTTCACATTTTTATTTTACATAGCCCCCTAAGCTTAGTTTGAGCTTCCCCTCTATGCATGTCTAGACTGCCTTGCTATTCATGTGGGGGCAAGCACTTTAGCATGAGAAGCCTACAAGTGGTCATATCCTTAATAAAGAATAAATCTCTGAGTTAGGTATGGTTATGTGTGGCATTAATCCCCCAACCCAGAATGCAGAGTCAGGTAAATCTCTTGGAGTTTGAAGCCAACTTGCCCTACATAGTGAGTTTTAAGATAGCCAGGGCTACATAGAAAGAACCTGTCTTAAATAAAGAGACAAACAAAGAATGAATCTCTCTCCCCCAGCAACTATTGTCTGATAATTACTCTTCAGTATGGGTAAGACCTGGAACATCATCACCATCTCTACAGGAATTCTATCTGGCTTGAATATTGTTTAGGTAATGTAAAGATAACTGCATTGGTTCTAAGTACATGAATGTGAACGTTCTTCCAGAAGAACAGCACTTCACAACATTACACCTTATCTGATAGGTTTATCATTCTAAACAGGACATGGATTTATATGACAAGAATAGCCACAACAAAGCATAATATGCAGAACACACATTTTATAAAAGACACTAAAATGAAGGTAACTGAATTTTTACAAAGATATTTGGAAGGTATGTGCCCTGTGTTCTGAAAACCCCATTCTTATTAACTGCTGTGTGAAGGCAATGCATTGGTGGATTACTCTAGAGTTTGAAATTTTTTTGTAGAAAAAAAATGTAAACTTTTAACTAGATACACACCTTTTAAGGTATTTTATTCATTTTGAAAGATTTAATAATTTTTGTAATTTTTTGAGAATTTTACATGACATGTTTTGATCATATTCATCATTAATATTCCTACTTCACCTCCTCCCCGTCATCCATCACTCTCCACTTCCCTTTTTAAGTTAGAAGAAACTATCTCTTGGCAAATATCCTGGTCCTCTGATATTTATCCTTCTTACAAATCTCCCTCAGCTTCTTCTATAATGTTCCCTGAGACTTCCAAGTAGATGGTGCTGTAAATATATTCAGTGGGCCAGGTAGGACCCAGTCAATTGTATTCTTGTTTGAACCAGTTGTAAGTTTATTTAATTGCTTCCATATGCTACAAAGCAGCTTCTTTGATGAGGAGTGAGACCTACATTTATCTATGTGTATAAGGATATTAATTTCAAATTAAGTTAGAGATATTTGTTTATGAAAATGGTTATAGTTGGTTCATATCTAAGCTTCATAGTCTCACCACCCTTCAGTAGTTGGCTAATTTTACAGTTCCAGACATGAATTACCTCCTATTCACTGAGTTTTTTTCATGGAGCCTTAAATACTGATAACTATAACCCCAACTATGGACACCATTGAACCTTAATAGTTATCTTTTCTCTTTAGTCAGTATCATTGTTTGTAAGCACGCATTAGGGTAAAAGTATGGATTGCTTTTCTCCTTTGGAATTTGACATATCTCCTATTGATACTGTTAGAGATACTCTTCCATTTTTGGTCAGATCCAGATCAATTACTCCAAGTTCTGTGTCATAAGTAGAGTTTGTGATATTTTAAGCAGTGGGTTCTTAACCTTCTCTCTTCTAGACAGCAACCAAAGGGTTGGTAATAACCTAAGGTATTTTGGAGTCTTTTTACTCCCTTAACCAATAACTTGTAAAGATGTTTGTCATGTCTAGAACTGCGGTTTTGATTAGGTAGTCTATGTTTTTAGGATGAAATTTGTCACCTTAAGTAGCAGTACTTCTATGTTTTTTCAATCATCCTTAGTTCTCTCTCTCTCTCTCTCTCTCTCTCTCTCTTTCTCTTTTTCTCTCTGTCTGCATGTGTGTGTGTGTGTGTGTGAATGTGTGTGTGTTTCTCATTCATCCCACCCTAACTAAGTCTCCTACCCCAAAATGAGAAGAGCATCAAGTTACAAGTGGGACATATTTATGTGGAAAAGTTTCTCTTCCAGGGCTCTTTGACAATGAAAAGAAGTAGGACACTGTATTGTCAGAGTTGATACAATATCTTAAACATTATTTGGGGATTTGAATTTAGAGTCTTAAAAGACCAAAATGATGCTCCTGGAGGAGAGTATGTAATATACTCTCAAGATGACATGACTGTTGTATATAACAAATCTCCCTGAATTAAAAGGTCTTTCTGAGTGCTTCTTTACTCATGAATATTTCTTGTGTTGCCATAAAACAAAAACTCAATTTATCCTTCTCAAAAACTGTGAAGTTGTATGATTATGTTGGAGAATACCTTGCCTCATCATTTGCAATCCTCAGAGAAGCATCTAGCTTATACTGATGTTGCTAATGCTCATGTTTGAGGGCATAATTTATAGTAGAAACACCATACAGTAACTGAGTGACATTTTGTCTGTAATGTAGATTGCTAACAATTTCAAAACACCTCCAATGTATGAAAGTTTCAATGTCCAATTTTCTTGTGTGGTAGAATCCTGACACAAATTTGAAGGTTGACTTGAAATCAAACAAGGTTAACAATGTTCTGAATGTTATCTTCCTTGAATTCTTCATTACTTGCTATATAGTAAACAACCTCCATTGTGTAACATGTTGGCTCAACAATGGTGAAGAACCAGAAGATTGCAGCAAATATGCATGTTACTAATCATCATTGTAAAGTATCTTGGAAAACAGTCTTTGAAGTAGTCTTCCCTCAATTCCTTTTGAATTTAGATTTATGCAATGCTCAAGTGTGCACACATCTAGTAGAATTAAACCAATAAAGGAGAAAATAGATTTGATCATATGCCAATGTTGAAAAAATGCCTGTGTTGGAATCCCTTCTCTACACTCGGGGTCATGAGATACAGGATTGGGCAACAGTATAATTCCTGATTCAGAGTGTGGAAAGTGATGAGGCCTTAGGGAAGGTAAGTTTGAATGGAGAAGTTGAGTTGAGTCAGTCAACTGCACAGATGTTTAGTACTGCACAGATGTTTAGTACTCACCAAATTTTATGACTTTCAATTTCTGTGTTCCATTTCTCTTCACTTAATGCTTACCTCATTTACTTCATCACAACATCTATGTTGAATTCTGGCAAGAACCTTGACAGAGACTTGATGTATTTTCTTCGTGGTGATGGAGAGCAGACCCAGGGTCCCTACGCTTCCTAGGCTAGTGATAGAATACTAATCTAAATTTATATCCCTAATGATTTTAATGAGTTTAGTCCATAATTAGTTAATAACATAATTATTACCAAATTTTAAATTTAATTAAAAAGGAATTTTAAAAAGAACTTTCTATTTAATAATACAAGTTTTTTAAAACTTGGTTTAATCAAGTAATATTTTTCTTGTTTAAGGTAATGTAAAAGTTAATTAATAGAACTTAGAGTATAGAATTGGTATGGGAAATAAAATTAAGTCATCATTTATATGTGTCTAATTACAGTTCTTGGTGTGTGATAAAGAATTAAACTAATTTGCCACAAGGCTGGTTCATCACAATAACTAGTTTCAAGAAAATGATTAAATTTTCAATACATTTGTATCTCAAACCAATCAACCTGTAGCACATAGGTACCAGACTGGGTTCTAGTATATTTATTACTCTATAGTCTATACAGAAGCCTATTCTGCAATACAGAAGTGTGAGGTATTGCAACAGTTAACACTCTTTCTTTTTTGGATCAACTCACATTAATCTTCCTTAATGTTCAACTTGAATTGCGCTTCAGCATAACACAGAAGTGTTTCATGCAAATAAATCCCTTTTAAGACTTTAAATCTCAGTAAGAAACTTGAAGCTTCATTTTCAACCATTACTTTTTTGCTTTTATCCATGTTTTTCTTTCTGTAAATTCTCCATTTTTTTTCTTTCCCTCTTCTTTGTTTTGGGATAACTGAAATTTTTAGTATGGATTTAGTTTTTATTTGTTTTATAGGATTACTACCAACTTACCTTAGGAAAATAATGAAATAACAGTAATACGTAATAATGTATTATTCCTAGAACATAGACATTGAAATTCTTAGAGATACAGTGTGATATATACAGTGCATTTTCAATTCCTTTTCAAAATGTACACAGCCACTATTTAAAGCTAAATGAGAAAAATGCTAATACATTGCAAACCTGGATGGTTATTTTATAAATCTATCCCTTTTTAATATTTGAGGTATTTTAGTTATAAAATACTGAGAAAACATGACATAGACCCTATCACCATTATTGTTCAATCAACTCGACTAGGTTCTATTAGTCAACAACATAAACTATAATCTAGGTATTACTATGGAATATTGTTGATATATTTGATGCATGGAATCACTTGAACTTATACAATAGATGTTGTCCTCGTAAACATGGATGGGCTTTATTCAGTCAGTTAAAAGTCATAACGAACTAGGTCTCCTTTTAAAAGATGAAATTCTGCTTGTATATTAGCAAACAGCTTTTGTACTAAAGTACCAGACTCCATTGGATGGTGTAAATTTGAAAGGAATGAACCTCAGACTAGTTTTTCCTCTTCTCCTATTCTCTCTCTCTCTCTCTCTCTCTCTCTCTCTCTCTCTCTCTCTCTCTCTCTCTCTTTCTCTCTCTCACCTTTCCTTGTCTTTCATGATCCCTACTGGCAAGCCCCACCTCTCTCTCTATTCTCCCCAGTAATTGGGTTTTTGCTAATTTTTATTTAACCAATAGTTTTAGATTGAGGATCAATGTTTGCCCAACAAAGGCTGGCGTATGTGGGAATTTGCCCATCTTGGGGTAACCAGATCTTGGGATATAGAATTTAGCATTTGGATATATAACAGTACCAGACCAACAGGAAGGAACACAAGGTCTGTCCTGTGTATTATGTATTTGAATAGTCGTCCTACTCATATACTGAATCTAATTCCTTGAGAGAAGTTATTTAGTTTAAAGTTATGTATTGACACATGCCTGTAGTCCAGAACATGGAAGGTGAAGTTAGGCAGATGAAGCCTTAAGAGCCAGCTTCAACTACATAGTAAGTTCAGGACCAGCTGTGTTACATGAGACCCCATCTATAACAATTTATTGGAATCTTCACACTGGAGCTTAGTTAATACTGACCTCTTTTTCTAGGAATTTTATGCATGAGTGTAGAGACATATATGTAATTCATCACCATCACCCCTTTCTCTCTGTGTGTATACAGAGTGGGAAGTTCTATGCCAGAGATTATCACAGAACAAGTTAGCTCAAGGTAAGGACAATTTCTAACTTCCCAAAGGAAGAGCTACATGATTCATTATCTTAAAACCAAGCCATAACTGATAAAGCATTAAAGATGTTACTATCCAAAATGCTGTAAACAAAATTATTCTATTATCCTAAAATGCTTGCTGTAAGAGCATGACTTTACCAAACAAAATTTCTCAATGGCATTTTCTAACAGTCAATTAAAAGATATGACTTATGAGTAGGAAGTTGTCTTAACACATTTTGGAAAAAAAATACACCTGGAAAAAATACATAGTTTGTGAATGGATTTATTGTTTAATTAAAGGAAAATACAGATGATAGTTAAAGTTTGAACTCCCCAGGTGGGTGATGCAATGACTTCTAATATAAAAATCATTGTTTTCACGATCTTAGTAGAGGTTAAAATTTTCTTAGCCTGACAATGTATGAAATTCAATGTTCTCATCACTCATATATCATTTGTAGACATTATAGAGATAAACCAGTAGAATATTAACTATTCGGGACATAAAGGTACTATTATCACCCTGTTAAATAATATCTCTAATATTTTCAACTTTATTATAAAATAGTCAAAAGACAATATAAACAATGTGGTAATGTGTGTGTTGATCACAGAATCAGGGTTCAGAGTGGGATTGGTAAAGATAACATAATCAGCAGCAATTCTTTTGTACCTTGAAAAATAACAGTATCAATAACATTTGTGGCTTAGGTATATAATTTAAATTTGACATTACTAATAATACTTTCTTCCTTATTTCTTTCTGTGGTACCTAAGTTGTGTATCTGTCCTTTTAATTTAATTGCTGTTTGAAAAAGATTGCTTTGTAGGTGTGCATTTCTAAACAAAATGAGATTGGTTTATCTCAATGAAACAAACACAAGCTGTTTATAAAGAAAACAAAACATTAGATGCCGTATATTTAAGGAGCCAAATGAAAATTGTGGGACCAACCTATTGATCAAAAGTCTATTTTATGTAGTATATATGCACTGTAAATCACAACTATGGTTTTATTTAATCATAAGACATTTTCATGGGGGCATAAGATCAAATTCACCACCCATAAATTTGAAAAAATTAACTGTTTGTGAATATGAGATGACAAAATAAACAAAATGGTGATTCTGAAATCCACTACACATAGGACAACTTTTGAAAAAAGGCTATGCATAGAGAAAGTACTGACCAAACTGAATGGTAGATTTGGCAATCAGAGATTAGTCTCCTAGAATAAGACACAACTTATAACTTTACTCAAGCTGGATGAATCCCTTCCACTCTTAAAATTAAGATGCTCAGGAAAAGTATTTTCAAGATGATAGTCAAAAATGTGTCAAAGAGAAAATAACATGCTCAAATACTTCCAAACTGTTTGTATAATTGATTTAATTGAAAACTGCCTTTGTGTGAACAAAGGTTTGAAAAGTGAACAAATCTTTTCTCATAAAGACCATGATGCATTAAATACATATAGTGATTTTCTTTAATAGCAAAAATAACTAGAGAAAAAATGATTCAAGTGGAACCGTTCTTAAAATGGAAATAAACCATAATACTCTTTCATAATAGTATCTGAAACCCTGGTGCACATTTTCTTCTTCAGACACTCGAAAGGAAAAGTGACTCTCTGTGCTTCTATCCCTGTCATTTTCTTCTCTTAAAGTTGGCTGAGAGTACCTCCCTTGTGCTGCAGAACATGACTTTATCTATAAAGACTTGTCTCATGGGTGAAGGAGTAATTGTTGAAGTCTGGAATCTTCTACGTTCCCACCCTTGTGATTAACTCAAACAAGAAGCGATGTGGCAAGCAGAGATCCTGGAAAAGTCCAATGAGATAGAAAATGTGTTCTTGTTTTTCTCAACTGATAAGGCTACAGCATCACCAAGTAACCCTGTGGCTGGGGAGGATGACCAGGAAGGCACATTGCAATGCCACAGCAAAGAGTAGCAAAATCTCCTTTTCCAGATTCTCCTTTTGTCTTTTGTAATTTAGAGTACTTGGGAATTATGACGTGAATTTATTCTTAAAATTTTTTTTCCTTGAGGCAGGTTCTGAGTACGTAGCTCTGGTTATCTGAAACTCACTAGAACCAGGCTGGATTTAACATCCAGGTAGCTATATACTTCTTACTTCCATGTGTAAAACCACGATACTAGGTTCTATTTAGACTTTTGCTTTATGAAAATATCATCAGATTTCTTCTTCTTCTTCTTCTTCTTCTTCTTCTTCTTCTTCTTCTTCTTCTTCTTCTTCTTCTTCTTCTTCTTCTTCTTCCTCTTCTTCTTCTTCTTCCTCTTCTTCCTCTTCTTCCTCTTCCTCCTCCTCCTCCTCCTCCTCCTCCTCCTCCTCCTCCTTCTTCTTCTTCTTCTTCTTCTTCTTCTTCTTCTTCTTCTTCTTCCTCTTCTTCTTCTTCTTCTTCTTCTTTTTTTTTATTTTATTTTATTTTATTTTTTTAATTTACATTCCAAATCACTTCCCCTTTCCCGTTTCCTCCCTCCCCGAAAGTCCCATAAGTCCCCTTCCCTCCCTCTTTTCTCCATTCAACCCCCTCTCGTTACTCTGTCCTGGCATTCCCCTACATCCAGTCTTTCCAGGACCAGGGGTCGCTCCTTCCATCTTTTTAGAAATCTATTGATATGCTGATTGTGTCTAGGGTATTCCGAGATTCTGGGTCAATATCCCCTTATCAGTGACTGCATACCATGTGTGTTCTTTTGTGATTGGGTTACCTCACTAAGGATGATATTTTCAAGTTCTGACCATTTGCCTAGGAATTTCGTGAATTCATTGTTTTTAATTGCAGAGTAGTATTCCATTGTGTAAATATACCACATCTTCTGAATCCATTCTTCCATTGAGGGACATCTGGGTTCTTTCCAGCTTCTGGCTATTATAAATAAGGCTGCTATGAATAAAGTGGAGCATGTGTCCTTATTGCATGCAGGTAAAGTCTCTGGGTATATGCCCAGGAGTGGTATAGCCGGATCCTCCGGGAGTGTCATGCCCAGTTTTCTGAGGAACCGCCAGACTGCTTTCCAGAGTGGTTGTACCAGCCTGCAATTCCACCAGCAGTGGAGGAATGTTCCTCTTTCTCCACATCCTCGCCAACAACTGCTGTCTCCTGTGTTTTTGATCTTAGCCATCCTGACTGGTGTGAGATGGAATCTCAGGGTTGTTTTGATTTGCATTTCCCTAATGACTAAGGATGATGAACATCTCTTTAGGTGCTTCTCAGCCATTAGATATTCTTCAGGTGAGAACTCTTTGTGTAGCTCTGTACCCCATTTTTTAATAGGGTTACTTGCCTCTCTGGAGTTTAACTTCTTGAGTTCTTTGTATATCTTGGATATTAGCCCTCTGTCGGATGTAAGGTTGGTAAAGATCATTTCCCAGTTAGTTGGTTGCCGCTTTGTCTTTTTGACGGTGTCTTTTGCCTTGCAAAAACTTTGTAATTTAATGAGGTCCCATTTGTCTATTCTTGATCTTAGAGCATAAGCTATTGGAGTTCTGTTCAGGAAATTCTCCCCTGTGCCCATATGTTCAAGGTTCTTCCCTAGTTTCCCTTCTATTAGTTTCAGTGTGTCTGGTTTTATGTGGAGATCTTTGATCCACTTAGAATTGAGCTTAGTGCAAGGAGATAAGGATGGGTCAATTTGCATTCTTCTGCATGTTGACCTCCAGCTGAGCCAGCACCATTTGTTGAAAAGGCTATCTTTTTTCCACTGGATGGTTTTAGCTCCTTTGGCAAAGATCAAATGACCATAGGAGTGTGGATTCATTTCTGGGTCTTCAATTCTGTTCCATTGATCTACATGTCTGTCACTGTACCAATACCATGCAGTTTTTAACACTATTGCTCTGTAGTACAGCTTGAGGTCCAGGATACTGATTCCCCCAGAGGTTCTTTTACTCTTGAGAATAGTTTTAGCTATTCTGGGTTTTCTGTTATTCCAGATGAATTTTTGAATTGCTCTTTCTAACTCTATGAAGAATTGAGTTGGGATTTTGATGGGGATTGCATTGAATCTCTGTATTACTTTTGGTAAGATGCTCATTTTTACTATATTAATCCTGCCAATCCATGAGCATGGCAGATTTTTCCATCTTCTGAGGTCTTCTTCAATTTCTTTCTTCAGAGACTTGAAGTTCTTGTCATACAGATCTTTCCCTTGTTTGCTTAGAGTCATGCCAAGATACTTAATATGGTTTGTGGCTATCGTAAAGGGTATTATTTCTCTTACTTCTTTCTCAGCCTGCTTATCCTTTGAGTATAGGAAGGCTTCTGACTTGCTTGAGTTGATTTTATATCCGGCCACTTTGCTGAAGTCGTTTATCAGCTGTAGGAGTTCTCTGGTGGAGTTCTTTGGGTCGCTTATGTATACTATCATATCGTCTGCAAATAGTGATAGTTTGACTTCTTCCTTTCCAATTTGTATCCCTTTGACCTCTTTTTGTTGTCTAATTGCTCTAGCTAGAACTTCAAGTACTATATTGAAAAGATATGGAGAGAGAGGGCAGCCTTGTCTAGTCCCTGATTTTAGTGGGATTGCTTCAAGTTTCTCTCCATTTAGATTGATGCTGGCTACTGGTTTGCTGTAAATTGCTTTTACTATGTTTAGATATGGGCCTTGAATTCCTGATCTTTCCAAGACCTTTAGCATGAAAGGATGCTGAATTTTGTCAAATGCTTTCTCAGCATCTAATGAGATGACCATGTGGTTTTTTTCTTTGAGATTGTTTATGTAGTGGATTACATTGATGGATTTCCTTATATTGAACCATCCCTGCATCCCTGGGATGAAGCCTACTTGATCGTGGTGAATGATCATTTTGATGTGTTCTTGGATTCGGTTGGCAAGAATTTTATTGAGTATTTTTGCATCGATATTCATAAGAGAGATTGGCCTGAGATTCTCTTTCTTCGTCGGATCTTTGTGTGCTTTTGGTATTAGTGTAATTGTGGCTTCATAGAACGAGTTGGGTAGTCTTCCTTCTGTTTCTATTTTGTGGAACAATTTGAAGAGTATTGGTGTTAGGTCTTCTTTGAAGGTCTGATAGAATTCTGCACTAAAACCATCTGGACCTGTGCTTTTTTTGGTTGGAAGACTTCCAATGACAACTTCTATTTCTTCAGGGGTTATAGGACGGTTTAGATGGTCTATTTGATCCTGATTTAATTTTGGTACTTGGTATCTGTCAAGGAAATTGTCCATTTCCTCAAGATTTTCTAGTTGTGTTGAATACGGGTTTTTGTAGTAGGATCTGATGATTTTTTGAATTTCCTCAGTTTCTGTTGTTATCTCTCCCTTTTCGTTTCTGATTTTATTAATTTGGATACTATCTCTGTGCCCTCTGGTTAGTCTGGCTAAGGGCTTATCTATCTTGTTGATTTTCTCAAAGAACCAACTCCTCGTTTTGTTGATTCTTTGTATGGTTTTATTTGTTTCTACTTGATTGATTTCAGCCCTGAGTTTGATGATTTCCTGCCTTCTACTCCTCTTTGGTGTATTTGCTTCTTTATGTTCCAGGGCTTTCAGGTGTGCCATTAAGCTGTTAGTGTATGCTGTCTCCCGTTTCTTTTTGGCGGCACTCAGGGCTATGAATTTTCCTCTTAGCACTGCTTTCATTGTGTCCCATAAATTAGGGTATGTTGTGCCTTCATTTTCATTAACTTTCAAAAAGTCTTTGATTTCTTTCTTTATTTCCACCTTGACCAAGTTATCATTGAGTAGAGCATTGTTCAGCCTGCATGTGTATGTGGGTTTTCTTTTGTTTTTGTTGCCATTGAAGACCACCCTTGTTCCATAGTGATCTGATAGGAGGCATGGGATTATTTCTATCTTCTTGTATCTGTTGAGGTCTGATTTGTGACCAATTATATGGTCAATTTTGGAGAAGGTACCATGAGGAGCTGAGAAGAAGGTGTATTCTTTAGCTCTAGGATGAAATGTTCTATATATATCAGTTAGTTCCATTTGGTCCAAGGCTTCAATTAGATTCACTGTGTCCCTGTTTAGTTTCTGCTTTCCTGAACGATCCATTTCAGAGAGCGGGGTGTTGAAGTCACCCACTATTATTGTGTGCGGTGCGATGTGTGCTTTGAGTTTTAGTAAAGTTTCTTTTACGAATGAGGGTGCCCTTGCATTTGGAGCATAGATATTCAGAATTGAGAGTTCTTGATGGTGGATTTTTCCCTTGATCAGTATGTAGTGTCCTTCTGTGTCTTTTTTGATGACTTTAGGTTGAAAATCAATTTTATCCGATATTAGGATGGCTACTCCACCTCGTTTCTTGGGGCCATTTGCTTGTAAAATTGTTTTCCAGCCTTTTACTCTGAGGTAGTGTTTGTCTTTGACACTGAGGTGCGTTTTCTGCATGCAGCAAAATGCTGGGTCCTGTTTACGTATCCAGTCTGCTAGTCTATGTCTTTTAATTGGGGAATTGAGACCATTGATATTAAGAGAGATTAAGGCATAGTGATTATTGCCATCTGCCATTCTTGACGCTATCTTTATGTTTGAGTGGTTATCTACTTTTGGGTTTGATTCAAGAAGGTTATTATCTCATTTTTTCCAGGGTGTTGTTTCTCTCCCTGTATTGGAGGTTTCCACCTATTATCCGTTGCAGGGCTGGATTTGTGGAAAGATATTGTGAAAATTTGGTTTTATCATGGAATATCTTGGTCTCTCCATCTATGGTGATTGAGAGTTTTGCTGGGTATAGTAGTCTAGGCTGGCATTTGTGCTGTCATAGTGTCTGCATGAGATCTGCCCAGGATCTTCTGGCTTTCATAGTCTCTGGTGAGAAGTCTGATGTGATTCGCATAGGTCTTCCTTTGTATGTTACTTGGCCCTTTTCTCTTACTGCTTTTAGTATTCTTTCTTTGTTTAGAACATTCGGTGTTTTGATTATTATGTGACGGGAGGTATTTCTGTTCTGGTCCAGTCTGTTTGGAGTTCTGTAGGCTTCTTGTACGTTCATAGGCATCTCTCTCTTTAAGTTAGGGAAGTTTTCCTCCATAATTTTGTTGAAGATGTTTACTGGCCCTTTAAGTTGCAAATCTTCACTCTCATCTATACCTATAATCCTTAGATTTGGTCTTCTCATTGTGTCCTGGATTTCCTGGATGTTTTGGGTTACACGTTTTTTGCATTTTGCATTTTCTTTGACTGTTGAGTCGATGCTTTCTATGGAATCTTCAGCACCTGAGATTCTTTCTTCCATCTCTTGTATTCTATTGTTGATGTTTGCATCTATGACTCCTGATTTCTTCCCAAGGTTTTCTATCTCCAAAGTTGTCTCCCTTTGTGATTTCTTAGTTGTTTCTACTTCCTTTTTTAGTTCCTGGATGGATTTGCTGAGATCCTTCACTTGTTTGTTTGTATTTTCCTGTATTTCTTTAAGGTATTTTTGCTTTACCTCTTTCAGGATTTCTTCCTGATGACCCACGTTCTCCTGCATTTCTCTGTGCGATTTTTGTGTTTCCTCCTCATGGGATTCCATCTGTTGATCCATCGTCTCCTGCATTTCTTTAAACAGTTCTCGTGTTTCCTTTGTAAGGGCATCTAACCGTTGATTCATTTCTTTAAGCAATTTTTGTGTTGCCTCCTTATGGGCATCCATCTGTTGACCCATATTCTTCTGCATTTCTTTATGCAAATTTTGTGATTCCTTTGTGAGTGCATCTACCCGTTGATTCATCTCGTTAAGCGATTTTTGTGTTGTCTCCTTGTGCGCCTCCATCTTTTGATCCATGTTCTCCCGCATTTCTCTAAGCGATTTTTGTGTTTCCTTTGTAAGGGCTTCTAACCGTTGATTCATGGTCTCCTGTAACTCTTTATGAGATTTATTTGTGTCCTTCTTGTAATCCTCTAATAGCATCATGAGAAGTGATTTTAAATCCAGATCTTGTCTTTCTGGTGTGGTGGGGTATCCAGGACTTGCTGCTGTTGGAGAGTTGGGTTCGGATGGTCCCACATTACTTTGATTACTGTTAGTAACATTCCTACGTTTGCCTTTTGCCATCTGGATACCTCTGGTGTTAGTTGGTCCTGCTGCCACTGGCTGTTGGTTGGACCTCCTGTGAGCCTGCAAAGCTATTTCTGCCCCCCCTGGATTACCAGGATTCCCCTGGCACCGATTTCTGGGGCCTGCCTGCTCCTGAGTGACTTTGGAGCCCTAATGTGCCTTGCCCCAAGTGATCTTATATTGGGGAGGCCTTGCACTTCTAAAGGCTCAGCCTAGTGGATTCCTGGAGCAGAGGTCGCCAAAGGGAGGCTGGCAGGCTCCTGCCCTGTGCAGGGGTGTGTGATCTCTCCTTGGGGGGGAGGGGGCGTCCCTCTGCCAGGCAGAAGTCCCACAGCAGATCTGGCGCGCTGGTCACTGCAGATCAGCCCAGCACCTGGGAGCTGGTTACACACAAGCCGCCCGAGACCGAAGAGATATTATGCCTGTCTGTCTCTGAGCCTGGCGGTCCCAACTTCCCAGTCACTGGAGCAAAGATGGCGGAGGGCACTCTCCGTGGCGCCGCTCACCCTGTAGTCGCGATGGCCCGCTGATCTGGCACCCAGACGACCACAGTGCCGACCCGCCCTTGGGCACAGACGGAAGCCCCAACAGGCTGTGTCCCAAGTGATGTTATATTGGGGGTAGGGAGCCTGGGGTACCCGTCTCTCCAGCGCAGTCCGCGGGAACAGAGGTCGCGGAAGGAAAGCTGGCAGGCTCCCTCCCAAAGCGGGGTCCCTCCACCAGGCAGAAGGTCCTACAGCAGATCTGGCGCTGGTTACTGCAGATCAGCCCAGCACCTGGGAGCAGGTTACACACAAGCTGCCTGAGACCGAAGCGATAATATGCCTGTCTGTCTCTGAGCCTGTCGGTCCCAACTACCTGGTCACTGGAGCAAAGATGGCGGAGGGCACTCTCCATGGCGCCGCTCACCCTGTAGAAGCGATGGCCCGCCGATCTGGCACCCAGACGACCACAGTGCCGACCCGCCCTCGGGCACAGACAGAAGCCCCAACAGGCCGTGTCCCAAGTGATGTTATATTGGGGGTAGGGGGCCTGGGGTACCTGTCTCCCCAGCGCAGTCCGCGGGAACAGAGGTCGCGGAAGGAAAGCTGGCAGGCTCCCTCCTCCTCCTCCTCCTCCTCCTCCTCCTCCTCCTCCTTCTTCTTCTTCTTCTTCTTCTTCTTCTTCTTCTTCTTTTTCTTCCTCTCCTCCTCATCCTCCTCCTCCTCGTCCTCCTCCTCCTTCTTCTCCTTTTCTCCTCTCCCACTGTTCTGCATCCAACTCCTCTTCCCCATAGCCTAAGAGAGGATGCTCCCTGCCCCACCAGACCTCCCTCGTTCCTGGGACCTCAAGGCTCTTGAGGATTAAGCTCACCTTCTCATACTGAGGCCTTACCAGGCAGACCTCTGCTATAATTTTGCTAGGGGTCTTGGACAAGCCCGTGTGTGTTCTTGGTTGGTGACACAGTCTCTGGGAGCCCTCTGCAGTCTGAGTTAATTGAGATTGTTGGTCTTCCTATGGGATCTCTCTCCCCTTCAGCTTCTTCTTCAATCCTTCCCCTAATCCAACCTTAGCATTCCTTGACTTCAGTCCAATAGTTGAGTATAAGTTTCTGCTTCTGTCTCAGTCAGCTGCTGGTAGGGTCTCTTAGAGGATAGCCATGCTTACCCATCTGTAAGCACATCATAACATCAGTAATACTGTCAGGTCTTGGTGTGCCCCCATGAGATGGATCCCAAGTTAGGCTGGTCATTGGACCACCTTTCTTTCAGGTTCTTCTTCATTTTTGTCCCTGCAGTTCTTTTAGACAGATCAGTCCTGGGTCAGAAATTTTGACTGTGAGTTAGTGATCCTGTCACTCTGCTTGAGGCCCTGTCTATCTGCAGGAGGTGGACTATTAGAGTTCTCTCTCCCCATTGTTGGGTATTTTGGCTGAGGTTATCCCCACTCAGTCCTTAGAATCTCTCACCTCTAGGGTCTCTGGTACTTTCTAGAAGGTCCCTCTCCCAATGCTGCTTATTTCCATTAATTCTCAGGGCCCTCTGGGCTTCTCTCTTCCCCTGCTCCCATACCTGATTTTACTTTCCCTCTCCCCTCCCCCACCTCTCTTCTACCCAGGTCCTTCCCTCTTTTGCCTCCCATGATTATTTCATTTTCCCTTCTAAATGGAATTGAAACATCTCACTTGGGCCTTTCTGCTTGTTACACTTCTTACAGTGTGTGGTTTGTATCCTAGATTTTTTTTTAAATCAAATCTTATTTTATATTTTGAATTAAATTCATATGAGTTCCTACTGACCGTGATGGTATGCAAAATCTTCATGTAAGTATGTTGTTAAATGAGACCAAATCCTAGCACGAAATAGGGAGTGGGCATGAAGTCTAATTAACACACAGCTGGAGAGCTATCAGCAATTGATAACTGCTGAGAAAGGAGAGGCCAATTGTGCTTAATTTTACTCTCACTGGTAAGGTGATCGCATTCCAGTGGAACACTTCTAAAAATATATGGGAAGAAGGGACTGTACTTGATGGAGGAAAAGAAAAAGAAAGATACCAAGTTGGCTAGGTAGGAAGAAGGAGTGGATCTTGGAGAAATGGGCAGGGGATAAATATGAGCAAAAAAAAAAAAACATTTTATAAAATTCTCCAAAAGCTAATAAAGCTGATTTAAAGATAAAACAAGAAAAAGAAAGTGTGGTAGTGACATTATGATAAGTAGTTGTTTCTTTTTGATTTGGACTTGACCACTGACATACAAATCAGAGCAGTGTGGAAAGCCTCAGAATCCCTGACATATGGCCATTCATTCTTGGAGGAAGGATAAAAGGTAATGAAGCCTGTGGAGTTAAAAAAAAAAAAAAAACAAAAAACCTTCAGGATATTCTCAGGAGGCTCCTTGGCTCCTCAAAATTTTATAAGGGAAAATCAATTCTTTAGTAGCGTAGATTTCTACAAATGGCCCAGGGGACTTCTTGGTGGTAGAATTGTATCTGAGCTTACCCATGCTTACATGAAACATTTTGTAAGAAACTATAATAACCATATTTACTAAACTGGACTTGCAGAGAATCATTTCTTATATCTGTCATTTCCTTTCTAACTTGAATGAGTTGTTATTCCATATATTTCCTGGGAAAAGTCATATGTCATAATGATAAAAAAAGAAGTAAAATGTGTAAGTAATGTAAATATGGAGACCTATATCGGAGCTAATCTGAGATGACTATGAAGAGAAGAGAGACAAAAAGAAGAAAACAAGGTACTAAATTTGTCAGAATATGTCCACTACTCAAGACCTTTACTTTGTTGTAGTTGTTGTTTGGTTAGTTAAGTTTTGTTTTGTTTTAGCTTTTGTTTTTGCTTTTTTTTGTTTGTTTGTTTTATTTGTTTGTTTCTTCCAGAGAAGAAAATCTTTAAAGGTCTTAAGAGTGAGAGTGATTTGAGGTTACTAGACTTTAGGGATTGATAAAGGATGTCATTGGGGTTTTGCAAAAATAACTTGCTAAAGAACATTGAGAGAGCAGCTGAGGTTGAATAATGACCTGAATTCCTTCCAATCAGCAAGTCGATGAAACACTCCCCAGTCATGCTCAGCCTCTAGAGAGCTGATACACTAGAAGCAAATGGTGAAAGTGATCAGAGGATGAGAGTCTGACTAGGCAGGTGTGGCGCTGGAATGTGATGGGAAGGAATGAAATCCCAGAATAGAGTTCGTATAAAATGACTGACTCCATCAGGCACGGGCATGAGTAAGAACCACAGACAATGTCAGACAAGCAGCAACAGGATATTAAGGGATCGGGAGTTTTTATAAGTCTCTAACTGTACTCCATGTAACTAATAAAATAGCATAAGAGAAATTGCCTTAAAATATGTCTATTTAAAGTGCTGGGTGTTTCCAAATATGTTCCATTAATGAGTGACTTAAAAATGTCTTGTGCATTGCTTATTGACATGAATTCTTGATAGCCACATATGCTTTTGCATACTTATGCTATCATTCTATCTATAGCAATATATTTAAAAATAAATGTGCTAGTTGTCTTTATATTTCTAGAATGAGAGATGCTGGAGATAAGCTGTATAAAGTAAAAGATTTATTTTGGCTCACAGATTTCAAAATTCCAAGTGTATATTCCAGTTATTTTAGGCCCATGGTGAGATTATATGATAGAACATAATTAATCTCTTTGTGGCAGGGAAGAAAATAAGGAGGGAAGAGAGGCCCCAGGACCCCTGATTTCTTTCAGCATATGTCCCCAAAGGCCTACAGACATCTTAGAAGATTTCCATCTTTATGTTTCACCCCCACCAAATAGTACACCTTGGAAAACAGGCCTCTAAAGTCATAGAGTTTAAAGCATTTCATATATAAACAATAGCACTACCTAACAGGCTATTTCCCAAATTACTGAGTTTTTATGCATGGGCTAAGAAAACTATTACAATATTGTAATATTGTATCATAATTTGATTTAGTTAAGTCAAATACTTAAATATCAAATACTTAAAGTAATATAAGAGCTCATTTTTAATAATGGAAGCTATATAGTGTGGAGAAACTTTTTTTGTTCTTTTTTTAAGACAGTGAAAATTCTGTTGTTAAAATAGAAAACTCATGATTTCAGCAAATTAAAGTGCCTAGTTTCAGTATCTGTACTTTCAATTTCTAATCCAGGCAACGGGACTTCCTGTTCCTCTGCCAGCTATCATTCAGAATGACATCTGGCTATCAGTCAAAATAATTGGGTGGGTTTCAAGAATTTTGTGATGATATTTTATTCCCTGTACCACATGTTATTTCTCATCCTGTGTATTAGTTATTTATCTTGCTTGTGATAGGACAGGAAGCAATTTCATGGAGGAAGGGTTTTGGCTTACGGGAATACAGTCCACTGTAGGGGAAACATAGTAGCAAGAGTTGGTCATATTGCAGCCATAGTCCAACAGCAGAAACTGAACAGATTATGAGTCTGGCCCTGTAAAATCTCAAGACTTGTCCCCATTTATTATTTCCTCCAGCGAATCTCCAGTTCCTTAAAGATTCCACAATCTTTTTAAACAACTCTATCAGAAAGAACCAAGAGTTCAAACTCATGAATGCTCTGGGAATATTTCACATTCACAGCAATGTACAGTTATTTGAAAGGAGAGAGAATGCAGAAGCAAATAAAACCTTTCCTTCCTTGTTGGTCCTGCAGTCACAGACCATGGATCTGGTGCCTATCAAGTATTTAAAGCTTCTTTTCATTTTGTATGTTTCTTGATGGCTTGTTTTATTAGACTGTAGTGTCCATGATCTGAGTGATGTGTCTCTGTAGCCCAGACACTAGAATTTGATGTTTTCTTTGGCCACTGTTAGCCATTAGCTAATGAAATCATCTTTCTATGGAGGACATCTTCTAGGTAGGGATCATAGTGACTGACATCAGGCTCTTGTTATATTGCCCATATGTTTCACAGACATGTATTTTGACCTGCCTCTTTGAAGTTGGAAACACAATGACTCCCTAGCTGCAGTTCTCCACTCTGCCGCCGAGGATGTTCTATTAAGTCTTCCATTCACATGAGTCAGCTCTGTGGCTTCCACCAGAGAGAACATATTTCAAACAGCTGAGTATATGTATGATAACCCCCAGGCTCGTGAAGGAACTATGAGAAATCTAGCAACTCTCCTCACATTATTCCTTGGTGATCTTTAATCTGATAAGAACCCTCCTTTCTATGCTTTAAGTTGAGGTAAGTTTCCTGTTGACCTTCTAGTTGAATTTTTATTTGTACATAAAGAGTATGGCATGGAGGACATATTTACCATGTACTCTGATCTAAGAAGTTACTATTCTTAAGGACACAAACATTACAGGATGACAAAGAAATTACAGTGGAGAGAGCACACGATGAACAGTTGAACCAAATCTGGAAACCATGAATTCACACCTGTGCTTTGGTAGCAAAGTAGGAACAAAAGACATAGCTCTAACTGGGTCTTATAAATAATACTAAGAAGGTTTTGGGGCCTATTACTGATATCAGGAAGGCACTGGGTCTTATAAATGATACCAAGAAGATACTGGGTCTTATGAGTGATATCAAGAAGTCATTGGGTCTTATCCTTGATATTAGGAAGTGAGGCTACTAACCATGACCTTGAACCCCAGATCTATGAGATGAAATAAAATATATGTGTTTACATACCTGTGGTACATTTTTTGATTCCCTTAGTAGAATAAAGTAAGACTTTTATCTAAAGTATGACATTTAATATTTATCACATTATAACATTTAAGAACAACTTGAAACTTGAGGAAATCTCTTTTCCCTAATGTTGTGTTCATTCCTTTCCTCTATAATGGAGTCCTAAGATCAAATATTTTCTTCTGGGTATCCCAGTCCAAATGGCAACACTGTTTTAAATCAGTGATTTTTCAGTCATGAGGCTTAAGATCTATGAATAGAAATACATTCGTAAATTTCATGAGATTGATGAATTTCAATTTCAAATAACTTCTCTCACCTCCTTTCCCCTTCCTTCCTATTCTCTCCCTCTCCTTTCTTATCCCTCTCTGTTTTTCTCCATCTCTTTCTGTATCTCTGTCCCTGCCTGACTTTCTGCCTCTCTGCATCCCCACAACCCCCATGGGACACTCTGAACCTTCCTTTCTAAAAAGGGAGGGATATAAAGCAGCCTTCTTTACCCTCTGTTTTTATATGCATCCTGGAAATGGCAGTTTTATATGATGCAGACAAAATGCACAACTGGTTCATCAGTCAATCCTCTCTTCATTTCCTTCACATGAACAAGTCACTATCACTCAGTCGTCTGCTTCACTTTAGCACTTCTTATTCTAGACAGACTTGTAACCTTGGCTCTACTCTCTGTAAGTTCAGATGAACTTTTGAGATTAGAAACTGTAGGAATCAGAAAGGAGGGAATGTGGGATAAAGATCACCCTAAACATCAGTGATCTTACAAACATGCGGTTGGAGGGGGAAGATCTCTGTGAATTCACAGGTTGCCAAGGCTGTCACTTTGACCCTTTCGAACTTCTCATTTTAGCTGTGGTATAAGCCAGCACTCTTTGATTCTTGCTGGACTTGATTCCTAATGTACATTATTTGCACAAACTTATTATAAGTCATATATTTAAATTAAATAAATGTTTTCCTTTGTTTGCTTTAGGGGGAACAAAAAATAACCTGGAAAAGCAGTTGGCCATAGCATTTAGTCACATTCATTTCCTCTCTGGTAATATGGGAAATTTCATGATTATTTGGAGTGACATTTTTCTGTGTATTAAATAAAATTAGAAGGTACAATTTACTCAAATATGCATTGTGAGTTGAATTTTAGTAGAATTTTTTCCTGATAGAAACATTCTACGAGGTAATTTGAATCTACTATTGTTAACAATTAAAGATAAAATTCTAGTATATTCTTTAAGACTCTTGGAGAAATATGTATATTTGTTAAAAGATATATAAAGTGTATAGTGGTAGTGAAAGCATTTATTTGAGTTAACATTTGTGTCTCTTATTAAATTTATTCATCACTTCAAATTTTATTTTCATAATAATTTAAATTACATTTTCATTGTATGTATTGTGACTTGAGAAGCAACCATAAGTTTTCAGATGGTAATCATGCTTAGTGTTATAGTGTACTCTTTCAATATAGAAGTAAGACAGTTTCCTTAGTCTTGACATCTTCATTGATATAAAAATAATTCATCTTTGCTTAATTGTTTGCCTAAACGTTTCATTTGATCATCTTTGCTTTGATGTGTTTAGTCATTTATTTTTAATATAATAATAAAATCATATATACCACTCATTTTATTACTAATTTCATATATATTTTCTTTGTGATACATTACAGAGAAATGTGTGTGTGTGTGTGTGTGTGTGTGTGTGTGTGTGTGTGTGTGTACGTGCACACATACACACATGCTATGGAGGAAAGATAATTTATAGGAATTATTTCCTGCATTTTACCATGTTTGTTCCAAAGAGTATAACTCTCTGACCCATATATTTTACACAATTAATTTTAAGATTTTTTTTATTTACTCTGTAGGAATAATTTTCAATTTTTTTAGTGGTTTACCTGTGTATTAAATATATCTTTGTGCTTGTTTTTAATTGTTCATATTTCACTTTATAATTCATATAAAACTTCCAGCAATCACTCCATTTAATTACATTCGATGTCTTTTGCTCTCATAACCTAAAGTTTAATAGACTCCTTGATTGGTCAAACACCAGAACGGATGACACCAGTGACTGTGATTTCCAGCTATTATCTTCAAAAGCATCTGTCTGTTTAGCAGGATGTGGACCTAGTTGCTTAGAGAGAGGGAAAAAATCAGGTCTTAAACCAGCAGAAGCATGAGAGGAACTGTGAAATCCCTGACACAGTTCCTGGAGGGCAGCTGATAGAGCCTAAAGGTGTGACAGGAAGTAGCAGTGAATTCACTGCTTTTGCCATGTGTGCAAAAGTGAGCCAGCCTCTTTAGATCCATTAATGATGCTCACAATCTGCACTAATAGTTTCCTAGTTCCGTAGATCAAGCAAATATAAATTGAGTATTTCAGATGAGTAAAACAAATGGGCTACTTGGGCCCTGTTCTATGATGAAGAAAAATTTTCTATTAATCTTATATTCATTAGAGAGTTACTAAAATATTAGATAGCATATTTTTCCAAGGCCATCATGCATGTAGAATTTATGCAAATGACCATGAAGAAGCAGAGGAGGGGTAGAAGGAAAACGTTCTGAAAACGAGGCATCTCACAGCCAGCAGATTATGAAGAATTGCTCCATGTTTCATTCACAAAGTTTTATTCAGCTCAAGGATTCAGTTCCAAAAAATGATGACTGCGTATGTCATCTGAAAATAGTCATTGAAAGTGGTAAGCTTGCCCAGCTGGGTCAAACTTCTCATCCTCCTTAGACACTGGCACATTATAAAAGCAGACAGATTCAGAAGGGGCATTTTGAATTTTCTTCCCATATTGACAGTCCATAATATGTTTATGAAATAATCAAATTGAAAAAAAATGTTCTCACAGAAGTTACAAGGCAGTAAGACAATAAGTTGGATCTGGGTATACCTGCATGGTAAGCTATGATATTCTACTCGCCAATACCATACCGTAGGACATCAAAGATTTTTGTTTCTAGCATCAAAATCATGCTGCATTTGCCTCCTCTGCTATGATTCTCTCCCTTGGTAGGAACCACATGCCTCAAGATGAACAACATTTCTCTATTCTGCCAGCTCTACAATGTCTGCATAGGATGGCCACTGCTACAAGGAGACTCTCAAGCATTCAATGTCCATTTTAAAGTCATAATATTGAATAAAGAACATTTGTGGGTTCCACAGTGTGTTGGTGAACATTCTAAACTCTGAATGAAAAACGTTATCAATATGTTCTCATGCTTAACAAATTGTAGTTTTGTATGAAAATAGAAAAAAAAGAGTATGTATTTAAAAAAACTCCTCAACCCAACCAAACAAAACTAGCTTTGGGCATTATATAAATCTCTACCAATATAGTAATCCCTGAAAACATACATGCCACTAACACATAGACTGAGAAGGCTAAATCTAGAAACATATATGAATCTATGTAAATGTATGTAACAGCAATTAATAGAAAAAAGTGATAGATTTTTGAATAGAGTAAGGAGAATCAGACATGAGAGTTCAGAGGAGGAAACATAAAAACTATGTAATTCTATTATAATCTCAAAAATAAGGATAATTAAAACAAATGGCTGTTGCTGAAAACTTAGAAAAATCTCTCCCAAGAAACCTAAACTATGCCTGGAGCCTTCGGCTACATGCATTCTTCATCATAACCTTATCAGGGAACCTCTCACCACTAACACAGGACAAATATTGATCTGTGCTTAGAAAAGTTACTTTATGCTCTGTCTCACTTGGTCAGCTTCATCTTTGCTCATTTGTAGGAAACAATGAACAACAGTCTCAAGTTGTAAACTTGGACTGATTTCTTGAATGAAAACCTAAGGCAGACTAAAGGTGCCTTTCTGTGCCTAGACTCTCCTACTGTACTGATTTACTTAGTTATTGTCTACATACTGTGAGGTTTGAGATACTGAATGATTTGTTGATTTGGTACAGTGGCACATTTTTTATATTTTCAGCCACTATGCTTTGTGACGGCTGATCATGAGTGTATTTTCTTTGTAAAGTTTTTAGAACTCTGTAACCACAGTTGAGTGTATCGTGCTCTCAGATAGCATGTTCCTGACCATTTGCTCCTCAAGTCCATTCACATTGCCTACAGCCTGCTTTTAGTAGTGTGTAGGATTCCATGAAGACTTTCCTAATCCTATTTCCTATTCTGAAGAAAACTAACCTTCATTCCTGTGTCGATCACCTTCTCTCTCATCTGCAGCACTTATCTGATGCGGATGACTTGTTTGAGGTTTCTAGCTTTATTTATTTATTTATTTATTTATTTATTATTAATTTATTTTGAGAGAACATGAAGTGTTTAAGTTTCTAAGTCTTGGTTACTTCACAGTATATTTCCAAATCAATTAATTTTTTGAAAATTTCATAATTTTCTTACTTTTCAAAATTTTTATTGGCTATTTTATTCATTTACATTTCAAATGTTATCTCTCTCCACAGTTTCTCCTCAGAAAATACCCTATCCCACTCCTTCCCCCCCCTCCTGCTTCTATGAGGGTACTCCCCCACCCACCCACGCATCCACTCTGGCCTCACCACCCTATCATTCCCTTAGGTTGGGGCATTGAGTCTTCATAGGACCAAGGGCCTTCCCTCCTATTGATGCCAGATAAGGCCATCCTCTGCTAAATATGCAGCTAGATCTATGGGTCTCTCCATCCTCTGCTACATATGCAGCTAGATCTATGTGTCTCTCCATGTGTATTCTTTGGTTGGTGGTTTAGTCCCTGAGGCCTCTGGATGGGGTCTGGTGGTTGATATTGTTGTTCTTCCTATGGGGTTGTAAACCCCTTCAGTTCCTTCAGTCCTTCCCCTGACTCCTCCATTGGGGTCCCTGTGCTCAGTCTGATAGTTGGCTGCAAGCATCCCCACCTGTACTGATAAGGCACTGGCAGAGCCTCTCAGGAGACATCCATATCAGGCTCCTGTCAGCAAGCAGTTCTTGGCATCAGCAATAGTATCTGGGTTTGGTATCTGCAAATTGGATGACTCCCCAGGTGGGGTAGTCTTTGAATGGCTTTTCCTTCAGTCTCCGCTTCACAATTTGTCCCTGTATTTTCTTTAGATAGGAGCAATTCTAGGTTTAATATTTGAGAAGGGTGGGTGACCCCATCCGTCAACTGGGGGTATTGCCCTCTGGATATGGTCTCTATAGGTTTTCTCTTCCCTTTGTTTGGGTATTTCAGCTGATGTCATCCCCATTGGGTCCTGGAAGCCTCTGGAATTCCTGGCCTCTTGGATTTTCTGTTGGCTACACCCAGTTCCCCATCCCCCATTGCTACACACCGCTGTTCAATTTTCTGTCCCTCTGTACATCTCCCCCATCTCCTCCCACACCTGATCCTGCCCCCTCTTTTTCTCTCCCAT
Organism: Tokudaia tokunoshimensis; assembly: GCA_036184795.1. Taxonomy (NCBI): domain Eukaryota; kingdom Metazoa; phylum Chordata; class Mammalia; order Rodentia; family Muridae; genus Tokudaia; species Tokudaia tokunoshimensis. Next base: position 73,124,417 of record BTHU01000015.1, read on the forward strand.
CCTCTCTTCCTCCCAAGTCCCCCCCTACCTCCCTTGATTATTTTGTTCCCCCTTCCCCGTAGGACTGAAGCATCTGCTATCCCGGACTTCAAGCTCTACTACAGAGCCATAGTGAAAAACCGGCATGGTATTGGTACAGAGACAGGCATGTAGATCAATGGAATAAAATCAAAGACCCAGGAATGAACCCCCACATCTATGGTCACTTGATATTTGACAAAGAAGCTAAAACCATCCAGCTGTTTCTAGCATTTCTAGTGATGGCAGTCATGACATATTTTCTTGTTCAGTGTTCCTTTCTATTTCCTGACCCTACTTCCACAGCAGAGATCACTTCCTTCCTTACAGTAATGAGTGGCTGAATTTGTCACAGGTCTTGAGAAGTACCCTGTCTTCATGCTTCCTTTCAGGAACTTCAACAACCCGTACTTATTTCTTTCAGATGAGCATGTTATCCTCTATTTTCAAAGGAGAGAGAGAGAGAGAGAGAAAGAGAGAGAGAGAGAGAGAGAGAGAGAGAGAGAGAGACAGACAGACAGACAGACAGACAGACAGACAGAAGATTTTAGTATTTCTGCTAACCTCCGCAAGCTGTGACTATCAAGGATATTTCCATGGTATCATAGCAAGAGTTATAAATAACAGATGAATGAGAGAAGTTAATTTGTTTATTTGATGGTCTTGGAAGGGATAGAAACTCCACAGGAAGACTACAGAGTCAACTGACCTGGACCTCTAGGGGTTCTCAGAGACTGAACTACCAACCAAAGACCATACATAGGCAGTACCCAGCCTACCCCCCTCCAAATATGTAACAGATGTACAGCTTGGTCTATATGTGGGTCCCCCATCAACTGGAGTAAGGCCTGTCCCTAAATCTGTTGCCTACCTGTGGATCCTGTTCCCCTAACTTGGTTGCCTTGTTTGGCCTCAGTGGGAGAGGATGGACCTACAGTGACTTGATGTATCAGTGGGGTGATATAGGGGCAGGGAGTTTTCCCTTCTCAGAGGAGAGAAGAGGATGGAGGATGGGGGAAAGGCCTGTACATATAAGAATAAATTAAATATAAAATAATTTGCTTATTATCTTAATATATTCTGATAAAGGATTGACTCAAAAACCTAGAAGATTTTACACAAGAATAAATGCTTTCTTAAAAATTTAACAATTAGATGTTATATGTCATCAAAATATAGCAACACATTTCTGTGAGTTCTGTGAGGTTAGATGTCATTTTGTGCTTATTTGTCAGAAGTGCCTTTCACCACCTCAGTGGAAGGAGAGCTCTTTCTTGTTTGATGGTTTGCTATGTTGTGTGGAAGCTACAATCTATATTGAGTTAAGTTTCTGTCCCCAGTGATCACAATCCAAGTCGTGAAATGATAAAGTTTAAAAAAGATGACAGCTCTTATTCCATACCCCAGTTCCTAAAATAATAGGCATGCAAAAGAAAAATAAATAAAAAGTAAAAGTCTTGAAAAGTAAAAATCCAATAATTTCATTTATTAGACCAAGCACCATTAATATAAGGGTAGGTAGCTTTTCAGATTTAGTTTTGTATTTCTCTAGATACTATATGTCTATTTAATATTAGATTAGAGATGGATATACTTAATCATATTTAACACTTTATCTAGAAAGGATAGGTATATAATTATTCCTCCACTAAGATTCAAATGTGAAATGATTTCATTTGATTTCTATTGCACAGCTTTGTATTATACTATGGTTTTTGCTTTAAGCTCTAACTGTGATACAGGCAGGGAGTTGCTTTAGTCCCCAGGCTGCATGTGAAATGCACAGAATTATGTGATATGAGGATTTGACTTGGGAATTCAAACATGTGAGTGTAAACAGTCAGCATATTTCAGAAACACATGAGATTTTTCCACTGGCTCTTTCAACTTACGAGTTGTGGTTTAACATTCTCATCACACTACAAACATCTGAGCTTACAAAACAGTCATGGAATTGGCATACTACGTGAAAATACTGCCATACTTTCAACATTTTTGTTAAACCTGTTACGATGAAAATATTTTTCTTGGAGTAGCAAGCTACATAACTCTTAGTGAGTTTCAGCAACTCAAAATAAGAAATTTAAAAGACATCCTAGTATATGTTCACAAATGAGATGGTTCAAAGCAGAATACACACTTCTATCCAAGTTCATATGCTGGCACAAGGTCAGTATTCAGTATTCTGAAGTATGCCCTTCATATTCTATCCAAGGAAAGCACAGAACTTAGTTTTGCATCTTTGGCAAATCATGTTTTATGCCAACGATCTCTAACCTGTGGAACTGTGATTTATCCTTGGCTGTGCAAATGTGTAGGTCATTTAAATTTTATTGTGATTTCCATTAAGCATGAACAGGAGACACAGTACACTTATGCAGATATGCAAATAATTCCTTAAATTTAGCCAATGAGAAAAAGAAGGGGGAGATAATACAGGGTTTTATATAAACAGCTGTTCGGAGTAATTAATGAATTAAAAGGCTTTAAATAGATAAAACCTCATTTTACTTACAGAGCAGAAGGAAATAGATCATAAGGCGATTTACGTTAGGGAAGAGTGAGCTACTTCCACGCTGTGGATGATGGCATACTTAGTCATGAGTCAGTCAAGTTCTCAAGAAGTATAAAGAAATTCCCATTTTAACCAAAATGAGCGAGTCTCACAATGAAATGAGTCAGATGTTTTTCTCAAGTGCAGTTTGTGCTGAAACAGGGGATATGAAGATAAAAAGGAAATGTTTTAGGGCTATAAGGAGAAAAGAATTGAGGGAATATGATCAAAATAGGTAAATGTCAAAATAAACAATCACTATTTTCTAAAATTAATAATAATTCTAAAAACCCCAGAGATTCCATAGTTATTCCAGATATGTTTCCTGAAAAGAAAAAAAAAATGTAGTAAGTCCAGTGAGCAGGAACATAGTAAAAGAAATCAAATAATTCAATAGTTATTGTTGCCTGTTCCTTGGACTATTCACTCCCTACTTGCCCTTTGGGGTTGGGGGCGAGTAGGTGCAGAGTCAATGACACAGACTCCAGGAGCAGGTGAGAAACACTGCAGCAAACCCATCTGAACCCTGCTGCATGCTCCTTTAATACCCTCCACCTGCACACCCCATTGGTCCCAAGAGAGCATGTTTTCTAAACAGCAGTTCCCAATTGGCTGGCATTGTCTACACTAGCAATCCTTGGTCTCTCAGGCAGTCAACAATTAGGTCCTCTTGCCAGAGATGCTTTCATGGTTGTGTGCCCCCCAGTGTTTACGTAGAGGCAGCCCCGCTGCTCCTGCTACAGGTTATGAACAAAAGAAGTAGATCACATGAAGCTCAGAGACTGCATCTATTTATCTTTAAATTAAGATTAATTTTTTAAATTACAGGAACCAGAGGATTATGTTCATTCATATCATTAATTATGTGGGTTTTAAATCTTAATGATAATGCACTATTGTACAAATTTATGGAGTAAATGAGATTTTTAGTACTTTAGTTTTATTGTCAGAAAACATGATAGGTTAAACTCCCTACTACTTTTGAAAATGAACCAGTCTCTTAGAAAAATCTCTTGAGATGAGGCACTATAATGTCTATTCTTGATTTTCTTTTTATTTATTATTCTTTCATACATTATATCCTAACTACAGTTCTCCCCTCCACTCTTCCCTGCTCTCCCCTATTCTCCCTCCATTTCCCTTCAGAGCAGGTTTCCCAGAGATACCAGCGGAATACAGCACAACGAATTACAATAAGACTAGTCATAAACCCTCACATTAATGTTGGACAAGGCAAATCAATAGTAGGGAACAGCTACCAAGAGCAAGCAAAAGAGTTAAAGACACCCTCTACCCCCACTCTTAGAATTCCCACAAGAACACCAAGAAACACAACCCAAATGTATGTGTAGAGGATCTGGCTTAGTCCTATATAGGGTCTGTTCTTGTTGATTCAGTCTCTGGAGCCCCTATGGGTCCTGCTTAGTAGATTTATGGGCCATGTTCTCATGATGTCCTGGAGCCCTCTAGCACCTACAATCCTTCTTCCAATCTTCGTCAGAGTTCTGACTGCCTGTGTGTCTCTATTCACTTCAGTTGCTAATGAATCTCCTCTTATGATCATTGATCTGGGGAATAATCTATGAATCTAGCAGAATATCATTAACAATCATTTCACTGATTTATTATTTGTTTGTTTATGTATGTATGTATGTATGTATGTATGTATTTATTTATTTATTTATTTATTTATTTATTTATTTATTTATTTATTTATCTTCTTGCCAGTGTTGTTAGAAGCCAGGGCTATCCAACCTCTGGATTTTGGCTATCCAGGCAATGTCAAATGTAAGCTCCCTATGATCACATAGGCCTCAAGTTGAACCAATCATTGGTTGTCCACTCCTACAAGTTCTGCAACACCATTATTACAGTACATCTTGCAGGCAAATTAGGTTGCAGGTTTTGTGGATAGATTATGCTAGTTGTTTGTCTGCAGGTATAGCAGAATATCATTAATAGTATCAGGGATGGACTGTCTCTCATGGCATGGGGCTCAAGTTGGGCCAGTCATTGGTTGGGCATTTCCTCAATTTCTCCTCCATCTTTACCCCTGCTCACCTTGTAGGCAGGACAAATTGTAGGTCTAAAGTTCTGTAGCTTAGTTTGTACCCCAGTCCCTCTGTTAGATGTCTTTTCTGGTTACAGGAGATGTCATTTCAGATTCCACATCCTCCATTGCTAGAAGTCTTAGCTCAAGTCACCCTGATAAATTGCTGGGAGTTTCCATTTTCCTAGGTTTCAAGCTAGTTACAGAGATGATCCCTGGCCACTGATTTCAATTCTCTCTCCCTATACACACTCCCCCACTCTTCCCCCACTTAATCCCCCTGTTTCCCTCCCTTACCCCATCCCCCACCGAGATCCATTCCTCCCTCCCTCCATGCCCCCTTGTCTATTCTATTTCCCCTTCTGCTCTTTGGAAGAGAAAAGGACTAGATGTGCATCTGGGGGGAGAGGGGGTTGGAAGTAAGAAACAGGATGTGTGGAGAAAGAAATTGAAATCAGGAAATTTTATGTGAGTATTAAATATAATATTCTTGTTGCTACTTTATAACTGTAATTTTGCTACTATTGTGATTCTTAATACAAATATCTGATATGCAGAATATCTAACAGTCAAGCCCTGGAAAGGATTGTTTGACCCCTCAAATGTGTTGTTGTTGCTCATAGATTGAGAACCCCTGCAACCATTTTATTAATTCCCTTTATGTTCTTCCTTCTCCTGATCCCAAGAAGGCAAGTGAAGGTGGCTGTGAGAAGCATCAACAGTCCTAGGCCACAGAATTCTTTTTAGCACTCATTACCTTAGAATGTAAAATTTCAGACCTGCCTCTCTGAAAACTATGGAGTTGACAAATACCCATTGTGCTATAATAAGCAGAATATAATATAGCAAATACCATTGTGCTATAATAACACATGATTATTGTTGGGTTTGTCTCTTTTACACTCTGTCTAGGGTACATGCAATCTTTGATGTAATAATCAGAGAAAGAATATTGAGATATTTGAGTGGAATATCAGACTCTGAGAAAAAAGAAGAACATCTCCATATCAAAGATGCAAACTGCATTTTTTGTGTCTTATCAATATCTTAAAATTAACATTGTATTCTTCCTCCATAGTTAAAATACTGATAAGCCCCTATGTAAGACACAAAAAATGCTTATACATTCTGTCTACAATAACATCTATATCTCTTTATTTTCATAGGATTTTCAAATGAGACAACAAATCTCTTTTGTTCAATGAATCAGAGTCATCTGAAACTTTTTACTCACTCTTGGTGCCATACAAAATATAACAAAAAATGATACTCCTTCACTATTTCTGCTATGGAAAGAAAACCTAATAAATGATGTTAGATCTAGTAGTTGTCACACAAGGTGATGGAATTATTTGGGATTGGAGTCTGTTGTCCTATGTTGTAGAAGAAAAGATCTCCACCCGCTTAGATATTGTAGTGAACAAACAAACAAAATCTAGGTGTACCACATAAAGGTTCTGTCTTAAGGTTTCTACCTCCAGATGTTTTACATCCCTTCACTCCGTGGTATCCTATCCCAGGCACATTTGAGATCATGAATGCACATAAATGGAAATATGAGAAACCAAAAACCTTGAATTAAAAAATATGTAGTTACCCAAACGTGTGCCTTTCAGCCTTCAATGTCCACTGTTGTTTCTTTTGAGATATTTCATACTGAGTTACATTTAATCTTTGTTAATACTTAAAAAGGAAGCTTGTATAAACAATCAACATTTTGTATTGTACTTGGTAGATAAAAATATAGCAATGTAGACATATGAATACACAAAATATACTCATACATACATCTCCAAACATACACAACCAAAGATACATGTTAATACAAATATATTAACAAATATACATGCATATACAATTATATGTTTGTATATATAGAACATAGAACATTTAAATATTCTTTCTGCCCTTCTTCATAGTACAGACACCCTGTGATTTTTGTCCTGTTAGCATAGGATCAGAGCTTACTTGAATGTGATTCATAGACTTTCTAAACCCCTTTCTACAACATTGGCCCAGGTTACTCAACCTATACCCCAGTGCCTTCCCTTGACCTTGTCAACCTAGAAAGTGGAGGTGCTATTTTATGGCTTTCCCGAAACTCAAAACTTACTTGTTCCTCATTCTTATACTTTGTACTGGTCAGATTAACATTTTCTGTGTTTTCCTTTTCACTCAGTGGTATATGTACCTGCATGGTCTCTTTTACAGATTATATATTATATATTTTATTATTCAGAGATCTCTAGAACAACAAAAGCAATGGGAAGAATATATATCAAAAGAGATGAGCACACCAACTAGTTTTCCAGTGCTACAAGGTTAGCCCTGAAACATACCTAAGTAACATTATAAAGACTAAGAACATTGTGTTTATGTATGTTTGTATATGTATATATGTAAATATGTAACAATAATAAATAAAAAGTTTATAAATTTGAAAGTGATAATATGTCTAAAGGATTGTTTAGAGGAAGGGGGAAAGGGAAGGAGAAATTATCTAAATACATTATATTTACAAAAAGCCTAGAGAATTTTATACCTTGATTTCAACTTATGACATCCCAAAGAGCACAGGCAGTTCATCCATCCCCAAATCTGGTCCATGAAAACTGCCAGACAAAAATACGCATTTTTCTATCAATCTGAAAGAATTTGAATAATTTGTTTAACATCAAAGTGCAAATAAGGTAGAATATGAAAATGGAGACAATAAAGGGGGTCTGTGAAAGGGAAGAAGACCCCACCTTAGTTAGGGATACCATTTGCACTTCCTGATGATGGAGAGTTTAAACATAAAATATAACTGAGCAGCAAAAGAAGAGGGTAAATGAAGGCAGCAGTGTGGTGGATACTAAGAGCACAGTACAATGTATATTGCAGAAACGAAAATGTCATAGTGAGCATCATTGCTTCTTATACTAGCAAGTAGAATATGTAGATTCCAGTTTAATCTTCCTAGTTTCCCTTTAGTGTGGTGGTTTAAGTAAAAAATAGAACACAAATTCACCAACTTTCATCTAAACTTCCTTTATAAATTTCTTTCTTGTGGAGTTTTATCATGTGCAAAGATGACAGTTGTAGCCACTGTGCATAACCTACTTCTCCATTCACCAAAGACAAATTCCAGTAATATTTTATATGTGTATATATACATACATATACATATATGTACACATACACATACATATACATGTATATATGCACTATAAACATTATTACAAGTAAATATTCATATGTGTACATACTGTAAAGTCTGTTGTCATACATGTAAACATACTGATTTTTCTGTTCTCTTCTTTGTTACTTGATCAACCCAGGGAAAGATTGAATATGATACAAGAAAAGTGCAGAGGAACAGAACTTCCAGGATGAGTTATCTTACTAATTAGTTTTCAATTTTCTGGAGTTGAGACTCCAATAACATTTAAACCTATTAATATCCTTTCATATATGTATATGTGCAAAAACTCACACATAAATATATCCACATACTTATATACATGTATATATACATAAAAGCAATATACATATATTGTACATACATATATAGGACATGGAATCAGAATACATATATATATATTTAATATGAGAACTAAAGGGTATATATACATTTAAATTTATATTTTTGTATATAAATTATAGTGGTTTGAATAGCTGTGACCCCAGTAGATTCATGTGTTTGAATGCTTAGTCATTGGGAATGGCACTGTGAGAAGGTCTGGTCTTGTTGGAGGAAGTCTCTCAATGTGGCAGTGTACCTTGAGGTGTCCTCTATTCAAGCTACTCCCAGTGTAGCACACAGTCCTTTTCTGCTACCTGTGAATCAAGATGTAGAGCTCTCAGGTCCTTCTGTAGCACTATGTTTGCCTGAAAGCTGCCATGCTTCCCACCATGATGATAATGGACTTAACCTCTAAAACTATAAGCCATTCCCAAATAATGCTTCCTTTAGAAGAGTTGCCTTGGTCATGGTGTCTCTTTACAGCAATAAAACCCTAACTAAGCCACAGATAAAACTGCAATATTGGTGTACTTGAGTCTGGTTTATTTTGTATAACATGATGTCATCTAGTTTCATCTATTTTCTTTGTAGATATCATAATTTAATTTTCTTTTGCAGCTGAGTAAAATTCCATTCTGTATATGAAGCACTTGCTTATTATTTATTCCTTTGAGGACATACCTCTAGATTGGTTTCATATCTTAACTGTTATGTGAAAGTATCTTTTTAGAGTGCTGATTTAGCAGCCTTGGTGTTTCTATTTAAGAGTTTTATAACTGAATCCCATGGTGATTATATTAGGTTTTTGATGTAATTCCATTCTGACTTCCATAGCAGCTGTGCATGTTTACTTACCACCTGCACCACACGAGGCACTCATCTGCCTTCATTCCTACTTGGCACTTACTAACATTATTCTAATGCCCATTTAGGATGAAAAGCAATTGGATAGAATTATAATTTTCCTAAAGATTTAGACAACTTTTCAAATACTTATTGGGCATGGTCATTTGTTTCATTAAAACACGCCTGTCTATTCAGTTCATTAGCCTATATATTAATTAGATTCACTGTGGATGGATGGTGTTTAAGTTTTACAGTTCTTCATTGATTTTAAATGATGATCCCTAAGATGTGTACAATTAAAACCTATTTCCTCTCATTCTATGAGTTTTTCATTCACTCTGCTGCTTGTTCTCTGTGTAATATGTAATTTAATACAATCCCATTTGTCAGTTCATGGGAGTATTTCCTGTGCCACTAGAGTCCTTTTCCAGAAAACCTCTCCTGTTTAGGTTTATGTCTTTAAGTATTTTGAGCATGTTTTCTAGAACTTTAGGGTCTATATCAAGGTCTTTGAATCATTTTGAATGTATATTTGTATATTTATTTGGGATGAAAGATAATTTTGAAATGAATATTTACTTTTTCCTGAAACACTGGTTGGTGAGGCTTGGAAGTGATTGGGATTCTGGGGCACTTGCTGTCTCTCTGTCTCTGTCTCTCTGTCTCTCTCTCTCCCTATCCCTCCCTCCCTCCTTCTCTCCCTCCCGTTCTAATAAATACTTTTGATACAATTTTCAAAGGTTAGGTGACTATGACTCTCTAAATTTATTTCTGGGTTCTCTACTATATCTCATTATTCTAAACATTTTTGGGGGCCAGTACCATGCTTTCATCTTAACTAGGGCTCTGTATGAGGTCAGATATTGAGGTCAGATATTGAGATAGCAATTTTTTTCACAGTAGATTTTATCCCCCTCTTGATACTCTCTCTCTCTGACTATTCAACATCAGATACCTCCCCCCTTTCTCTTTTCCACAAGGATGTCCCCCACCCCACCAGACCTCCACTTCCTGGAGTCTCCTGTCACTTGAGGGTTAGGTGCATCTTCTCCAACTGAACCCAGACCCTACAGTCCTCTGCTGTATATGTGTTGGGGACCTCATATTAGCTGGTGTATGCTGCCTGGTTGGTGTCCTAGTTTGTAAGTGATCTCAGGGGTCCAGTTTATTTGAGACCGCTGGTCCTCCTACAGGGTCGCCCTCCTCCTCAGCTTCTTCTAGTTTTTCCCTAATTCAACCACAAGGATCATCAGCTTCTGTCCATTGGATGGGTGTAAATATCTGCATATGATTCTTTCAGCTGCTTGTTGTTTCTTTTGGAGGGCAGTAATGATAGTTCCATTTTAGTGAGCACTCCTTAGCCTCAGTAACAGTGTCAGGCTTTGCGGCCTCCCCTTTAGCTGGATCCCACTTTGGGACTGTCGTTGGACCTCGTTTTTCTCAGTCTTTTCTCTGTTTTTGTTCCTGCAGTTCTTTCCGACAGAAATCATTATGAGTCAGAGTTTTTGATTGTGGGATGGCAACCCCATCCCTCCACTCGATGCCCTGTCTTTCTGGGGGAGGTGGACTCTACAAGCTCCCTCACCCCCTGTAGGGCATTTCATTTAAGGTCTCTCCCTTTGAGTCCTGAGAGTCTCTCATCTCCCAGGTTTATGGTACATTCCAGAGGGTTCCTCCATACCTCCTGCCTTCCAAGGTTGCCTGTTTCCATTCTTTCTGCTGACCCTTAGCGCTTCAGTCCTTCTCCCCCCCCCATACCTGATCATGTTCCCCTCTTCCATTCCCTGTTCCCTTTCCCACCCAGGTCCCTCCCTCCCCACTCCTGTGATTGCTTTCTTCTCCCACCAAGTGAGATTGAGGAGTCTTCACTTGGACCCTTTAGCTTGTTAAACTTTTTGAGTTCTATGGACTGTATCTTTGGTATTCTGCACATTTTTTGGCCAATATCTACTTATTAGTGAGTATATACCATGTATGTCCCTTTGGGTCTGAGTTACCTCACTCAGGATGATATTTTCTAGTTCCATCCATTTGCCTGCAAAACTCAGGTTGTCCTAGTTCTTAATAGCTGAGTAGTATTCCATTGTGGAAATGAACCACGTTTTCTGTATCCACAGGGGTTGTTCTACTTAAGATTTCTTTGGCTATTTGTGGAGGTTTTTGGTTCCATGTTAACTTTAAGATTATTTTTTTTCTAGAACTGTGAAGAATATCATGCAATTTTAATAAGGTTTCCCATGAGTCTGTAGATTTTCTTTGGTAACACAGCCATTTTAAAATATTAAATTATGTCAACAGAGTAGCATGGAAGCACTTGTGTTTTCTTCAATTAATTGTTAGTATCCCACATTTTCAGTGTAGACATTTTGTTTAGGTTTTTTTCCTAGGTATTTTATGTTTAGTTTTTTAATTGGGAAATTGTTATCTCGGTTTTTTCTCATAAAATTTGTTGGTGTTATACAGGGAAGCTACTGCTCAGTTTTGTATTTTGTAGAAAATGCTCATGAGATTTAAGAAAGCTTTTGAGGCCTCGGACTTTGTCCTTGGAGATGAGGTCATCCCAAAGGAGCTTTCATGATGATAAATATACTTACCTGTATATTTTTAGAAGTTTAGGATCTATATCAAGGTCTTTGATCCATTTTGAGTGTATATTTATTTGAGATGAAAGATAATTCTTTTTGAAATGGATATTTAGTTTTTCTGGAACATTGATAAAACCATTTGAAGAAAAATGGGTGCATTTTTTTTCAATGTACCTGTCCTACAAATATATGATGTGGGAAAAATATCTAAAAATAGGTGAAGACACATGTATAATTTCTGCTTGACAGTGAGCAATCAGAGAAGCATGGTCTTGCTGAGATGCAGCCCAGGTTCTGTTTTGCTCACTTGTAGGAGTTAGTTAGGCACCTTCTTTGGGTCCACCATAAACAATGAAAATACAGGGAAGAAAAGTCTGGAACCTCGGGTTAAAGTTCAGCAGTTCAGCTGGCGTATTTTGAAATCTCTTATCCCTGTCAGACTACTTATTACCCATTCTAAAATGCCACATTGAATTTTGTTTTGTTTTTGTTGACCTCATTTACAATTCTTTTCTTACAATTCTTACAATTCCAAACAATTATTTACAAACCCTTCCAGGTAATAATGAACTTGTCGCCAGGATCAACTGCAAATAATTAAAGACATGGAGGTAACCTATGGGAAGCTGATATCAACTGAAATGTCTTAAATACATTCAAACTATTTCAAGTGCTTTAAATATTTTATTAGAAAGATAAAATATTTATTGTGGAAAAATTGAGCAGAAAGCATTTGTCTTTAGTCCTATTTTTAAAGTCTTATAGTTTCTGTTTGCAAATGTTAATTCCTTGACAGTGCAATAGAAAAAGGTACAACATGTACATTGCATTCAGGCAAATAGATTAACTCAGCGATTTTAATTATCTGTCTACTGCAATACTTTCTTATTTTTTGTGTAAATGGAAAAAATAACTGTGTACCCATGTTTTCTTGACTTGAGGTCCCACGGCAGCCACTCCTGCTGAGCAGATGTGTTCCTGTTTGCATGTCCGACGGTTCCGCTTCGGTTTTGTAATCCAGTATTTCGTGTTTTCCAAATAGACTTGTTCAAGTCATTAGACTGAAATTTGCTAATTTGCCAAGATAAATATTTCTTTTCAAGTGCCAAAAGTTTGAGTCTTTCTGTGACTGATTCTTGCTGTCACGTCTTCAGTTTGAATATAAACACCCAGGCCTCAAACTGTCTGAAATCCTGGTCCATTTTTTTTTTCAAATGGTTTAGGGTTAAATGTGATCATTTCAGTCATTTTTTCATTGCCCAGAGGGACTATTATTCTTTTACAAAATGCCTATTAGTGAAGACATTGGGAATTCAGGACAATTTTTATTTTCTGCTTATCTTCCCAGGGCCATGAGATCAGAATCCAGATGTTCTGACTCAGTTCTGTGCAGGATTGTTCCCTGGCAAGAGACTTGTGGTTTAACATGGAGGAGAAAGAAGGATGGGGACAGATGTGCCTGGAAGACAGACATACCAGCATAGCCACCTTTAATATATTTTAATAAATGGAGAACGCTGAGGTATTAGGAATATGGATGTACTCTGACTTACCACAATAAATACAGTTTTAAAGGAAGCAAAACTTGCATTGCAAATTAAAATAAGTGTAAAAAGGCTATTGAGAAATTAGGTTACCTTGTTTCTACATGGGGACAAAGTCATCTGAGGTATAATACAGAGGAATTCGCTTGAGTCACCCTTGGTCTCCCTTCTTCACGAATTGTCCTGTTCCTGTTTTCCTATGATTTCTTTTTTCTCCTTTCACACAATCAAATGCAACTATTTAAAGATAAGGCCTTTTAATCTGTGTTTGCTTATTTCTTTTTTTCTCTGTACCTAAAGCAATATTTATAAAAGTTGGGCCAATACTCTAAGATGAATAGAAAATGTGCCTTATGCTTTAATTTTTTTTGAACAATTAGCAACACTATTGCTAATACATTGTCATGTTTTCTAATTTGGCTTCTTTTTTCCATTCTTTGGCTCATTGCTCCCCTTGTATTTGTAGACCATCATACCATTCAAGATCTCCCCCAAATTCCTTCTCAGGAAATTAAAGTTGAACATGTTGACCAATACATGATTTGATTTTAACTTAACTGTTTTGGGGGGATGGGGGGAATGCTTCACAGAAATTTCAAAATTCAACTCTAAAAGTTTTGTGATTCTTATGGTTTATAAAAAAAGCACATTTGCATATATAAATATAAAACTATTGTGTTAAAAACCACAGTTTTAACTACTGCCAGTTTCTATCCTTAAATGACAACACACATCTCTCTTGGTGCATCCTGAAACACCAGCATACCATAAAATGCTGTCACAGCCTGTAGTTAATTCAGATGGACATTGTAACCCCTGGTTTACCAGACATGAAAGGATCAGTAATTCCAACTTGGCCTTAGCAGAGGGATCATTACTCAGGAAGACTCTGGAACTCACAAGCATGATATCATGGCAACAAGGCACAGCTGGCTTTCACAAGGAAGGTTTACTGTGCAGAATGCCCAACCCTCTCAATAATGCACATACCAAGGAAGATCCGTTTCGTGATAGTCACACACATAGTACATGGTAGACATGGTATTGAATTGGATGTGTCAGTTACATGTGTTCTCAGTATATATTTTCTGCATGAAACCAATAGACTTAATAATTCTGTTGTAGTCAAACAAACAGGATGAGCTTTGCAAAGCATCCAAAATATCTGCATGATACCCTGCAATTGAACTTAAACCCCTGCTCTCTACACAGCTTATTCCAGAGTTTGAAATAGCCTTAGTAATCATCTAACTTACTTACTATGTATAAACTGAGAGATAAACCTTTTTATACCATCTTTAATGTGTTTTCATCCCATCTCAGCCCTCAGAATCAAAGACCTTTGACTTTTGTATTAACTATTTTTCATGGGCTTGGGGTCTCTGGAAAATTTTGAAATGAGTTTCCCTCATCTGGATCATTACAGTATTTAGATTATCTAAACCAATATATTCATTTTTAATAAAGATACTTAAAAGTATAATTTAAAGATTCAAATATTCCACCCATGAAAATCAATGATATCGAAAATAGCTTGTTCGGTTGCATTAGAAGAGTTGTCAGAATTTCGCATGTTATAATCTGCCCTCCTGCTGGTCTCATGTGTGAGTCTCCAGTGCTTCAGCTTTGCAGAAGTAGTCTTTGCATGTTCCCATGAATCTGTCAGTGCTACATGGATGTGGCATAACCCCATGATTATGTAGTATGGATATTTTCAGTTCCCTTGACAGCTAGACAGTTGAGGGGATTTTGTACATTTTAAGACTTCAGTCTAAACAGAACTTCTGAGGGAGGGGTCCAGTCCCCTCTGCTCTAAACTAGCTTCATCATGAAGAATTTCTATGCACTTTTCTTTCCAATTATTTGTAGTCTAATAGTTTAGTTTTAACTTGGTGTTTTCAATGACTAAGTCAGCAGCCATTTTTGTAGGCGTGCCCAAGAACTGTGCTTCCTTCTTTATTACATGTCCACAAGTCTGTCTAGTTCTGAGTTTGGACATGAATATGCATTACTCATGTAATTGTAACATTCTCTTCATTAGCAAGTGTTATAGTAATTAATGGAATCCATAATTATATTTATTTAACACTATTACAAAAAAATAAATTATATTTTACCATCCATTTCTTTTTTCACGATTCTTTAGAAATTAGCACAAAAGTAATGGTTTCATTCTGATATTTAATACATAAAGGGATTCTTGTTGAAACTCCTTCTCTCTGCTGTCTCTCCATCTCTCTCCTTCCCGCTGGTCCTCTTCCTCGCTGATAGCTTCCTTTCTGCTTTCATGTTACTCATGTCATTGATAGGAAAACACAATTATCACCCAAAGCAGAAAATGGGGAAGCTTATTCTAAAATCAAATATGATTGACCTTGGATACAGAACACAGATGATGACTTCTGCAAATCCCCTATTCCGACATGTGAATAGTTTACTAAAGTTTCATAATAAGAGAACAAAGAAAATCCTAAGTTCAGATACCTTATACATAGGTGGAAAGAAACATCAGATAATTAGAGCATCAGACTAGAGCAAAGCTGAGCTTTTTGATGAAGTCCTCAGAACCTAACAATAGCATGGTGGAAGCTAGTAATCTTTAATATATTGCAAAATATTTCACCCAATAGTCCCAGGGATTTTTAGGGACAACCGTAAGTAAGTAAGGGATAGCTAACTAAAAAGGCATCAACAATAGATCAATGTAAACTGTGAATTGTGTCTGAGCATACAATGTCCCAGCCTCTTCATTCATTAAAATTCTCATCAGTCACTCAGCCTTGCAGGGCAACTTCCTTATGAGAACTTTCATTCACTGTGTCCTATTGCCCTGGTTTGCTTTCCTGACCCCCTTCAGATCTTGTTTCTCCTTATGATTCCTAAGTGGTTTTATGACCTCCATCCATACACAGCACCCCTACCTGCCACAGATACACAGGTATAAAATGAAATTGTCCAATTTACTGACTTCATGGGCAAGTGAAATGAACAGACAGAGGTACAAAGGGTCACTGCATATTTCTATACATATAAATCCTTAGGCATCAGAGAGAGAGAAACGAAAACTCTTTGAGGATCCTTCTCGATTGCAATTAGAACAGCTGTCATTAAGGCAACAATTAGAGCAGGTAAAGATGTGGGGAAAGAGGAACAATTCTTTACTGCTTCTCGGGAGGGTTAGAACCCAATTGGGGCCTTAGGGAAACCTTCCTGGAAGTGTCTCAAAGCACTAAAGGTAGCACCACTACACAATACAGCTATTTTACCCTGGTTATACAATAAAGGACTGCTAGTCTTACCAAGTGTCTTTCTCTAATCTGTGAGCAACTATTTTCCATTTTCATAGCTCCCATAAAAGGTGGCAATGTTCCTATTTATTCCTCTAAAGAAAACAAAGAAAACCAAAGGTAAGGTGCAATGTGTGTCTTTCTGTGTGTACACAAGAAAACACAAGCCTATACATAATGTTGTTAACAGCTACTTGCCTGTGCTGTTTTTATATTAATCTGCTTTCTACTGAGGTTTACATAGGATGTTCTCACTTGGATATATATAGCTCTAATAGATAGTATTAGACTAAAAGTGGAGTTCACCTTTAAGCTAAATGTATACACAAATGTATTATCTATTGTATGACAGTGATTTGCTTAACATAGTGTGGTAATCATTTTTCTTCTTCATCTTCTTCCTTCTCCTCCTCTTCCTCCTTTTCCTTTGGCCATAGCTGCTGCTGCTTTGCACTTTAGCTTTTGTATAGATTTAAAGGCAAGTTTGATTTAAGGTATACTTTTTAAAAAACAATGGAAGATATTACACTGGTAATAGGTTCATTAAAACTATTGTGATTGGAACAATATTGACAAAAATAAAATCATTTAAAAGGGCATATCAACCACGCAGAAAAATGCAGGTGAAAAACTTTCTGAAAAGGATAACCAGAGATAAAGTGAGCCATGTTCTTACTTACAGGGAGATTAAGAGCTTTGTGAAATGAAACTAGAAGACAGTAATAATGAATTAAAGCTCATGTTTAAAGTACCTAGTGGTTGTGTAATATTTTTTGTCTTGTATTAAGAACAGAATTCTCAACAGAGGAATCTCAAATAGCTGAGAAGCACCTAAAGAAATGTCCAACATCCTTAGTCATCAGGGAAATGCAAATCAAAAAGATTCTGATATTCAGTCTTACACCCATCAGAATGGCTAAGATCAAAAACTCAGGTGACAGCATATGTTGGCAAGGACGTGGAGAAAGAGGAACACTCCTCCATTGCTGGTGGGATTGCAAACTGGTACAATCACTCTGGAAGTCAATCTGGAAGTTTCTCAGACAATTGAAAATAGATCTACCTGAAGACCCTGCTATGCCACTCCTGAGAATGTACCCAAAAGATGCTCCACCATCCCACAAGAACCCTTGCTCCACTATGTTTATAGCTGATTTATTTATACTAGCCAGAAACTAGAAACAAACTATATACATCTCACCTGAAGATTGGATACAGAAAATGTGATATATCTACACAATGGAATACTACTCAGGACATCTTGAATTTTGTAAACAAATGGATGGAACTAGAAAATGTCATCCTTGGTGTGGTAACCCAGATCCAAAAGGGCATAGCTGCTATATACTATATAAGGCTCATGTTTAAAGTACCTAGTGGTTGTGTGAATGAAATGAAATGAAAATGAGTGTTCATTTTCATGTGTATATTAGCCATAAAGTACAGGATAACTATGCTAATCACAGCAAACCAGAAGAAGTCAAATAAAAGGACTGCATGAGGGAGGATGTTTTACTTTTTCTCTGAAGGGGAAACAAAATAGATATCAGGGAGAGATGGAAGGATTTAACTGGGTAGAAAGAGGGATGCAGATAGGAGTAGGCTTGGGAAATGGAAGATCATATGTAGGAAGAGCAGGGGAGAGAGAAGGGAAAAGAGTTGGGGGAGAGGGGCAGTCTTGACCACATGAGTCTGCACTTATTATGTTGAAACAAGATAAGTATTAGCTTTGAAAAGGACTCAAGGTTGTTTGCAAACAAGCTGTGTACAGTAACAGGATATTATAAAAATGAAGAAATCTATGGGAAGGATAAATGCAGATGACTTACATAGTTACTGAACCTCAAAAATACCCATAGTGAGACACATGTCTAAAGAAAGCCTAAAGAAAGTCTTGTATGATTATTTAAACACTGATTTTTGTTTGATTGTATTTGTTTAAAAATTTAGGGATAGGATCTCCTTAACTACTTATACTGACGTCAAACTCATCATCCTTCAGTGCCTTCTGGGTGTGAATGCTTGCATGTACCAGTACATCAAATTTCCTTTGGAATACTTTTCATATATTTAAAATAAATAACATGTTCAATGATAATTTATTCAGAAAGAATAACTACTAAGGGAGAAGACATCAATTAATATAACTTTTAATTTGTAAAACATGACATCATCACTCTCAAATGTAAGTGCTGTACAAATTTCTTATTACGACATCTGTGCTGGATGAGTTTTTGAAGGAATCTATCCTCTTTTGTAACTGTTGTTACATAAACACTTTAACCTATGACTGTATCTATAACATGTGTACATGCTCAAAACAATTGACAGAACATGATATGAGCCCTCCTGAAGGGAGGCTCATCAATCAAACTAAGAACCCTGAGATCTGCATAATGACCTGCTTAGTAGACATGGCCATCATTGCTTTAATCAACAAAACTATCATGACAGCAAGGCCAAACATGTTCTTGTTGGATATAAGGCCCACCCTGCAATATATGGCTTATTCATTTACCCATAGATTAGCAAATCTCTCAACCTTTGTCAATCAGTTTTCTTTCTGTAGAAGTAGTTAACACAGAGAGCCACAATTGAAAAGTTGTGGAGAATAAAAGACTTTGAAGACTTCAGCTAAATGAAATAACTGTACCATACCCAGTACTCCCAAGATCAGGGATTAATGTGTAACAAAGGATGAAAATAGTAAAAGAGTTCAGTGTCATGGTGGAAGAGCACAAGGAAACATCTGGACAGGATAACTACAAATATATGTGCAGAATGGTTATGCCTACATGTACAAGACTTGACTAACATCAAGCCATGGAGAGAAGAGATAGGCATGAGGTCCATCCTACCCAAACGATATTGGTAATTTATAGCTTCTTGGAAAGAGAGAATCTGTTACTTTAAGGGTTCAGCCCCTGGTAGGTCTACCATGCTCCAGTATGTGATCACACACCAAGAATATATGGACAGAACAAGTCAGACTTGATAGGTTTTTTTAAAAAAAAAAAAAAAAACCAAACAGGACCCGTAGCTGTTTAAGTAGGGGCATAGATCTGGGAAGACATGAGAACGAGAGATAAGGACATAAATATGATCAAATTAGATTGTCAAAATTCTCAAAGAAAAGTCAGGTGTTGCATATCTCTAGTCCCAGCACTCAGGAGGCAGAGGAAGAATGTTTGAGTTCAATGCCAGCCAGGTTCTACAACGTGAGTTTGAGGACCGTTAGGATTGCACAGGGAAATCCAGAAAGAAAGAAAGAAAGGAAGAAAGAAAGAAGGACAGAAAGAAATTAAGAAAGAAAGAAAGAAAGAAAGAAAGAAAGAAAGAAAGAAAGAAAGGAAAAGAAAAGAAAGGAAAGAAAGACAGTTTTGCAGTAACTTTATCCCATTAATAAAATTAAACTGGAAACATTATTACATCAATCAACACTTAGCAAAATTTCCTTTTTGTCTTCAACATGCATTAATCATTTTACACTCTTTAAGTATGGCTATATTTGATAGCTTCTTTTTTATTTTAATTATGTCATATTTTAACTGTTTGAAGTAATTCACATTTTTTTATTGAGTGTATAGTCTTTAATCCCTCTGTAATTTAGAGCAATTGTACTATAATAAAGGCTTCAGAGTTCCTCATTTTAAGAACATGCTGAATTTAACCCAAGGCATATAAGTATTGGCTGCATGAACTGTTACCTGAATAAAGTGTACACCACACCAGATAACCTCAGTTTTGGCATTTAGTAAGGGTATCACAGAAATCAACATTTTGCTGAGTCAATTCTTTCCATGGATTCCTTATAAATGTCATCTGCTTTAAATAAATTTATTATTTATTTACCTTTAACATGTAGTTACATATATGTATGAGATACAGCATGTTCTGACATTACTGTACATTGTGAAATGAGTAGATCAAAGGAATTAATAGTCTCTTGATTCATGGGCTTTTTCAGGCAATGAATAGCACTGAACATGCTTCTTTCTAGTGCTATTTAAACAGTACTTGTAGAAACTATCACCATTATTATACATACGACGTCTTCTAAGTGTAGTTTTATAAGAGTCAGTGAAATTTTAAATCTGCTTTATCCATCTCCTTCTCTTTATTTAGAAGCTGAAGAAAATGTTCCTTGGATTTTTAAATAATGCTGTGCATGTCCCTCTGAGATACATTTTGCAAGTTCTTGAGAACAGATTAGCAAAGTCAGCAACTACCCTGTTCCTGAAGACCTTAGGGCATAATTAGCTGAAATGTATTCTCTGGAGAGATGGTGGGGAAGAGGTTAAGAATTTATTTGGTAATTTATTAATTCAATTTTTATTTGTGGAGATTTTATATCTTCTTGATCAGTCTTGTGTCCATGTGTGTATGTGTCTGTATGTGTCTATGTGTGTCTGTGTGTATTATGTCAAGAAAACTAAAAGGTTGGGAATATGTACATATACATATCTGGTTATTTTTCCACATGAGTAGGTCTTGTAGTCTGTTAATAAAGATAAACAACCTTACAATGGAGCAAGATGATGTAGAGAGGAAAGAATTCATTACATTGTCTACTTTAGAAACACACTCTGAGGGCCATAGAATATCTTTCTCACCACAAACTTGCTAAAATTGTTGGAGTTTGTTGACAGTTTTCTACTTTTCTAGTGTCTTATGGCCATAATGAATCATCTCTACTTCAAAATACACCCTGGATAGCCTCATGTTAAGAACCATGTGCTTATGTTTCTGTTTTTCTACATTACTTTTAACTTATGAATTGCTTGGCTTTTTAAATTTCTTTTAACTTCAGTTAAGCTTAAGATACCTATTCTCAAGGTTTGTTCAATGCTTAAACAATTCATTTCCCTCCTAATCACTGAGAATTTTCCTATATTTACACACAGTTTTCATATTCTCATTTCATGTTTGCACAGCCAAGTAATACTTGTAAAATTCCTTTCATCTATCCTCATAAACACAAGCCTTCATTGCCTTATTTATTCTTAGTAGTGCTTTCTGAGCTTTACCAGGCCAATTTGACACAGTTCTGTTATGGCAAAAGAGCTGGCTCCAGACTGTCAGTAGCAAAGTGTTTGCTTTGCCATTTTTCTTGGCACTCTCTGGCTTCCTCCAAGTTGCAAAACAGCCTAGTACATGCCCTCTCCCTTGCTCTTTGCCAGCCTACCAATTCCACATGTGGTCATCTGGTGAGCCTGGAACTGCGGGAACAGCGTGGCACATGCTTTGGGCCTTATTCAGGGTTTGTGTAATGTTGAGACAGTGAACTCTCACAGGGGACACACCAACACACCAGTTCTATTAACTCCTTACCAAAGTGTCTCAATCATCTTAACACTAACGAGGCAGCTATAAAAATTCTTCATCAGGACTTTTAAATGAAAATATGTCCACAGTGAAGCCTTTTTCATTGCATGTTTTCAGAATTTTGATTTTTACCTATGTAATGTGACTTGTCAGTACCTTCACTCCAGACTTAGTTGGGAGGAAGGTGTTTCTCAGGACAGGAGACACAAAATATGCAGCTTTCACACTATAATATTTGTTTATAACTACCAGGAAGAATGATGCTATGCCCAGTACAAATGTTGGGGACCCAAAGATCCGGCCTTGAAGAGGAGGAAGTGTTTGCAATGAATGGCTACTAATGGAGAATCGCTGTCCTTTAGAAGACGTGGCGATGGTAAGCTGGATATGATAAACATACATATATATGTATATATATATATATATATATATATATGTATATATATATATATATATATTTCAAAGAATAAATAAAACATTATAAAAGTCAAAGGAACTATCAAGCTTTATTACTGCAGTTTTCTTCTTAATATTTTTGAGATGGCTGAAAAGTTAGGGAGCTTGCTGCTTTTACTACTCTGATTATTAGATCCAAATCAAGTTGTTCACAGTCAACTGTAACTTCAACATCAAGAGATCTGATGTTTGATGCCCTCTTCTGACCATCATGATTACCAGCATTCAATTCACACACACACACACACACACACACACACACACACACACACACACACACAGAGTGACAGAGTGGTGTGTGTATTAGGAACTTTCTATATTTGAGTTACTATATGGCTTTTGCAAAGGCCTTTAGTTATTGATGTCTTTCCACACATCTATTCTTCTACCTTGCCCTCTGGTCCTCATACATACTCCTGTTCATTCTGTTCCCAAACTATTTAATCCTCCTCTCCAAACTTCCCTCAATTTCTCTATAACAATATATACTATTTCTCCCACCTTGGGAGATTCCCTCCTTTTCCCTGGTCCCTTACTAGCTACCTAACCTCTGTGGCTATTCTGAATGGAACACACTTATTTAAAGCAAAATGAAAAATTGAAACTTGTAGATAACTGAATGAAGCTGGAAGCAGTTTTTCTGAGAGAAGTAGCACAGATTCAAAAAGATAAATATTGCATGTTTTCTCTTACATATAAATGCTTGCGTGTTAAAGGAAAAACATTAATTTAACAAGAGAGAGTAAATATGTTTTATATTTTTTCATTTCCTGAATACATAAACTTGTCATTTAGCCAGAGGGACTATAAGAAAAGAGAAATAAGGGCTGGGAAGGATGATTATATTAGAGATAATATAATCATGCATCACCTTATTACTGGTAACATTTAACAAATGTATTGTTAGGAAAAGTGATCAATGTAAGAAGATAAGAAAACATTTCTACACAAAGTTGGTCATTACAACGTTATGAGATGATGATGATGATGATGATGATGCAATGAAAACTTAAGGAGCTACTTTCATAAATGTTTTCTGCCATTCCCCAAAACATATCTATGTGGTAAATGGTCATGGTAAGATTTACTTCTGAGGTTAAGGAGCCTGGTGTTTTCTGCTTTGTGGCTCAGAAGTAGTGTTTGATCACTTGTATGTCACCAATCCTTAGTGCTAAACTTGTGTCTGTGCATGTATGTATGTCAATATTCAACTCTGTCCTCATTAGCTTGCTGGGTTTTCTGTAACAAATTAAAACAAAATGAGAGCCTGAGGTCTAGACTAAAACTCAGGTGTCAGGAGGAGGGTGCTCATTACTTGATGCAGTAGGGGGAAAAATCATACCCTTGACCAAATCTTTGTGGGTTAGATGTAAGGTTCACAATTCTTTACTCTATGAGTTGGAAAATGGCCACATTCCCCCAGACTAATCTCAGTATTTATTTATAGCCACCTAAAACTTTGCAAGAGAAAAGGCTTGTTGAGGTTGAAATTCTGTCACATTTGGGAGGCCTGTAATCACAATTTTTTGACATTAGCCAGGTCAAATTCTCATCTTAAGGAAAATATGATTTCATTGGCTTTATTCAGAATATTTATATATTTTTAAAGTCAATCACAGGCTAACATCTACCAAGACTCTTTTTTCCATATGCCACACACTAGTCAGATGTTTAAGAATTCTTACATGAATATTTTAGATTTTAGGTAGACAATTATTTACCCTCCTCTCTCCTCTCTCTACTAGTTCATCACAAACGTGACCATATGTAAGTGTGAGCCTGGTAACTGAATGATAGAAATTTTGTTATCCATTTAATTTTTGTTTGATATCTTCTTGCTATACTCACCAAATCAAGTGATCACTATGTTGATGAGACAGTTATGTGTGCATGTAAATATCTGGTTTTATGCCTGCTCTGTGGGAAGGAAGCACATTTTCAATCCAGCTTTCTTTCAGCGGAGCCATTCACATCCTGTCTCTTATCAACCAGCCTCAAGTCCCTGAGACCTAGTTAGGGCTGTCATTCTAAGGGAGGGGTATGGGGAAAGAGAGATAAGAACACAGGGGAGGCACCAATAGAGGAAGGAAGCTGGATACATTCCTTTGTAAACCCAGCATGTGGGAAACAGCTGGGAGCTTGAATTTAACCTTTGTCATCCCTGGCACTGGAAAGGCACATCCAGTTCACATAGAAAGTATTTCCAAATGGAACTTTTATAATGTTATGGCAATAAAAACATTAAAAAGTGCTTCATAATGAGGTACACAATTAGTTATAATTCAACTCAGTCTACTAATACTCATTTTATTATCATGTGCTAAGTAAGAAATCCTTAGAATGCCAGATGTACTTTGAGAAGAAGAAATATCTCCCAAGAAGAAAAAGAATGAACTGTATCTGAGAAAAGAAAGGTTCAGATATTTATTTTTACTGGTTCATAGATATAAAAGAGAAAACAGCATTTGAGTAGAAATAACACATTTCTTTAAACTGCATTTGTCAATAAACTATGTGGAGACCTGAAAAACAGATGCTCATTTGCCTATGAAATTTTACTTATACAATGTAGAGGTAGTGTATTTATCCATAAAGTGGCCAGTATTTCCAGTTCTGCTGAGAAACAATGTAAACAGTCACTAAAACATGGTCCTTAAATTTATTTCACCTTATCCCAGTCACAAGCACTCAGAAATTAATGTTTATTAAGCTTGTAAAATTTATCTCCGGTAAATAACTAGTGAAATTGAAATCTGTACTGAGAGAAAATATGTGTTTGGGGTGGGGGTGATCCTTGAGATATGTAAAGTATATTAGTCAGGTTTTACTTTTACAAAATTATTTTGGATTTTCCTGTACAAGATCTCAATCGTCTTTGATAGAACATCTTAGCTTATGTCAGACAAAATCTTAAGAATGAAAGCACCATGTTTAGATTCTTGGAAGATTTCCATGGCTAAAAGCAAGATGGAAAAGATAAGCATAAAAATTGGTTTCGCAAACGATTGAAAACTTCATGTTGAAGATAAATATATGACATTAACAATGTTCAGATTACCACATTTTTAAAACATCAGATTTGGTAAACAACGTTTATTTACTTACTATCATTAAATGTCTTCTCTTGGAATAATTTCCATAGTAGTAAATTTCCATAAATAGTTAAAAAGGAACTACTTTGTAATGAGGTTGCAATATCTCTATTAGACCCCACTAGCTAACAAATAAAACTCTCAGTACTAGGAGTGGATTAAAATCTTTGGAGTTGTTGACTAGTGAGTTCCCATAGACCCTTAAACATTAAAGTCTATTGACAAGCTCTTGGTTATTCCCCAGACTGTGACACAAGTGGCAAGCTTGAGTCACAGAATACTAATATTCAAGCTGGTGTTTGACTCAAAGTTTTCTGTCTACCGGCTAGCCTTCATAGTGCTTCTTGGAAGAAAAAAGAAAAAAAGAAATGAAAGGAAAAAGAAAAGAAATATATCATGCTACCAGAGGAGCAAGATAACCATCACATCTGTACATGTTGCACGTATGTGAACCACAATTATGACTGGTCTGGCATAAATGCCCACTGGTCCAATAGTAGCAAGAATACCCTCAGAGTGACTCATGACTTTCTGATTGGATTTAAGCCCCTTTTAACAGACTGCAGTTTCATATCTGGAAACTTTATTGGGATCAAGAACACATTTCTAGATAAATCACAATCTACAGAAAAGAAGCCACTATTTTTATTCTGCTAAATGGACTCATAACAGCTTATTATAATCATATATTAGTTCATCTCTTAACACTCATCCTTGAAGTTCTTTTTTTGCAGTTGATTACAATCAAACCAGATACCTATAACTTGACAAGTTGAAAGGAATAAACCATAGTAGAGTGTTTAGCCCTAAATGAAAAATATATGTTCATTAACCCCCCTCTTCCAAGGCTAGTTTACATATTTCCTGAAATATGAAAGCAACTGAGGAAGAAAGTCAGCCACAGTCTTATGTTGTTGTAAACACAGTGAATTAAAATAAGAACTATTTTGACAAAATATGCAGATCTGTCCAACAGTGTTATGAACATTATTGTGGTTATCAGTCACTTTCTGGGTGGATTTAAAACCTGTTTTACAGATAGATGCATATTTTTCATAGGATAAACCTAGGCAAGAACACAAGTTTAGGGAGCTTGCATGACCCAAAGATGAAACAACTATATTTATTCAATTGAATATACATAGTATCATAATGCCATCTAAATTCATATCTCTGTTACCATAGATTAGTGTGGCTCTCAGACTTCATTAGAGAGGTTTCCTTGTGCAGTGGATTGTGTCAATGAACTTGTCACCCACATATTGATGATCTATATCAACTCACTGCCTCCAAAGCCTCTTGGTTCATCTGGGAAATGGAGACAGGAAGATTGTAAGAGACCGAAGTCAGGAAGGACTAGATTTAAGTGTCTTCAAAAAAAGAACAGGATCACTGTACTCGTGAGCTTATGATGCCTGTTGTCTCCTGCACAGGATAAAATTAGGCAACACTATAGCATGGTTTTGTTTGAGCCCCAAACCCTAACAAAGGAACCATGAAAAACTGATGAGTTCAAGGAGAAAAGAGCCTGTTTTCTTTAAGATTTTGGTTCATGATAGGTAAGTCATGTTCCATTTCATGGGTCTACATTCAGAAGTATATGGTTAGCACAAATTTGAATTGTTTTGTAAAAAATTAAGACATGGAAATGGGAAGAAAGGGGGTTGTAGAACTGAGAGGAGTTAGAGGGAGAGTGGTATTGGGTGAGGGAAAAGCAGAAAGAATGGAAACAGACAACCTCAGGAGATAGGAGGCTGGGGGAATCCTCCAGAATGCATCAGAGACCTGAAAGGTGAGAGACTCTCAGGACTCAAAGGGAGGGACCTTAGATGAAATGACTGACAGTAGGGAGAGGGAAATTATAGAGCCCACCTCCAGCAGGAAGACAGGGCATCAAATGAGGGAGAAGGGGGGCATTCAACAGTCGCAACTCTGACCCATAGTTTTTCCTGCCTGAAAGAATTACAGGGATGGAAATTGAGACGATCCCGATGAAAAGAAGGTCCAACGACAGACCCAAAGTGGCACCCAGTTAAAGGGTACATCCCAAGGCCTGACACTATTACTGAGGCTATGGAACACTCACAAAAAGGGACCTAGCATGACTGCACTCCAGAAGACCCAACAAGTAGCTGAAAGACTCAGATGCAGATATTTGCACCCAACCAATGGACAGAAGCAGCTGACCCCTGTTGTTGAATTAAGGAAAGTTGAAAGAAGCTGAGGAGAAGGGCAATCTTGTAGGAGGACCAGAAGTCTCAATTAATCTGGACTCTTGACATCTCTCAAATACTGAACTACCAAATAGGGAGCATACATCAGCTGATATGAGGCCCCCAACACACATATGGTAGAGGACTGCCGGGTCTATGTTCATTCAGAGATGATGCACCTAACCCTAAAGAGACTGGAGGCCCAGGGAGTTTAGAGGTCAGGTAGGGTGGGCGGTGGGGACTTCCACGTGGAAACAGGAGGGTGGGGAGTAGGTATGGGATGTGGAACAGTCGGAAGGTGGGTGGAGGATGGGGGGAATAAAATATGGAGTATAAAAATATTAATTAATTTTAAAAAGTTGAATATAATCAATATATTATATAAAATTCTCAAATCGATAAAAATATTATATTGAAAATAATTTGAAAGTAGAGAAACAGTTTCTGGATAAAGTTATCACTGGAACATGCCATGTTTGCACTGGTTGTCTTATTCTCCAATGTGGAAATTGCAGGTCATGGAGCTTCTTAATCTTCATAATTCTGTACACTAATTCCCATAAGAAGCCTTCTTTTCGCATACCTTTCTATCTATCTTATCTGCTCTGTTTCTCTGCAAAACTCCAATTAGTGCATCTAGCAAAAGTTTCTTCAAAGTTATTTACTTAGCAAAATTCATGCAGAATAAGCCCTTTCCAATAAGCTTAATGATTTAAAAAAGTTCATCATGCTGACATTACATGGTTAAAAATTTACCCAGGTCTCATAGATTCAAAGTCAAGAAACTCTCACTGGTGTGATAAAAAAGGAAAAGTAAATTGTTAAGGTCACTGAGTTTAAGGACTACAGGCCTGCTGGGTTCCTATTGATTGTCCTATTAGTCATATTTTTTATAATTAGGTCAATATGCATTTTTTAAATGGAGACAAGATAAATGAGATAAAGCAAAATCAAGAAAGGAAGTTGGCTTATGTGTTACTATCCACTCACATGATTTTAATATTCATACTATAAAGTAAATCAACATTTGGTCATGCTGTCAGAAATACCACCCAACAAGCCACAAACCTAAAAAGCAGAAATCTCTTCATACAATTAGCTGTACTGTCAGGGGAGGGGTTAATCAAGGGTTCCTGTCTGAAGGTTCAATAGGGAGAAAAAAAATTAAGAATCCTCCAAGAATGAAATCTACAGAGTGCAACCACCTAGTTCTATGACTTAATAACAAAAGAAATGTTTGTATGAAACCCAGAACTGTTAACCATAGACCAACATAAAACTGTGCCTTTGAGACACATTACACATAAGAATATTTAAGCTATCTGAGAACCTCTGAACCTCTCTACTTGTCAAGCATCTTCCCATCACTCTGTCTCTCCAATATTTTCCCATCTGAAAAGTCCTTATTTTCTTATTAGCAGCTTGCAAATATGGGTACCACTTTGAATAATTTTGAATTCCACCATTACTATTTTTTTAATCTTTATATATATATGCTACTGTCCTCTTTCAGGTCAACTTCCCCCCTGGCTTGTTTTCTAGCATCCAAGATTGTATCACACAGTCAGGATGTTTACTTCAATTTCTCCAATAAATTCATCTTGTTTCGCCCTAATATGAAATTTTCTTGGTTATATGATTTGAACAGAACACAAGTTCCCTATACATAGTAATGAGCATAAATAAACATGTAAGTAAACACCAAATTATAATAACAATAAACTCAAAGATTCCCCATTTCCTCATCTCTCTCCACTTACCTCAGTCTCACCTTCATAACAAAATCTTCAAATGTGCCTGTTTTGACTGCAATTATGATTCAAGTGACATTTGGATTTTCCTCCACACTACCTCCCACCCCCCTGAAAATGCTATTGTCAACATTTTCATAGACTCCCATCTTGCCAAAAGGAACTTATGCTCCCGGTTTTACCCCATTTCCCAACAGTGTTTATTGATAGTGTCCACATCTTTGCTCGTGAAAATGTTTTGTATCTGACTTTCAGGAAGTTTCAGTCAGCTGACCTTTTACTTATATCATAGGCTTCTTTTACAGACTCCTGTGTAATATTCTCATCCCTTTACAAAGTTGAAAATGATAAAGTGACACAGGAAAACTATCTGGTCCACTTTCATTTCTCATGTATTCTTCATATACCATTCCATGACTTAAAAGATCCCTAGTTCATGTATGTACTCCAACACACTCCAGCATTTGTTTGTTCTATGGATGTGTTCAATGTGTCTGACATTTTAACCTTAGTAGTGTAACATAATATAAATAATACTTCATTTCCCTGAATAAGCCACCTGTCCTCAAATTTTGCTATTTTAGTGAAAACCTGCTGTACATAGAGGAACTAAGGGCATAAAATTCAGTGCAATTATTTTTGACCCCATATGTCTAATCACCACCATTTCCCATTTAAATTATGTTCAAAATATCACAGATTTTCAGTCCTAAATGTCGTTACAGGTATCACCTTAGAAGTGGATAACCAACACCTTGCCAGGATTGCTGAAATAATTTCTACATGCTTATAATTCCTCTTGTGCTTATAAATATATTTTGAAATAAACTTTAATATAAAATTTTAAATATGTAAATAGTATATTTTCTGTAAGGCATGTGATAGCGTTAGGAAATATGATTTAGGTGTTCAAGAGAGGGGGCTCAGTGGGTAGAAGTATGTATTGTACAAGCATAAGACACTGATCATAGATCCCCAGTTCCCACATTATAAAAGGGTGCTGAGACTAGGATCAAGACCCAGAGATGTCAGTTCTTAGTAGAAACAGGAAGGTGGATTGTTAGCCAGTCTAACTGAAAATGTAACCTCTGGGTTGAGAGAAAAGTCTGTCTCAAAAGAATACAACAGAGAGTAATAGAGACGGTGCTGGTTCAACTGGAGGTCAGCAGACAGAAGAATGCAAATCGATCCACTCTTATCTCCTTGTACTAAGTTAAAGTCCAAGTGGATCAAGGACCTCCGCATAAAACCGGAAACACTGAAACTAATAGAAAAAGAAACTGGGGAAGTGCCTTGAGCACATGGGCACAGGGGAGAATTTCCCGAATAGAACACCAATAGCTTATGCTCTAAGATCAAGAATTAACAAATGGGACCTCATAAAATTATAAAGTTTCTGTAAGGCAAAGGACACTGTCAAAAGGACAAAACGGCAACCAACTAATTGGGGAAAGATCTTTACCAACCCTACATCCAACAGAGGGCTAATATCCAAAATATACAAAAAACTCAAGAAGGTAGATTCCAGAGAGCCAAATAACCCTATTAAAAATGGGGTACAGAGCCAAACAAAGAATTTTCACCTGAGGAATATCGAATGGCTGAGAAACACCTAAAGAAATGTTCAACATCCTTAGTCATCAGGGAAATGCAAATCAAAACAACCCTGAGATTTCACCTCACACCTGTCAGAATGGCTAAGATCAAAAACTCAGGAGACAGCTGGTGCTGGCGAGGATGTGGAGAAAGAGGAACACTCCTCCACTGCTGGTGGGATTGCAAGCTGGTAAAACCACTCGGGAAATCTGTTTGGAGGTTCCTCAGAAAACTCAGCATAATACTACCGGAGGACCCAGCTATACCACTACGGGGCATAGGACTCTCCAACATGCAATAAGGACACATGCTCCACTATGTTCATAGCAGCCTTATTTATAATAGTTAGAAGCTGAAAAGAACGCAGATGTCCCTCAACGAAGGAATGGATACAAAAAATGTGGTATATTTACACAATGGAGTACCACTCAGCTATTAAAAACAATGAATTCTTCATAGAGTTAGAAAGAGCAATTCAAAAATTCATCTGGAATAACAGAAAACCCAGAATAGCTAAAACTATTCTCAAGAGGAAAAGAACCTCTGGGGAAATCAGTATCCCAGACCTCAAGCTGTACTACAGAGCAATAGTGTTAAAAACTGCATGGTATTGGTACAGTGACAGGCATGTAGACCAATGGAACAGAATTGAAGACCCAGAAATGAATCCACACTCCTATGGTCACTTGATCTTTGACAAAGGAGCTAAAACCATCCAGTGGAAAAAAGATAGCCTTTTCAACAAATGGTGTTGGCTCAACTGGAGGTCAACATGCAGAAGAATGCAAATTAACCCATTCTTATCTCCTTGCACTAAGCTCAATTCCAAGTGGATCAAGGACCTCCACATAAAACCAGACACACTGAAACTAATAGAAAGGAAACTAGGGAAGAACCTTGAACATATGGGCACAGGGGAGAATTTCCTGAATAGAACTCCAAAAGCTTATGCTCTAAGATCAAGAATAGACAAATGGGACCTCATTAAATTACAAAGTTTTTGCAAGGCAAAAGACACTGTCAAAAAGACTAAGTGGCAACCAACTAACTGGGAAATGATCTTTACCAACCCTACATCCGACATAGGGCTAATATCCAATATATACAAAGAACTTAAAAAGTTAAACTCCAGAGAGGCAAGTAACCCTATTAAAAAATCGGGTACAGAGCTAAACAAAGAGTTCTCACCTGAAGAATATCTAATGGCTGAGAAGCACCTAAAGACATGTTCATCATCCTTAGTCATTAGGGAAATGCAAATCAAAACAACCCTGAGATTCTATCTCACACCAGTCAGAATGGCTAAGATCAAAAACACAGGAAACAGCAGTTGTTGGCGAGGATGTGGAGAAAGAGGAACACTCCTCCACTGCTGGTGGGATTGTAAGCTGGTACAACCACTCTGGAAAGCAGTCTGGCGGTTCCTCAGAAAACTGGGCATGACACTCCCGGAGGATCTGGCTATACCACTCCTGGGCATATACCCAGAGGCTTTACCTGCATGCAATAAGGACACATGCTCCACTATGTTCATAGCAGCCTTATTTATAATAGCCAGAAGCTGGAAAGAACCCAGATGTCCCTCAACGGAGGAATGGATTCAGAAGATGTGGTATATCTACACAATGGAATACTACTCTGCAATTAAAAACAATGAATTCACGAAATTCCTAGGCAAATGGTCAGAACTTGAAAATATCATCCTTAGTGAGGTAACCCAATCACAAAAGAACACACATGGTATGCAGTCACTGATAAGGGGATATTAACCCAGAATCTCGGAATACCCTAGACACAATTCGCATATCAATAGATTTCTAAGAAGATGGAAGGAGAGACCCCTGGTCCTGGAAAGACTGGATGTAGGGGAATGCCAGGACAGAGAAACAAGAGGGGGTTGAATGGAGAAAAGAGGGAGGGAAGGGGGCTTATGGGACTTTCGGGGAGGGAGGAAATGGGAAATGGGAAATGATTTGGAATGTAAATTAAAAAAAAACTTAGAAAATAAAAAAAAAATAAAAAACAAAAAACAATGAATTCATGAAATTCTTAGGCAAGTGGGTGGAACTGGAGAATGTCATCCTGAGTGAGATGACCTGTTCACAAAAAATCACACATGATATGCACTCACTGATAAGGGGATATTAGCCCAGAAGCTTGGAATACCCAAGGAACAATTCACATATCAAAGGATACCAAGAAGAAGGAAGGAAAGGTACCTGGTCCTGGAAGGGCTTAATGTGGCAGTATAGGGGGAATACCAGGAAGGTGAAGCAGGAGTGGGTTGGTGGGGAGCAGGGAAAGGGAAGAGGGCATATGGGACTTTTGGGGGGGGGGAACCAGTAAGAGGGAAATCATTTGAAATGTAAATAAAGAATATACCTAATAAAAAATTCAAAAAAAAAGAAAAGAAAAACATTCAGTGTTTTCTATGTCCTTGACACATGTGTATAGGAATGTGGACTCCCACATATAACACATACACCATATACATACACTATATATACTATAAAACAAACAATTACATGAACAAAATATCTAGATGATAGAAATGTAAAATTTAAACTTCAATGTGTTCTTTCCTTGTCCCAAAGTCAGCTGTTAAGTTTTCAGACTCTGTCTCCTCAATGTTCTTACTATATTCCCGTTTTTCCCTCTGTCTTTATATTTTCCTTTTCTGCATCTATCATTTTATAAATTATTATATTTGAGACTTGATCTTCATAAGTCCTTCCACTTAAATTCAATATGATCCAGAATCTCAAAAATATTGATTAAAAGATGCACAGCAAAGAAGAAAATTAAAAATAAAATTAGTTTGGCTATTTTTCATAATATATATATATATATTCATGTATATTTTAGTCATACATATATTTTTATACACACAAATATAATTCAGTTTATTGATTTCATTTTCATCCATTTTGTAAACTTCGATGATCCTTAGATATTTCCATAGTATTCTTGGCCTTCAGAATATCACCAAAACAAAAATGAGAACAAAAAATTAAGGGCATAAATAAGATTATTTTGCCACTGTTCCTCAAATCTTTAAATTCTGAAAATATATGAACAAGATGGATAGATACATAGATAGAAGATGACAGTGAATCAACTGTTCTGAAACAGAAGTGAGGAGATTTTAGTTAATAATTTTTAAGATTGGAAAACTGTTGCTTTATAAAACTGTAATGTTTGGACGCATCTTTAACGATTACTGATTTGACTATTCTAGCAATTTGGACCTCTTCATTTCCCATAGTTCATTCACACCAGGGAGTAGGTCTTCATGCACAACCTTCAACCTCAACTGTGAAAGTCACAGGATAGTAAGGGGTAACAGCTAATTTGAAGGAAAAGTTGAGCCACTTCCTATGAAACCATTCTACCAGGAAAGAAAGACAGCTTTGGCGTCATCTTTTGTGCCTTGACCTAGTGACAACCCATGCAGCAGAGGAAGGGCAAACCCTATCAGTAGCTTAGCAACCAGCACATTTTCCTTCCCACTTAAGGTGAGTTTCTATTCAATAGCAATTCCGGCACTATTGACGTCCATCTGGTTGGGCAGTTTCCTTCCTCTTCTGGAAGAGGAAGATCCTATAATTATGTACTTACCAATGATCTAGATGTCAGGGATTAAACTCGTAAAAGCAATATCTCTTCCAGTTGGCTGCATTCCAAAAAGTGCTCACAATTCATGAATTAGAGAGCCTACAAAATGTTCCATGTCCACAATCCCTTTATTCACTCTCTATGATGTTTGTAGCTTATTTGCCTTTTTTTCCCCTAAAAAGCTGTC
This sequence comes from Tokudaia tokunoshimensis, assembly GCA_036184795.1. NCBI lineage: Eukaryota > Metazoa > Chordata > Mammalia > Rodentia > Muridae > Tokudaia > Tokudaia tokunoshimensis. The sequence continues at coordinate 73,159,041 of BTHU01000015.1, forward strand.
TCCTGTCTAGATGGTTGTAGTAGTGAGACACAGAATTGAAAAGGAAGCAATAGAAATCCATGAATTTGATCATATTAAGCTGGTAGTTCTTCCATAAGGACAGAGAAAATGAAAGGGCAATCATGTATATAATACTATGGGTGAAGGAAATTTAAAGGAACGTTTCATGGTAAATGAATGAGTTTAGGTAGTCTATTAGTAATTATCATCTTAGAATAAAATTAAAATAAAATAAGTTTCAATTAAGTCTTAAAACAAGTTAAGACAAATAAATTTAATAAATTTTTTGCTGAGAAAAACAGCATGAGAATCATATTTTTTTTGCTTTCAAAAATCCTATTTACATTTAAGGGATTCATTTTTTAGGTAGGATGATGTTTTGCAATTTTTAGTGCTATAATATAATATAATATAATAGTGCCATTTCTCCTTTCACTTATCACCATCCCAAAATGCACATATACCCATCCTCTTGTTCTTCTGTTTCATGGTTCGTTGTCCTCATTAATCATATTGCATGCACGTGTAAAATGTATGAATCTCATGTAACAGAATTTTTAAAAATTGTACCAAATCTTAAGTATATTCTAAACATAGCCAAAATATTTTTACTTTACAGAAGATAAAAGATTTCTTTTGATTATAGATTTGCATGCATGCAAACAGAGATTAATTTAGTTTGATCACCATTTCTGAAACTTCTCCCATTCACAGATCCTGACTCTAAAATAAGGTGACTCAACTCTCTCCTAATGATATATTCACACTTTCTTTATATTTGTTTAGCTGCCAATGTATTAAAAGCCCTCTTCAGATTAACACTAGGAGCAGAAATGGCATGAAATACTCTGGTAGGTGCCCGAGGCTCAGACCAAAGATACTGCCTTTATTTGCAGAAGCAACCTTCGCTCTCCTAGAATATAGCTGGCTCAGTACTGCTGTTCTTTGAACTCACAAGTATGAAGCACAAACTGACTAGTGCTCACTTTTTTGATTGATCCCTTTCTGTGTTCCTTAAGGGAACATATAGGTTTCTTTAACATGCATAACACATAACACATCCATGTGGCTAGGAGATGGTTCCCAATGATTCAGTTCATTAGAAGTCTGAGTGTGTCAGTGGAAATGTTTTGTCAATAGGGTTAATTATTAACTGAAAAGAAGAAAAGGGAATGATCCCAAATAATCTGCAAGGCACGTATCAATCAGCTAAAAGGATTTCTAATACAGCTTCACAATCCCAAGGATGAGGGAATTCTGTCTGTGGTGAGCAGCTTCACACTGAGATATCTAGTCTCCCTTTCAGCATAGTCCATTTTATGGATTTTGGAGTTTCTGTGTTTCCTAGCCCCTTCTATAGTCATACCACAAACAACTTGTTCTTTCTGTCTCTGTCTGTGTCTCTCTGTCTCTCTGTCTCTCTGTTTCTCTCTCTCTCTCTCTCTCTCTCTCTCTCTCTCTCTCTCTCTCTCTCTCTGTCTCTCTGTTTCTCTCTCTCTCTCTCTCTCTCTCTCTCTCTCTCTCTCTCTCTCTCTCTCTCTCTCTCTCTCTCTCTCTCTCTCTTGTTTCTTAGTTTGTTCCCTAGTTCTGATTATCTAGTTAAATCATGCTGCCTAGCCAGGCCTCATCTCTTCCTGTCTCTGAGTCACATAGTCCCTGGTAAATTGTTTAAAGAGTGCAAGGTTCAGCATGTTTGTCACCAGTTGTACGCAGAGCTGTTTCCCATGTCCCACACTTTTTGACATATATCACATGTCCATGGGTATTTGCAAATATATCAGCTAAACTGTAGCAAGAATAGCATTATTCAAAAAAGGGTGAATTTAACCAATAATCATTAACTGCACAGGAGCCAACTTTCTAAGGAATGCTACCAAAGATATGAGACAAGTTTTAGCATCCAATACTTCTCTATAGATGAATATGGAATTAATTACATTACTCATTGGACATGAAGCTGTTTCATTGAGTAATGGAAATTGAAGCTGAAGTTTAATGTTTAATATTGAAACATAATGTGGTAAATATTTTACAGAAATATGACCAGCTACTGCTGTGACAGTTTATTGATTTCTCTCCCAACTCCATAATAAGTCTCAGTAATGATCTTTAACAAAGTAAACACTGTATTTGTGAATTTTATGAGCATTCAAATTACTGAACGAAAGAATTCAGAGTAGCATAAAGTTTAGTTGACCATTATCAAGAAATTTCTAGGTTGAATCCAATATTGAAAAATATATTGTAATATGATCTAATAATTTGGTTTATTTAATGAGCATAAACTATATTTAGCTGTACCATTAACAAGTATATACATACAAACTTTACATAGATTATTAACAAATCGTGTATTCATATTAGTACATATATTAATATACACACTTACATTCTTTTCCTTCAGAGAACCCTGACTAATAACTAATATAAAGATATATTAGTGGTTTGAATGAGAATGGTCCCCATCAGCTCATATGTTGAATTCTTGATTCACAGTTTGGGGAACTGTTGGGAAGGATTAGGAGGTTAGGCCTTATTGAAGGAGGTATGATTTGAGGCTTCAAAAGCCCATACCATATCCAATTACTTCCCTTGGCCTTGTGCTGGTGAATATCTATGCTGTCAGCTTTTGTACCAGCACCATGCCTGCCTGTCTGTTAACATGCTTCCCTCCATGACAGTCGTGGACCCCAATCCTCTGGAACCCTGAACTCCAAATTAAATGCTTTAATTTATAAGTTGACTGGGTAATGGAGTCTTAGCACAGTAAAAGAAAAATAACTAGGCATATGTAATAATAACTATAATTTATTATAATAATGTATTGGGTGATACATTAATTTATTAGTCAAGATTAAACTTTAAAGCATCAACAATAATAAGTATGAGAAAACAAATTCCTATGTGAAAGCAATTTGTGAAATACCTAGACAGTATTACAAGCTAGTAAAGACAAGATTGATTTGGATGAAAGTGCATACACACATTGGTTTATGTGCTTGAACTCCTGGTCTCAGCTTGTAGTACTGTTTTTAAAGGTTCAACTTAAAGAGTGGTGCATTCTCGAGGAAACTGGTCAATGGGGGTAAGCTTTAACAATGCCTTGCTTTTGTTTCTGCTTAATCTCTAATACATTACTGAAGGACCTCAAGATGTAACTAGTCATCCCAGGCTTTCATTACCACAGTTAGGAGTTATGCGTGTGAGCATGACCAGAGGCATTATTCAGAATTAATCTTCCTCTCTCCAGTTGTATATGTTGGGAGTCCTGAACACTACTGAGTACAAGTATATTTGAAGGTATATCCACCTGCAATTATGCTATAATTCTTGAGTTTTCTTTCTCATTTCTATACTACATGACTCACACAAATGAGTATGTATGTATTGTGGATGTGTTCTTCTTAAAGACAAGCATGATCAATTGGATCATTATTAAGTGCATGGGACTAAAGTTAAAAATATACACCATAGGATCGAGAACTTGAGGAGCAGTCTTAGAGATTGTTTCTGTTTCTTATGCTATTGGGCCAGAACATAATACTGCCTTGCTCATAATTGGAGTACAAATTTACTGTATTATTAATTTATCAATGTCACCATGGATGTCTTATCATGCAAGACTACTCAGTTAAGTCACCATCTAAATGAGTTTGTCATATTTAGAAATAATGTTTCATTTTTTATTGTACTTCACAAGGACAAGGGGTCATGCTTTTGGGGGTGTATCAGCCAGCCAATCAGTGTTGTGATTAATATGGCTATTATGATCTCAGGAAAATCTATGATCCAAAGCCAAAGAAGGTGTGGCTTCACCCATCCCCAGGACTCACAGTGTGTGGAGCAGTATGTAGGGCAGCCATTCATCCATTGGATCAGTTACTATATCTGAGAACAGCAATGTTCATTAAAAGTCTTTTAGTAATTACATATTTTCGCAGTGTTTCTGAGAATGGGAACTTCTGCCAAGTTCCATTATAACAGACTGGATGTCACAAAATAAAATAAAATAATGTCTGATCATGATAAGCAAAAGATAATTTAGTTTTTTTCATTGATAATAATTTCAAAACACATTTGGAAAAGCATCTACTTATGTCTTAGTCTATAAATATCATTTTGAATGTTTAAGATATAGCCAAAAGTTTTAATAATTTTAAGTGTTAAATATTTTCTATTAAAAACTATGTATGTGATATTTGGAAAACTGTACTTGGCTACAAAGCAAGAACCCAATTCTTGGATGAGATAGTTCAGATCTGTAATCTCTTGGTATTTGATGTCCTACTAGGTCACACTTTTGATAAGAGTGCACTACACATTAAATATACTTATTTACCTACTCCAATGTTAAAATATCAATTTCTATAATTTGAGAAAATGGTACTCAATTTTGGAGGTCAGTTTCTAAAATTAAATAACAATAATTATGGAAGATACTTGACTATCTAATTCCTATTTTCTTAATATAAAATATGATTCTAAAAATTCTATTTATATATGCAGCACTTTCAGTTCTAACTTGAGATATGTACTCCTGTTTCCTAAAGCTTCAATGACTTTTAGAAAAAATATATAACACAATATGTATGGCATCATTCATATTATGTTCAGTTCAGCACTGTTAGTAATATCAGGAGAACTTCCACGAAGCAAAACACTGTTACTTGTGAAACTATACTAATCATAAAATAGCTGCAACTCTGGTTCCTGTAAGAAATTTGCATTCTAATTAGTAATTGATTCTAATTACTAATTGGATGATTCAGACATTTGTTTCCATCCTAAATGATTTCTCAGTATGAAAGAAGTTAGAAATAGATAATGAATTTTCCATTGAACTCTACTGTTGTTACTGTGGAAAGATCAGATAATTATAAAAAAATATACATTACATTTTAAGTGTCTCCCAACAGTGTAAGAGACTAGTTTTGGCCCCAAACTAAAAGCTTGAATTGAGAGAGTAGTCTTTCTTAACCAGCACAGTGGTCAGCCAATTCAGGTGGTAGACAATAAAGTTAGTTCCCTTGGCAGAGAGTTCAAAGGATATTTTTCTAAGCCACAACAAGAAACAATGCAATAACTAGTGTCTGAAGAAACTTCTCATGAGAAAGAAGTATCTATCATTTTGAAGGTATGAATAACATTTTCCCTCAGATCAAAGCAAAGACCATGAGTGATTTAATTTCAGTCACATTCAGGTATAGATGATGAGAGTTTGGAAAGCTAATGATAGATGCCACTTTGTTTTTCTTTCTCATATGGGCACAGGGGAGAATTTCCTGAACAGAACTCCAATAGCTTATGCTCTAAGATCAAGAATAGACAAATGGGACCTCATTAAATTACAAAGTTTTTGCAAGGCAAAAGACACTGTCAAAAAGACAAAGCGGCAACCAACTAACTGGGAAATGATCTTTACCAACCTTACATCCGACAGAGGGCTAATATCCAATATATACAAAGAACTCAAGAAGTTAAACTCCAGAGAGGCAAATAACCCTATTAAAAATGGGGTACAGAGCTACACAAAGAGTTCTCACCTGAAGAATATCTAATGGCTGAGAAGCACCTAAAGAGATGTTCATCATACTTAGTCATTAGAGAAATGCAAATCAAAACAACCCTGAGATTCCATCTCACACCAGTCAGGATGGCTAAGATCAAAAACCCAGGAGACAGCAGTTGTTGGCGAGGATGTGGAGAAAGAGGAACACTCCTCCACTGCTGGTGGAATTGCAAGCTGGTACAACCACTCTGGAAAGCAGTCTGGCGGTTCCTCAGAAAACTGGGCATGACACTCCCGGAGGATCCGGCTATACCACTCCTGGGCATATACCCAGAGACTTTACCTGCATGCAATAAGGACACATGCTCCACTATGTTCATAGCAGCCTTATTTATAATAGCCAGAAGCTGGAAAGAACCCAGATGTCCCTCAACGGAGGAATGGATTCAGAAGATGTGGTATATCTACACAATGGAATACTACTCTGCAATTAAAAACAATGAATTCACGAAATTCCTAGGCAAATGGTCAGATCTTGAAAATATCATCCTTAGTGAGGTAACCCAATCACAAAAGAACACACATGGTATGCAGTCACTGATAAGGGGATATTGACCCAGAATCTCGGAATACCCTAGACACAATCCGCATATCAATAGATTTCTAAAAAGATGGTAGGAGAGACCCCTGGTCCTGGAAAGACTGGATGTAGGGGAACGCCAGGACAGAGTAATGAGAGGGGGTTGAATGGAGAAAAGAGGGAGGGAAGGGGGCTTATGGGACTTTCGGGGAGGGAGGAAACGGGAAAGGGGAAGTGATTTGGAATGTAAATTAAAAAAATAAAATAAAATAAATAATAAAAAAAAAAACAAAAAACAAAAAACAAACTTAGGAAATTACCTGGAGTCATTAGATAGATCTTTACTGTGTAATGAAATTTAAATTGACAAAATTGTAATAGAGTCTAGTCTTTAATGAAAATAGCTGATAACTAGTTTCAAAGGATCTTAATGCATAATCTTAGTCTTATATTTATGGTAGACATCAGTTGAAATCTCAACTATAGTTATCTAGATTTATAGATAGCTTTACATGATTTCCCTGAACTTGCATTTCTGTACTGAATTTCCCTCATTTTTATCAGTACTTCTTTAATTTAGATGAGATTCTTTTAGAAAAATTTCATGTCCTGTCCCAGGTCACAGAGCAGAAGACCCAGTTCCTGGCACTCTGGCCAATTGAATCAATTCCTTCATACCCTAACTTTGTCTAGACTGTGTAAACAAACTTTAACGTAAGTAATCCAGTGAAGATATCAGCATCGTTGTCCTGGATTCACTTATTTATTTGCTAATCAGTAAAATATTTATTTTGTAGAAAAATATATTACTCCATAATTTCATAACAAAAGCTAAAGTTATATAAGTGGTTGACAATGAATATTAATTTATTCATCTTATTTCAAAATTCTGCTCTAGTTGAATTTCAGGTTCAGCCAGGACTCCACGCCCTTCTATTGTACCAAAGACTCATGAATCAAAGAGCAGCAGTCATGCGCAGATGTGAACCTGCCTGAACTGGCTAAAGATTTTTATCACTGAAAAAATTCTCAGTTATGAGTAAGATGGATGAGATAGCTCAGAGAAACCTGTCATAAGTGACCATCTAACGTAAACAATCTACTAAAATCTGTATTATTCCAAAAGTTGTTTTAATCAGTTCAAAATACAAAAAATTATAATTAGTTCTTGAACCTCAGATTATATAAAAAGTACAAAATCTTCAGAAAGAATATGAGCTTTATGTCTCAAAGATCTTCAGAAAAAATACGAGCTTCTTCATTTCTATATAAACATATGTGCATGATAATAAGGACAAGCTAAATAATCCTCAGGTGGAAATGCTTATTAGAAGTCTATTTAGAAGATTTGGTGTAAAGGTTACCAGCAGAAATATAACACATTTATCACACCACTAAATACCAGATCATTTAACAAATAATAATATCATGGATTTATTGTTGATCATATATCATGTTTCATGTATGATTAGCTAAGGCATTGTTCCTAAATAAATCTTCTTTGTCTTCATTGTAGAATCTTGTTTCTAAGCTCAGTTTATGTGCCTCAAAGGATAAAGTTGCCTTAGTGCTTGGTTATAATATAATCATTTTACATAGTTCTCTTGATAATTTTAACTTATGCATAATGTTTTCAGTATTCTATAGTAAAGTCAGGTGTTAAAAAAATGTGTATGATTTTAACTCCCTCACTGATATTTGCACTTGTATCTACAGACGTTGTTCCATTTGACTTCTTCCTATCTATTAATTTTTAACTCCTTCATGTCTACTCTCACTAACCTAGGACATAGTCCTCTTTACAGACAGTTTTGCACTATGGATTCTAACTTTCACAGGCTTGAGTGCCATTTAAGTCACTTTCAAATGTGACTAAAACAGATTGAATTTGATATTACCAGAGTCTTAATAATGTGGCTCTCATAATAAATATAAAATAAATAATAAATAAATAAGTACATACACACAAAAATTCATTTGCTTAAGCAAATAAATGAGAGAGAAAATGTGTTTGTAAAAGTTTGCATGGAAGTTGGAACATATGAGAATATATTTCTCAATACAGTTATATTTATTTATGGAGTATAGCCATATATTTGCTTTTTCATTTTTTTAAGGGATATTTTCTTAATTACATTTCAAAAGAGAAATCAAAGAAGAAATCAGAAGATAGAAAGAACTCCCATGCTCGTGGATTGGCAGGATTAATACAATAAAAATGGACATCTTACCAAAAGTAATCTACAGATCCAATGCAACCCCCCTCAAAATTTCAACTCAATTTTTCATAGAGTTAGAAAGAGTAATTCTCAAATTCATTTGGAATAACAAAAAACCCAGGATACTGAAAACTATTCTCAACAATAAAAGAACTTCTGGTGAAATCACCATCCCTGACATCAAGCGGTACTACAGAGAAATAGTGATAAAAAGTACATGGTATTGGTACAGTGACAGGCAGGTAGATCAATAGAATAGAATTGAAGACCCAGAAATGAACTACACACCTATGGTCACTTGATCTTTGACAAAGGAGCTAAAACTTTCCAGTGGAAAAAAGAGAGCATTTCAACAGATCGTGCTGGTTCGGCTGGTGGTCAACAGGTAAAAGAATACAAATTGAACAATTCTTTTTTTTTTTCTTTTCTAAGTTTTTTTTATTTACATTCCAAATCATTTCCCCTTTCCCTTTTCCTCCCTCCCGAAAGTCCCATAAGCCCCCTTCCCTCCCTCTTTTCCCCATTCAACTCTCTCTCACTTCTCTGTCCTGACATTCCCCTACATCCAGTCTTTCCAGGACCAGGGATCTCTCCTTCCATTTCTTGGAAATCTATTGATATGCAAATTGTGCTTAGGGTATTCCGATTCTGGGTTAATATCCCCTTATCAGTGACTGCATACCATGTACATTCTTTTGTGATTGGGTTACCTCACTAAGGATGATATTTTCAAGTTCTGACCATTTGCCTAGGAATTTCGTGAATTCATTGTTTTTAATTGCAGAGTAGTATTTCATTGTGTAGATATACCACATCTTCTGAATCCATTCCTCCGTTGAGGGACATCTGGGTTCTTTCTAGCTTCTGGCTATTATAAATAAGGCTGCGATGAACATAGTGGAGCATGTGTCCTTATTGCATGCAGGTAAAGCCTCTGGGTATATGCCCAGGAGTGGTATAGCAGGATCCTCCAGGAGTGTCATGCCCAGTTTTCTGAGGAACCGCCAGACTGTTTTCCAGAGGGGTTGTACCAGCTTGCAATCCCACCAGCAGTGGAGGAGTGTTCTTCTTTCTCCACATCCTCGCCAACAACTGCTGTCTCCTGTGTTTTGAATTTAGCCATTCTGACTGGTGTGAGATGGAATCTCAGGGTTGTTTTGATTTGCATTTCTCTAATGACTAAGGATGATGAACATCTCTTTAGGTGCTTCTCAGGCATTAGATATTCTTCAGGTGAGAACTCTTTGTTTAGCTCTGTACCCCATTTTTTAATAGGATTACTTGGCTCTCTGGAGTCTACCTTCTTGAGTTCTTTGTATATATTGGATATTAGCCCTCTGTTAGATGTAGGGTTGGTAAAGATCATTTCCCAGTTAGTTGGTTGCCGCTTTGTCCTTTTGACACTGTCTTTTGCCTTGCAAAAATTTTGTAATTTTATGAGATCCCATTTGTCAATTCTTGATCTTAGAGCATAAGCTATTGGAATTCTGTTCAGGAAATTCTCCCCTGTGCCCATATGTTCAGGGTTCTTCCCTAGTTTCCTTTCTATTAGTTTTAGTGTGTCTGGTTTTATGTGGAGGTCCTTGATCCACTTGGAATTGAGCTTAGTGCAAGGAGATAAGAATTGATCAATTTGCATTCTTCTGCATGTTGACCTCCAGTTGAACCAGCACCATTTGTTGAAAAAGCTATCTTTTTTCCACTGGATGGTTTTATCTCCTTTGTCAAAGATCAAGTGACCATAGGAGTGTGGATTCATTTCTGGGTCTTCAATTCTGTTCCATTGATCTACATGTCTGTCACTGTACCAATACCATGCTGTTTTTAACACTATTGCTCTGTAGTACAGCTTGAGGTTCAGGTTATTGATTCCCCCAGATGTTCTTTTACTCTTGAGAATAGTTTTAGCTATCCTGGGTTGATCAATTCTTATTTCCCTGTACAAAGCTCATATCCGAGTGGACCAAGAACCTCTTCATAAAACCGGATCCACTGAATTTAATAGAAGAGAAAGTGGAAAAAGCCTTGAATACATGGGCACAGGGGAAAATTTCCTGAACAGAACATCAATGGCTTATGCTCTAAGATCAAAAATCAACAAATGTTATCTCATAAAATTGCAAAGCCTCTATAAGGCAAAGGACATTGTCAATACGACAATATGACAATCAACAGTTTGGGAAAAGATCTTTACCAATCCTACATCTTATAGAGGCCTAATATCTAATATATACAAAGAGGTCAAGAAATTAAACTCCAGACAAGCAAATAACACTGATAAGGAGATATTAACCCCAAAACTCAGAATACCCAAGACACAATTCACTTATCAATTGATTTCCAAGAAGATGGAAGGAGAGACCCCTGGTCCTGGAAAGACTGGATGTAGGAGAATACCAGGACAGAGAAGGGGTTGAATGGGGAACAGGGGGAGGGAAGAGGGCTTATGAGACTTTCGAGGAGGGAGGAACCAGGAAAGGGGAAATCATTGAGAATGTAAATAAAAAAATATAGAAAATAAGAAAAAAATAAAAATAAAAATAAAAATGGGAAACAGAGCTAAACAGAGAAATCTCAACTGAGGAATTTCGAATGACTGAGAAGCACCTAAAGAAATGCACAACATCCTTAATCATCAGGGAAATGTTAGTCAAAACAACCCTGAAATTCCACCTCACATCAGTCAGTGGCGAAGATCAAAAACTCAGGAGACAGCAGGTGCTGGCAAGGATGTGCAGAGAGAGAAACACTCCTCCATTGTTGGTGGGATTGCAAGCTGGTACAACCACTCTGGAAATCAATCTTTTAGATCCTCAGAAAATTGGACATAGTATTACTTGAGGACCCAGCTATCACTCCTGGGCATATATACCCAGAAGATGCTCCAACATGTAATAAGGACACATGCCCCACTATGTTCCTAGCAGCCATATTTATACTAGCCAGAAGCTGGAAAGAACCCAGATGTTCCTCAACAGAGGAATGGATACAGAAAATGTGGTACATTTACATAATGGAATACTACTCAGCTATTAAAAACAATGAATTCATGAAATTCTTAAGCAAATGAATGGAGCTAGAAAATATCCTGAGTGAGGTAACTAATCACAAAAGAACACACATGGTATGCACTTGCTGATAAGTGGATATTAGCCCAAAAGCTCGGAATACCCAAGATACAACTCACAGACCATATGTAGCCCAAGAAGAAGGAAGACCAAGATGTGGATGCTTCTTAGAAGGGTGAACAAAACACTCATAGGAAGAAATACAGAGACAAAGTGTGGAGCGGATGCCTAAGGATAAGCCATCCAGAGAGTGACCCACCTGGGGATCCATCCCATATACAGCCACAAAACTCAGATGCTATTGTGGATATAAGGAAGTGTTTGGTGACAGAAGTCTGATATGGCTGTCTCCTGAGAGGCTCTTCCAGAACCTGTCAAATACAGAGGTGGATGCACGCAGCCAACCATTGAACTGAATGTGGGGTCTCCGATGGAGGAGTTGGAGAAGGGACTGAAGGATCTGAGGGGTTTGCAGTCCCGTGGGGGAAGCAACAATTTCAACTGTCCAGACCCCGAAGATCTCCCGGGGACTGGATCACCAATCAAAGAATGCACATGCAGGGACCCTTGGCTCTAGCCACATATGTAGCAGAGGATGGCTTTGTTAGACATCAGTGGGAAGAGCAGCCCTTGGGCTTGGGGTGTTGGATACCCCAGTGTAGGGGACTGCCAGGGCAGGAAGATGGGAGTGGGTGATTGGTTGGGGGAGTACCCTCATAATGGCAGGGGAAGAGAGCATGTGATAGGGGTTTCCTGAAGAGCAGACCTGGAAAGGAGAAAACAATTGAAATGTAAATAAAGGAAATACACAATAAAAAAGTTTAAAAAGAAATTAACTCAAATAAGTCAGTAGCCTTCCTCTACTCAAAGGATAAACAGACTGAAAAAGAAATTAGGGAAATGACACTCTTCAAAATACTCACAAATAGTATAAAATTCCTTGGTGTGACTCTAACCAAGCAAGTGAAAGATATGTACGGCAAGAACTTCAAGTCTTTGAAAATATTTTAATATATATATATATATATATATATATATATATATATATATATATATTCGAAACAAAGTCCCTGTGAACAAAATAATGATTTCTTAATAACCCATGCTGTAGTAAAAACGGTACCTAAGTAGTGGTGAAATAATAACTTGATTGCAGTTGAAATAGTATCTAAATTTGAAAGAGTGTAGAAACTAACAATACATATTCAATATACTTCATCAGGGATTATTATTTACCTGGTATTAGGAAAAAACCAATTAGATTTTTAAATATTAATGACACTGTTTAATTCTGATGTTAGAACATCTTGTTTTTAATTTATGATATTGTTTACAGGTAAATATATAAATGACCACTTAGGAAGTAGAGAATGGAATTTTTAAGGACCATAGATAGATGTTTGTACCAGAGTAACAGGTGACCATAAGAAGAAATCTTCACCTCTTGGTATCCATGTGCACACTAACCACAAAAGTCTATGATAACCACTAATCATATAAGCTATCTATAGTAAAAGTTATTTCAGATCAATTTACAGCATGTAGCATGAATTATTTCCTGTGCGGCAAGTCATAAATCCAAACAAAGACTAGTTAGTTACCCACATAACAGATATACTACTACTCTATCAATAGATACATTTTGTCTAGCAGGTTTGTGTTATAGCTCACAGTGTTCTATTTGCATAAAATTTGATTAACTCTTCTTCCACAGAAGGCTGTGTAACACCTTCTGACATTACTTATGCTAGTCAACAGGGAATGCACTACTCATTCACAATCTCAGCTTTGCTTTTATATACTCTTCTAAGCTGTATGATGTCTTCAGGATAAACATCTATTACTGTGAATACCAAGCACCAGGGAAATGCCACAGCCTGCATTGTTTCAAGGATATATGAACACTTTCTGATGAACAATTCATAGGGAAGTGTTCCACACCTGCCACCGGAAGTTTTTATTTTCCATGACTTCTGGGATTGACATGATCCACCAATGTAAGGTACATCCCTTCATTTTTTTTCCTTTTAGAAATGTTTGTGTATGAGTATTTTGCATATGTGTATATAAGTGCACTACGTGTGTGCCATCTCTGGTGGAGATAAGTAGAGGTTGTTGAATATTCTGGACCTAAAGTTGCAGACAGTTTTGAGCCAGTCTGTGGATACAAAGAATGAAAACCCTAGCCCTCTCTAAGGGCAACAAGAGCTCTTAACTACTGAACCATATCCCCAGACCCATCAAGTTTTTTGATGAGTGATGTTTTATCCATTTCCAGTTGACTTTGTGCAGGACGACAAATGGAAATCTAGTTTGATTGTTTTACACGTCGTTTTCCAGTTTTTTTTTTTTTCGGAACCATATGTTGAATATATTATCTGATTAACATTTAAAAGTTAAGATTTTGAGATTTTTGAGTCATCCTAAATATATCTAGCTAGTCCTTAGAGACTATTAGATGCACTGTATGACCCATGAAGTCTTAGATGATAGTATTGCAAACATTTGATGTTGATATCAGGTCACTTATATGTAGAGGGCAAAGGATCTTTTTCTCACATTATCAAAGATTGTCAGTGCTGGGTTGTGTTCATCTCAGATATCACCAGTACTTTCTCAGCTGTTAGCTATGGTACCATATTTGAAACTTGAAATCAGACTTTTTCTTTCTTTTGTGTGTGTGTGTGTGTGTGTGTGTGTGTGTGTATGCATCATTTTTTTTTTGCTATTTATTTCTCTTTTTCTTTTTCTTTTTTTATTAGATATATTCTTTATTTACATTTTAAAGGTTGCCCCCTTTCCTGGTTCCCCCTTCCCCCCAAAAATCCCATAAGCCATCTTCCCGCTTCCCTGTCCTGGTATTCCTCTACACTACAGCATTAAGTATTTCCAGGACCAAGGGCCTCTCCTCCCTTTAGTGTCTAACAAGGTCATCCTCTGCTGCCTATGTGTCTGGAGCCATGAGTAACTCCATGTGTACTTTTTGGTTGATGCGTTTGTCCCTGGGAGCTCTGAGAGTACTGGGTGACTCATATAGTTGTTCCTCTTATGGCACTGCAAACCTCTTCATCTCCTTGGGTCCTTTCTCTAGCTCCTCCATTGAGGACTCTGTGCTCAGTTCAATGGCTGGCTGAGAGTGTCCCCCACTAGCAGAGCCTTCCAGGTGACAGCTATATCTGGCTTCGGTCAGCAAGTACTTGTGAGACAATTAATGATCAGCATTTCCTTTTTGTTTGTTTGTTTTGGATTTTTGTTTTGTTTTGTTTGTTTTTTGAAACACGGTTTCTCTGTGTAGGCCTGGCTATGCTGGAACTCACTCTGTAGACCAGGCTGGTCTCGAACTCAGAAATCTGCCTGCCTCTGCCTCCCAAGTGCTGGGATTAAAGGCATGAGCCACTAGTGCCAGGCAATGATCAGCATTTTCTTTTTTTAATTGAATATATTCTTCATTTATATTTCAAGTGTTATACCCTTTCCCGGTTCCCCCCTAAAAACCCCCAACCCATCCTCCCTCCCCCTGCCTCCAAGAAGATGTCCCTCTGTCTAACCCACTCCCACCTACCACCCCTTGATTTCCCCATGCTGGGACATCTATTGAACCATCATAGGACCAAGGACCTCTCTTCCTACCAATGCCCGACAAGGCATTACTCCGCCACAACTGTGGCTGGAACCATGTGAAGCACTTGGTTGATGGCTTCGTCCCTGGGAGCCCTGGGGGTCTGGTTGGCTGACATCATCGTTCTTCCTAAATGGCTGCAAACCCCTCCCGCTCCTCCAGTTCGCCCTCCAACTTCTCCATTGGGGACCCCGCACTCAGTCCAATGGTTGGCTGCTAGCATCTGCTTCTGTATCTGTAAGGCTCTGGCAGGGCCCCTCAGGAGACAACCATAACAGGCTCCTTTTGGCAAGCACTTCTTGGTATCCACAATAGTGTCCGGGTTTGGTGACTATTTATAGGATGAATGTCCAGGTAGGACAGTCTCCGGATGCCCTTTACTTCAGTTTCTGTCCCACACTTTGTCTCCATAATTGCTCCTGTGAGTATTTTGTTCCCTTTCTCAGAAAACCTGAAGCACCCACACTTTGGTCTTCCTTCTTCTTGAGCTTCACATGGTCTGTGAATTGTATCTTTTTTATTCTGAGCTTTTGGGCTACTATCCACTTATCAGTGAGTACATACTATGTGTGTTCTTTTGTGATTGGGTTACCTCACTCAGGATGACACTTTCTGGTTCTATCCATTTGCCCAAGAATTTCATGAATTCATTGTTTTTAATAGCTATGTAGTTCTCCATTGTGTAAATAAACTACATTTTCTGTATCCATTCCTCTGTTGAAGGACATCTGGGTTCCTTCTAGCTTCTGACTCTTATAAATAAGGCTGCTATGAACATAGCCGAGCTAAACAGAGAATTCTCAACTGAGGAAACTGAAACACCTAAAGAAATGTTCAGCATCCTTAGTTATCAGCGAAATGCAAGTCAAAATAGCCTTGAGATTCCACTTCATATCAGTCAGAATGGCTAAGATGAAAAACTCAGGGGACAGCAGATGCTGGCAAGGATGTGGAGAAAGAGGAACACGCCTCCATTGCTGGTGGGATTGTAAGCTGGTAAAACCACTCTGGAAATCAGTTTGGTGGTTCCTCTTAGAAAATTAGACATAGCACTACCTGAGGACCCAGCTATACCACTGCTTGGCATATACCCAAAAGATGCTCCAACATGTAATGATGAACATTTCTAAAGCTGAAAGACAGTTATTTGAAAATAACATTTTTCATATATTTTCCTTAACGTTTTCTTTGGTACTTTGCTGTTAGTGGGATAATGAGATTATATTATATTATATACCATCTATACCTTATCCAAGGTATGTTTTTAAAAAACAAAATGCAATAAAATATCAACAATAGCAGACCACTAAACAGAATTACAAAAGTATTTTCAGTATTTTAAAGTTTTAATTGATACACTATCTAACCTGAGAAATATTCCATAACTTATTGTTGTGGCTTCCAAGAGACAAGTGTAGATTTTTAACTAGTATTTTCTGTTATTATTATGGAAATCACTAGAAGGGAAAATAATGGAAAGACTATAGGACTTTAATAAGAAAGATAGAAACTTCTCAACCAAAACTGATAATACAGTATGGACTTTATCCTTTTCAGAAAATGATTTCCTGATGCTTAAATTTCCCCTAATCATACACCTGAAAACCAAGAGAGTAAAATCAGCCTCCTTCTATAGTAATTTGGATCAGGTTTTTCATTACTCTACAGAAACTTTGAAGCAAGAGGAAATTGTGCCCTATTGGTGACCTCTGTGTTTGGGTAAATTACCTTCTTTACATGTGACCTCTCAAATATGCATATAAATAGGAATGTGCATGAACTTAAGAAGACATTATTGGCACTCTGTGTTTTTCATACAAGGTATGTGTGCCTGAGGCAAAACATCTAGCTGTATTACATACTAAAGTTAATAGAACTTTATGAAATATTTTCATGACGTGGCTTTAAATATTTTCGTTCAATATAGTAGGGAAATACTACTGCCCATTTAAACATTTCTTTCTGAAACAGAGCCAGCCTCTGGCATCTAGCTTGCAACTTGAATCCTGTCTCTGTCCAGATGTCTCTTTTGAGTGGCTGCCACTCATTTTTGATTAGCCTGCGCTTTTCTGAGTTGCGTCAGGATCATATCCATCATCAGGAACTCAAACTTTCACAATCTGTGCATTTATCAGTTCTTAAAGAATCAATATCATAACACCCAACTCCCAGCAAAAACAAACAACAAATAATTGACAAAAATGT
This sequence comes from Tokudaia tokunoshimensis, assembly GCA_036184795.1. Classification (NCBI taxonomy): domain Eukaryota; kingdom Metazoa; phylum Chordata; class Mammalia; order Rodentia; family Muridae; genus Tokudaia; species Tokudaia tokunoshimensis. The sequence continues at coordinate 73,176,241 of BTHU01000015.1, forward strand.
TTAGTGCCCAGTTTGGTTTTGATAACTAATGCTGTGGTGTTTTACAAAATCAAGATATTCAACAAGCACACTGCATATCGTATATCTTAAAAAAACAAAGAAACAAAAAAACACTTAGTCCTCCTTTTATCTAAACGTGCTGCATACAAATCAGAACAGACCAAAAAGGGTAAATCTGCAAGTGATTTCAGTATTTTTGTAAAATTCTGTACAATTTTAGTTTAACATTATATTTTCTGAATAACTATATATAAAGAAAATCACAACCCTGAATATTGTACTAAGTTTCGCATGAACATTACATTTCAAATTTACCACAAAAATAGCATTGCTTCTTTGTCTATTCAACGTTGTGACATGATTTGATCTGATCTATTATCTGTCATAGCTGTGGACTCTGATCAATATTATGACAGAAAAATGAAATTCAACTTTATTAATGTTGGCAGCTATGTGATTATGTAACTTTCACTTTTCAAGTCAGTTTTACTTTCATAACTTCGATGCCAAATATATTTGGAGGAGTTAGAGAAAGGACTGAAAGAGCTGAAGGTATTTGCAATCCCATAGGTCAAACAAGAATATCAACTAATCAGACACCCCCAGAGCTCCCAGGGTCAAAGCCTCCAACCAAATACACATGGAAGCCAGGCGGTGGTGGCGCACGCCTTTAATCCCAGCACTTGGGAGGCAGAGGCAGGAGGATTTCTGAGTTCGAGGCCAGCCTGGTCTACAAAGTGAGTTCCAGGACAGCCAGGGATACACAGAGAAACCCTGTCTCGAAAAACCAAAAAAAAAAAAAAAAAAAAAAAAAAAAACAAATACACATGGAGCGACCCATGGCTCCAGCTGCATATGTAGCAGAGGATGGCTTTGTCAGACATCAGTGGGAGGAGAGGCCCATGGTCCTGTGAAGGCTCGATGCCCCAGGGTAGGGGAATGCCAGAGTGGGAAGGTGGGAGTGGGTCAGTGGGTGGGGGAGCACCCTCATAGAAGCAGGGGCAGGGGGAATGGGAAAGGGAATGTCTGGAGGGGAAATCAGGCTTGAAAGATCATAGGGTTCAATATAGAACTGGCTATTGTTAAATTGTCGTGCTTTCTAAGTACTTATGTTATATACGTGGAACTAGGCTACTCTCCACAGTGGTCAGAAAAGCTTACCCCCCGCCACCACTGGGCATCAGTTAATGGAGAAGTGTATGTGTAACTGATAAAAGCACTGAAAATAAGAGACTGAGTTTTTAGTATCTCTATCAACAAATCCTCTGCTACCATCACTTACATTCAGGGAACATCGTAGAAAAGAAAGTATAAAAAGTGTAGGAACCAGAGGATGTGGAGGGATGCTCTACACATCTGTTTTATTGACATGACCTCCCAATCACTTTCCTGAATTTCCAAGAGCTGCAGTTTTCAATACAAATCTTGCATAAAACCAAACCAGCCAAAAGTCTGTTATCAATGGGCATATGACTTCCAGGTTTGAAACTTTGCTAAAGAGTTTAGAGTTACTTTTGCCAGCTGGGTTTTGGGGGTTTGTTTTTTGTTTGTTTGTTTGTTTTGCTTTTTGTTTTTTTTGTGTTTTTTTTTATTTGGCCACTGATAGAAAATCCATGCTATTCTGCCCCACATCCATGCATAAATGGACAGGACTAAGAGGACCCAATGGATCTCCAAAATAAAAATGTACGTAAGCTTCTAAAAGAAGATAAATAATAGTAAATGATTAAACACACATCTTTTTGATGTTGAAATTATTCTTATTATTAATAATATTATTTAATCTTTTCTTTCTTATTTTTTTTTACAATCTCGTCATTATCCCCTTCCCAGTCTGTCCTCTGATTGTTCCTCACCCCATTCCTCCTCCCCTGTCTACAAGAGGATGTCCCCACCTCACCACTCCACCCTGCTAGACCTCCCCACTCCCTGGGGCCTCAAGTCTCTCTAGGGTTACATGCATAGTCTTCTAATGTATATGTGTCAGGAACCTCATATCAGTTGGTAAACACACATCTTTTAGTTATATTTTTTAACTATGTTGTGTCTCCTAGTTTCTCTGGGTTTGCAAGAGTCTGAGATTGTGTATGGAAGGGCAATTGGATGATTATGAGACCAGAATCATTTCTACACAGTAATTTTTGTAATAAAAATTTATTTAATACTTTAATCACTAAAAATTTATTTTTGTGTCATAGAGAAAGTTTCCTTAATATCTAGTCTTCCTACAATTCTATTATAATTGTAATGTTTTAATAGGAAGAAAAATAGATGAATTATATTTTGAGTTAAGTAATTTGAAGTAGATGCTCTAATAGAGATGACAACTTTTGTTCCCTTTACACACTCTGGGGACAATCCTAAAAATCTTCTTTAGCTAATTATAGTTATTTTAAGGCCTAGTCATAAATGCTGACTTAGATACCAGATTATAAATGTGCAGTCTGTTTCCAAGGGCTTCTGGGAATTCTGCTAGGCATAAATAAATCTTAGAAGTTGTTTCCTGTGAGCTGGTTCCTGTGCTGTTGCTGAGCTATGCAAAGCTCCTACTTCCTCTAGTGGCTGAGTCTGTTGATTACAAAATGAGATAACATATCTCTTGGATTATTAACTATTAGTTAAGTTATGGGAGAAATGCATGTGTATAGATTAACTAAAATTATCCTTTTATTGTTAAACTAATCTTTCAATAGTTGTATAAAATTCTACAAAAGCGTAGAGGAGAAATGGTTATTGGTTGTTAAATGAGGAACTGGATAGAGGCTCAAAGGTTAAGAATACTTACTGTTTTTGCAGAGGACCTGGGTTCCATTTCCAGCACAGGAGATCACAACTGCCCAAACTCCAATCTCAGATATCTGATACCCTCTTATGTCTTACATAGACATCAAGCACATAAGTTGTGTGCATACATGCATACATAATACATACATACATAATACATACATAATACATACATAATACATACATACATAATACATACATAATACATACATACATAATACATACATACATAATACATACATACATAATACATACATAATACATACATACATACATAATACATACAGGGAAAACACAGATTCATGAAAACAACTAAATATTTTTTAGATCTTAAAAGTAATATGATACTAAAACTCTTCATCTGGTATAAAATCCAGAATTTAAAGCCATTTTTTTTCTCTAGTTCAGTTGCCTAAGATGTGTTTGGAATTTATCCCTGTAGTGTCCTGGGAAGAGTTTGGTTCAAATATGCACTAAACTTGTGTTTATTAAGGAAACAGTTAGCTTACCAGATTAAATCATGATAAGTAACTCAATGTGATACTAAGACACAAATGACAAATAGCTCAAAATAACTCAATTAAGATTTCAAGAAAACACAGCTGCGTGTAACAAAACTAATGAATTGCCAAAATGACATTTTAAAAAAAGAGGCAAGCAGAGATTGTTAAAAAATGGGGTGACGAAAGTCAACTAGACACTTGAGAGGAAATGGCAGAGAAAATAGATTCTTGTTTCACAACCTTCACAAACAATAGATTCCAACGTGATTAAAGTTCTAAATGTGAAAAACTAAAACCATATGCAAACTAGGAAACATTGTTGAAAAGGATACCAAAGTCTAAAACAAGAGAGGGTTACTATAGTGCTGCAGTGTTGAATGTTAAGAAACGTCTGCTTCTTTTATTCTAGCAAACGATGCAGGAAGGCAAAAGTCAAGGGTGAGATTAATTCTGCAAAGAGGAAAACAAAGTTTAAAAAGTAAAAGTAAAAATAAAATATAAAGTGGCTTAAAATGAGAACTACAAATTCAAATCAAAGAGGAAATATTCAAGGTTAATTATTAAAAAAAATTCAGTAATACTTAGAATCCCATTATTTCGCTGTATAGATAGATACATAGATACATAGATAGATTTAACTAGTTTCCTTTTCTTTATAAAATATGAACAACATTCCAATTTGAAATGACTAAGAAATATGAATGTTTACTCACCTAAATGTGTATAGGAGTTATTTTCAATATCAAGGTCACTAAAGAGAAAGGCATTTTTCATTGTTAGTGAAAGTGAGGACAAAGGAGTATGCAAGGGCAAGCTAAGTTAATGAAGGAATAAATTGTTTCGATTTTCAACTTAATGAGGGAATAAATTGTTCCAACTTTCAAGTTAATGAGGAAATAAATTGTTTTAATAGTTCTTAATCACAGAAAATTGTGGTCTGTAAAATAAGAATTTTAAAGACACAGTGACATAGAATCTTGTCCCCTACAAATTTCAAGACAAAACAGTAATAAGGTAGCCGTACAGTCATACTAGTGTACCTTTGTCTAATGCTGCTATGACCACAGACTAGGTAGTTCATAAAAAGTAGAAATCCGTTATCTCATGCACTGGGGAGGCTATGCTGTCTAGGAAGATGCTGGAGAGTCAGACTGTGGAAACTGCTCAGCAGCCCACACACTGACTGCTGCATGTCCTGGAGATAAGAGACCAGAAATGGAAAGCACATGCTGCTAGCAGCTTCTTTGTTAAGACTTTTTGTAATGGTACTAATATACCCATGAAGACAGAGTCCTCAGGACCCTAAACCTTCTTGCAAAACCTTAGATTTCACTATTGTTGTATTAGGATGTGTTTCAAAGTCATGGATTTAAGCTTAGGAGGCATATTCATAACAGAGCAAATAAATGATTCTATTTAGAGGCTATAGAAAAGTTTATAGACAATGTAAGACAGTGCAGTAATAAATAGACTTTCCCTTTGGATATTTGGTATATATATACATAATTATGTATTTATGTATATATGCATATACATACATACATATGTTATTTGTACATATGTTCATTTGTATGTATGAATAACACCTAAATATTAGGCATACAGATATAGGCTACCTTTTTTTTCTGATCAGATCTATGTTTTTACAATTTTCTTTCATAATCAGTTTACAAGTACATAAATAAACCATCAACTTCTTTTACATGTTTCACATCACCAAGCTCAAGTGTATTGTGTAAACTCTGAAATTGACTGACTTGTGGTAAAATCACCAGAATAGTCTTTACCACGTTTACAGAATTGCTGGAATTTAGGCTCAAAATACATTCAGTTCAGGAATGGTGGCTGCTTTGCATTCACGAACAGCACAGAGCTCTTATTGTCTGGATAAGCATGAGAAACATCCTACGATTAAGCAAGTCAGCCCTTCTCGCTGCAGAGCATCAGATGATACTGCACCTAGAAACTGAGTCTTAATCTGTTGCCAGTCCCAGGAAAGGATGTTTCATCATATCTTCTGGCATAACCAACTGATTAACAATAGTCTTGTTTCTCCCATAAAGACAAAATCTCCCCCACTCCATGGCTTCAATAATAATGAATCAGATCACAATACACATTTTGTTCACACTTGCCCATTAAGGGTTGTACTTCACCAAATAACATCTTATTCTTTTGTACAGTGTGGTGTATATGGAAAGAACAATACAGGAAAAGTGTGGTGTATATGGAAAGAACAATATAGGAAGTGGGGAAATACGTAAACCATGCCAACTGTTCTCTTCTTGATGGATTTATCATTTTTATTAAAGTTTCAACTAAAAGAATTGTTTTAATTTGGAAAACATAATGCATTTGTTAGTTATGTTGATTTATTCTGAAAGAGAAACTTAATACATAGACTGTACTATGTGCATACCTAAATTATTTTAAAATATTGTTCTTTTAGCTAAAAATGAAAAATCCAGATATAAAGTTAAAATCTAAATTATCTTGAATATTTATACATGTAGCTCAATTAGATTTTGTAATTTAGTCTCCCTTTCCATGAAGTAAAATGTAGATGTGTTGTCTTAGTCAGAGTTTCTATTCCTACATAAACATCATGACCAAAAAGCAAGTTGGGGAGGAAAGGGTTTATTCAGCTTACACTTCCACATTGCTGTTTATCACCAAAGGAAGTCAGGACTGCAACTCAAGAAGGTCAGGAAGCAGGAGCTGATATAGAGACCATAGAGGGGTGTTTCTTACTGGCTTGCTTCCCCTGGCTTGCTCAGCTTGCTTTGTTATAGAACCTAAGACTAGCAACCCAGGTATGACCTCCCTGCTTTGATCACTAATTGAGGAGATGCCTCACAGCTGGATCTCATGGAGGCATTTCCTCACCTGAAGCTCCTTTGTGATAACTCCAGCTTGCATCAAGTTGACACACAAAACCAGCCAGTACATGTGGTTTAAGACACAGCAATCTACATAAAAGTTTGTCTACACAGGAGCTAAGCCTGTATAATCATCTGAGTAGAAAGAAACAACGAAAGCCTTACTCCAAGGCAATTAACTGATTTTTTTATTAAGACCTACTTTATTTGTTAAGAATTTTATGTGTTTACTGTATTAACACTATGTCCATCTCACTGTTTTCTATCTATCTATCTATCTATCTATCTATCTATCTATCTATCTATCTATCTATCTATCTACCTATCTATCTATCTATCTATCTATTGACAGATGATATATTAAGAGATAGATAGATAGATAGATAGATAGATAGATAGATAGATGGATAGATAGATACAAAGAAGGTTGGTAGATATATAGAGGTTTATTGATATATGTATAAAGATAGATTAGTTTAAGAATTGTACATAGATAGATGATGTAAACATAGATGATAGATACATAGATGACAGATGATAGATAGATAGATAGATAGATAGATAGATAGATAGATAGATAGATAGATAGATAGATAGAAAGGTAAATAAACCATTGATATAAAACATTGGTATAAAATAGATCTGGACCTGTGCCTTTTACAATAGATTTTTTTCATATGTGTTCTAACTTCATATTTCCTCTCCCAGATCCTCCAAGATCCTTTCAGTACTCCCCAGCTCCCCATTAATCCAAATTCACACCTTTTCTTTATATCTTCTGTTAAAATGCAAAAAATAACAATGACGACGACAACAGATGATGATGATGATGATGATGATGATGATGATGATGATGATGATGATGATAGTAATAATAACATAAAATAGATAAGAGTCAGAACATGGCAAAACCAGCAAACAGAAAAAAAAGGAAAGCCTAAAAAACATACACAGACACTGATACTCATTTTCACATTCAGGAATCCCATAAATACAAACCACAATATAAAACTCAGAAACCATAATATATAAGCAAGCAGTCTATAAGAAAAAATATTATGACCTGGGAAAGCATTATGAGCAACAAAAACAACAACAAAATACCCTTTAAATACCATTGAGTTCATTTCCTGTTGGTCATCTACAGCTAGATCTGGAGCATGGAGCCTGCCCGTAAGTGTGGTTTGTATTCTCAGTGAGACTCCATGGGAGAAAACTAATTTTGCAAGTGATTAAACATTGGATAACCTGTGTAGGTTAAGGATAGGTTCAGGAGTGTACGTCCTTCTCAGCACTGGGAAACCTTCTGGTTTAGACCAAGCAATCCTTGTAGAAGATGTGCATATGATTCCCTGAAGCCATAATTGTGGCTTACATACATGTGTCACTCCAGTTCTAGGGGATCTGGTATTCTCTGTCCTCTGCAGGCATTGTGTTCACATGTGCTCATACAAACATGAAAAACTGCATAAGTAGAAGAATGAATAAATAAATGAAAAATCAACATAGAAGAAACCAAAATTAGAGCCATGGTGAGGCTATTGCTCAAAATTAAAGAGAATAAATGTTTAGGATTCACAAGGCAAGCTTTATCAGTTCAGTAAATGATGCTTGAATGGAGAAATGATTGATGTGTGACAAACTATTTTTCACTTGAGGAGTGGAACCAGTGGTTTGAGGATAATAGTTTAGAAGGAAATTTCATCTACAGAATTGTCAGGATGGGAAAATAAGTGATGTGACGATTTAGTTTACTAGCCTCAGTATCCAAGGCTGAGATTCCAATATGACTTGTGGATAGACATGGATGTCTGACAATCATGGTGCATATTGGCGGATTATAAATGTTCTAAAAAATGCTAAACTTTGGGTTGGTGCACACAGCATGCTCCTTGCGCTTCGAAGTAGCATGGTTCATATTACATTTTGAAATTAAAAAGAAGCCAAATGCTATGCTGGGAGATGGAGGGAAATTTGATGTGGTCTTTAACTTTTACAGTCTACTCTAATCTTTCCAAGTCTACGTTGTTCTCACAACCGCTTGGTTCTAAATAGTAAGGATGGATGCTTTCATTATCTCCAGTCAGGGTCACTTGATGATTGTTCTTTAATTCTTGACAAGGGATTTTTCTTCTAAATGAAAAAAATTAGGGATGAAGCTTTATTGTATAATCTGTTGTCTGAAGTTTGAAATTTCTGGTAGTCAAGTAAATGTCCTGAGTACTTGGAGATACTTACTGTTTGTTCTTTTGGCCAGGTGGGTAAGAAGTGAACATCGCAAATTTTGCAGAAATGGAAATTCATATAGAGGCTGAGTGTGCTACAACTTTTGATATTTTACCTATGCAGCTTTCAAAATAAGACTAAAATTTAACAGCTAAAAAAAAACCCCAAAAAAACAAAAACAACAACAACAACAACAAAAACCATACCATACAAAGGGGGTTTCTTGAAAAAAAAGTAAGTCTAAAGTGTCTGAGAGATCTGAGAGTTCTGGGTTTATTGAGACTACTAATCTTCCTGTGTGTTAGCCCTCCTCTTCAATTTCTTCCAGGCTTTCTGTAATTCAACCACAGGGGTCCCCAACTTCAGTCCATTGGTTGAGTGTAAGCATCTGAATCTTAGCTGAGATCTCTCAGACTCTGAGATCTCACTGAGATCTCTCAGACACTGAACCACCAACCAAGCAGCATACACTTGCTGGACCAAGGCACCGAACACATGTACAGCAGAGGACTGCCTAGCCTCTCCTAAGTGAGAGAAGTTGCACCTAACCCTCTCTTGAGGACCCAGGAAGTGGGGAGGCCTGGCTGGGGGATGGGGTCAGACATCCTCTTTGAGACAGGGGGAATAAGGAACTGTGGGCAGGCAGACCAGGATGGGGATAATGATTGGACTGTTAAAAAGAAAAAACCTAGAACAAACTATATCAGAGAAAGGACTAATTTGGCAATCCATTATCAGTAATGAATTTTACCATAGTAATTTTGAGTAATTTCTTCAATATCATGAGTAAAATAAAGTAAAATGACGTTTGCCTTTTGGGACATTGAATAAATGTCTACTTTTAAGCAATTATTTCAATTAACTTTCCAAATACACACATAAGCTTTTCAAACACACACAAAAAAAGAGAGAGAATGCAACAGTTTTTTTCATTGTGTCCTACAGACTTTGTTCCCTAACTCTATTCCCAGTTCTTCATAGTATTCCTGTTTACATTACTGAATCCATTCATAATTTTTTTGCAAGACTCTAAAGTTGACTTTGGCCTTCAAACCCTTCAATGTTGGTTTTTCTTTTTTCCAATGTCTGCAAAGCCATCTGGAAATTGAGAAAACCCACAGACTTGTGGGGACTTTCTGGTTTATGAAATTAGGAATGTCCACAGTGAGAAATTATAAGTCAACTTTATGAGTAAAAATCTCAGCTATTTTGCCAATTTACTTAATTTTAAGTATTATTCATTTCTAAGCCAACTCTTCATTTTATTTAGTGTCAGTCCAATTACCTGAATGTGCTAGCCTACTTCACATAAAATTACAAATGTGTGAATGAAGTGAAATATTGACGTACATAAGTGATGTGTTTGTTTTAAAGTTACAGACAAACCACAGGCAACCAATAACTATGGTGGGCATTAACATGTTAAAATTGAATTTCTCATCTTTTCAACCAACCAAATACTTCCTCTTACATTAACAGTTGCACTCTAGTCCCAAAAGGACAGTTTAGTTTTACTTGTTTTTTTTTTTGTTTGTTTTTTTGACTGTTTCTAATTCTAGATGTAGATAGATCTTACCCAGCCCACCCCTCCAGCATTTAGATAATTGTAGCTCCCCTGCTGCCACACTCCAATCTTGAATCTTCATATTCTGACATTCCATCCTTGCTCTGAAGATATGCACCCATGTCCCCTTTTATTCTCTCTTCCCTGCCATGGGACCCTTACCTCAACAGCTTCATCCTCCTCTAGATGACTTTTCTTCCAAGCACTCAAACAACCTCAGTGGAAACCAGAATCCAGAACGTCCAGCTATTGCATATGGGTCAACATCAGTTGTGCATCTAAATTCAGTCAGCCAAAATCACTGACATCACAGCACCAGGACATTAAGACAGATTCCCACCCTTCTCTTGGAACTGTGAGTCCAAATGCTCATTATCATATTTTTTTTTCAAGTCAACATTAAGTGTTAACAGTGGACTTAGCTGAAATTCATTGATGCACAGGTATGGAAAGCATGTGTTTCACTGTTTGGGAAATTAAAATCTGTCAGTTTTCGGTTGACAAAAGTTTGAATCTTTCAGAGAAAACATGATCACTATAGCTGTTTTTTGTTTGTTTTTGTTTTGTTTTGTTTTTGTATATAGGATAGTTTTTCTCATAAATAATCATATAAAGCTAACAGGTCTGGGCCATAGTTTGGAAAGTAAATACTGCTTTCATTATGTTTGTTCATATAAGTGTAATTATTCTCCCAGTTGGAAAGACACTCCTGTTCTTTGTGATGCTACGGTAAATTAACTCCCTGAGCTCCTACATTCCATACTTGTCTGCCAAATGTCTTATCTCCTTTTCTAACTACACTGTGCTCTAATGGTAAGCTTTGTCCTGCTATTATTCTGTATTGAATAAAACATCTCATAATATGACCACATTAACTAATCATTTTTTGGGAACCACAGAATTAATATGCTACTGACAAAAATATCCCAGTTAAATTATACGAATTAAATATATTTCATCAGTTTTGAGACATGAAGTAATGAAGCCTGTTCCAATCAATGACCTGTGATACTTATTTTTAATCTAAATGTCAACTAGAAACAATATTTTTTTTATCATTTAAAACTGTTTATTTCCTTTTTACATAGCTTTCTTCTGATAATCAAGGACTAAACTAGAAAGTCTGGCATCCATATAAAATTGTACATAAACATTTTTATTATTTACTTATTTATAAACTTTTTTAATTAATTAATTTATTTATATTTTACACTCCATGTTTTACTTCCCCCTACTCTCCATCCACCCTCTGAGTGTTCCATATCCCGTGCCTCCTCCTCAGCCCCCCACTGCTCCACCCCCCCAACCCCCATCCCACTGAGCTCTAAACTCCCTGGGGCCTCCAGTCTCTATAGGGTTAGGGGCATCATCTCTGAATGAACACAGACCCGGCAGTCCTCTACTGTATGTGTGTTGGAGGTCTCACATCAGCTGGTGTATGGTGCCTGTTTGGTGGTCCAGTGTTTGAGAGATCATGGGGAACCTGATTAAATGATACTGCTGGTCCTCTTAAAGGATTGCCCATCTCTTCAGCTTCTTTCAGCCTTCCCTAATTCAACCACAGGGATCATCTGCTTCTGTCTATTGGTTGGGTGCAAATATCTGCATCTGACTCTTTCAGCTACTTGTTGGTCTTCTGGAGTGTGGACATGCTTGGTCCCTTTTTGTGAGTGTTCCATAGCCTCAGTAATAGTGTCAAGACGTAGGACCTTCCCTTCAACTGGATCCCACTTTGGGTCTGTCTCTGGACCTTCATTTCCTCAGGTTCCCCTCCATTTCCATCCCTGTAATTCTTTCAGAGAGGCACAATAATGGTCAGAGTTGTGACTGTGGGATGGCTCCCCCTCTCCCTCACTAGATGGTAGCTACTCTCAGAGCAGTTAAGGATCCACTGCACTCAGAGTAATTGAGGATCAGTTTTATGAAGAGCAGTTGGACAACATCTTGACTGCTCCACTGAAGACCCAACAGTCTGAAGACCTCCAAGGAGATCTACTGCAGCCAGGGTAACAGATCAGCAGCTTCTTTGCCTCTGTGAATAGCCCCCAGTTGGAAGGCCCCACAGGTGGTCTGCTACAGCTAGAACTGAAGGTCTACCAGGAGACCTGAATCAACCCAGGGACAAAAGAGTCAGACTCCAGAAAATCGCCCAGACCAACAAACACTAGGGATATCCAGATGGTGAAAGGCAAGCACAAGACCATAAACAACACAAGCCAAAGTACCTGGGCATCATCAGAACCCAGTTCTCCCACCACAGCATGCCCTGAATATAACAGCTCACCTGAAAATATTTATTTATATACTTTACATATCAATTGCAGCTCCCCTTCCCCCAACCTCTCCTCACACAGACTCTCAACCTCTCACCCTTTCTCTTCTCCTCTGAGAAGGGCAAGGCATCTCCTGGGTATCAACATACCCTGGCACATTAGGTCACTGCAGGACTAGGGGCATCCCCTCCCACTAAGACCAGACAAGGCAGCCCAGTTAGAACTGGATCCATTGTCAGACAACAGAGTCAGGGACAGCCTGCCCACTACCCAACTCAGTTGTTAGAGGAACCACATGAAGACCAACTGTACATTGGTTGCATATGTGCAGGGGGCCTAGATCCACCCAATGCTTGCTTTTTGGATTGGTGGTTTAGTCTGGATCTTCCTGGGAATTGCTCACGAGCGGGTTCTACGTGGGGGAGAGCTGAAGGGTGAAACTACGGGGGTCGAGAGAAAAGAAGACACAGAGACATTAGTGCATGGCTGTACAAAGTCTTTCTATATTTCTTTGGGGACAAGAGTGACAATATATGAGCTGTGGGCGTGACCCTCCCTCCCAAAGCTGCAGAGTCTTCTCAGCAGGTCCCTGGCAGGCTGAGAGATGTTGCCATAACAAAGATCACAGGGTCTGCTACACAGCAGGAGATGGAGACTTGACTAGCAGGAAACTGTAGGGCCAGAGGGGCTCTGACATCTGTCAGGTGGGAGGAGGTGTGGCTGGAATTCCTCAGCTCCAGGTAGGTGAAATGCAGGCAGCTGAATTTGTCTAGAGGCTATATGGCTCTCTACATCTCCTCCTTCCTTATTAATTTAAACAAGTGGATAGTAAATCCGTCCATGACGGTGGGCGATTGACCAGGGGAGGGAGCAGGGGTCTAATTCCCCTCGTGGAGAACAAATAATTGTTTCCACCTTTTAGACGGCTCTTGGTGTCTTTTGGAGGGGAGGGGCAGAGCCTTAGATTAGTGGGACATCCCCACAGAGTGCATGGTGGTCAGAAGACCGACACCAACCCCTATGCAAATCAGACTTGCTCCCCAGAGACTCAGAACCAGATACTTAGATCCTCTCTGTGCAATGCTTGGCTGTACACCCCCTGATGCCCATGTCAGCTCGTAAGCAGACACACATAGATCTGAGTTCTATGTGGCTCCATGAAGGAGATCCACTTATTTATAGATTTTGATGCCGGAGTCATGTAATTGCCAAACGCCTTACTAGTCTTTAACAGACAGCCTGTTTTCAATTCAGGTGAGCCTGGATGGAGACAATCTGCTTAAAATACAAGACAAAGAGTTAAGCAAGACACAATATTCAGTTGCAAATTAGCTTGTCTTTGGAAGGTCCCAGGAATTCAAATGTAAATGAGTAACTCACAAAACTAAACTTCCCAGTGTGAAGGGAAATGGCTTTGAGAGTTAACTGATAAGGGGATATTGACCCAGAATCTCAGAATACCCTAGACACAATCAGCATATCAATAGATTTCTAAAAAGATGGAAGGAGAGACCCCTGGTCCTGGAAAGACTGGATGTAGGGGAACGCCAGGACAGAGTAATGAGAGGGGGTTGAACGGAGAAAAGAGGGAGGGAAGGGGGCTTATGGGACTTTCGGGGAGGGAGGAAACGGGAAAGGGGAAGTGATTTGGAATGTAAATTAAAAAAATAAAATAAAATTAAATTAAAAAAAAAAAAAAACAGAGACCTGTTACTTCTCAGAAAGAATGGAGACTATATTTGAAATTAACTCAGTTGGCTGATAATTATTATTAGCCATCTTCATAATTGGAATCTCCAATATTGGACTTATTACTAGACCACTTCATAATTGAGTAAACTGATCACATTAAAGGAAGGAGAAGAGTCATTATAACTCTTCTTTTAGATTAATTTTTTTTTAAGTCAGTTTTAACAGTCTCCACTGTTCTCTGTCCCACAAGATCTAAAGCTTACAGCAAGACAGTGTATTTAATCTGGGACATAGGCAAGTAAAGTCACCATTGTCAGGGCACTCAGCAAATTCACAGGTCGGCATAATTTTTGACATGTCACACTCATCACTATAGCAGCTAGAATGCTTCTGTAGCATTCTGTGGAAAAACATAAACATGCCTTCTTAAACAATATGCACAGGGATACAATTTCCCTCCTTTTTGTTTTTTATTAGAAGATATTGTTTAAAAATTACACAGTATCTAGTCTTTGAGAATTATATCACATTAAATTGTTAAAATCATCTCAAATATTTGATGACTGTAATAAATATCTAGTTCTATTATTTGTTTTAATCTTAATTGGAACACTAAGAATAGACAATAATATAGGCAATGACTATGTAAGCATAGAAAATAAACGTAGCATTTTTAGTTGCTTTTCTAGTTAGAGCAGTTGCAACTAGAAAGCCTGAAAATGTATCATTAGTCATGTGTACATATTTTAATTTTCTAAAATCAGAAATATGAGTACCATTCATTTGGAATAATTGATTAATTCCTCTAGAAGTAACACCATTATGTGGTACAGGAGAAGTTGAGGACACCAAGAACAAGCCTCTACAATTTATTGTGCACAGTTTCTAAAAATATAAAATTATTTTTAAGCCATTACTATTTCAATGATGTAAAGAATATGATTGTATGGCCAATTGTTGCTATGCAAGGCCTATAGTCTGCCTGGGATACAAATCCCTCCTGCCCCGGGATGAGCTCTTAAATGTCCAGAGGACAGTCATTTGAAGGAACAGTATCTTCTCTTGACTTGAGTTGTATTTGCATAAATCATTGCAAAATTTAAGAATTAGCAGTATCTAAAAAAGGAACAATTTCAAGCAATTATAAACCATGAGCCATATATATTTATTGGCTATCAGTATATAAATTAAAGGCTTGATTGTTAACATTTTAAAAATAGTGGCTACAACACCCAAGTCAATTATCTGTGTTGAAGCAGGGGGAAACTCAAAAAAAAAAATAAACATGTAATCCAATTGCATGAGCTTCACTCTCACAGTAGATGTATTCTTTATAGGATGCATGTTAACAACTTGTCTTTTGGATAACAGTTATCAATTTTGCCTAAAAGGCTTGCCATTTAGTAGACCAATTATCAATACTCTGCAATGACCAATTTGATTGCTGTTTGAAACAAGGAACAAATGTTTCATCAGGTTCTTAAGACATTTCTTTTAAAACACTTAACACACCAATATCTTTATCGGAGGATGTTAAAACTTTACTTGGAGATGAAAAAGGTGATTCTACATTAATGTTCCCTTTGCCAAGGAATGGCAGTGAATACATAACATAAAACCTTCTGTAAATGCTTTTACAATTATCAGGATCCTTAAAGCAAAAAAACCCTTTTAAATCTATAATAATTTTGTAAGCCAAATTTTAATATCTTCATAATTTCTACATAGCCTCATTGATCTTTCATAGATCTTAAATTTGAACTATATTTTAAACCACACCTGGATAAATCTCTAATGTAAATACCTTCCAATCTAAGCCTATTGTCTAAAGCCAGGCTCACAACTGCCTGTGTAGGACCTTAGCCTGCAGCCAGCCAATATGGTAATTTGAGGGGTCCCGTAAAGACTCTACTAAAATCGCACTAAAATCTCCTTTTTAATCTTGAGAGAGAAAAAAAAATTACCTTTAACACTGTATCTAATAAACTTGTGAAAAAGTAGCAACAGGCCTATACTGGCCACAGCTGTTTTTAAACTTTTATCACTCTAGAAGTTTTCTTTGAGAATCATGAGCCTTTAACTAGACTGAAAACTGCAGTTTTTAAACATAATTTTTAACTTTCTTTGTAATATAGAAAATACCTACAACTTTGAAAAGTAAAGCCCAATTTTAAACCATCTATTCTTTTTAAAATCAATGGTAAACACATTACTTGTACACTTTAAAGTTTGTCTGCCAGCTCTCATGTTTGAATGCATGACAGTGTAACTTATAATATCTCATTAAGAAAACATTATTTTAAATCTTATCCCTTATAGGACTAATCTCTTAGGATCAGATCCACATAAAACATTACGCCAATCTGGACGTATCTAGAGGCCTGTATTTCTTGGGTTGGGTCATGCCACGTGTTGCTTAAGATGGCTCCAACCCTGAATTACCAGTTTTAAACTAATTTTTTGTTACCGACATTACATCTTTTAAAAAACTTATGAGCCAATATTCTATAGTCAAAACATTTAAGCATACTTATATCTTTAACATCAATTAGAAACAAGAATAAAGCAACTACGCAAGTCTTAGAAATTTAAATCAAACACATTTTTTCTTTTCTCTAGCCTTAATTTTAAGAGAAAAAGCACTTTGGACCCAATAACCACAATTATATAGCTTTTTCTAAGATAAATAACCATAAACTGAGACTGCATTAAGAGATGGACCTCCAGCAGATGAAGTTTTTACCATTTTTTCTTTTCAACATGAAACATAGAACAGCCATTCAAACAACAAGAAACAAATTGACACGTGGACATATTGGTGCACCAAGGACGAACAAAGGACATACAGCAAGAACATGTAAATCGAGGGAAGCGCGCTTTCTATTTCTCCTTGTGCCTAGGAGACCTCTAAAATCCATTTTCCTTCTGTCTTTCTCATGTTTCTAAAATCTACTTTTTTCTCTTTTTTTTTTTTGTTTTTTATACTTTTTATTTTATGCCCTAATTTTCTCTCTCCTGGAGTTCGGTTCTAAACCGCGGCCAACTAGCCTGACAAAATTCCCGGTTTCACATCACTGTCACCCCTAGTTGATCTCAGCGTCAGGCTGCGCTGATTCACCTAGTATTGCCGTATCCCTTTCTGCCCCTTGCAACCATAGCCTTTACTCTATGTTGCTTACCGGGCCCTGGATACTTAACCTTTATTTCTTCTTTTCTGTGGAGCTCCACCAACAGACAGTGTTCCTCAGTAGTTCTCTCCTTTTCCACGTCACACGTTCGAGGCGCCATCTGGATCTTCCCGGGAATTGCTCACGAGCGGGTTCTACGTGGGGGAGAGCTGAAGGGTGAAACTATGGGGGTCGAGAGAAAAGAAGACACAGAGACATTAGTGCATGGCTGTACAAAATCTTTCTATATTTCTTTGGGGACAAGAGCAACAATATATGAGCTGTGGGCGTGACCCTCCCTCCCAAAGCTGCAGAGTCTTCTCAGCAGGTCCCTGGCAGGCTGAGAGATGTTGCCATAACAAAGATCACAGGGTCTGCTACACAGCAGGAGATGGAGACTTGACTAGCAGGAAACTGTAGGGCCAGAGGGGCTCTGACATCTGTCAGGTGGGAGGAGGTGTGGCTGGAATTCCTTAGCTCCATGTAGGTGAAATGCAGGCAGCTGAACTTGTCTAGAGGCTATATGGCTCACTACAGTTTAGTGTTGAGGAGCCCCCAAAGATCCAGGTTATTTGGCTCTCTTGGTCTTCCAGTGGAGCCCTTATTCACTTCAGGTCCCTCAATCCTTTCCCCAACTCTTACACAATACTTCTTGAGCTCTTTCTAATATTTGGCTGTGGGACTTTGTATCTGTTTCCATCAGCTGCTGGATGAAGCCTTTCAAAAGAAAGTTATTCTACAGTCCTGTCCAAGCATAACAGAGTATCATTAATGGTGTCAGGAATTGTTTCTAACCCATGGGGTAGGTCTCAAGTTTGGCTAGTCATTGGTTGGCCATTCCCTCAATCTCTGCTCTATCTTTGTCCCAGCACTTCCTGTAGATAGGACACATTTTGAGTCAAAGGTTTTTTTGGTGTATTCATCCCTCTACTGGGAGTCCTGCCTGAGGACAGAAGGTTAACCATTTCAAGCTCCATATCTCTCATTGCTAGGAGTCTCAGATAAAGTCACCCCCACAGACTCATTGGAGCTTCGCCCACCTGAAGTCTCTAACATGTCCTAGAGATGCCTTTCTGTCCACCCTCCTCTGATTTCTGTTCTCTGACCTGCTCACCATACATCTGATTTCCCCACCCCCATGTACCTGGCATTACCCTTCCCAGTTCCCTTCCTCCCTCCAACTCAAATGACTATTTAATTTCACCTTCCCCGTCAGATCTAAGCATCCTCCCATGATCCTCCTTGTTATTTGGATTCTATAGTTCTGTACTTTATGACTAATATGCACTTGTGAGTATATGCCATGTATGTCATTTAGGTCAGGGTTACCTTACTCAGGATAATAATTTCTAGTTCCACCCATTTGCCTGCAAATTTCATGTTTTCCTTGTTTGTAATATCTGAGTACTAGTCCATTGTGTCAATGAACCACATTTTCTTTATTCATTATTCAGTTGAAGGATATTTTTTTCCAGTTTCTAACTATTACAAAAAAGTTGCTATGAACATTGTTGAGCAAGTATCCTTGTGGCATGGTGAAGTATCTTTTGGGTGTATGACCAGGAGTGGTATAGCTGGATCTTGGGGTAAACTAGACCTATTTTCTGAGAAATCATCAAATTGATTTCTAGAGTTCTTATACAAGTTTGTACCCTAACGGGGTGTTCCCCTTGTTCCATATCCTCACCAGCATGCTGACACTTGAGGTTTTGTTCTCATTCTGATTGATGAAAGTTGGAATCTCAGAGTTGTTTTGATTTGCATTTCCCTGATGACAAAGGATATTGAACATTTCTTTATGGGTTTCTCGCTTATTAGAGATTCCTCTGTTGAGAATTATCTGTTTAGTTGTGTACCCCTTTTTAAAAATGAGTTATTTATTTGTTGGTGTCTAACTCCTTGAGTTCTTTATATATTTTGGATACTAGCATTCTGTATTACGTGTTGTCCCCTGTACCAAATGTATTCAAGGCTATTCTCCACATTCAGTTCTATTATATTTAGTGTATCCTGTTTTGAGGGCTTTGATGAACATGCACTTGAGTTTTGCACAAGATGATGAATATGGATCTATTTGTATTCTTCTATTTGCAGATATCCATCGAGTTAGACCAGCACCATTGTGTGGGTTTGACCTCTTCATCAAAAATCATGTATCCATTCATGTGTGGGCTTATTTCTGGGTTTTTTATTTGATTCTGTTTATTAACCTGTCTGATTCGATACTAATAACATGCAGTTTTTATTACCATTGCTCTGTAGTGTAGTTTGAAATCAGGGATGGTGATACCTCTTCCAGATGTTCACTAATTGCACACACTTTTTTGGATTTTTGTTATTCCATATGAATGTTAAAATTTTTTCTTTCAAGGTCTATAAATAATTGTGTTGGAATTTTGATAGAAATTGTGTGAAATTTGTAGACTCCTTTTTTTGAAGATGGCCATTTTTACTCTGTCAATCCTACTGATCTAAGAGTACGGGAAAATTTTTCTATCTTTTTATATCTTCTTCAGTTTCTTTCTTCAGAGACTTGATTCTTCAATTTCTTTCTTTAGAGACTTGATTCTTTCTCTTGTTTGGTTAGAATTACACCAAGACATTTTATATTATTTGTGACTATTGTGAAGGGTATGGTTTCCCTACTTCCTTTATCAGATCATTTTTCATTTGTATAAAGAAGGGCAAATAATTATTTTCTTTGAGTTAATTTTATATCTAGCCACTTTGCTTAAGGCATTTATCAAAAGCTATAAGACTTCTCTGATCATGACAGTCAGAGGGTGGACAAGGAGGGGGATAAAGTCTGGATTGCAAAAAAAAAAAAGAATAAAAAAAAGTTCTATGATAGAATTTTTGTGGTCAATTACATCTACTAACATAATCTATGAATAAAAATAATTTGACTTCTTCCATTTCAATTTATATCTCCTTAATCACTTTTCGTTTTCTTATTGTTCAAACTAAGACTTTAAGTACAATATTGTAGGATAAGAGAGTAGAAAGCAGTGTCTTTTTCCTGATTTCAGGAAAATTGCTTTAACTTTTTATTAATTTAATGCCTATTGACTTGCTGTATATTGCCTTTATTTTGTTTAGGTATGCCTTTGCATCCCTGATCTCTCCAATATTTCTTTTTAACTTATAATTTTTATTGGATATTTCATTTATTTACATTTCAAATGTTATTCCCTTTCCCGATGCCACCTAGAAAATTCCATCCCCCCTCCTCTATGAGGGTGTGGCCCTGCCCACCCACCCACTCCCACTTCCCCACCCTCATATTCCTCTACACTGGAGCATCCAGCCTTTACAGGACCAAGGGCAGCTCCTCCCACTGATGCTGGACAAGATCATCCTCTGCTACATATGCCGCTGGAGCCATGAGTTCCTCCATGTGTACTCCTTGGCTGGTGGTTTAGTCCCTGAGAGCTCTGGTTGGTTGATATTGTCGTTCTTCTTATGAGGTTGCAAACCCCTTCAGCTACTTCAGTTCTTTTTCTAACTCCTCCATTGGGGACTCCGTGCTCAGTCCAATGGTTGACTGTGAGCATCCACCTCTATATTTGTCAGGCTTTGGCAGAGGTTCTCAGGAGACAGCTGTTATCTGGCTCCTGTCATCAAGCACTTCTTGGCATCCACAATAGTGTCTAGGTTTGGTGACTGTATATGGGATGGGTCCCCAGGTTGGGCAGTCTCTGGGTGGCCTTTCCTTCAGTCTCTGCTCTACATTTTGTCTCAGTATTTGCTCCTGTGAGAATTTTGTTCCCCATTCTTAGAAGAACCGAAGCACCTACACTTTGGTCTTTCTTCTTCTTGAGTTTCAAATGGTCTGTGAATCCACAGTAGCTTTTGAGTGGATAGGAAGACAATAGAACACTATTGGTTTGGTCATTCATAGGAAGACAATAGAACTCTATGGGCTTGGTCATTCATATGTCTTACAATGCCATGGACACAGATTTGAATAGATGACTGTTAGGATTACTTTCTTAACTTTATTATTATGGTCTTGAAACAAGAATAGTATGCCTTTGATCTCTTCCTATCCACTATAGCATATCCTTCTGATAACATACTGTATCACAATATATGTTTTTAATAGATATATTCTTTATTTACATTTCAAATGTTGTCCCCTTTCCTGGTTCCCCTAATCCATCTGCCCTTCCCCTGCTCACCAATCCACTCACTCCTGCTTCCCTGTCCTGGCATTCCCCTATACTGGGGCATCGAGCCTTCTCAGGACCAAGGGTCTCTCCTCCCTTTGATGTCCAACAAGATTATCCTCTCTGCATATGCAACTGGAGCCAAGGGTCCCTCCATGTGTACTCTTTGGTTGGTGGTTTAGTCCCTGGGAGCTCTGGGGGTATTGGGTGGTTTAAATTGTTGTTCCTCCTCTATGGCGCTGCAAACACCTTCAGCTCCTTGGATCTTTTCTCTAGCTCCTCCATTGGGGACCCTGTGCTCACTTCAATGGTTGACTGAGAGTGTCCCCCTCTGTATTTGTCATGCACTGGCAGAGCCTCCCAGGCTTTATTTACAATAAAGTAAATAAAATGCAATAAGCAAGCACTTATTGGCAGCCACAATAGTATCTGGGATAGTACAGTTTTGTAACTGTATATGGGATGGATTCCTAGGAGGGGCAGTCTCTGGATGGTTTTCCCTCAGTCTCTGCTCCACACTATGTCTCTGTATCCCCTCCTGTGGGTATTTTGTTTCCCCTTCTAAGAAGGACTAGAGTATCCATACTTTGTTCTTCCTTCTTCTTGAGCTTCATTTGGTCTGTGTATTGTGTCTCGGTGTTGTATTTGTCAAAGGCTTTTTCAGCATCTAATGTAATGGTCATGTGGATTTTTTTTCAATTTTTGATATGGTAGATTATATTAATGTATTTTCACATATTAAACCACCCCTATATCCCTGTGATGAACCCTACTAGATCCTGCTGGATGATGTCATTGATGTGTTCTTGAACTCATTTTGTGAGTATTTTATTGAGTATTTTTGCATCAATGTTCATAAAGGAAACTGTTCTGAAATTCTCTTAACTTCTTTTTCTAGTATCCCCTATATGGATTGATTAATGGAAAGGCATTGTTTAAATTTGGTTTTGTCTTGGAATATGTAGATTTCTCCTTCTATAGACATTGAAAGTTTTGCTTTGTGTTGTAGTCTGGGCTGACATCCATGGTCTCTTACAGTCTGCAAGACTTCTCCTCAGGTGCTTCTAGCTTGTAGACTCTGTTGAGAAGTCAGGTATAATTCTGATAGGTCTGCTTTTATATTACTTGGCCTTTTTCCCTTGTAGCTCTTCATACTCAATCATTGTTCTCTACATTTGTTTTTTTATTTATTATGTAACAGGAGGATTATCTTTTCTGGTCCAATCAATTTGGTGTTTTGTAAGCATCTTATATGTTTATAGGCATCTATTTCTTTAGGTTAGGTTATTTTCTTCTATGATTTTGTTGAAGATAGTTTCTGGGCCTTTGAGCTACGCATCTTTTTTCTATTCATATTTTATTTTAGGCTTGATCTTTTCTTGTTGTACCAAATTTCCTAGATGTTTGTCTTAGAAATATTTTAGATTTGGCCATTTTTTTGGTCAATATAAAGATTTCTTCTCTCATATCTTTAATACCTCAGATTCACTATTCCATCTCTTGTATTGTTTCAGTGATACTTGAATCTGTACTTGCTGTTCTCTTTCCAATTTCTTAGATTATTCATCCTCAGGATTGCTTCAGTTTAGCTTTTCTTTATTACTTCTACTTCTATTTTCAGGTCTTGAACAGTTTTAGTAATTTCCTTCACTTGTTTGCATATATATATATATATATATATATATATGTTTATATGAATAAATATTCATTTTTTTCTTTAAAGTCCTCTACCTGTTTGATCATATTTTCCTGTATTACTTTAACTGATTTTTTAAAATTTCCTCTATCATCTTCATAAGATTCCATTTAAGGACATTTTCCTGTGCTCCAGACGTTTTCGGATATCCGTGACTTGCTGTAGTAGGATAGCTGGGTTCTAGTGGTATCATATCACACTGGCTTTTGTTGATTGTCTTCTGATGCTGGCCTTTAGCCATATGGTTTCTCCTGATGTTGGCAGGCCTATTCATCCTTGATGGTACCATGCATCTGAGACTGCATGTAGAGCTGGTAGTCCCTGACAATAGCAGACCTCTGGGATTGCAGGTAAGGTTAGTTGTACCAGGTGGCATAGTCTTGCAGAGATGCAGTCAGAGCTATAAGTGCCTGATGGCTTTGGGTCCCTTGTTCCTGGTGACAGCAGGCCTCTAGAGATGCAGGCAGAGCTGTGGCCTGGGGAACTGAGGGCATATATAAAGTTTTTAATTTATTATTTATTTACTTTACAACCTGAGCACAGATTCCCCTCCTTCCTCTCTTCCAAGTTCTTCTTGACTTCCAGATCCTGACTCTCTGCATCCAGTCCTCCTCCCTTTCTTTACAGGAAAGGAGAGACCTCCAGTTGATGTTAACTAGTCTTTGCATATTGTCTTAGTTAGAGCTTTACTGCTATGAACAGACACCATGACCAAGGCAACTCTTATAAGGACAACATTTAATTGGTGCTGGCTTACAGGTTCAGAGGTAGAGTCCATTATTATCAGTGGAGGTACATGGCAGCATCTAGGCAGACATGGTGCAGGAGAAGCTGAGAGTTGTACATCTCCATCTTAAGGCTTCTAGTAGAATAATATCTTCCAGACAGCTAGGATGAGGGTCTTATAGCCCACACCTGCAGTGACACACCTACTCCAACAGGGCCACACCTTCTAATAGTGCCACTCCCTGGACGGAGCATTTACAAACCATCACACATACCAAGTTACAGTAAGACTAGGCACATCTTATCCTAATGAGCCTACACAAAGCAGCCCACTGGGGGTGAGGGTGGGGTGAGGGATAGTCCCAAAGGTGAGCAACAAAGTTAGTGACAGCCACCATTCATGCTGTTAGGTACCCCATGAAGACCAAGCTGCCTAACTGCTACATATTTGCAGAAGGCTTAGGTCAGACCCAAGCAGGCTCCCTGATTGCCAGTTCAGTCTGCATAAAACCCTATGAGCTCTGCTTAGTTGATTCTGTGGTTTTTCTTATGGTACCCTTGACCCCTTTGGCTCCTACAATCCCTCCTCCTCTTCTGCAGGATTCCCAAGCTTTGTCTAATGCATGGATGAAGGTTTTCACATCATTCAGTTGCTTCCATCATGAAGCAACTGATTCTTAAAGATACTCAATAGGATATTTTACCACTCTCTCTTTCCTTTGAGAAAGATGCCTCATGTTGGTGAGCTGCTTTGCTACATGTATGTTCTCTTGCTCCCTCTGTGTGTTCTCTCCTGCAATTATTGGAAAATGTGGTTAAGAATAATCACCATTGATAATGGGTAGTCTGGATTTTTTTTTTAAGAAAAGCATATTCACTGAAAAGAATTAGATTATATTTGGATAAGAATGGCTAATTTTGGCTTGGGGAAATGGGTTATTTGGTGACAGTTTGATACATAAGTGTAAAGACCTGAGTGCAGTCCAAGAGAACTAATAAAAAAAAATCTATCAGCACTAGCTTAAAATCCCAGTTTAGGTACCAGGGTTGGCAAAATTGGAAGGTGCCTGGAGCTTGCTGGGCAGCTGGCAGAGTGAAATTGGTATTCTCCCAGCTCGGTGTTGCACTCTTAAAGAAAAAGTAAGAGGGGGGGAGAGAGAGAGAGAGAGAGAGAGACAGAGAGACAGAGACAGAGACAGACAGACAGACAGACAGACACATGTACAAGTACCAGCATACTCGTATGTACACATGAATGTATATGTGGACAAACCCACACCACATGAATGGCTCTTCTGGACTCTGATTGCCCTTACCACCAAGTAAAGGAGAAGCTGAGAGTCTGGTTAGGCAGTCACTGAATGTGATCATTTTCTTTCTCCTTGAGCCATTAACACAGTTCCAAATGCATGTTCTTGCTCCCTGAACTTTCATCATCAGCTGATGATGAAAATTAATAATAGTTGTCTGCGAGGGAACATTGATGAAAAGTTGCTACTTTAAAATATCCTGAAACCGCATGCCATCAATTATTTTCTCTAAATCCTGAGAGTTTTTACTCACAGACACAAATAATTGTGATATAATTATCCCTCTTCTTGTCTCTTTACCTCTGGCGTCTGAGTCACAGAAGATTTGTCAAAGGTTTTTGTCCATTCTTCACAATATTTCACTTCCATCCCATGCAACTCTACAGTTCTAAAGTAAAATTGTTAAATTAGTCTTGAACTTTAAAAAGAACTAATATTTGCTTATTTGTAGCAATTGATGTAGTTTCAGTGTTGAGATATATTCGGATATATTTACATCATATATCATAACTGCTGTGCTTAATGATGACTTTTAAAATTTGTTTAAATAAGATTGTATAATTTTAACATTTTTAGCTTTCTTATTTTCTATTTCTGTATTTCCCTATGCAATGTAAAGTGCTCATCTGTTGAATTATAAAAGAATTCATATTTATCTGCCGTTGAAGAGAAAAATTGCATTAAGGCGAACTAAGAGAACATTTATTTGGTCGTGGCTGAAGAAATTAGCCCTTTTAGAGTTGAACGTGTGGCAGAAGAAGACCGAGGAAAAAGGTAGAGAGGTAGTGCTAATCTTATCAAAAAGAAGGGAGTTGGTCCTAATGTTGTCATGGTGTGAAAAGGAAGCGAAGACTCCACGGTTACATCACGCGATAAGACGTGGGAAAGGGAAATCAATTTTGAGTAGTTCATGAATTTTTTTTTCAGCTCCCACAAGGAGTCTCCTTAACTGCCCCACCCTAACCTCCTCATTAGCAGCCCTGGTAATTTTCCACACGCTGGACATGAAAGCATGCGCCTATGCCTGTGTTTGACACTCTAGAATTTTCCCAACCATTTCAGATTCACATGAAAAAAAAATACGGAAGGAACTAGACATCAGGGTTTAGTCAGAGTGTAGCCAGTTCTTCTAAAACTCACTTTCTTGGTTTTGTTTGTTTTTATGAAACACTCAGATTATTGTTTATGTCTGGGGAGGAGCCTTCTTTGATTTTATGGATAGATTATATTGTATTAATGATATAAATGTATAATGCAGTTTGTTTAATTATTGTTATATTCCCTGGTAATTTACCATCCTGACCTCTCTCAGCATCTATACTGCATAATATTCCAACATCCTTTCATCTACTTTAGGAAAAATCAACATCAGTGGGTCTCTGCTAAAAGCCTAAAGTGATGTGTCAATGTGTTCAGTTCTTGCTTTGCAGCTGTAACTGATTTAAGCTAGAGAGAAATATTACAGAGTTTATATTATAAGCAAGGTTTAATGTGTTACCAAGATTTATTTTTAAAATATAAGATTTTTTTGTTTACATGATGGTTTCCATCTTTAAGGAGACAATAAAAGTAATGACTCATTACTAACTGAATGTTTAAAGATTTATTTATTCCATTCTATTTCAAATTCTGTTTCCTTGCTCTGCTTTCGTGAATCAGCCATTTTTGTCAAATCTATTTCACCTAAATGATTCAGTAAACATAATAGAAGAACACTTGTGTTATTTTATTAACTAATCCAATGTGTTCCAAAAGTATATCTATCTGTCAATAATATATGTCAGAGCATGTTTCTTAATTTTGTTGGAAACACTACCTTGCACAATGTTTTTCCTGTGGAAAACTTTTTCTCCTGGGAGTATTTAATTGCATTCAGACGTCTTCCAGAGATTAAAAATGTTGCAAATGAAAAGCAAATTGTGCTCAGATCTGAAAGGGTCTGGGTCAGTTTATAACACATGCATGGAAAAATGCTATTAATTACACTTTAAAGGCGAATTTGAAGAGGTCTTTGAACTCTGTCTGCATAAGCCAGTGTCTCCACCTGCCTTTCTGAACTATTATTTAAATGGTGACTTTTCTCAACATTGTTAAATCCAGAGACTACAAGTTATATCACAATTCAGAACCATCCCAAGGACATAGAAAATGTTCATGAGCAGGCATGCTCATCAGCTCTTTCAGGGTACTGTTTGGACATCCTTCATATTGGAGGACAATGTCCACTACTTCAATGCATTTGTTCTGTTTCTAATTCTGACACTGAAAGCTTTACAGTCCAGGAAAGAACAAGTGAGCTGTTTGAATAATGGTTTCCCTATATTTGCACAGTTTTCTGTTCTTAGTTGCTAGATAACCATCTAAATACACTGCATGTAGCACCACCCTGATACTTCTTCGTGAATACAAAAAGAATAAAGAAGACCTAAGAATGTCAAACTCCGGCACCATCACTGAAATTTTTTCTCTTGCAAATGTCCCTAGGAACATCCCAAACTTGTTTGTCTTATTTTTTTCATTCAGATTCTGTAGACTTGGACAAAGGTATAAGAGATGTTCTTTCAAACACTGAATGAGAAATGCTTTCCCAGTAGAAGTTCTTTAAGAGGTGCAAACTTCCTTTGGGAATATTGTAAAAAGACAGTTTGATTCTTCCAGTGCTTAAAATTTCTTTTCTGTGTAACTACTCTTCTGCTTGGACATAGGATTCCTTTGTCTCAGAAATTCTCTATTTCTCATTCTTCTGCTACTCAACTCACACAGAGGACAATAATCAAGAGATGAAACATATAGAGAAGGTATATTTAGAGGCTGGATTGAATTTCCTCTCAGACAAAATAACCTCAGATCCTAGTAACCCTTAAGGGTCAAATGTTTCTACATCAAACTCTGAGATTTCAGGAGGATCCTTTAACCATCAAAAGGGCCAAATCATTTAACAGTATGCTGTGTTTATGCTACTGTACAATGTAATCTGGCCATTTACCAATTCAACCAAAATTTCCCTCCATTCATATTTAATTTTCTATGAAATAGCAATAATCTATGAATGGTATGTTAATATATAATGATTATTCAATAATAAAATGAAAATATATGCATCATATTGCTAATTAGGAGCTATAAGATTCTACTACTAAGCACCTACAAATATGAAAGGTGTTTGGTTGTTTGTATCTCAACCATACTTTAACATTTGTATAAGATAAGCAATATAGTATTCATCACTACTAAATATATTTTCTTGTGACTATTGTATATTGGAAATCATATGTCCTTTATTATTCAAAACCAACACTAGATTCAGGTAGAAGAATGGCCTGTGTCACAGCTTCAGCTGATTTCAAAATCTTGTTGCTTGAAGCCACTGAAAGTGAAATTATTTTTTAAAAAGGCTAAAGTTACCATTCTTATGTGTTCTTTATGCTAGCACTTAATCCAAAAAGTCCAGAAGAATTTTAAGATTCTATAATGTATTCAAAGAATGTTTGCCTTCATCTGATTGGCATGAGATTAGCCATTTATTTTTTAACTTGTTACCAGAGATATTTTTGTAACTGGATATGAAAAAGAAGCTCTTTGGGGAACCATGTCGGGATTAGGAAAGGGAATGTAGCTAAAAGGTGTATAGTAAAGAAAAGGTGGAAAACTATAAAAAGTCAGCATTGGCACCCTACAGGCAACTTTACATCTCATGTAATGAGGCTGTGGAGATAATTATAGTTATCTAACACTTTCTAGAGTTATTATCATTAACCAAACATAATTTTGTTCCTCCTAACCACCTGCTGGTTGAGGGAGATGATTTGGAAAGCACAGACAGTTGTGATCTCTTTGTAAGAATTCTACATAGAAATAGCGCCTTTAAATTGAGGACTACTGTCCTACATGCTAATTAATGCCAACTCTACTCAGAACCACCTACATCTGGAATAATTAGCTATGCATATCGCAGCCCCCATTAGACTTCCCAACAGGCTCATTTCTTAGTGTAGGCCTTACCTCGCAAGCCAGCTATTGAAACTTGGAGGTATGTCAAACCCCAGCTATGCAAACTATGGATTCTGGCTTTGTTTATCAAGAATGTATCATCCTGATCCAATAAATTTCCAAAGGAATTCTGGAGTGAAATTCGGAGGCGGGGAAATGTTTTTTTTTTTTCCCCAAAATAAACAAACAGTATCATGCTAGAAAGATATGTTACAAATTCAGTATTATTTCGTGGGAGAAGTACATGTTCAAAGAACATGATTTCATATATGTTGAATGTGCTAATGAACCACAGGAGGTCCCCATTATATATTTTAATTCTTGGCTTTCCAGATAGGTATTAGAGATTTGTAAGACAAAGATATATCATTGTCAGTGTGTATTGATTCATTCACACAGTTTTTCTCTAGCATATATGTCAGTTTTGAACTCCACATATTTTGGTATTTGAGATACAAATGATGTATACACAAGGGTTAACTGATGAAAGCCAACTTTGAAGATTTTAAGAACCGGATTTGCTTCTGAAGCTGTTCTAATTTTCTTTATTTGTATGCCTAAATCCGCAAGCGTGGTGAACGGAACAGGCAGTCCTGTACATTTAAGAAAAGTAGCACTACAGTGTTTGAAGTTAGCTGGAAGAAAAACAGTTGTGAAGATTAAAGTTATTTGGCTGGAAAGAGAAAGTAGAAAAGATGTAAACAAGACCAGGCCAATGATCCAGAGAACAGTTTTGTTTTGTTTTGTTTTTCTTCCGTTATTGAAAATAGATTCTTCTCTCATACAATACATGCCAACCACATTTTTCCCTCCCTCCACTCCTCTCTATTCTCCCTACCTTCCCTCTCCCCAAAATCCACTCACCTTCTGTTTCACTTCAGAAAGGAATAGCGCTGAAAGAGACAGCAATCAAACAGACGACAGACAGTAAGCCAGACAAAAGCCCTCATATCAAGGCTGGACAAGGCAACACAATAGGAGGAAAAGAGTCTGAAGACCAAATTTAAACCAAAAACCAAAAACAAAAACAGTCTGAGGCATGCCCAGTCTCACTGTTAAGAGTCCCTTGCCCCCAAAACAGCCAAGCTAATAACCATACGCGTACACAAAGGTGTTGGTGCAGACCCATTCAGATCTCATGCGTACCACATCATTTTCTGTAAATCCATATGCGCCAACTTAGATAATTTAATAGGCCACGTTCTTCTGGTTTCCCCTGACCCTTTTGATTCCTATAATCTTCCCCTGCCCTCTTCTGTGTAGTTCCAATCTTTTACCACGACTGCATTTTAGGATTTAACAAGAAACTTAAACAGTAGCTCCTACCATTTGGAACTGAACTGAAACATTTTACTAAGAACTCCCAACTGACATATGTTCAAATAGTTTATTTAATATCAATTCAAAATAAATAGTAAACATATTTAATTCAAATATCTTGGAATGTTTTTAATATATTAATTTAAACATTAATCAAGGAATTAAAATTAATAAATGGAATGTTTTTAATATATTAATTTAAACATTAATCAAGGAATTAAAATTAATAAATGGAAAGAGAACCTCAAAAGTTCAATATTAACTGTTATTTTGTAAATAAATCAATTTCAACACACACACACACACACACATACACACACACGTTGTAGATATCCTATACAGAAGACAATGCTCTACACAGAAGCCATAGGTTAACAAACAAAGAAAGCCCACTATGAGGTATGGGATGTGCTTAGTTGTATTGTTGTCTAGTGATTGCGAAGGTGCCGAAAACAATTCAGACCATTGTCATTGTTCTTAATTTGGCATAAGGACCTGAGAGTAAGACCCCATTGCTGATAATATTACAGTCATTGGTCACAGGACATGGAGAAATCAAGCTAGCACTGATCTGAAAGTATCCTTTCCATTAGTTAACACCCATAGTGCCAAAAGATGTACAAAGGCTGCTGGTGGAGAAACACCATCATTGGTCTTATCCCATGGTGAACATCTTCAACTACAATAATGGCTGGCCTAGTAAGATATGCAAGACCTGCAGTTGTAGAACAAATGACTAAGGGTAGTCAGGGCCTTATCCAGAATGAAACTCATTCCTAGTGCTATAAACCTAGTAAATAACTTGTAGCTGGGTGTCACATACAATACTAGTATTATTTTGCTAAAGGAACATAAAATCAAACTGCCTTTAAATTCTTACATTTATATGCACAGAGAAAATCTAAGTCCTGATGATTAAAGTTTTGTTATACAGTGGGTGTCACTTAATTCAGGTACTCATGACTAATAAAAGAATAGAGAATAGGTGATTTAATAGTGCTCAGCTCTAAACAGGACTTTCATATCAGCCTAACATAAGGTTTGCAGCATATGGTAGGAAAAGGAATAAAATCTGTAACAGCCAGAGGCTAGAGAACACTATTCTCAAATCATTACTATATTCTGAATGTGGCAAGGATGTAGCACTTAAGACTTTATAGCAGTTTTGATTTCCAATCAAAGACCTGCACACGATCAAGACAATAAACACAGCAACATGAAGAGGGAAGGGATTCAACAGCTTGACTTCTAGCTGTTGGCAACTAATGGCCTCTGAGGACAAAAGAGTCCTTTGCTTTTTGTGGTGTAGGCTGCCAAACCTCCAGATGATGGTGTCCTTACCTGAATTAGGATGTTTTTTAAAGTAAAAGAAGACTTGAAGTTGGAGGGTATGTCCGAGTAGTTGTATGGAGGAGTTGGAGGAAGGATCTGAGGAAAATATTATCTAAACGCATTCTATTAATTACCAAGAATAAATTTCATTAATACATTTTGAAAGGTTTCAGAATGGTTGTATGTATTGTGCTGAACCAATTAACTGATGGTTTCCATAGGCCAGGAGAAAGGAAATTATTCGCTGCTGTCTTGAAAGTTTTCCAGTGACAAATTTAGGGCACTTGTGGTATTGAAGAATGATGATATTTTGCATGTCCTGTGTTGTCTGCTAATAAAGTGACCTAAGCTCTGAATTAGATGTGTAAAGCATCCCTCTCTAGGGACAGGCTGGTAAGTGTAGAGGGTGCTTATCTATTGTGCTCCATGTGTTCTTAAAGTTATTGTTTCCTTGGTTGTTTGGCTTTTGTTTGCCATTGACTTTTATAACTTCATGGTCAAGTTGATTATTGTATAACATTCTAGGGTCTAGAAAATATTAAGGATGTACTAAATCTTGACCCAAGGAGAGTAAAACATGATTTTCTTCAGAAATGAAGATTACCAGGGAACTAGGAAGCTCAAGGAACCTACCCAAATATTTCTCAGATGATGTGAATTTTATTGTAAAAACTTTCAACAACAATGACTCACTATTCTTGAGTGATTGCTTGAGTTAGTGCCTTAAATACATGAGGTTTAACCATGTCCAAATTGGTAATTAGATGATGGGCAATAATTTACTACCTCCTTTTGTAAGCACTGGAGATCCTGTTATTTGTAAAATTCTTCACAAGTTACTGAAATCAAATTAAAGCACATCATAAATTTTATTGTTTTATGTGTGAATTGATTCTTTAAAACTACTATGTAAATATAAGTGACATAAAAACAAAAGGGAAATTGGAAGAAACTTATAGACAACTCTTCAAATATTCTCAGTACTAATATAAACTTATAGTAGAAATCATTAGAAATTCCAGCCTGAGGATTCTACCCCGTCTTTGGTTATTGAATTCCTGGAAGAAAAACAAATTCACAGACTTTTTATTTACAATATACCTTAATCAGTACAACAGCTTGGCAGCTGCCTATCCTTTATGTTGTTAGAATCTACTTTCCTATCAATAACTCCTAGTAATTACTTAAAATCTCTGACCCAAGCTCGTGAAACTTCAACCCTACTTGTATCTCTTTTGCCTAACTGTTGGCTGTTGGCATCTTTGTTCACCAATCAAAATTAACTTGGGGATAGGGTCACAGGGGTTACATGCAGACTCCAAGTCTTAGGGTCCTGCACTTAACATTCCAATAAATAATAAAAGACAAAATCTCATCATGGACTTGAGAATCTGATTTCTCTCTTGGTAATTGTGGAAATGAAAACTATGTGAGCTGTGTGTGACTGGCAATGAGAGAATAGTTAACCTAAAATAAGATTGCTAGAAATCTAAAACGTGACTCCCTCACCAAGCTCTTGGTTTTAGAATTGAGGGTGAAGTAATGATACGTTAATGTCTGGTTCCAATACTGAGCTAATTAAATGGAAATGATTTCTTGTTCAGGTTGGCAGGTCCTTGGCAGGTAAGGCAGCACTGGAGGGTTGAATGATCCTTATCAGTATCTGTAACAAGGACAAAATAACTGATAAATATGCAACACTTCCAGAAGACCTGACTCAACTCCACAGACAGGATTGCTTTGTGTGTTCAGCACCACCGAGATACCAGCAAAATATTTATTAAATGTAAACCATGGCTTACTGCATTAGTATGAAAAAGTCTTAGTTTTATATGCTATTTTAAAGAATGACCTTTCAAAGAGAAGTGAGAATCAGAAGCAAATAGAAATTTTCAGTGCTTTCATTTTTAAACTTAATTTTAGAAATTGTAATTTATAAAACTAGTAAATTATGCTAAAATGGTGACCCTTTTGTAAGATAGTATCATACTAGAGATAAAATTTTGCTTTATTTGAAATGTTAGTAGCTGTCCTTTTGTAGAAATGAGACTCATAACATCAAGAAAGAAGGATTTTGTTACAATGTAAGAAACTTGAATATTATTTACTCTTTTATTCTCTTCACATGCTTTAATTAAAGAAGCATGAAAGAGGGGAAATCCACAAAGGAAATTCCATAAAAGACTAATGCCCAATGCATCAATTATACAGTTATCAATAACAAGCTTGTAAATACATGTTCAAGTATGTGCATGTGTGAGCACACACACACACACACACACACACACACACACACACATCAAATATAATTCAAGCTAGTTGGTGGAGAAAAATTGAGGTGCAGTCCAAACAGGACCTATCTGTGTTGCCCTTCACACTCACTAGTATTTGTGTGTGACTAGCAATCTTGGATTATTAATTGTGAAGTAATTCAGGATTTTTTGAGCAATATAAGATTTAGTTTTCTAATAATAACCATAAGGAAATGTAAACCATGCTTTTGGAAAATCATTGGCTTCCTAGACAATCAGTGCTCTGTACAACTTTGGGATTTCAGGAAGGTATTACTTTCTTTATTGTGTAAAGTATTTAAGAAAAGCAATGTGCTGTTGAACACTGCAAACCTACTTTAGAACAAGTTTATCAGTGACTGCCACTTTAAGTTTTACTCTATAGATTTCAGTATGGAATCACTCTATTACCCAGGCTGTAATGCCATCATCTGTCCAGGTAGGAGTGGGAGAATCAAGAAGCATTTTATAAGAAAAATGATGTAGACAATTTTATTCCTTAGGACTAGTTTTTTCCCTAATTTCTATGAAGAATCATGGTTGATCTGCAAAAT
The DNA here is from genome assembly GCA_036184795.1 of Tokudaia tokunoshimensis. Lineage (NCBI taxonomy): Eukaryota > Metazoa > Chordata > Mammalia > Rodentia > Muridae > Tokudaia > Tokudaia tokunoshimensis. The sequence goes on from BTHU01000015.1 coordinate 73,210,717, forward strand.
TCCTGTATCATAATGAAATGTTTTGCTCAAAAAATTTTTCAGGCAACTATCTCATAAGGAATGAACTGATATAATGTCTCCAGTCTTAACAAAATTATTTTTATACAATTGAGGGTTAGAGAAATTTAGTAAATGGCAATTAGTTCAAAGCATTTTAAAACAAGACTATTCAGTTCAGTTTATTAGACCACTGTCCTTCCATAGGAAATACTACAAATAGGGTTTCTTAAATGTATTTGTTTATAGTAATTCTAAAATAGGCATATGTGTCTTCTTGGTGTGAGTCCTTTTCCTGAGTTACAGATCGCTGCATTCTGTCTGCTTTCACATGGTCACAGAGAATAACCAAGCTTTCTTCTTGTAGGAACATCAGCCTTATCATATCAGAGCTCCAAGCACATGATGTCTTCGAATCCTAATTCCTACTTCCTTCAACTAAAACAGCTTTGGGTTAAGGTTACCATCTACAAATTTTTTCAGAGATGGGATTCTGTCCATAGCACTGTATTGCTCATAGACTCATTTTCATATAATATCACATACAAAATGCAGTCAAACTTTGCTTGCTCCAATATCAACTGTAAACACTAGAGTCTTGAGGCAAAAGAATAGTTTTCTTTGGCTTGGTGTCCTTTCCTCCAAGTCATCTCCACCCTGTTTCTGACGAGGGAGTGAAAAGAATATAATCTCTTGTTGCTAGAGGCTCAGTTCCTCCCTTTACTTGAAGACCACACATATCATAGCTTTATTGGAGATTTATAAAATTCTACAGCCTATATTCATTCCATCCTTCCCTATGGCCTCCTCCATTCCATTATTTCCAAATGGTGATGTTCCTCTGGATATAATTACATTTCTTCCCTTGAGATGCCTCATTTTACTGATGAACTATATCCATGTTCTATTTTTATCAGATATCATTCACTCTGTCTTCACAAGCTCAGATGTTCACAATAAAATACAAAGGACCAGGGTCTTAGTTAACATGAATGCACCAGCCTACGTATGTGCAATCCCGAAGTCCAAGATAAAATGGTATTCAACTCAACTCCTGGTCTTCCGGTGGTAGTTTTCTCAGTATGTCTTGTCATGGGGATGGAAGCAGAGCCCTCTAGTGTCTTTTATTTTAATGACACTAATCCTTTAGGCTTAACCTCTGCAATGAGTATTAAAGCTTCAATTTACAGAATATAAGGGGGAATAATTCAGCTCATAACATATCATCTAAGTAGACACAACACTTTTAAGTTTTATTATTTGGTTTGATGTTTAATCCTATCAGAATCTCTAAAACTGCCCTAGCCTACTCAACCTATGTGACCTTCAGAAGGTCACAAAGTGGAGAGTGCAGTTATGTGTTAACTATCTGTCCATTCCATCTGCCAATGCAGTGGACTAATTTCCCCATGTCTGCTTTACATGTGGGTTCATGCTGAATAGGCCTTCTCTGTCTGCTTCCTAGGATTCTTAAACATAGTAGTTCTACAAAAGCCCATAGGCCATTTCCTGAATACCTGTCTCCCTTTTATACTTGAAAAAACTCCCAAAGTAGGTTACCTCTGTATATTTTTGGTTACTGGTAATTCTGTTAAATAACTAGTTTTGATACTGTTGTTGAATAGGTGCCTGTTGACTGGGTATTCCAATACAATATAATGAGTTGCCTCATAACCTACCTCCATATGGACCCAACTATGATGGACTATTTCCTTATTTCTTTAAGTTTATTTTGATGAATAGTTTGTCACAATAGTAAGGAAGGTAACTAATACAGGTAATTGGGAACAAAAAGTTTGGGTATTAATAAGTTTAACCTGAAAGACTATTTAATCCAGTTTATTAGAGCAGGCCTCCCTGTGGTATCAAACTTGGTACAATGAGACTCAATAATACTAGGAAGATGCCCTTCTTCAAGGCTAAATGAAGTCCTATGAGCGGGCAAAAGAGTCAGAGATACTGCCCAATGTCATTGCTAGAAGTCCAACAAAACCTCAATTTAAAGAAGTACAGCTTTGTATGCAGAGGACCTGGTGCAGACCCATGCAGGATATGTGGTTGCTGCTTCAGTTTCTGTGGTCTCCTATGAGTCCTTTGATACTGACGGCAGTGCTCTGGTGTCCTGTACTCCTGGTTTTTAAAAGAGACACAAGGGACTGTTCTGTCTGGTACTAGATGAGGGGTCATTCTCATCACATTTTAGCAAGATACTGCACATACTGCATTTTCTCTGTGTCCTAAAAATCTGAATCAGAGTGAGGCCACAAGCATGAAGTCTCAGAACCACTGAACTTAGGCTATGTCACAGTTGCTGCTCAGTTCACATCTTTAGCTCTACCATGAAAGAGAGCAGGAAGTGGAACAAAGATTTGAACATGTAACATTTGGTGGAAAGGAAGGACTCTAATTTTGTAGCCACACTGGGCTGGAGAGACTGCTCAGAGGTTAACATTACTATTCATGTTCTTCACATGAAAAACTGAAAAAAAGTGATGAAACAATACCAGAGTTTTCACAATAAGAGAAGGAAACACAAAATACTCTAATATTTTATGGTTGAAGAAATTTTATTAAAGCTCTTGTCTTAGTCTGTTTACCTAACACTAGAAGAATACCATGAAATGAATAAAATTGTGGAGATTTGTTCTCCCTGATTCTGAAAGTCAGGGAGTCCCAAGGCCACACTCTGAAGAGTCCTTCGTGATGAACTACCCCATGCTAGAAGGTAGAAATACAAAAGAGCAAGAGAGTGAAGGGGAACCAAACATTCTCACAACAAACCTACTCATGAAGACATCGATCTATTCATAAAGGCAGAGCCAAAAACACAATCCCCTCATACAAGTTATGCTTTTTAGGACTGTTCCACTGGGATCAGGTTCCAAACATTTGAACTTTGGGTGACACATTAAAATCTCAACACCCAAGTTGATCATGTAAAAAGAGTTAAATCACTACAAGACAACCTATAGCTCATTAAAATCACTGCCTCATTGGAAACAGAGAGAATGGCCAATAAGCATGAGATCATTAAGTTACACATCTAAAAATGACTTGAAATACACACAATAAGAGAAAGTATGGGTGTGATTTTCCTTATTATTTTTGTATCATTGCTAAAATTCATCACAGAGACATTTTAGCCTTAAAGATTATGAAAAGTCAATTTCTAATAACTATGTTAAATTTAGTTATTGAATTTTCATCTCTTACAAAAAAATGGAGAAAAGAAATAAGAGAAACTTCATGCCATATGTTACCAGTTTATGAACACTTGGGAAGACGTGTTTTATTTGAACTATCTTTTATAATGTAACAAAAGAAATGTCAGTTATGTGCATGTCAACACATTGTAAATCTATGATCTCTACACAGTGCCATATGGGAATATAAGAAGCTATAATGTCATAATGTAGTCACCAGGAGAATGTGAGAGAAAATAGAAAGTCAAACACAGGCAACACTGCTCTCAAAATCTGCTTCTGGCTCAATATAATGTTTGCAAATAGGAAAAGAGAACATATGGCTAGATTAGAGAGGGTGATGTCACTGTGTAAATCCTCTGCCAATATCTCTCATGTTGCAAACTGAAGGGTCTAGTAATTGTACCAAAAGGGCAAGACAAATAAATATGTCAAGTTAACCAAGACAAAATAAATAGGTTCATATTGTCTTCATTATAATGTACATGCTTCTCCAAAAATAAGTGAAAAAAATCTATATTTAGAGTATCCTATCCAAGAACTAAAAATATACCAGGCACATACTTGAAACAGCATGGAAACATTGTAATTAATTATTATATTCAGTGTTATTTAGTACCACTAAATATAGAACTATAAGCCAATTTCCTTTACAGGAAGGAAGGTTATATCACAGGCAATGCCAGTAATTCCAAAAGGAAGGAATGTCTAAAGCCATTCCCGAACTTAAAGAGAGTGGGCACATTGATATTAAGGGTAGCCATGGGATCATGCTTTGCATCTTTAGCTTCCTGTAGTACAAGTTTTGAATGGTCTAGAAACTAAGATGTGTGTTGTACTTGATGGGAGCAGGTCACAGAGAGGTTATGACATTACATATCACATCTGGTTCCAAATCTCTTGTTTTTCTCTTCTTTCTGTCTCCAGGGAGTTGAATAGACTCTTCCCATACACCCTGCTGCTGCATTATAGGCCTGGAAAAAAGAAAGAAAAGCCATAAAATAAAACCCTGGAGATCATCAGGTAAAAATAAATCCCCCCTTCCACAAGCTGTTTTGCTCAAGTACTTGGCCATGGCACTGAGAAAAAAAAATGACTACAACAGATATAAATATAAAAACAATGTTAACTCTTTTAAAAGATTATTTAGCATATAGTCAATACACTCAGATGGAGGCTTTCATTGATCCACATTGAATCGAAACTCTCCCTTGACAGCACCTTCCCACAACTCATTTGAAGGATGTCTACACACCTCAAATTTTGATAACATTTTACACCATCACAAATGGAAGATGATGAGGTATCTAGAACACTTACTGTACTTGTTTGTACTTTTTGACAAATCAAAATCACCCTGTGAGCCTGATAAGAAAGTCTCAACTCTCACTGAGGACATATGTCTAGATCTTACATGTTACTTGGTTAAAAACAAATTATTGAAAAATACGAAGTTTAGTTCATGTTAGATTTTTGCTATAAGGACTTTTTAATCACTTTTCTTCTTTAATTATTAAGTCTGTAAGACATAAGTACCCAAGTTGTTTTACTTTATAATTGTCAGGTCTGTTCTTCAAGCTTTGAAGCAGTAGAAGTAAACACTCAAGCAACTGTAGATAGAGGGTAAAGGAAACCTAGACAAATTTTATACTTACTTCTAATTGTGCCATAGGTACAGTGGACTGAGGTGGTAATGTGAAGGAAACATTTGCCTCTTAAGTACAAGTACAACTAGAATGGGCAGGAAGAAGGTACCTGAAGATCTCCCAAGAGCTACTACTAACAGTGAAGATATCAGCCAGCCAAGGAAGACTGTGGAAGTCCTCGGAAGTTGAGAGAGTGAAAGATGCTAAAATTGAAAGAGCAAAAGGATATGAAGAGTGAAAAACAGAAAGATCTGCAAACTTGGCCCCAAGAACAATCCAAACAACCCCCTTGATCTCTGATTAATGAGAAGCTTTAAACCATTAGAAATGAGTTTTTATGTCTTTAGTGAAGACTTATAACAAAAGAGCAGAGTCTCTTACCTCCCAAGCTCACAGATTTAATTATGTTTACAAAGAGGTAGCCCACTGGAAGGTAAAGCCATAGCTACAGAATAACAATCTGGAGACCTAACATTACATCCTTACATAATGCTGACCTAAAGGGTACCTATTAGTAAATGCCATGTTTGGCATTTATACTTTGTCGTTTGGATAGAGTAACAAGCCCTCAACTGATTAGTAGTACACTTAAATTGTAGATTTCAGACATAGATTAAACTCAGATATACATTGAATGTATTTAGATTCAAATCACCATTATCTACTCTTGCCTGATTTCCAGATTGTTGGCATAGAAATTCAGTCTTGAATATTTTCACATTTATTTTTCAAATTTCCCCTTTTGCTCTCTCTTTTCCTCCTTGCCTCCATAATGTAATATATATACACCATACAAACACACATAGAGACACATATGATAACATATAAAAAGTTTAACATATGCGCATGTGTGTGTGTGTGTGTGTGTGTGTGTGTGTGTGTGTAATTTTCCAGCTAACCTAATTTATACACGAAGTACAAATCTACTAAAGGGCTAAGTTGTGTGATTATTCTTCGGGTACCATGAACAAACTAATTCCAGTCAAGTCTAACTTAATGAACCAATATGTGTACTTACAGAAACATGGGTGGAGTATTATTCACAGGAACATTAAAACTCATAGGCAATTGTGCTACCAAAAATGCCCATCTAAGAATGAGTGAGCACCCATAAAATACCCATGCCTAGAACTCTGCACAGCATACAGTCATTCTCCAACAACACAGTCCTCTCTCATCATTTGATCACTTCTTTATATCATTGGGTTGTACTTTGGGAATCTTGTCACTTTCATAAAAGTCTCAAGCTTGTAAGTTTTATTGGCTCCCTAAATCTCGTAAGTCTCTTCTGTTCCTTCAGCAATGAATAGTTTTAGTTCATAGGAAAGCACTATAAAATAGTCCACCTTTCCTCAAGCTCTCAGATTCATTCTCTTACCTTTTCCATGATGCTACCTAAACCTTGGAAGAAGTGATATTGGTGCTGTATTATTTTATTTTTGTATAGGTGAACATTGGGTGACTATCAAGAACAGAGCCTGACTGACTGATTCTCTGCAATAACCAGCTTCTACAACAAAGGTTGACAGAAATGCTAGTCTATAGACAGCACCATAAGTGTTTAGAAAGTAATTTATCACAAATATCATCTCCAGTTAGCAAAGCAGTAGAAGAATGCTTTCCAATGGGTAGCCTATGACTTTCCAATCCACAGACCTTTGCTCTGGATTAGAGTACCAGAACTACTTTCTTTTCTGTGGAGTAAGTCTTAGATCCAAATGGAGAACAGTTGGTTTTACTCATAACAGCCAGGCCTTTAATATACCATAGACCTTTAACATGACCTTGGACACATTTGTCCTGGCTTGTTGATAGTGTAGTGCAAGGTCTGTAACCAAGCAGAGTTTTAAGTGACAATTCTCCCTCAGCAGCCTGCATACCACCATGACATGAGCCAGATACAATGAAGACAATCCTACTTCAGTTCCCAATCCATACCTCTATTTACTGCAACAAAAGTATAAAGCATCTTCAGCAGAAGAGTTGGACAATTTAGCTGTGGCTTACAACTAGCAGTAGTATGTTTCCATCATAACTTGCAAAACTTCAGGTTTCCCACTGACCTACATCTCACAATAAAAGTAACCCACTTATGGCCAGACGTAACAATAAGTTGGTGAAAGTGGCATTTTCTTCAAGGTACCTTCATTCCAACTCTATAGATGCTATTTTAAATAATCTTGAAGATGCCTTTTGAAATCTATAAGAAACTCAATGGTTAGTATTACATTGTGAATATTTTTACAGAGAGTGGGGAGGATCTGTGAAGCTTCATCACCATTCCATCCTAGTATGTACAGCTAAACACATTGTGACAGAGCCCCTAATAAGATCAGACACAGGAAAAAATGTAAATCCCATTACATTATTTATTCTTTCCTCCACAAAAATTTCAAACCATCAATGTATATGCAGATACTACCCCTTCATCATCCCACAATTTACAGTCATTTTGCATGAACTATCTGGTATCTGGGGTATGGCTGCCACTGAGGGGCTAGTCCACATCTTCTTACTCCTCACTCTCAGTCAGCCTCGTCTGTTCTGACTGGCCTGGCTTAGTCATTGAGATGAGCAAAGGCAAACGGGAGTCTTCTATGAACGCCAATGAAGTCAACTTCCCAATTCTGATTGGATCAAAGACAGACAAACTGTCCTTTCATTTGCTACACCTACCTGCTAAAAAGACCAGGGGTGGCCTACCAATCTCCACATCTAGCATGCATTTTTACAGGGAGGAAATTTCCACAGCATACTTGGAGGAGCTCCCTGCTCAACAAGAGGAAAATCCCAATTCTTTTCACATATACAGTTTTATTATGTATGTCTTCTTTAAAATGTTGATGGAGTTTGAAAGTCCTCCAAAAGCTCCCTAGGACAGTACTTTGCCACTTTTATCCACTTAGGGACTTTGGCTATTCATAAATTTTACCATATTTGCATTCAGTGACCAGAATGTAGCCCTTTTCTGTTTTGACATTCTCTGTTCATCTCTTGATGGTTTTATCACTTTAGGAATTCTGATCTAAATCATCCCGATATGTTAGAGCCTCTACTAGATCATAGAGCCCACAATTGACCATAGGGTACTGGAAAGACTCTAAAATGTTATGCCACTGCTAGGGCTTCTTACGAATCAGCCTCTTATCTAATTCTCCTGTGAATAGGGCACTTCTCAGCCTTCCAAAGACCACCTCTCTTATGCTCAATTCCTTTAGTAATACCTACCCTTCCTCCATTATTCTTCACTACCTTATATTCATGGGGATGTCAACAAGTAATAGCTAAGTATCCCTATTGCTTGGCATGAGCAAGTCCAACACTGATTAGTTTCCTTCATATTGCCTTAGAATATAAAGTAATTTGTTGTGAATGAAATGTTCTCCACAGTCTCAGGCATTTGGATTCTTGGTCCCCAGTTGGTGTTCTGTTTAAGGAGACATGGTATGTTGGCCCATAGGGAGTGAATAAGTTATTGTAGTCAAACTCTAAAATCTCAAAGCCCCACACTCATTGTAAGTGGTTCGCTCTTTGCTATCTATTTGGTGTCCAACATTTAAGTTCTCAACTTCTAGCTCTAGTCACCGTACCTCTGCTCTGCATTGTGGAATGGAGATAATCTTACACACACACACACACACACACACACACACACACACACACACACACACACCAAACTGTAAACACAAGTAAATCCTTTCTTCAGTATTTTGCATTGGCCATGATATTTTATCATAATGGAAAATAAATTACACACTTGCCTTTTCTCAAGGGAGGATAGGAAGTCATGTCACCTTTTCTGCTTTCACAGCACTCAGACTAATCTGATATGCCCTCATGACCTACTGACTCACAGGTCAATCTTTGAGGGACTCTTCCATGGATAGTTTCCAAGTGCCAAGTCAATCACTTCAAAGACAAGGTATTCCATGATTGTTAACATTTACTTAATGGGCCATCTTAAGGCACTATCTGCATATGGAATCTAAGATTTCCCCTTTTTTTGGCACTGAAGTTTGGACCTGTGCATTATCTTCTATCATTCCTACAATACCCCCCTACAGATTTATTACAAAAACAAATATTTGTGCTATTTTTTAGAGAACTTTATAAACTTTATATAATCTTATTCACCCTAACATCTCACATACCTACTCTTTCCTCACTCAGCTGCCTAACTATGAATTGGCTCTTCTTCCCTTGTGGAGTAAGGTTTATAATGCCTAACTACTTTCAGGAGTAGGAACTGCCCTAGAGATTGTTTGGCTTACCAAGTATACTGTCATTAAAGAAAGTGGATGATTCTTATCTTAGCAGCTAACAAAAAGGAATAGCTCCTCAACTAGTGCTGAGATTTTTGTCTGGCTTTGGTTTGTGTAAACCTTGTATATTCCTTCAAAATACTCTTGAGTTCATATGTGTAACTGAAAAATAATTTATCCTTGTGTCTGGAAAACATTTTATCCTTGAAGTCATTTTTGACTCTTTTTCCATTTCCCAGAAGATCCCTAATCCTTGGAGTGTGATAGGTGCAACCCATTTAGGGATGAGTACTCCGAATTTCTAATTCTCTGCACCTTGGTCCACTGTGGGTCTCTGTGCTAACCAGAATCTACTGCAAGCAGAAACTTCCCTAAGGAGAGTTGACAGATGTAGCACTCTCTGAATTTAGTAGCTGATCATTAGGATTCCTTTGAATGTTGTATTTACTTCGCACAATAAGAAAAGTAGATTCTTTCCTGAGGGCAGTAACGACATGCTGTAGGTACTTGACCTAGATAACAGTGCAAGAAATTAGTTAATTGACCTGATAGCCAAGGAAAACATGGTTTCTTACTCCTATAACAGTAGTGCCATTATCAAATCAGTGGAGATATCTTCTCAGGCCAATAATCATTGTATTTTTCAGTTTACAACTGGCTGAGACTGATGGTTAGTTTTTCACTCATAGTATGTGTGCATGCACAACACCATCGATTCTATGAAAGAAAGCCAGGAAAAATAAAACATCTAGATCTTGTGAGTCAAGAGTGTGGTATTCTGTAAGAGGCTTTTACTGTCATGTTCTGGAAAGTAAATAAGAACATTAGCAATAGCCTGTAATGTTTGGTAGTCTGTGGAATCCCACTGGCCAACGACTCACAAAGAGCTCATTTCTGCATTTCTACTGCTCAGGTTTTTATTTTTTAGCATATGATTCTTTCATTAACTCCATTATGTTCATTCCAGAGAGAACTTTCTTTAGCAGAGTCGTAACTTTCCCTCTCTGTCTATCTCTGTCTCTGTCTCTGTCTCTCTGTCTGTCTCTGTCTCTCTGTCTGTGTCTCTGTCTGTCTCTGTCTGTCTCTCTCTCTCTGTCTCTGTCTCTCTCTCTCTCTCTCTCTCTCTCTCTCTCTCTCTCTCTCTCTCTCTCTCTCTCTCTCTCCCACACATCTCTCATGTTCTGGGAGTGTGAAAGAGCAAGCCAATATTTGCATCTCATTCTACAGTTTGTTCCACTTTTCCTGCCAAATGAAAGCTAAATCAAAGAGAAGATTCATATTTTCCCCTGTTGTGTTCCCCTCCCCTTATTTGGGCAATGTTTTCTTGGCACTAATAAACTTAATAGTGTCAGGGGATGGCTCTCTACCATGGAATGGGGCTCTAATTGGGGTATTCATCATTTGGCCTTTACTCGGTCTCTGCTCCACCTGTGTCCCTGCACACCTTGTAGGAAGGCAAATTTGGGATTTAAGGATTTGTGGGTGGGTTGAAGTAAAAGTATCACTATGTGAAGACAATATGATATTGTACTGGCTGGTTTTGTGTTTCAACTTGACACAGTCTGGAGTTATCACAGAGAAAGGAACTTCAGTTGAGAAAATGTCTCCATGAAATCCAGCTGTAAGGCATTTCTCAATTAGTGATCAAGGGGGGAAGGCCCATTTTGGGTGGTGCCATCGCTGGGCTTGTAGTCTTGGGTTCTATAAGAAAGCAAGCTGAGCAAACCAGGGGAAGCAAGCCAGTAAGACACATCCCTCCATGTCCTTTGCATCAGCTCCTGCTTCCTGACCTGCTTGAGTTCCAGTCCTGACTTCCTTTAGTGATGAATAACAATGTGGAAATGTAAGCTGAATAAACCCTTTCCTCTCCAACTTGCTTCTTGGTCATGATGTTTGTGCAAGAATAGAAACCCTGACTAAGACAGATAGTGTACATAAGTGACCCCGAAAATTCTACCAGAGAACTCTTACAGCTGTAGACACCTTCAGCAAAGTGGCTCAATACAAAATTAACTAAAAAAATCAGTAGCCTTCCTTTCTATAAATGATAAATAAGCTGAGAAAAACTTGGGAAACAACACCCTTTACAACAGTGACAAATAAGATAAAGTATCCTGGTGTAATTCTAACCGAGCAGGTGAGATACCTATATGACAAGAAATTCAAATTTCTGAAGAAATAAATTACATATATGTGTGTGTGTGTGTGTGTGTGTGTGTGTGTGTATGTGTGTGTGTGTGTGTATGTATATGTATATGGAAAATTTCCCATGCTCATGGATTGGTAGGATTAACATAGTATAAATGCCATCTTGCCAAAACCAATCTATAGATTCCATGCCATTCCCATTAAATTCTAATGAAATTCCATATACACCTTGAAACAACAATTTTCAACTTCATATGGAAAAACAAAATTCCCAGGGTAGCTAAAAAAAGAAAGAAAAAGAAAAAAAAACCAAAACCCTATAGAGTAAAAGAACTTCTAGAGGAATCACCATCTATGATTTCAGTCTATACTTCAGAGCAATAGTAATAAAAATAACATGATATTGTCACAAAAACAGACAGGTTGATCAGTGGCATAAACACTATCTTTGTAAGTTAGTCAGCCTCATGTATTTTGCTAGAGTAGGGGACAAACATAACCAGATACAAATTCATAGTGCTTGTTCTGAGAGGTGAACAGCTACTGTTTACTTAAAGAACATGGCTTTAGAATAATTATTGGCCTAGATCCATGTGTTGTAATTGCCTTTTATTGGATTTTATTTTTGAGCATGTGATAAAGGAATCCCTGGAGTTCCGTTTTTGTTTCTTCATGTGCTATCACCTCTTCTCAGCTGCAGTCTTTCACTGACTATGTCAGCCTGGTTCTCTGGTGGTTTCTATGGTTAGCTGGCATATAATAACCAAAAATAAAGTAGTCCATGAGACTAATTGTATTATTGTATGTCAAACATTCATATATGGACTTTTGCCTATTTTTGTGAAGGAAAGACAACAAAATAAAATATTTTCTTGCATAGTGTTTTTTCAACTAGGTATGCTCAGAAACCAGTTTTTTTGGAAAATATATTTATATTATTTCTTAGACCATTTATCATGTTAAAATATCATGCTCCAGATCATGTATGAATAAGGTTTTTCTTTGCTTCTCTGGATGCCTGAAATTCAAAACTGAAGGTGTTTTATTTCGTCACAGCACAGTGAGCTTGCACAGTGGGAGAGCAGGTAAAGTGTAAGCTTGGTTCTTTCTGTGCTCATAAGGCCACCAATCCCATTATGACTGCCCTAAGGTCATGACTGTGTTTAACTCTACTTATATGAACAAAGTCCAGTCTTTAATTCATGAAAACACAGGAACTTGGAACTTGCTAAATTTGGATAAGTGTTTCCCACTTAGTCTGTGTGCTAAAAGTTTGGTTTCTGGACCTTGCTGTTGAGAACCGTGGCCTTTAGACAGGACTTGTGGAATGTTTGTAGAGCAGATTGAGAGTCTCCAACAACTTCATTTTGATGATATTACTTCCTGACTTTAGGATGAGTAGTGTGCCACATTCTTGCTTCCTCTGCCATCCAGCACACCCATTTGAGGCCAAAAGTAATGAGGCCAAGTATCTTAGTCTGAAATGTGCAAATAGATTAGGCCGAATAGAATTAGTCTCTCTTGTTCTGGTGTGCTTCCCCACCTGTCTCTGTCTCTGTCTCTGTCTCTCTCTGTCTCTGTCTGTCTCTCTCTCTCTCTCTCTCTCTCTCTCTCTGTGTGTGTGTGTGTGTGTGTGTGTGTATGTGTGTGTGTCTTCTTCCCATGTTAAATAATCTCTCTACCTCCATGCAAAGTTACTTTCTGGTATGAGAACTATTTGAGATATCTCAGTTTGGTAAAGAAATATTAACACACATAAATTGAAAATCCTACATATGAACTTGTGAGGGCTCACAGAAACCATAGATTTCACCTGGCAAGATAAAAGTTTAAATGGATTCGTGCTTGTTTAAAGGTCACCAAATGAAAACCTTACTGAAGATAAAAATGAAAACCTAGATCTTATGTCCTGTGTATAGACACTAACCAGTTTCATGCACTATTTCTCCTTGATGGATTCACATAGAAGAAAAGTGTCTTCAGTTCTTAAGTTTACTTCATCACTGTTTATGTATTTGCCAAACTTCATCCTGACTAAATGAAGTTCTCCACATTAATATACATATTCATTAAACATATATATGCATTAAATCCTGATGTCACCAGAATAGGTATGTGAAAAAATGAAATTTAAAATAATAGCAATGCTTGATTTCTAAAATGCAACGTAGGAAACTTCTGTAGCTTCAAAACAAAAAATATGTTTTGCATTTTAAAACCATTTTAGAGAGATTGGGTTAAAAGTAATCCATCAGCTTTAAAGAAAATAAAATCCTGCTGTAAAACTTGACTGTGCAAGTTGAAAATATTGACTAATAGAAACACAATGATATTGAATGGACTTTACTTCTTTTCTCAAACTTTTGCCAGAAGTACAAGTCAGGAGAATTTTTGATAATTGCACTAATGTTCTGAGGAGATATTTAGCTACTCAGCAATAGATAACACTTACTAAAGTATTACTCACTCCACAAAAGACAATTTATATTAAGCACTATCAAACTGTATTTTATAATTCCCCTAACAGTCAAGATGGGAAATATTTGTTGTTGCTTTGTAAAGTTCCCTGAATTTTTCTTCATTCCTGATGTTTGTCATATCAAGTGCGGTCACCCTGCCACTTCTCTCACTGTGTCCCTGATGTTCTAGACGCTATAAAGCAGTGGTTCCCACCCTTCCTAATGCTGCAACCCTTTGCACTGTCTCATGTGTGTACCCTAACCATAAAACTATTGCTACTTCATAACTGCAGTTTTGTTACGGATATGAATTGTAATGCAAATAGCTGGTACGTGACTCCCATGAAAGAGTCATTTGTAGGATGAACCCACAGGTGAAGAATCGCTGCTATAAACTATGGTATAGCACCCTAAAAGTGAGACAGGCGCTTCCTCTAGTCAGGACAGTGTGCCAAAACCTATCTTGCTTTTAGCTATTTTAATGTGACCAGTGAGCAAACTGATGGACAGATATCATGATTGTCCTCACAAAGGATAATCATGAGAGACATGAGAGTGAGAGTGACACACTAAGAATTGTGGCATGATATCAGGATTTATTCTAGGTACTGATGGACTTGTCCTTGACTAATAGTTCTTTTAGGGACATAACAAGGTGATTATTTCAATGAAAAAATTGAATGTCTGGATTCTAATTCTGAATTTTACCCATACATCACATATAAAATCATGATCAGGGCTAATGCCACTGCTGAGGTTCTATGTGTTTTTTGAGCTTTTCTGACATTTGCATTTTGGCTCATCTGTGGTTGGCTCTCTTTGAAAGGAGCTTGTGGTGTTGGAGCAAAAACTGGGAAGACCTCCCTCTAAGTGGAAGAAATGAGTATGAACTAGATGCTAAGAACAAAGCACATTGTGTTTAGCTTAGACATCTCTGACAACTGACTCCCACTCTGGCACAGTGACTGTTCGGATTTATGGGCTGAATGTGTAACTGTTCTTATTAATTCCTCCCTGGCTGGTGGGTGTTGAGACTCGGGTGTTTATTTGCAAGCTTTCCACTTTCAATTCCACAAAGATAATGCAGACTCCATCAAGACATCTGGGTTATAGTATTATTGTTATTATTATTTCCATCAGTTTTAGTCTTTGATGGCCAATTTGTTTTTCTTTGTATTTCTTTCACATTAGGACAACCCTTGAAGCTTCTCTGAGTCAATTCTCCACTGATAAAGAAAATATACAAGGAAATGTAAACATCTTCCCTACTATGTCAAGAAGCTTATTACCAGTGAGGAGCAAAGTGTGATCTAGTTAGTACTTATAATTTGCCTTTCTGCAAATAAATAAAGCTATTATTTGGTATCTAGTAATAGTTCTTTATTTTTTAAGAGTTATATTTTGATATATTTAAAACCAAAATTAAATAATATCTTAGGAAGTATAAATTGTGTTCTATCTTGGAAAAGAATATATATCTTTATTTTTTTAATTGAAATAACTTTTGAGAATTTCACCCATGAGTACTGAGGTCATATTATTTCTACTCTTCTTCACCCAAATTCTGTCATGTTCCTTTAACTCCCTTCAGATAAAATCCATGACCTGTTTTTCTTTATTATTGTTACACAAACACACACATACACATATACAAAACCTGGTGAGTGTATTTAGTGTTGCTTGTGTAAGTACATATTTAGAACTGATCATTTGGTATTGAGTAACCTATCTGGAGAATACTGATTCATTCTCTCTCCCTCTCTCTCTCTCTCTCTCTCTCTCTCTCTCTCTCTCTCTCTCTCTCTCTCTCTCTCTCTCTGTCTGTCTCTCTGTTTCTCTCTCTCTCTGTCTTTTGACCGCTCTGTGTGTTTCTCCCAGCAACTATTAATTGTCTGTAACTCTATGTGTGGGGGCCTTGTGAAATGTCCTCTTTCCATATTGGGATGTCATTTGGTGTATCATGGTTCAGATCTGTTTTTAAGTGACCATGTGTTGTGATTTCTTGAGTGCAGCTTCCCCATGGTGTAGAAAACACTGTCTAATAATGGAGTTTTCCAGTTCCCTTTAGTTGTTGGAGAGGATGAATTTTGAGTTGAACCCAACAATCTGCACTTTGTCTCTCTGAAACATTTTATTTCCATAATCTCTGTATAAATTTTGTATTTATAAGTTGCTCACTAAGACCATGACTAATGATGTCATTCATCTCTACTCTCATTCAGCATTAGTAATTATCATTACTTGCGCTTATTAGAAGGCTTCTATCTATTTTCCTCACCAACTACTCCTGTAGTTTTGGTATTGTGCTCTCCCAGAAACCCAGGAGATTGTAAGGTTCTTTGGTCATTTTGTAGCAGTGGCCAAATGACTTCATATTTGGATGTGTTCATTACTTAGAAGACAAGCTACACACTGCTGATCTATCACCCAGTGTTTGACTGAAAATGTTCATTCTAAATACAGTAACAACTGTGTGGAGTCCAAGATGCCCTGTGATACATTCCTGGTTGAAGATTAGACACACATCAGTCTATCCTTTAAGATCATGCTGAAAAGCAAGGATAAGGAAGTTTTGTTTATGAAAACAAAAGAAAAAAAAAGAAAAACGTCTGGTTTTCTACTAGATGAAGCCTTCAAAATTCTTAAGTTATCATTTTCATCAGCTTAAGAATAGAACTAAAATATTCAGTTTTATTCTTCTAAGTATATATAAAGATGATTTATATAAAATGTTATTTATTTCATTCTCATTTAGCAATGTTTTAAAAAACACTTTTGCATATGTTATATTACAAGATTTTTTTTCAAACTTATACATTTACAGGTGTTTAGCAACTATAGAAAGGCTATTTTTAGTGTTTTTACTGTTTCTCAGTTTGTTGAATTATTTTCTGACTCAAAAGCTTATTTTTCCATGGCTCCATGGCAGAAGACAGCAGATATAATGAATATGTAACTTGTTTCAGAATAGGAATTATGTGAAACACTTTAAGAGATTGATATTAAGTAGGATGTTGTTAACTTTAGTAAGGGAACAGAGAAATAGTTGACTTTGTGGTCTAATTTGTTAATGATATTTTTCAGACAGGCTCTCAGCATGTAAACTACACTGATCTCGAACTTATCATCCTCCTCCCTCTGTCTCTTGAATGCTGGCAATAAAAGTATGTGTCACCATGTGTAGTCTTTCCTGATATTAATGTTTTCTGAAACTCTCCTTAGTCTCTTTAGGAAAATACTCTATTATCTACCTTCTGTAGCTCATAACACAAACACAAAAATTGGTATGTTGCTAATCTAATGTAAACATGGTCAAGGCCAAATTATGCTCAAGAGCCTGCTATATTTGGATGTTAGAATATTTGCCAAATGTGTGATTTGCCTTCAGTGTATGCTGTCAAGCCAAGTGTCAACAAGAAGTTTCATTACACTGAAGAACCTGGCTTCAAACCTCATTTTGCTAATGAACACTTACTCTATAAAGGACTTATTTTATATTTCTAAGTATAAGTGGACAAAATTACTGTGATAATATAAAATGTCACCAAATCCCAGAATATGTCTTTGTACTAAGGCCATATTTTTATGTTCCACTGATATTGAGTGTCAGTGAGAAAAATATTCCCCTCTAAATTTTGAGATTACATTTGTACATGGGCAAAGCTTTTTGCATGCCTCTTGTTTTTTATTCCAAAATCTTTTGATTAAAATAAAATATTCTTATCTGAGATCTCTTTTTGCTTTTGTAAGACTTTGTTTACACTCCAGTATGTATGTTATTTTTCCTTCTCTTCTTATTGAAAATAGATTCTTTTCTTACACAATTTTTCGTGATTGTAATTATTCCTTCTTCTTCTCCTACCACTCCCTCCCCAACTCCCCTCTCCTTCAGATCCAGTCTTTTGCTATCTCTCATAAGTAAGGAACAGACTTAGAAGAGATAACACCAAAACATGTCAAAATAAAATAAGATAAAACAAAAGAGCTCATATCAAAGATGGACACGCTAGCCCAACAGAAGGAAAAGAGTCCTAAGAGCAGGCGAAATAATCAGAAAACCAGTCATTCTCAGGATGTGTGTGTAAGGAGCCCCATAAGAATACTAAGCTAAAAGCTGTAATCTATACACAGAGGACCTGGGGCAGAGCCATGTTGGCCCTGGGCTTATTGTTTCAATCTCTGTGAGCTCATGTGTAGCTTGCTTAGCTGATTTAGAGGACCTTGTTTTTCTGGTGTCCCTCATCCCTTCTGTCTCTTACAAGTTTTGCACCTTTTCTTCTGCAGGATACCCTGATGGAGGCCTACAATTTAAATGCTCTCTCTTCATAAAGTCTGGCTGCGAGTCTCTGCATCTGTTCCCATCTGCTCCCATAGGAAGCCTCTTTGGTGATGACCAGACAAGGCACTGACACATGCGTATAGCAGAACATCATCAGGAATCATTTTATTAATTTTCAATTTTTAGACCCCTCATGTTTGCCTAACATCTTTTGGCTATCTACTTTCTGGCTCTTGGTCACCCAGCCAGTGTTGGTTATTGATTCCTTCTTGTAGAGTGTGTCTTATGTCAAATAGACACTGATTGACTCCCAGAAATCCTGTGCGACCATTGTCTTAGCATATTTTGCTGGCAGGATATACTGTAGGCCAAAGGTTTTAGAGCTAGGTTGGTGTCAAGGTTTCTCTTTCAGTAGCCTACAGGGTATCTTCCCACATCAAAAAGACTAGAATGTGGAGGAGAAGAATCCACATAGGCACCAGCCTGACTTCTCCATGTTCAACGAATTGTGTGGATGTTGTTTTGGGCAACATTGGCAATGGGAACCCATTGTCAATTTACAGAGATCAACATTTTATTGTTGCATCAGGCCTGGAGAATGGTGGCCCAGGTAAACATTTTCAATGCAAGTGTGAGGACCTGAGTTTGGATTTTCTGATACTATGCAATGCCAGAAGTAGTAGCACATCCCAGGGTTAGATATGGTGCTGAAGTAGGTGAATCCCTGGGATCTCATGGGCCATGTATCCTCTGTAAAGGAAAAGAGCTTCTATCTCATACAAGGTAAAGGGTGAATACAAACCCACTAGGCCAGGTATGGTGGCACATGTCTTTGATTCTAACAGAGACAGAATCTCTGTGAGCTTGAGGTCAGCTGAATCTGCATAGTGAGTTGTCATCAGCCAGCCAGGACTGCACAATGAAGCCCTTTCTTTTCTCCCACAGATGAGTGCAGTCCTCAACTCTCATAAATAATGTTTTTCATTGTAATAGGCACCATTACTAAAGTCAATCACAAGCAGTCAAATCTCAGAGTTGTAGAGCCTACTTATACCCTGGATACATCTACAGTGCAACTACTACTCCTAAGGCTTGGAGAATATTATTGAAGGGGGAATGGAGATTGTAAAATACAGAGGATCATGGAGTGAGATTGTGCCTTCTAGTAATCTTCTAACATGACAAGATATTTTATATTTTATACTTCATAAAATATTTTTTGCTCCCCAACATTGGTATTAGTCCATTCTCTAAGAAGTCTTGATCTTTTACAGAAAGATATTTAAAAATAAATAATTTGGTCCTAAATGTACTCATTGTTCATGATATGCTATTAATTTTAGTGACTTTTAATGGATGAATATGGGGGAATATACTTATAAATTGTAAATATCTTATTTATTTCCTCAGATGAATGGATGAGATGTGAGCCATACCAAAGTTTTACTAATATATGGCTTGGGCTGATTCCAGGGCATTTCTATCTAACTGTCCATAGACCTAGTCCTGGAAGCTTCTATCCTCCATTCAATCTAATCTTCTGCAAGTCTAGGTCTTGAGGGATTCAGATTCCAGTTTCCATCTGCCAGTCTAGGCAGAGAATGTTTCAGAACCTGAACCCAGACCTGGCGGTCCTCTGCTGTATATGTGTTAGGGGCCTCATGTCAGCTGGCATATGCTCCCTATTTAGTAGTTCGGTGTTTGAGAGATCTCAAGAGTCCAGACTAATTGAGACTGCTGGGCCTCCCCCAGGGTTGCCCTCCTTCTCAGCTTCTTTCACCTTTTCCCTAATTCAACAACAAAGAATCTGTCCATTGATTGTGTGC
Organism: Tokudaia tokunoshimensis; assembly: GCA_036184795.1. Classification (NCBI taxonomy): domain Eukaryota; kingdom Metazoa; phylum Chordata; class Mammalia; order Rodentia; family Muridae; genus Tokudaia; species Tokudaia tokunoshimensis. The sequence goes on from BTHU01000015.1 coordinate 73,230,537, forward strand.
AAATATCTGCATCTGACTCTTGCAGCTGCTTGTTGGGTCTTCTGGAGGGCAGTAATGCTAGGTCCCATTTTGTGAGCACTCCATAGCCTCAGTAATATTGTCAGGCATTGGGACCTCCCCTTGAGCTGGATCCCATTTTGGGCCTGTCACTGGACCTTCTTTCCTCAGGTTCCTCTCAATTTCCATCCCTGTAGTTCTTTCAGACAGAAACACTTATGGGTCAGAGTTGTGACTGTGGGATGGCCCCTCTCTCCCTTATTTGATGCCTTGTCTTCCTGCTGGAGGTGGGCTCTATAAGTTTCCTCTTCCTACTGTCAGGTATATTATCTAAGGTCTCTCCCCATGTTTCCTGTCTTCTCTCCTGAGAGTTGAGCTTATCCTATCTCTGACTTATTCCGTCAAATCTTTCTCTGATTGGTCATGTTGTCTGTCCCTTTTTGGAATTAAATGTGTGTACTAAAGGCATGTCTGTATTCCAGCCAGAGGGATTAAAAATGTGCAAACCACAGAAATAAAAGGGGTAAGTATCCCACTCTATAGGGATATGCCAGAGGAACCGCATTTTTTTATTAAAATACCTGCACAATGAATACTGATTTAAGGATTTACATAGTTTCCTGTCCTGTTGTGTCTACCACCTATCTATAACTTATCTTCACTCTCCTCCATTTTATTTCAGTTCCATGGGCTCTATTCTATCCTTTTGTTCCATATCTGGAACTTCTTGAGATATTATTTTATCATTATTGAATGTTTATTTACACCAAAATCAAAGCAAAGTCTATGAAGATTTGTAAATATAACAACCATTGGAATATATTAGTTGTACATAACTGTCTTAGTTAGGGTTTTACTGCTGTAAACAGACACCATGTCCAAGGCAAGTCTTATAAAGGACAAAATTTAATTGAGGCTGGCTTATAGGTTCAGAGGTTCAGTCCATTATCATCAAGGGGGGAGCATGGCAGTGTCCAGGCAGGCATGGTGCAGGAGAAGCTGAGAGTTCTACATCTTAATCTGAAGGTTTCTAGCATAATATTGACTGGCAGGCAGCTAGAAGTAGGGTCAGAAAGCCCATGCCCACAATGACACACCTACTCTAACAAGGCCACACCTCCCAACAGTGCCACTTGCTGGGTCAAGCATATACATACCATCACAATAACTAATTTTGTCTTTAGCAATATAATATTCATTCAAAAGCCTAGGTTCAAAGTTGCTGAGAAAAACTTTCTTCTTTACCCTTTTCTAAGGAATTTGGTTATTCATCAGTAAAATAATTGTTTTGGGATGATATCTTGTAAATTTCTCTTTCGTGAGGATTGATATGTTTTAATATATGTAATAGGGTAATAGATACTCTTTGTAATATAGAGGTTTTTTGTATTATTTTCATTACTTTTTTTTTTTTTTACAGTTCAGTCATTGTTCCATCCAGGTCTGTCCGACCACAGTTCCACATCCCATTCCTTCTCTTCACTGTCTACAAGAGGATGTCCCTGCAGCCACAACCCTGAGGCCTAATTTCACATAACCTTTTCCATGGAGAAGAGTCCTGTCATCACCCAAATATGCTTGTAAGACTCTTGCTGTTGTTTGTTTTTTTGGGTTGTTTTTTTTTTGTATTTTGTTTTTATTTGATTTTTTTTTGTTGTTGTTTCTATTTTTCCAGGCACTGTTTCTCTGCGTAGTCCTGGCTATCTTGGAACTCACCCTATAGACCAGGGTGGCACTAAAATTAGAGGTTCATCTGCCTCTGCCTCCTGAGTATTGGGATTAAAGGTGTGTACCACCTCTGCCTGGATGCAGTAAGACTTCTAAAGTTACACATTTCTTATATTTCCTAAATCCTTCAGTGAGTATCTTTGTATATGTTTCTATATAGATTTTACTTTCATCTAGCTACATAAAAACAGGATTATGATTTATAAAAATGTTTGACTTTAGATATGTTTTTTATCTTTAAAAAAAGTACTTGTTTCAAATTTGAAAGTAATATCACTTGTACAAACAAAGAACAAATTTGAAAGCAAGACTACATGTGCAAATAAAGATATATTATCTATGTAAGTTTTATTGCCAGCATAGTAGGCTACAAATAATACTTAGTGGCTGATTTCATTCCCTCAACATAATCTCAATAACTCGCTTCACATCATCTTTACAGGCCAGATGAAATAACAATATGTACATCACAAAATTGATTTTGACGACTTAATAAATTCTTAGTGATAAGATGGTTAGCACAGTTTTCTTTGTTCTCTTTTGTTTAAAAGCTTTATCATGCATTTTAGTAATATTGAAAATGGATTTTTTCATATAATTTATTCTGATTATGCATCCCTTCTCCAGCTTCTCACAGATACTTACCTCCCTACCCACACACATTCTCTCTCTCTCTCTCTCTCTCTCTCTCTCTCTCTCTCTCTCTCTCTCTCTCTCTCTCTCTCACATTAGAAAATATACAGGTATCTAAAATAATAAAATAATAAAATGATATAAAATACTGGAGGACGCATTCCCTTCTTTTAATCATCCATATTAAATATAGAAGTTTAAGAGGTGAAACATTTCTAGAGAATTTAAACCAGTCAACCAAGCAAGCAAGCAAACAAACAAACAAAAAGTTGGCAAGGATAAAAACCAAACAGAAAATAAAGGCCAAAGTAAGAGCACACACACACACACACACACACACACACACACACACACACACACAAAACCCGCATCAATGGAGAGAAAGATAAATTCACAAACAAAAAAACTCATTAAAAATATGGGACTGCAAGCTGGTACAACCACTCTGGAAAGCAGTCTGGCGGTTCCTCAGAAAACTGGGCATGACACTCGCGGAGGACTCTGTTATACCACTCCTGGGCATATACCCAGAGGACTCCCCGGCATCCAATAAGGACACATGCTCCACTATGCAGCCTTATTTATAATATCCAGAAGATGGAAAGAACCCAGATGTCTCTCAATGGAGGAATGGATACAGAAGATGTGCTATATTTACACAATGGAATACTACTCTGCAATTAAAAACAGTGAATTCATGAAATTCTTAGGCAAATGGTCAGAACTGGAAAATATCATCCTTAGTGAGGTAACCCAATCACAAAAGATCACACATGGTATGCAGTCACTGATATTAGCCCGGAAGCTCAGAATACCCAAGACACAATTCACTTATAAATTGATTCCCAAGAAGAAGGGAGGAGAGGCCCCTGGTCCTGGAAAGACTGGATGTAGCAGTGTAGGGGAATATCAGGACAGAGAAGCAGGAGGGGTCTCAATGGGGAACAGGGGGAGGGAAGGGGGCTTATGGGACTTTCGGGGAGGGGGGAACTGGGAAAAGGGAAATCATTTGGAATGTAAATAAAGAGTATAGAAAATAAAAAAATATAAAAGCAGAAACATAATATTATAAGCAAAAGGTCCATAAGGTTAAAGAGCAAGCTTCAGAAACAGCGTTATGACTCAAAAAACCTCCAAAATTATCAATGAGTTAATTTTGTTTTGGCACTTAAAAATGCTGAGAATGGGACCTGCTTTTAAGTGTTGTATACACAGGGAGACTCCCTTGAAGAAAATTAATTTTCCTTTGTGAAACAGTTAGAAATTGGAGATGACTTCTAAGCTAGGGATGAGGCTCTCTATCCACTGCTGCTCCCTGCACTTGTGACCAAATCTGGTTCTTCCAAATATTTCCCTTAACCTTGAGGGGGGCATTTTGTGAAGATACCCCATTTAGGACTTAGTATTTCAAGTTTGTTCACTCTCTGCATCTTGTCCAATTTTGTTACTAAGCTTTTCTAGTGGTGGCTAAGCAAGACACGGATCTAGGAGTATAGCAGAATATATATTCATAGATCATGAGTATATGTATTAGATGTCATTTTATTGCTGTGTTCCTTTAGCAGGACAATGGTATTTGATTTTACCCAGATCCCTAGACTAACTAGTATTATGTTCTTTGCCATTCAAGCATTACTGGGGATGGGACACATCTCATGGAATAGACCTTAATTTTGGTTGGTTATTCCCATAGCATTTATATCACTATTGCACACCTGTATTTTGCTGAGAGTTTGCTATTGTATATCAAATGGCTTATAACTGGGCTGGTGTTCTTCTTTCTCCTTTGGTAGCATGCAGTGTACCTTACAATACCATAGACACTAGTCAAATGCGGAGAAGGCTCTAGGTAGGCACAGAATCAACTTCACCATCTTCAGTGAATTATACAGGTGTTGTCTTCAGCAATAGGACCTTACCACTGAAACAACTCAAATGGATGCACCCTATTGCAGCAATGGAGGTTTTATGTAGTGACAAAAAAAATGTTTATTTAGGTCTTTGTCTCCATATTTTTGGTGATTCTATTTAAATTTCTTTTGCATTTATATTTTAAGAAGTTTCTACTGCTTTTGATTTTCATATGGTCCCTTAAGTTTTCCTTAGTTGTAGCTGTGCCTTCCCATATTCCTTCTCTTAGCTTCTTCCTCTTCCATCCCTCTCCTCATTTCAGTGTCTAATCCCACACTACTTCTGTATATAACTATCATCAATTTCCCCTTCCTAGGGAAATCCTTCCCTCATCCTTTGTACCTTTTTCTATAATCAACCCTTGTAGCTACACAGTTATCAAAGACTTAATGCTCAACATCCACATACAAGTGAAGTTGTGTCATATTTTAGAATACCCTTGACATAAAGTACGATCTCAAGATATATACATATTGGTTTGAATTCTCTGAAAATGTTTCTTCCTCTGAAATTTTTATATTTATAATGAATGGCTAAAAGAATGGAAAAAAATCCTAAGTAGGAGCAGTTAAGTAAGTTGAAATATGACTGTACAAAGTAATTTAATATAATGACTAATAAGACTCTAAACTATGAATGTGGAATTTTTTCTGTTCTGACAATTTAAAGAATAGGATTGTAACAAGGAAATATTGCTGGAGAAACATTTAAGACCAATTAGGAGAGAATTGATACTATATCCTGAAACAGTAAAAACAATATTTATGACAGAATTTAGAATAAAGCCTGAAATAGCCCGATGACTTAAGAGACAGTGGCTGAACTTCAAGCTGCCAAGGACATGGACATGATTTTATAAATTTTGTCCTGAGGATAGAGGGGGGATTAGTTATGAAGGTGATACCAAGCAGGCACACAAAATGCCAAAACAGCATATTAAAGTATAAACAATAAATATCTTTATATGCTGTGCTATTGATGAGATTGCAACAGAAAGATGTGTGTTAGTAATAAAGGAAGTACAGAAAGCAGGATGGAAGTCAAGGATAAAAAATAAACACTAGCACTTCTGCTGTCAGTTTTGGGCAAATTGTGTTGGGCCTTAGTTGGCCAGATGCTGAGGGAGCCTGAGCCTTTGCGAGTTTAGAGACCTGTCTCGGTCACTTCTGTACTGGAGTCTCAGCCTAACCTGCTTAAGCCTGCCTTTGCCTAACTACTTCTGAATTAGAATAACTCTGTTGGCTCTGTCAGTCATCTTATACCCTCCATCACTGTCCCCCGGCCCCTATGTCATCTCACCCCACTAGAAATCCCCACCTCCTTCCTCAACCCTATATAAACAAAAGACTGATACAAGAAAACAAGGAATTCCTCCTTTGACAGACTCCCAGCTCAGCTCAGGGTGGTTATTTTCCAGACAGCAGGAGATTCGAGCCGTGACACCATTCCATTCTGCTTCAGCTCCCTGGCTGGAGCCAATTCTGTCCACTCACCTATACCTGCCAACAGAGACCCAGCAAAACTGAATTTTCATGCACACCAAAGAGAATGGATCAAAGATCTAGAATCAGGAAGAAATACAGTTTATATTCAGTGTCCCACAGTAGATATTTTGAGGGAGTTCAGAGCACTGAGGTAAGTTGACACTAATTGACATATAGAAAAGAAGGGATTGCTTAGCATTGTAAGACTCCATGTATTCTTGATAAAAGAAGCAATGCACATATACCTGTAGACACATATACAATCACATGCATGTGTGTGACCTGTAGCAACAGTCTCCTTGAGCAAAGTGAAGAGGTATATGCTCTTTGGCTGAGCCTTATAATTCATTAGAATGACCAGAAAAGTCATTCTAATTACTTATCAATATAGGACTGCCCTATATTGAATTAATGCATCAATATAGGACTGTCCTTGCTACAATCTACTTCAATTTAGAGAAGGTATGGTAACTGTTACTAATATTTATATGCAAGTATCAATACATGACATAATACATGTGTATGGAAGTCATTGCTAGCCCATCTATCCCACTGAAAGCAAATGAACAAAAGTTTAAAGAAACCTTCTGTCTCAACAGTGAGTGCCAATTATCATGTTTCCTATGGATGTAGTTTTGGAATACATACTACATGAATTTGTAACTTGTCTAATTTTCTTAGTGTCCAAGTCAACTCAGTGTCCAATTTACATTATCCTATTTCATGTAGTCTCTTCTTTACCCTAAGAAGTAATAGCAGGGCTCTTTTATTTATTGATTTATTTATTCAGTTTTCAAGATAAGGTTTTACTCAAAATGCAAGGATGGCCCTAAACACCTAGCAACCTTTCTGCCTCACACTCCCAAGTATTGTGACAGCAGACATGAGTGACCATACTCAACACAGATTTGAATTTTTCCTCCATTTGCTAATCTAAATTGTCACATTTTAAAGCTTATCTCAGATTAACAAAATAAATGAAGACTTTATGATAGACATGCTTTCACCCTTTTACCTGTCTCAGTTAATACCTAAGAATATTCCTGTTCTCTATCCAACAATAGTTTTAGAAATGACATCACTTTTGAGAATCACTTTAATACTCTTGGGATCATCATTTCTTCTAGGTCAAAGGCTTCAGTATGAAAGCTATTGTTTTATTTAATGAAAAGAGTAAAGAACTGTTTTAATCACCATGTGAAGAGTATGGACTATCAGTATGATCTTTTGACTTTGACCTTTGTAACTTGTCTACTTTTGTGATAAACAGAATTCTCCATAGGAAAGATACTCTGTCTTTGAGTATTTTCTTACTCTTTTGAATTCACTACTTATGTCCCATACTTAATAGTAGGGATTAACTTGATCATTGAGAAGTCTATAAAGCAGATGGATTTCTTCTCCCTCATTTGTCAAGTTATGCATTAACATCGATATGGAGTTTTTAAATATAATTTGCAATAAAACCCAATACTTCTTTATTTATTTTGATATCCAAATTATCTCCATATTGAACATTTGGAACTTGTTCAGTTGGTTCATGCTTTTCTGGCAAACTCCTATTAATATTGGTTGTATTTTGTATCTCTTTACACCTGAGAATGTCTTTTACCATGAATTCCAAATCTAAATATATATCATATGTGTATTTCATTTTTAAAGCCTATTAACTCATATTCATTCTATTTTTAAAAGATGTTATTTGATATATGATGTTTAAACATAATGATTTCAGAATATCAAAATTTCTTGGTTTTCTTTCTAGGTAATTGTTATATCAGGGATTTTCTTAATTCTTTTTTTGAATATTTATTTTATTCCATTAAAAGTCAATGATAGGTATATCAAAGGAACAAAAATAAGATAAAGGTAACAATGACAACTTCACATATTACTGGTCGTCTGAAGATGTTTAAGATGCCTTTTACTGCTCAACATGTCACGGGGTAGCATCCTTCAAGTACACATCACATGGCACTTCCAAGGAATGAGCAGATCTATTATCTCAGGAATTAAAATACATTTGAGTTTCTGCCAAATCACTGTGCTTGTGGATTCATTTATGTGAGTTTGAGAGTTCATCTCCTATAAATGTGCAGTCCGTGCTATGTTGTGAAGAGAAATGGATATGTGTGAGAATGAGCCCAGAAAAACAGTGAGCACGCTGGCTTGCCAGCATCATGCCTCTTGAGTCTAATCTAAAATAATACCTCCCTGGATGAGAAAGTTTTGTTCATGACCTCTGTGTAGAATGTGAACATGTCTGCTACAGAGCTTAAGCAGATGATGCTGACATTGTTTCCTGCCAAGGTCCCAGGAAAACGAAGCAACATAGGTGTTACGTAATTAAGCTTAAACTGTCTCATAGGAGATTTTGATGAAGGACAAAGATTTTGGCTTTGCTTCTGCCAAAGAAAAATCTACACCTCAAGTCTTTAATTATCAAACACATATTCTATGTGATATGTTTTTAAGAAGAATCTATTTTTAAAATTTTTATTTGTTTATTTATTTATTTATTTTATTTTATTTTCTAAGTTTTTTTTATTTACGTTCAAAATCATTTCCCCTTTCCCGTTTCCTCCCTCGACGAAAGTCCCATAAGCCCCCTTCCCTACCTCTTTTCCTCATTCAACCTCCTCTTGCTTCTCTGTCCTGGCTTTCCCTTTACATCCGGTCTTTCGAGGACCAGGGGTCTCTTCTTCCAACTTCTTGGAAATCTATTGTGTCTAGGGTATTCCAAGATTCTGGGTTAATATCCCCTTATCAGTGACTGCATACCATGTGTTCTTTTGTGATTGGGTTAACTCACTAAGGATGATATTTTCAAGATATGACCATTTGCCTAGGAATTTAGTGAATTCATTGTTTTTAATTGCAGAGTAGTATTCCATTGTGTAAATATACCACATCTTCTGAATCCATTCCTGCATTGAGGGATATCTGGGTTCTTTCCAGCTTCTGGCTATTATAAATAAGGCTGCTATGAACATAGTGGAGCATGTGTCCTTATTGCATGCAGGTAAAGCCTCTGGGTATATGCCCAGGAGTGGTATAGCAGGATCCTCCAGGAATGTCATACCCAGTTTTCTGAGGAACCACCAGACTGCTTTCCAGAGTGGGTGTACCAGCTTGCAATCCCACCAGCAGTGGAGGAGTGTTCCTCTTTCTCCACATCCTCGCCAACAACTGCTGTCTCCTGTGTTTTTGATCTTAGCCATCCTGACTGGTGTGAGATGGAATCTCAGGGTTGTTTTGATTTGCATTTCCCTAATGACTAAGGATGATGAACATCTCTTTAAGTACTTCTCAGCCATTAGATATTCTTCAGGGGAGAACTCTTTGTTTAGTTCTGTACCCCATTTTTTAATAGGGTTACTTGGCTCTCTGGAGCTTAACTTCTTGAGTTCTTTGTATATATTGGATATTAGCCCTCTGTCGGATGTAGGGTTGGTAAAGATCATTTCCCAGTTAGTTGGTTGCCACTTAGTCTTTTTGACAGTGTCTTTTGCCTTGCAAAGACTTTGTAATTTAATTAGGTCCCATTCGTCAATTCTTGATCTTAGAGCATAAGCTATTGGAGTTCTGGTCAGGAAATTCTCCCCTGTGCCCATATGTTCAAGGTTCTTCCCTAGTTTCCTTTCTATTAGTTTCAGTGTGTCTGGTTTTATGTGGAGGTCCTTGATCCACTTGGAATTGTGCTTAGTGCAAGGAGATAAGAATGGGTCAATTTGCATTCTTCTGCATGTTGACCTCCAGCTGAGCCAGCACCATTTGTTGAAAAGGCTATCTTTTTTCCACTGGATGGTTTTAGCTCCTTTGTCAAAAATCAAGTGACCATAGGAGTGTGAATTCATTTCTGGGTCTTCAATTCTGTTCCATTAATCTACATGCCTGTCACTGTACCAATACCATGCAGTTTTTAACAATATTCCTCTGGAGTACAGCTTGAGGTCCGGAAAACTGATTCCCCCAGAGGTTCTTTTACTCTTGAGAATAGTTTTAGCTATCCTGGGTTTTCTGTTACTCCAGATGAATTTTTGAATTGCTTTTTCTAACTCTATGAAGAACTGAATTGGGATTTTGATGGGGTTTGCATTGAATCTGTATATTGCTTTTGACAAGATGATCATTTTTACTTTATTAATCCTATCAATCCATGAGCATGGCAGATTTTTTCATTTTCTGAGGTCTTCTTCAATTTCTTTCTTCAGAGACTTGAAGTTCTTGTCATACAGATCTTTCACTTGTTTGGGTAGAGTCACACCAAGATACTTTATATGGTTTGTGGCTATCGTGAAGGGTATCATTTCTCTTACTTCTTTCTCAGCCTGCTTATCCTTTGAGTATAGGAAGGCTACTGACTTGCTTGAGTTGATTTTATATCCGGCCACTTTGCTGAAGTTGTTTATCAGCTGTAGGTGTTCTCTGGTGTTCTTTGGGTCGCTTAAGTATACTATTATATCGTCTGCAAATAGTGATAGTTTGAGTTCTTCCTTTCTAATTTGTATCCCTTTGACCTCCTTTTGTTGTCTAATTGCTGTAGCTAGAACTTCAAGTACTATATTGAAAAGAAATGGAGAGAGAGGGCAGCCTTATCTAGTCCCTGATTTTAGTGGGATTGCTTCAAGTTTCTCTCCATTTAGATTGATGTTGGTTACTGTTTTGCTGTAAATTGCTTTTACTATGTTTAGATATGGGCCTCGAATTCCTGATATTTCCAAGACCTTTAGCATGAAAGGATGCTAAATTTTGTCAAATGCTTTCTCAGCATCTAATGAAATGACCATGTGGTTTTTTTTTTGAGATTGTTTATGTAGTGGATTACATTGATGGACTTCCTTATATTGAACCATCCCTGCATCCCTGGGATGAAGCCTACTTGATCGTAGTGAATGATCGTTTTGATGTGTTCTTGGATTCGGTTGGCAAGAATTTTATTGAGTATTTTTGCATCGATATTCATAAGAGAGATTGGCCTGAGATTCTCTTTCTTTGTCGGATCTTTGTGTGATTTTGGTATTAGCGTAATTGTGGCTTCATAGAACGAGTTGGGTAGTGTTCCTTCTGTTTCTATTTAGTGGAATAGTTTGAAGAGTATTGGTGTTAGGTCTTCTTTGAAGGTCTGATAGAATTCTGCACTAAAACCAGCTGGACCTGTGCTTTTTTTGGTTGGAAGACTTCCAATGACGACTTCTATTTCTTCAGGGGCTATAGGACTGTTTAGATGGTCTATTTGATCCCGATTTAATTTTAGTTTTTGGTATCTGTCAAGAAAATTGTCCATTTCCTCGAGATTTTCTAGTTGTGTTGAATACAGGCTTTTATAGTAGGATCTGATGATTTTTTGAATTTCTTCAGTTTCTGTTGTTATCTCTCCCTTTTTGTTTCTGATTTTGTTAATTTGGATACTGTCTCTGTGCCCTCTGGCTAGTCTGGCTAAGGGCTTATCTATCTTGTTGATTTTCTCAAAGAACCAACTCCTAGTTTTGTTGATTCTTTGTATGGTTTTATTTGTTTATACTTGATTGTTTTCAGCCCTGAGTTTGATGATTTCCTGCCTTCTACTTCTCTTGGGTGTATTTGCTTCTTTTTGTTCCAGGGCTTTCAGGTGTGCCATTAAGCTGCTACTGTATGCTGTCTCCCGTTTCTTTTTGGCGGCACTCAGGGCTATGAATTTTCCTCTTAGCACTGCTTTCATTGTGTCCCATAAATTAGGGTATGTTGTGCCTTCATTTTCATTAAATTTTAAAAAGTCTTTGATTACTTTCTTTATTTCCACCTTGACCAAGTTATCATTGAGTAGAGCATTGTTCAGCCTCCATGTGTATGTGGATTTTTTGTTGTTTTGGATGCCATTGAAGACCACCCTTATTCCATAGTGATCTGATAGGAGGCATGGGATTAGTTCTATCTTCTTATATCTGTTGAGGTCTGATTTGTGACCAATTATATGGTCGATTTCGGAGAAGGTACCATGAGGTGCTGAGAAGAAGGTGTATTCTTTTGCTCTAGGATGAGATGTTCTATATATATCTGTTAGTTCCATTTGGTCCAAGGCTTCAGTTAGATTCACTGTGCCCCTGTTTAGTTTCTGCTTTCCTGGACGATCCTTTTCAGAGAGCGGGGTGTTGAAGTCACCCACTATTATTGTGTGAGGTGTGGTGTGTGCTTTGAGCTTTAGTAAAGTTTCTCTTACGAATGAGGGTGCCCTTGCATTTGGAGCATAGATAATCAGAATTGAGAGTTCTTCTTGGTGAATTTTTCCTTTGATCAGTATGTAGTGTTCTTCTGTGTCTTTTTTGATGACTTTAGGTTGAAAGTCAATTTTATCTGATATTAGGTTGGCTACTCTGACTCGTTTCCTGGGACCATTTGCTTGTAAAATTGTTTTCCAGACTTTTACTCTGAGGTAGTGTTTGTCTTTGATACTGAGGTGCATTTCCTGCACACAGCAAAATGCTGGGTCCTGTTTATGTATCCAGTCTGTTAGTCTATGTCTTTTTATTGGGGAATTGAAACCATTGATATTAAGAGAGATTAAGGAATAGTGATTATTGCCACCTGCTATTCTTGACGCTATCTTTATGTCTGAGTGGTTATCTACTGTTGGGTTTGATGCAATAAGGTTACTATCTCGTTTTTTCCAGGGCGTTTTTTCTCTCCTTCTACTTGCACTTTCCACCTAGTATCTTTGCAGGGCTGGGTTTGTGGAAAGATATTTGGTTTTATCATGGAATATCTTGGTCTCTCCATCTATGGTGATTGAGAGTTTTGCTGGGTATAGTATTTTAGGCTGGCATTTGTGTTCTCTTAATGTCTGCATGAGATCTGCCCAGGATCTTCTGGCTTTCATAGTCTCTGGTGAGAAGTCTGATGTGATTCGGATCGGTCTTCCTTTTTATGTTACTTGGCCTTTTTCTCTTACTGCTTTTAATATTCTTTCTTTGTTTAGAACATTTGGTGTTTTGATTATTATGTGACGGGAGGTATTTCTGTTCTGGTCCAGTCTGTTTGGAGTTCTGTAGGCTTATTGTACGTTCATCAGCATCTCTCTCTTTAGGTTAGGGAAGTTTTCCTCCATAATTTTGTTGAAGATATTTACTGTCCCTTTAAGTTGCAAATCTTCACTCTCATCTATCCCTATAATCCTTAGGTTTGGTCTTCTCATTGTGTCCTGGATTTCCTGGATGTTTTGGGTTTCACGTTTTTTGCATTTTGCATTTTCTTTGACTGTTGAGTTGATGCTTTGTATTGTATCTTCAGCACCTGAGATTCTTTCTTCCATGTCTTGTATTCTATTGTTGATGTTTGCATCTATGACTCCTGATTTCTTCTAAGGTTTTCTATCTCCAAAGTTGCCTCCCTTTGTGGTTTCTTAGTTGTTTCTACATTCTTTTTTAGATCCTGGATGGATTTGCTGAGATCCTTCACTTGTTTGTTTGTATTTTCCTGTATTTCTTTAAGGTATTTTTGCATTTCCTCTTTCAGGATTTCTGCCTGTTGACCCAAGTTCTCCTGTATTTCTCTAAGCAATTTTTGTGTTTCCTCCTCATGGGATTCCATCTGTTGATCCATCGTCTCCTGCATTTCTTTAAGCAATTCTCGTGTTTTTCTTTGTAAGGGCATCTATCCGTTGATTGATTTCTTTAAGCAATTTTTGTGTTGCCTCCCTATGGGCCTCCATCTGTTGACCCATATTCTTCTGCATTTCTTTATGCAATTTTTGTGATTCTTTTGAAAGTGCATCTACCCGTTGATTCATTTCTTTAATCGATTTTTGTGTTACCTCCTTGTGGGCTTCCATCTGTTGACCCATGTTCTCCTGCATTTCTCTTAGCGATTTTTGTGTTTCCTTTGTAAGGGCTTCTAACTGTTGATTCATGATCTCCTGTAATTCTTTATGAGATTTATTTGTGTCCTTCTTGAAATCCTCTAATAGCATCATGAGAAGTGATTTTAAATCCAGATCTTGTCTTTCGGGTGTGGTGGGGTATCCAGGACTTGCTGCTGTTGGAGAGTTGGGTTCGGATGGTGCCATAGTATTTTGATTTCTGTTAGTAATGTTCCTATGTTTGCCTTTTGCCATCTGGTAACCTCTGGTGTTAGTTGGTCCTGCTGTCACTGGCTGTTGGTTGGACCTCCTGTGAGCCTGCAAATCTATTTCTGACCCCCCTGGATTAGCGGGATTCCCCTGGCACCGATTTCTGGGGCCTGCCCTGCTCCTGAGTGACTTTGGAGCCCTGATGTGCCTTGCCCCAAGTGATGTTATATTGGGGAATCCCTGCACATCCAAAGGCTCAGTGTAGTGGATTCCCAGAGCAGAGGTCGCAAAAGGGAGGCTGGTAGGCTCCTGCCCTGTGCAGGGGTTTGTGATCTTTCCCAGGGGGTGGGGAGGGGGGTCCCTCTGCAGGGCAGAAGTCCCACAGCAGAGCTGGTGCGTCGGTTACTGCAGACCTGTCCAGCTCTTGGGAGCAGGGTATACACAAGCTGCCTGAGACCCAAGTGATATTATGCCTGTCTGTCTCTGAGCCTGGAGGTCCCAACTGCCCTGATGCTGGAGCAAAGATGGCAGAGTGCACTCTGCACTCTCTTTTAGCAGATCACTCTGCAGGGGAGATGGCCCACAGCAGATCTGGCACCCAGAAGACCACAGTGCTGTCCCGCTCTTGGGTGCAGATGGAAGCCCAACAGGCTGTGTTCCAAGCGATGTTATATTGGGGAGAACCTGGTTACCTGTCTCCTCAGTGCAGTCGATCCAGGAACAGAGCTATTTATTTATTTATTTATTTTCATGCTCCAGATTTTATTCCCATCAAGGTCCACTCTCTGACTGTTCCACATCCCATACCTTTCTCCTGTCCCACGCCACTCCAATCCGTGTCTCCACAAGGATGTCCCCACTCTCCCAACCCTCCACCCCACCAGACCTTGCCATTCCCTGGAGCTCCACCCAAGCAATGGACAGAAGCTACTGACCCCCAATGGTTGAATTAGGCAAAAGCTGGAAAAAGCTGAGGAGGAGGAAGGTGACCCTGTAAGAAGCTTTTGAAAAGCAGGAACAAGGACCACAAGGATCTCTGTCCATGTAGTTTAAGAACACATTAGCAGAGGCAGACAATGGTGTGAGCATAAGTGAGTAAAGTGATTAACAGATAGAATGCAAAGAAATAAAACACAAAAAAAAGAAAACAACAACAAGAACAAAACAGTATTGAAATAGGAAGACTAGAATGGTCAGTCTATGGTTTTTTTCGAATGTTCCTACTAAACAGAGGAACCAGAATAAGCATCTCTGAGATGGTGAGATCTGGGCAAACACAAGTACAAAAAATTAACTAATTTTATAATGAACATTATTCTTAAATCTGTTTTATTATGATATTCTTTTTATCCTTTAGTGAAGGAAGTCTGTTAATTAGAAGAAAATGTCTAATGATTATTAATTCCTTCTAGGGTAAAATACCAACTTACTAAGAAGGCCTCCAGGGTTTCATGGTTCTTTCCCATTCCAAATCCATCTTCTTTGCCTCTGTTTCCTGATCCCCATTCACCCACGTTTTATCACAAGTTCTGCTCTCAGTTCTCAATCTAAGCAATATTCTATCAAAAAGGCTTCCACTAGATTACTTTACTCTTCTCAAACTAAACTCTCTCTCAATTAATCCTTTTAATATTAATTATAAGTATATTTTAATTCCTCTTTATTGAATAACTTCACCTTCTTTATCCCTCCAGCCCGTCCTCTAGTAAATCATTTTATAAGATTATGCCCTTTGTCCTTATTGTTTAAAAACACGATTAGGTTGAAATCATTGTAGTCAGTAAAGGAATACATTTTAAAAAAACATATATATATTTTACATGGCTTCTTTCCTCCAGTATATGCTTCTTTTCACAGTAAACAATTTTCACATCTTCTATGCTATTTACTAAATTAGAACACCAAAGACAAAAAATAAATATAGTAAAAGAAAAGACTCTTGACTCACAAAGTATGTATATACTCTCTTGGAAATTCATATTTCTTTATGTTCCTTAGTTTATATTACATTCAGTAAGATTTACAGGGAAATAAAATATGCCTTTGATCATAGCATTAAATAATTTTTCATCAGCCTCAGAGTAGAAGATTCGGGACCTGAAGAGGACCCCACCAAAATATAACATCACATTATTCTATGACCATAGAATGTTGCCTTACTTAGAGATGTGTTTCTAATGTGTAAATAAATTATATACACATATATACATACATATGTATATATATATATATATATATATATATATATATATATATATATATCATCTTATTTTAAATACCTTGCCAGTATTCCAATAGAAATTACCCTTACATTGGAGAGGGACATGGAGAGAATTAGAAAAACAGGACAGAGACTGATGCAGAAAATGGAGTGTTTCTTATCAGCAACCAGCCAATACCAGAAGCTGAAATACACAAAGGAAAGATTCTACATGAGTCTCCAAAGAGATTATAAAGTCATAATTGTGGATTTTTACATCTGAAAGACATAAAATAAATTTATATAACTTTAGGATACTAAGTATACAACAAATTGCTAAACATCCAAAGAAATCAAAAGCATCTATAAAGTATTACTTTAAAGTAACTTTGTTGTGTAGTGATTCTCTACTAACTGAAACATTAACTACAAGAGGGGAAGAGACACTCCCCAGACTCAGAAATCAAACAAAACTGATCAGTCCTAGAAAGCTCAAATATCCCAGCTCCTTTTCACAGTTATATACAAAGGATGAAAAGTAGCTGGTAGGGGAAACTCTCTGGCCTGCTGGATATCTGCAAGTCAACAGGATGCTCCCCAGGCAGAGCTCTTTTGAGTCATCACCTGTGCTGATATGCGTTTCCAGTAATACATCTAACCTTGCACTATAGATAACCTGGTTCTTACTAGATCACCATAATTGTCATGTTTTTTGTTTTGTTGTGATTAGTTTTGGTTCCTATTTCAGGAGAACTTGAGTGTCTTTTCTCTACATATAATCCCTTAGGGCCATGTGTTTCTACCTGTAATATTGAGAAGATGATGATGAAGTAATGATAATGTTATTTTAATGTTTTGGGGGTAGGTATTCTATGCCTTTAAACACTTGTTTGTATTTATTTCAAGAAGCAAATATGATTTGATTCAGAAGTTAGCTTTTAGAAACAATGTGATTCAACAATGAAAAAATTCATCATTGTCAGTATACAGATGAAATGTTAATACATACTAATTTGGCTAAAATTATCTAACTTGAATAATTTTCTTGTAGACACTTTGCTAGGTATACTGCCCGGAACATACTTGTACTGTGTAACAGTGTTTTAAAACTAAAATGAGAATACAGATGACTCTTTAAAAAAAAAGCAGACAAAGTCTGTTGTCCACAGAGATAGTGACTTTAAGGATAATGAGAAAAGGAAACAAATGTGAATCCCAGGGGTCATTGCCAGCACTAGCATTCTCTCTAAATTAATATATAGAAACCATAATCCCTGTCATGATAGGACTGGAGATGGACATGGTTTGATTACGTCATGCCAGTGGGCTATCTATGAGAAATTAATGCTTTTATAGAGGCAGTCAAGATATTGTATTCTTCTTTACTCTCTGTTTCTGTTTCTCTCTCTCTCTCTCTCTCTCTCTCTCTCTCTCTCTCTCTCTCTCTCTCTCTCGCTCTCTCTGCACATATGAATAAAGTAGGAAGGAGAACATAATACCAGATCTTGGGACTGAACCTTCAGATCAGTGAGAAATAAATGCCATCTTTAATCTATGGTAGGCTGTTATCCTAGTGAAAGCCCAGTGAGAAAACCACAGCTGACTGATAAGGTCTCCTGTGTTTTGAGGTAGGGATTTCTCACTGGATTATGTGCCCTCATATCAAGGTATGGAAAACAGTATACTATTCATAGTCATCCAAAGAATTTAACTGGGTTGGGTCAATAACTAGACAGTGGGCTAATTACACCCTATATAAAAAGAATGCTTTACACGAGTCCCCACATCTCATCATGCAACAACCCATGTTTGTGCTCTTATCTTCCTCTGTCGGCATGCATCACCCAATAGCACCTCTTCTATGGTAGGAGACCTAGCAACACCAAAAGTCAAGGCAGAGTTATAAGACACCAGTGAGAATCTAGATTTCTCCAGTGAGTACCTGAAGAACCTAGGTTAGAAGTATGGAGTATTTTTGAGAATTGAAGTCAATTGTAGCTAATAAGAGACAGGAGAATCAGAGGAGAAAACAGATTACCTTTTCCTGTCCACCAACGAATCCCACTACAAGCCTTCATGAGTAAAGTTTTCTCACTAGATTCAATCTTCAAACCAGCTCAATAATGTGACATTCTGTGTTTGAATTGTTTTTCCTTCATTGTTTTTGTCCTAACATTTCAGCCATCAGCCATCGCTAAAGTCCACTTTGCCCATTGTTAAAATTTAGGGTCCGTTTTCTGATGGTATTTGAACTCATCACTGCCTAGAGCACACTCAGGTGTGTAAGCAAAATTTCACTGATATTAGAGGAGGTGAATGTTCATGTCCAAGTATCTTGATTACTCCCTCTTTTGTCCATCTTAGAAGTAGTTAAAAATGTCTTCACTTGAAGCTCTCTGTCAATCTCACATGAAGATGCAGCTGCTTCAGGGGAACTACAGTCTCCGGGCTTGCCAACTGGTACATTCCATCTATGACAGGAATTCTTGGGATATGGAATCTAAACCATCAGCCAAGGGCAAAGCTGAACATCCCACAGTGGTGTGTGATGGAGCAAATGTGAGCATTTGTTTTATTCTTCCTGACAAATTAGAAACTAGACATCATATTTTTATGTAGTCTCTTGCCAAAAACAGATGTTGGCTTTCTGCAACAGTTTGAACCTACATAGGAGTTGACTAAGTCTACTGAATAAACCATGAGAACTTGAGAAATTTGAAACCATATAAGTGAAACAGTGTTTTCCAAGGTTTCAAGTTCACCAAGAACCTAAAGAAATGTTATACAATTTGGCAAAGAATCAATTTTGTTGTAATTGATTAGGGATTGCAGTGCGGACATAAATGTCCATGGAGCATATAAGAAGGAGAAAAAAGTGCAGATATGGAAGTTATCCTCCAACAAGTTAAAGGATGCCAAAATCCATGAGAAAATAGAGGAAACTGGAGAGTTGACTCTTCTAGAACATTTTCAAGAAGCCTGGCCCAGCTACGCACCCAACTTCAGGATTCAGGCTTCTTAAACTGGAACAAAATAAATATCTTTAACTCACTTGGTTTTTGTACTTTTTGCCACTGCAGGGATAAGAGAGTACATAAAAAGAGCACAGTGAGAGAGCCCACTGCAGTTGTTGAAATGTCAATGAGACAAGAAAACCAACTCTAAGGAAGAATGCAAGAGGGCACACACAGAAGCAGGAAGCTTGATGTCATGTCACATCTTCATTTCACATTTGCATTCATGTGACTACTAGAAGTGCCAGCTGTCCTTCTGGGTTTGTTATCACATCATCTGAAATTATTTACAAGAGCAGAATTCTTCATGTTAAATATATTGAATTACATAATGGGGGAGCTTATATATTCTTCAGTGGTGACACGCAATGGTATTTAAACTAAATTTTTAGATACAATGTCCAAATTATTCTCTTTCTACTGGATTAGTTACTAAAATCTAAAACAAAACAAAAACAAAAACAAAACAAACAAAATGGCAATGAACATTCTTGATAAAGGATGCAAAGTAACCAAAGTGGAATTGATCTGGTTCTTCCTTCTCTCTTTTTGGCTATCTTTCATACTGCTGTGAGGTAATATGCAAAGAACTGGAAGAGAAAACTCATCAACTATTACACCTAGATATAGAAACGGCATGCTAAAAGGTTGAACTGTCTGAAATGATATGCCCACTGATGCAATAGCAGAATGACTATCAAGCAAATAATCAACTATTTCATTGGCTTCAAGATGCCTTCCATGGGAGAAAATACATTTCTGTCACTGCAGACTGAGTCAAAGACCTATGAGTAAGGTAGTCACAGGCTATATGGGAAATCAATTACTGGCATTATACCAAGTTGACATTTATCCAATCCACCTTCAAATATTTATGTTTATAACCATAGACTAGTGCTGTTCACAGTCCTGGTCAGAGAAGCTTCTTTTGGCAGTGGAGGCTCATAATGACTAAAGACCCAAGATTCAGTTATTAATGGGGATAGCACAACAGATGTAATATATATGTCACTCTTTCCAAGGCATTGGGAACATCAGAGAAGGAGATCCGGGAGGACTTCACCTTCTAAGGTTGGGTAGAAAGGCAGTAAGGTGCCTTCTTTTGGATACCAAACATGAGCACACAACATTTGCAGCTACCTCCACGGAGGCTAAATATACTGAATGGATGGATCATGACCACATAAAGAAAAAACACAATTAAGCAATAGTTTAACCCTAAGGCCTGTGAGCCACCAATCCATGAGTTTATAGACAGATTTGGAGTATCAAACATTTATTTCCTACAGAAAGTGGTTTGTTAGTTAACCCATATAACATTCATACAACTGTTGTATTGATGTTATTGCCGTGCTGGTCACTGGGCAAGACTGTGGAAAACTTACTTTTCCCCAGCAGCCTATCTAACACCATCTAGTTCAATGAGAGCCAGCTAGAAAGGAAGAAGCTTCTGGGTTAAAAATGACATGGATTCTGTAGGTACGAAGACTACTGTATGTGGTGTTTTAAGCAATAAGGTGTTATGATAGAGGGTTAGACATGGTACAAACCTGTCTTTAAATGTATCTGACTATTGATAGATTACTGGAGTGTTCTAATCTCATCAGCAATGTTACTTTTTACCGTGGATACAGTTAATGCAGAAAGTCACAACTGCCCAAAGTGCAGAGATCATCTGTGGTGCACTTAGCCTCTAACTGAAAATATATACCACATCTTCTTTCCAAACCTCATTACCAATCATGGAAGGAGAGACATAAAGACTCTAAGAGCCAGGTCTTGGGAAGGATGGGTATAACATAGTGCAAAGTGAAAGTTTTTGTTTGGGTCATGTGACACAGACTCACACGGTGAGGCTGACTCACCCATGGGAGAACATGTGATATTTGGAAAGAGTATAAATATTATTCAATGGGCAGTGATGGTGGGCTGGCATATCTAGCCTTGCAACGTTTTGTTGGTCTTGAGTCTTCACTGATCTTCACTTCATTGAGAGAGGCATTGCAAAGCACTGCTCCTGACATCCCAGCTGGTCCTGGTTGCTCCTGCTGATTCAGGCCAATTTGAAGGGGGCCTGGCAGTTTCTGCAAGATCACGAGACTACTGCCAGTTCATGTTTGCTATTCTGACACTGGACTGCTGGTATCCTAACAGAGGAGATTGGAATTGCTCCAAAGAACTTTCTTTCTTTTTTTAGTTAATTCTTATTTATTTATTTATTTATTTTTAATTATTCACTTTACATCCCACTCACTGCAGCTCTCCCAGTTAAAACCTTCCCACAATCCTTCCCCCCATTCCAGTCTCCTTCTCCTCTAAGTGGGTTGGGGCCTCCATGGGTGTCCCACTACCCTGGCTATTCAAGTCTTTGCAAGGCTAAGTGCATCCTCTCCTACTGAGGCCAGACAAGGCAACCCAGCTGGTAAAACAGTAAACAGCTTTTGGGATTAGGCCCTGTTCCAGCTGTTTGTAACTCACATGAAGGCCAAGCTGCACATCTGCTACATATGATCAAGGAGTCTTAGGTCCATCCCAGGTATACTCTTTGGTTGGGGGTTCAGACTCTGAGATCTACAAGGGTCCAGGTTAGTTGACTCTGTTGGTCTTCCTATGGAGTTCCTATCCTCTGTGGTGCCACAATCCTCTTTCTATTCTTCCATAAGAGTTCCCAAGCTCCAACCACTGTTTGGCTGTGGATGTCTGTATCTGTCTGAGTCAACTGCTAGGCGGAGCCTCACAGAAAACAACTTGTTCATGTCTGCAAGCATAATAGAGTAACATTAATAGTGTTAGGCACTGGTGCTTGCCCATGGGATGGGTCTCAAGTAGGTCTGGCCATTCCCCCAGTCTCTACTCTATCTCCTGTGCCTGCATTTTTTTGTAGATGCATATCTTTTGGTTTGAGAGTTTGGTGAGCGGTTGGTGTCTCTAACACTCCGCTGGGAGATTTACTTCTAAATAGGTCCACATCCCTTGTCTTATTTACCATCCTTTCTTTCCTAACTTTGGATGATGGGCTAGAAGGGAGAGTTGACATGTTTGAGAATCCTTGTTAAAGGAAGGTTTAAAAAATTTCTAAGCTTACAGCAGTGTTTTATAGATATAGTAAGACAACTTCATTTGAAACACATAGTAGCTGTGTTTATCTACACAAACCCTTAAAAGGTCAAACTTTGTTGTTGTTGTTGTTATTGTTTAAGCCAACAGTATTCTATCATGGGACAGAAGAAGTTCATAAACCCCAACCATAATGGAGGAGCTATGGGTTTTTGATGGCTTCCAGGAGAGAAAAGAATCAGTTTACTTAAAGGGCATGTAGCTTCTGGTAGGTTTGACTTCACACTGAAGTAAACAGTCTCATGCCTGGAAGTACATGGGCAGTACAAATTTGAGTTAACGAGTTATTGAAACAATTTTGATGCAGTTTATTTTTTGCAAGAAGAAAGAAAACTATATTATCTGCCATCTTTATTAAAACTCTCTTTACAGCCTTGTTTCCTGGGTCATAAAGGATTTAATAAGTAATTTTTGAAATTTTATATATTAATATTTTACACAGGAATGAATTTCTTTATGTATTATGTTTATTTTAATTTATAATTATGATATATGTTTTCATTATATCACTTTCCCTCTCTGGGCTCCTCCCAGATCCTCTCTACCTCCTTTCCCATCTAACTTTACATTTCTCTCTTTCTCTAACTCAAAGAAAGACCAGAAAAAAAAAACAACAAAAAACAAAATCATAGCAGATTGAAAGAAAGGAAGAGAGAGAGAGAGAGAGAGAGAGAGAGAGAGAGAGAGAGAATGAATAAATAAATACATACCAAAAGAATAACACAAAGTAAACGGTCCATTTTCTCTTGTTCATCTACTCTAGGGTATGGGAGCTACCGCAGAGTGTGGTTGATGTACCCAATAACGCTCCATTGGAGAAAACTAGGTTTGTGTGTGTGTGTGTGTGTGTGTGTGTGTTTGTTTGTTTGTTTTTTTGCCAGAGGATATCAATAGTAAATAACTTCTCTGTTAGGACTGGGGATTTAAGTTCATTTCCCCTTGCTTATGTTGGTGTTCTACCTGTAACTTGTGCTTATCTTGTATGCTGTAATAGTCTCTGTGAATTTACATGTTCATCTGTTCTGTTTACCTGGAGTCATCATCTCTTTTGGTTCTTCTCATGTTTTCTTTCTCTTCTGTATAGTCACTGAACATTGAGAGGAGGGATTTTTATAAAGACATCCCATGAAGGCTGAGTAGAAATGAGCTTACTTACAAATAATAGACTTCTCCATACAACTGAAGGATGTTCTCAGGCCCTTCCCAACTTGATATAGGTTTTCATTCTACTGGTCAAAAGTATTGGTCAATAATGTTGTTCTTACTTCATTGATGTTCTTATTGATGATGGTGTTTATTTTTGAGTTAGGGCCACTCAAAGAAAAGAATGCACTCAAATTCACTATGTATCTCCGGATAACCGTGAACTGGTCTTCTGGCCTACACCTCCCAAGTGCTAGTATTACATGGACGCAGCAACATTCCTGATATATGTAAGGCTGAAAATAAAACAGCAGGATTCTTGCATTCTACTCAAACTCTCTATCAACTGAGCTATATCTGCAGGTTTGGCTCATTCTAGTATAAGGCCCTACATTTTCTAGAATGAATGTTGTTCAGATAAAATTACCTGAACACAGAATAGAATGTTGAGTCTTTGAGTGCTGATATTAGCACACACACACACACACACACACACACACACACACACACACACGCACACACATATACACACACAATTAAATCAATGTAAGATTCATGTGTTTGAATTATGTGTATGTGTGTGTGAAAAAGATGTTGTTCATGCATTGAGTGTAAGGTTTTAAAACCAGAAATAAGAATAATGTGATAGCAGACACAGGCTAGGCCTAGCATAACTGCTTATTCCTCATGCTGTGCTATTTCTCTCTTACTTGGAGTCTTTCTTCTCAATCCCTTCACTCCCGCCACATTTCTGTTACAACTTTCACTCATGAAATCTTGAGACTTCTTCAGTCATGAATCACTATTTTAAGGATGAGGTAATGTTTCAGGAATGACTTCTAGAGTAGTCTTGTTCCAGTGACACTGTTGAATTAGTAACACAAGGTTAAGTATTTTGCATTTTATGTCCCATCTCCTCCACACTTGGGTAGTCTGTGAGAAATGACCCGATGTTAATAGGAATGCAATTTTGACTGTAATAATATTCATCCTCTGGAACAAAATTGGAGAAATTCTGTTTCACAGATGAAAACAGGAAGAGTATGTAAAGTTTTTCAGTTAATATGAAGAGCAGAATTCATGTCTGGATTAAATATACTTTGACAATATAGTAATAAAAATTGACAAACATAAAAATTTCTTTTCAGTAACCCCTAAATATTGTATCCAAAAATGGAAGTCAAATTTAAACAAATAACTTTTTTCATATCTAAATAATAAAAATGAAATACAAACTTGAAATGTAACTTGAAATGTAAAAATAAAGATCAGGATTGCTACTTATTATTCAAATAGAATGGTGAGTCTATCTTAAAACAGCATTAGACAGTGTCAAAACTACAACAGAGTTTGAAGTATTTTGAGAAGACAATAAACCCATTGGGCAAATACAAGTGAGGATTCCGTCTTGCTTCAGACTACTCAAAACATTAGAAATCATTAAAATAATACAGAATTTATTAACAGAAGATAGGTTAGATAGGACACTTTACTACATAGAAGATAAAAATCTGGGAAGTGATGAAGATAGTAGGGAGGTCTCTGAAATTCCTTAAAATTGCACACAAATATTTTAATATAAGTGAAACTAAACACTTCTGAAATGATTCAGTGTTTCTGTGATATTGTTAAAAAGCTCATAGCATCCACTGTGGAAAATATGACCTGTTCTCTGAATCACATGCATGCGTTCATGTAGAGAGACCCTCCTATCCAGGGCATGTTATTTCACATGACGATGATGATTAGGACTCACCTGCCACTTTTATGAGAGAACTGCTAGTTATGAGGTGTTTTACACATCCTTAGTTCATATAAAAAGTTAAGGTAAAATTTGGATGCGTTTATTGAGAGTGCCTCACCTCCTCTTCAGAGCACGTAACTGTGAGTCACTCAAGAGTGAAACTCTTAATCTGTGACACATTTTTAATGACACATCTTCATACCAGAGCACAATGGAGTCTTTGAGAGGGTAACACATATTGAAGTGAATACTAATGGAGATGCTTCTTTGGTTGTAATAGCCAGAATATGCTTTCAGAAAATAAATACTAAACATATACACATATATGATTATCCAATGATATAAAATTAGAATGAATATATATAAGTATATATATTAAATATATATTTAATTTTGGAGTTATAAAATTTTTCACACTCAGTTATTTCAAACAATGCTCTTTACTCATTCATGAAAGTTACCTTCATTCAATCTAGATTATATTTGGTTTTATAACAAGTTTATGAACAATTTTCCACCCCTCTTGAGATCTTTCTAGTCCCAATATTCCTAGTCTCCATTATTGTGTGGAATTTGGTTCTGTCTCTCCTCACTCCCTCATTTGC
This sequence comes from Tokudaia tokunoshimensis, assembly GCA_036184795.1. NCBI lineage: Eukaryota > Metazoa > Chordata > Mammalia > Rodentia > Muridae > Tokudaia > Tokudaia tokunoshimensis. The sequence goes on from BTHU01000015.1 coordinate 73,256,157, forward strand.
TCTACATTTTATCTTCCTGGACTTAATCAACACATGTTAAGCTTGCATCTGCAAAAAAAGTGTAACTAGGATCCATTCATAAAATATAAAACACAGCAATTGTCTTTCATCCCTGGGTCAACTCCCACAAGAAATCCTTTTCTAGGTCCATGAATTTTCTTACAAACTTTGATCATTTTTACTGTTAAACACAATTCCATTTTATATGTGCATCACATTTTCTTCATTTATTCTCAAGATGGTGTACATCTAAATTGGTTTGATACTCACCTTGTTGTGACCAGAGCCTACAATGAACATTATAGGTATTTCTGATTTAGGATATGGGGTCATTTGGCTATATGTCCAGGAGTGGTATTGCTGAATCAGGAGCATGCTATTTTCTTCAGTATTGAAGTCACAGATAAACTGACTTTTCTCCATCATATAACCTACTTAGGTGAGGAATGAATTAAACTTAATATGCTACTTACAGAAAGAAGATAAAAAATATGAGGGGCTTGTTAACCATAGGGCTCCAAGAGAAGAAGGAAAAGAGAGAGGAAGAGAGAGAAATAGAGTTGTGACAATGACATATTTATTGTAAAAATGTATGAAACTGACAAATGATAAGAAATAAAAAGCATATATTATTCATAGGCTGGAAAAATGTATGAAGTACTTGTCTTGTAAGCGAGAATACCCTATTCCATCCTAAATCCCATATTAAAAAAAAAAGAGTATTTCGATGTTTTGCTTGGGAATCATAGTTCTCAGGAGACAGAAGCAGGATGATCTCAGGAGCTGATGACCTGCCAATCTAGCACATTCGTTTCTAGGCAAATGAAAAAGATCATGTCTCATTTATTTTTTTCTTTCTCCACCTATTCAGATCAATAGTTTTCCTTGGTATAGTAGTCTGGGCTGGCATCTGTGGTCTAAGAACTTGGACAACATCTGTGCAGGCACTTGTGACTTTTTAGAGAGTCCAATAGAGGTATCAGATGTTATTCTAATATGTCTGCCTTTACAGGTTATGTTACTCAGTCTTTTGCTTTCGCAGATTTTAATTTCTTTCTTTTTATGGTCATTCATTGTTTTGATTATTTCTTGTAGTGGAGGGTTGCTTTTTGTGGTCCAGTCTATTTGGTATTCTTCATGCCTCTTGTTCTTGATAGGAACCTCATTCTTTAGGTTAGAATTTTTTTCTAAGATTTTTGTTGAAAATATTCCCCGTGTCTTTGATCTGGGTCTCTTCTCCTTCTATTTTTATATGTTTTTTTTTATTTATTTATTTTATTTTTTAATTTACATTCCAAATCACTTCCCCTTTCCCGTTTCCTCCCTCCCCGAAAGTCCCATAAGCCCCCTTCCCTCCCTCTTTTCTCCATTCAACCGCCTCTCATTACTCTGTCCTGGTGTTCCCCTACATCCAGTCTTTCCAGGACCAGGGGTCTCTCCTACCATCTTTTTAGAAATCTATTGATATGCGGATTGTGTCTAGGGTATTCCGAGATTCTGGGTCAATATCCCCTTATCAGTGACTGCATACCATGTGTGTTCTTTTGTGATTGGGTTACCTCACTAAGGATGATATTTTCAAGATCTGACCATTTGCCTAGGAATTTCGTGAATTCATTGTTTTTAATTGCAGAGTAGTATTCCATTGTGTAGATATACCACATCTTCTGAATCCATTCCTCCGTTGAGGGACATCTGGGTTCTTTCCAGCTTCTGGCTATTATAAATAAGGCTGCTATGAACATAGTGGAGCATGTGTCCTTATTGCATGCAGGTAAAGTCTCTGGGTATATGCCCAGGAGTGGTATAGCCGGATCCTCCGGGAGTGTCATGCCCAGTTTTCTGAGGAACTGCCAGACTGCTTTTGATGTTTGAAATTACCTGGATTTTTTTGTGCCTGGATTTTCTTACATTTAACATTTCTTGACTGAGGTATCCAATTTTTCTACCTTGTCTTCAATACCAGAGACTCTCTCTTTCACCTCTTAAACTCTGCTTCTGAGGATTATCTTTGACATTTTTGTTGGACATCTGAAGATTTTCATTTTCAGTTTTATCTCACTTTGGTTGATAATTTCTTATCTTGAACTGTTTCAGCCATTTCATTCCACCCCTTCTTTGTGTTTTCAAAGACTTCATTAAGTGATATATTCATATCCTCTTTAAAGGTTTTTCAAATATTTGCCTTGTTTGCAAATCTGCGAAGTACACCATTAACTTCTAGACTAGTACCCCTTTATTTACTGTCAAATTTAAGATAGGCTTCATACTCATTTTTTCAGAGGACAGGTTTAATAGACAAGATATTTGGCCACTTCATTTTCATTCCTCACATAGAAGATTCTCAGGCTACATGACTTGGCAGAGAAGATCCTTACCCAGGTCATGAAGTGAGCTAATTATTCATGACTGGATACTCAAAGAATCTAGTCTTCCTTACTACAGAGGAACAGAGACCACATCTGAGAATGTTATCAAATACAACTCACAAAGACACCTCTTGCCCTTATTTTTGAATATACCCTTGCAAACCTAAAACTCGCATTTATATCTGTTTCATCATTCGTGGTTTTTAGTCTGATTTTTATTTGGTGTGCCTTATTTTAAATAGACACATAAGAGAGTCTATCTCAATTTCCTGAGCTTCATGTTAATATATTTAAAATACTTCCTAGCTTTGCTATAATTAATACTGATTCTTTTTGGAATGTGGTGTAATTCATCAGTTGGGAATTTTGTTCCTTCCCATCCTTTGTTTTCAGAGGCAACAGGATACAAATTCATACTTGTTCTCTTGTAAGAGATGATGGTTGGGTAGGAGATCTCTGTCCTGGTGGAACTGAGAAATGATTGTTTGGGTTTTTTTTTTGCAAGTGACTATAGCAGAAACTGTGCAATTCAATGAAGAGTTTAAATATTTTGTGAGCTATTAATGTGACATCTGGAAGGAAGCCTCACTCTCAGTAATAAAATGTTGACCTGTAACTGTCATTTCATAAATTAATTTGGAGAAAGAATGGCAGTGATAATATTTCTTTAGCTTCACCAAATCTTTCATATTCACATTTACTTCATTGGCACACTTCTGTAAGTGATGTCTTACATCTGTTCTACTGATTTGTGTCCAGTGTATTTCATTATCACTTTCTGACCTTGAAAAAGCCTATCTCAGAAATACTACCTCTCTTGTATCACTCAAAATTTCTATTCTAATTCAAGAGGAGGAATAGATTAACCCTTCCTTTTAATTAGGAAAACAGTATGGGGCACAGCAACAGACACAGAATAATTTGTGGTGTTATTTGCAGTGCATTTAACCTATTACGGTTATCAGGAAATAAAAGACTGGTATGTACTAAATCCATACAGTCTCTTAGGTACATATATAAAAAATCATAGCAGGACAACTCAATGTTAATGTGCTTACAACTCTCTTCTAATATTTCTGTTGTGGGTTTTCCATCTTGGATGTATCTATACAAGATTGCATCATGTTAGAGAAAACAGAGATATGAGTCTGAGGATAAGAAGGCAATTAAAGAGAAATGCTGGTTCTCAAATGTTAGCTATACTGTATCATATACACACTTGACTGAGAAAATATCCCATAGGACATAAAACTTCAGCAATGGTGAAACATAATCTTCTGGAAGCTAAATGAGAGCAGAAAGGCACAGCTGATATCTGTCAAGAACTTAACTAACAGGCCAAGGGAGCCTCCTTCATTAGAATAGCAAAAGTTTGCCTTAAATATGTAGATAAGAAGTAAAAATTGCAATGGCTATTTTTCTTTAACTTCCCCAAGTGACTTACAGAAAACACTAATGAATATCAATCTCAATACTAAAGGAAAAAATTTTAACTGAAGCCTTAAATTCAGCCACAGTATGTAAACATGCTCATCAAATACATATACCTGTGCTGCTTGCAAAAGGTCCTCATATGCACCGCTTTTCAAAAATGTATAAAGTATTTAAATAGTAAATAGTAAAATTGCCTATGTATCTGAAAAAGTTTCTACATTTAACTATCTCTTCTTTCTTACTTTCAAATTATTGTTCAATATATGGGTAGAAAAACATCAAAACAATAAAGATTAAGAGGGAACAAATTGGAATTTGATAAAATTACTCACATTTCTCAATCTAGATATAAGGAGAAATCTAGTCATATAAGTATTAATGAATGCATCCTAAGATAGACTCGACATTATTTTCAGCTTTATCAAATATTGCACAGGGAAAGAAAGTTACATTAATACCACCAGTTTATCAGAATGATTGAGTCTGTGTTATTTGTGGTAGAATATTTCCAGTATATTTATTAACAACAATTAACAATATTAATTTGTATCTTTTAATTCTAATACCAGTCATGTAAAAAAACTAACTCAGATATTTCTCTAAATCACAAATGAAATTTTATACTCCTATCTCAAGTAAATTTAATTTTGTCTTATGCTTCCTGTATGTACTTTTTGATTCACAGTTGCCGAACTATGGCATTAAAAGGAGCATTGGTTATCAGAGGGAACTAATAGTTAATTTGATGTTACTGTGAGAATTTATATGTTTGTTTAAGGTTGGCTGTGGGTTATGGCTTGGTTTGCAATTTTCCGTAAGTAGACTCAGTATGGACAAGGTGCCAAGGAAGGGAAGCATACCAAGGAAGTTTGTAACATCTTAAAACAATTTAAAACTGGAGGCCATGAATTTGAGAGAGCAGTGGTGTATAAAAAGGGTCAGAGGAAGGAAAGGAAAGGGAGAATAATAATGTAATTATATTTTAATTTTCTAAAATATTTTTAAAATGTAAGATGACTCAGTGTAAATAAAAATTTAAAATTAAAAATGCAAAGCATATATTTAAAATGTATCAAATATAAATGAACAGATACACAATATCTTGACTCAAAAGCTTTCATTGTGTTGAAAGCTATTTTTTAATAAAAAATAACTATGAAAAGAATATTTTCTTTTCATAAACAGAAATATTTAATTTTCCTTGAATTTGAAATTAACAAATTAGTTTTCATTTCTCCTACATTACTCCTACATTACTTCATTGCTCCTACAGGACAGATGCTATGGCAAATGCTGAGAATTATTTTCTTTATACGGTGACTTTCATTTTCTTTTGGTAACTATGTTAAAATTTGTTTCAGAGGTAATATTGTGCTCCAATTTTTAGTAATTCTCAGAAGTAAAGATACCAAGATTAAGAAATATCCTCCCCCCCCCCCCCAATGAGTATGGGATTCTCGGATATTTGAACATTCATCAAAAATTGAACGTCAGATTCTCTGCCACATCCTGTTTGAACTACAGTCACACTGCCCATGGGTCTTAGTTCACTTTCTTTCACTGTGATGAGACATCCTGAGAAAAGTAATCAAAATAACAAAGGGGTTATTATTCTCAGGGCTCCAGGCTCCCATTCATCATGACAGGGTATTTACATCTGTGGATGTTCAGGGGCACTGGGGATGCTGTATCCACAATGAAGAAGCAGAGGACCACTAATGAGTGATTATATGATGGTGCTCAGCTTAGTCTCTCCATCCAGTGCAGCCCAGGATCCCAACCACACAATGGACACTACCCAGTCTGTGTGGACCTTTCCACTTCACTTAACCCAATTAAGATAATTCTATACAGACATTCCCAAATGCCAATCTCCTGATGAATCTAGATTCTCTCACAGAGAAACTACTATCACACCATCTCTGTATGAGGTTAAGACCCTTCCCAGACATCAGAGCTTGTACCTATCATGATTTGAAGCAGAGCTTCGCCACTGTCTCACTGAAACCTTATTCAGTACTTCGCAATGAATAATATGTTAGTTTTGTGATAGGAACAGGTGGTTGTCATGTCCCAAAACTATGTTGAGTCAAAATTTGTATTTTGAATAATGAATTTTAGAACTTCGTAATTACAAAAGGCCACTTAGACGTGGTATGGTGGTGGACACCTTTATTTTAGGTACTCAGGAGACAGAGGCAGTTGGAGCTCAGTAGGCCAACTTATATATGTGTTCAGTTTCAGTGATGAATACCATTCATCTTCATGTGGTTTTACCAAATTTCTCTCCAGTTTGCACTCACATTCTCAACTGAGTGTAGTATTGAACTGAAGAATGAAATTTAAAGTGACATGTTTGTTATCCTGGCTAGCCCCCAATAATAGCCTGAGACTTATAGATGTAGCCAACAAGCTTCAAGCACAATAACAGCAGATATTCCTAACCTTCTATTCTATTTTAGCTATTTCCCACACACATTCTCCAAGTTACTTGGATTTAGTCTCTCCTTAGCTGGCTCTGCTATAGCTGCTGTAGCTGGAGAATTCCCTTGGCAACTCCTCCTCATGACCCACCCCAACCTGACCTCCTTCTACTCCTTGGATCTTCTCCTGAACTTTCCCCTGATTGTAGTCAACACCTTCTCTATGACTTTTCTCCTCGGGATACATGGCTGAGATTAAAAGTCCAGCCTTTCTATCTCCTTTGCCCAGTTATGGACTGTTCTGCCTTTTATTAAATGATCAGAGATAAGTAGGGATCACCCCTTAAGCCACACTGATACAGGAGATTCTTTACTATTCATTAAAATGCCCATGTCTAGAATGTAACCAACTCTCTGGACACAGACATCAGCATCTGCATACACAGGAAAAAAAAGGACCCTTCCCCTACATTAACCTTTTAGCCCTTTAAAAACAAACCAACCTAAACCAAAACAAAAGGTTACCATTAGTTATTATTTTCATACTGAAAATTATTGTTAAACAAAATTTAGAGTTATGGCTATCAGCCCCATCTGATAGATCTACAGTACCACTTATTTCATGTAAGGCTCAGGGAGCATTGAGAAAGAGGTGGCCAAAAGACTGCAATAGCCAGAGTAATGGGGAATTTGCTGTGTGGTTGTATCTCTTAGGGGTGTCATAAGTTACACACGTAAAGTCTCATAATGTTACTGTTGAACAAGAATGATGCCAGTAGACATCACTTGGAAGATTTCTGAGAAAAAAGGAAGAAAAAATTTTAGCAAATAAGACCAATTGGCAGAAGGTACTCCTTAGTATTAGGATTCTAGACTGCTAGAGATGGGTGGGAACCATCCACAGTGAATCACGTTGACCTGTGGAGCAAGAACTTGAGAGCAAGTAGTGGATGATACAGGTAGATAAGACGTGAAGGAAGGGGTGAGAGAACTAACGAGGACCCATAGATTTTTAGTCATATATTTGTTCTCATGGAAAGCAGAAAACTATCTTAAAATTAGTGAAAAGAATATTAACATACAGCAGAAGTGAAACAAATGTTTTTTATTCCTAAAAATAGAACAGATCTGGTGTTCTGACAACTCAGAAAGGGAAAAAGAATCAAAATGTAATTTATTAACTTTGAGGACATGATTACTGCTCTAGCTGGCAGTCTGAACCTGGGAGAATGGGACCTAGAAAGGTGTCGGACAAAGGTCTCATGCAATAGCCAACTTTATTCAGAGCACCGGACAATTTGTATTCCCGGAGTTAAGAAGAGTCATGTGAATAAGGTGTTCAGTTACAAAACCAAGCCACAGGTGGCAAAGCATGTTTCAATGGAGGCATATGAATAACAACAGCTGAAGAAAACTCACTCCTATCTGCTACATCTGGGAGAAGCACAAAAAAATAATTTCATGTTTCGAAGGAACTGAGATCACAAGACTCTTATTAGAGTTTTCTCACAAGCACTCAAAAGTTTCACATGATTCAATTCTTAGTCTGGGTTACAACAAGGACACATACATTTCTTTACAAAAAAAAAAGATCTGCTTTACTATTTAAATATTCAGGCTAGTATTAAACTATGTTTACATTAAAAAAAAGAAAGGGGAAACTGTAGAGAGCATGGAAATGAGAAATAATAACAGGACTGAACTGGATGATCCAGCGAGGGGCAGCTAGCTTAGGTGAGCTGTGTGTAGTAGGCAAGAATTGGATGAGTACCAGCTCATGTTAGATGTGTGAAACAAATAAAAACAAAGTACTATATAATGATGTAATGCTAAAGTGTGATTGGCTGGAATGTGGCTGTCCCTTGTAGTTAACAAAAGCAGAGGCTCACAGCATGCAAGAAGAGAGCTTGATGCTGTGACCATAAAGACCATTAGGCTGTCTTGTTCTCTAACCAGAGAATAACTGACTGCCACCCTTGTTACATTGAGATAAAGGATCCAGAGAAAGGAACAGATGCAGGAAACATTCCCAGCTACAGACATGTTGCAAGCCTTGCCTGTGAGCCTCTCTGCCACTTGCTTCTAAGTCATGTATATGTTGTAAGATAATCCTTGTTATTATAATAAATCTTAAAATTGAATGGTGTCTAAACTCTGTCTCTACTTCCCAGCCTTAAGCCAGCTCTAACTCAAGATAGAAAAGGATGGTATAATTGGATGTGTGTGGATGATAGCTGAGACCAGAAGAGGCCATTGGGTCACCTGGAGCTGGGGTTAACATGGATTACAAGCAACCTGGGTGTGCTGGGAACTGAACTTCAATCCTATGAAGAGCAGGGAGCACTCTTTACCACTGAGCCTTCTCTCCAACCCTTAATAATTTTTTTTTCAATTTAACTTACAGAATGGCCATTTTAAAAGATAAAACTATATATAATAGTGTGGTACATGAAACCCATCAGGTAAAAGCAACAAATGAACTGATTGAATCTATTCAGGAGGAAATTTAGGAAAACCATGGAGTATTTTTTTTTTAATCTCCCGTTTACCATAGTGTCTTAGTCAGGGTTTCTACTCCTGTACAAACATAATGACCAAGAAGCAAGTTGGGGAGGAAAGGGTTTATTCAGGTTATATTTTCACATTGCTGTTCATCACCTAAGGAAGTCAGGACTGGAACTCAAGCAGGTCAGGAAGCAGGTGCTGATGCAGAGGCCATGGAGGGATGTTACTTACTGGCTTGCTTCCCCTGGCTTGCTCAGCTTGCTTTCTTATAGAACCCAAGACTACCAGCTCAGGAATGGCACCACCCACAAGGGGCCCTCCCTCCTTCATCACTAATTGAGAGAATGCCCCACAGCTGGATCTCATGGAGGCACTTCCCCAACTGAAGCTCCTTTCTCTGTGATAACTCCAGCCTGTATCAAGTTGACACACAAAACTAGCCAGTATACAAAGTCTTTACTGGTGAAATCCACCCCTTTCAATAACCCTAACTAAGCTCCCCATCTCTGTAGGTCATGTGCATTCACTATGGACATGTAGCTTCAAGGTCACCGAGGGGTCTGCTCCTCAGACTGGGTCACCATCTCTGCATTTCTGATAGAGCACTTCCGAGGTCTGTACATGAGATGCGTTCCTGAGGGTGGCTTGGCTTCATCTCACCCACCTGAAGTTTGTGCTGTGATTGGCACAGAGACCACACAAGACACTCAGCTTGTGTATCACTACTTTCTTAGGATGCAAAACAGAGCAGGGTGCACAGGAAACACATTTATTTACTTGTATTCGAGACAAGGTCTCACTGTACAATCCAGACAATCTCAGAAATGATTCTCTTATCCAATCTGCCCTCAAACTCATGGTGATCTTTTGCCTCAGCATCCCAAGATGTAGAATTCCAGGCCTTGGCTGGCAAACTCAGCTTTATATTACATTATATCATACTATATTATATTATATAATTTATGCTATATTATATATAAACATTCAATTATAATATTTTATTACATAAGCTCCTATTTAACACAGGTCTGTATCTTGGACTTCTGGATGTGACTTTAAAATAACGGTTGTGGAAGTGTTTCATACCAAAGAACAATAATACCCAACAGTGGAAAAGAACATCTCCTTCAAATCTTTTCCTTGTTTCAAGAGGACCTCATTGGTGACTCGATATTGAATCAAGTGCTGAGTGTAGCTTTCTGACATTTACTTATTATTTTAGGTGTTGTCAGTATTAATGTCTTTCACATAGTCAGTTCTAAGATGTTTTATGCTCATGTGTTGAATATGAACAACACAATCTCTTAAGTTGACTCAATAGTATTTAACCTTGTTTCCTTCTCAGGCTTTCTGAGGCCACCCAAGCACACAGCAATCCATGGGCCACAGTGTTTGGGATTGATTCAGATGAACCTACATCCAACTTGATTTGTTTTCAAACTCACAGACTTCATGTTGAAGCCTGCAGCGCATCCCAAGTCTTCCAGTAGCCTGGCTCTGAGCACTAAGTAAAAATATTTTTTTCTCTGCATCTTGGAATCAAGACTGTTGCATTAAATGTCATGATTTTTTACTGAAGAAAAGCTGTTAATTTTCCCAGGCTTTGTGCACTGTGAGTTTTCCTCTGTGGCTATCGGGTCACAATATTTTTTTTTCCAGAGTTGTTCTTCTTGTGTCTTTCTCTTGGCAAGACTTACCTGGATATGAATTTCCTGAACATGGGTGGAAAGGTTAAAGCAATAAGAATTCCCGCTGCTGACCCATGTGTGGCCTCCTCTCGGAAGGCACTTTCCTTGACGTGGTCTGCTCAGACTCTCTAGGGCTTACCAGAAAACTCCCTGTCTGCTGCTGTTGCTGCTGCTGTGAGCCAGCGGTCAGGAACTTGTGGCCCAGCCACAGAGAATTACTGAGTGAGAGTACAGACTCAACCCTGCTTGGCTGGGTGATCTCAGGAAAGTTACCTAACTTGGGCCTTCCCTCATGCTCTGGTCATAATACGGGAAAAAATAATGCTTGCTTATTTGAGTTAAGCAGTTCCCAACTTGGTCGTCTTTTTGTTTTGTTTTCATCCCAGTTTAGCCCCAAATGTGGAAGAATGTCTGCCATAGAATGAAGATAAATACATTCACTACAACAATATCTAAACATGTAAATGAAAGCTAAATATTTGGTAAATTATTGACAAGATTGCATTCTTAATTTTAGCATTTACAGAATAAGCATTAATGTATTAAAATTGAATAGAACCATATAGGGAATCAAAGTGACTATCAAAATTACAGTAGCAACCCTTATAATGTCTTTGGATACCTTTGTTGCATAGATACTTTATAATATGGAGAATTTATAGAATTTATTTGAGAGAATCCTGTTCTCTTTACATTAACAGCCTTAATGATTTAAAGGGAGTTAACATGATTGTAGGAGTCTGAATGAGTTCAGAAACATTACAACAGAATAGATATTTATTTGAATATATATATGAAGAAAAATATTTGTTAAAAATATTAACCAATTATGAAAATGAGAAATACCCATATAGAGTGGAAATGTCATCAATAGAATAGCTGAATATGTTTCTAAAATTAATTTCCTGACAAATTTATTTTGAAATATTTGAACAGTTAAAAAATTGTCACAATTTAGTCTACAGTAGGGAATAAAATGTTCCTGACTTCCAGTGTATTCATTGACATGGAGACCATTTCCAAAGTCTTAGTGAGAAGAAGAAACAGGCTAGTATTAGATGCCACATACCACTGTGCCTGAATTCTTTAAGTTTGCCCTCACACTTCACTACATACTTATATTTCTCTGTTTTCATGACATCCTTGAGCACAAAAACATGTTTTATGAACTTAGGTCAAGTTATTCTATTTCAAACACTCTTCCTAGTAGGGCATGTAAAATTGTTTGATGACCTAGCTTTTTCTATCTTATTTTTAAAATAATTTTCCTGAGAAAATAAATTTTCAAACTCATGTGAAATAAGTTTGGGAAAACAGAAATGGGCCATTTCTTGTTCTCATGGCTATGGAAAAAAGAGAAAGCGCAGGACATCCTGAACTGTAGTACTCTTCCAAAATATAACTGAGTTTCCTATGGGTTATGACTCCTTGAACATAACCTGTGGTTCTTGTTTATTTCCAAAGGAAACACGTGCTACCATTAAGCAATAGCTGACAGTCACTTAAGCAAAAAAAGAAATTTTCACATTTGCATCATTTTCCATGTAAATAACAGTATCAACATAAAGAGAACTCAGACATTGGCTATGCAAATATAGAAATTGTGGTAATAAGCAACTATTTCCCAGAAAGTCTTTCATTTTCATAAGATTTTTTCCATTATTATCACACATTGTGGATTCTCCTGACACAGCAGCAGTCCCAAAAAGCTCAGACATCAGTCTAACCTAAAATCTAATTTCCTAAAAGTAAATGGTTGGAAGCAGCACTATTGTGACAGAAACATAAAATGCAACAGAAATATCAATGCACACACTCAGTAAAGAGAACCCCGATTGAGGGACATACCTAAGATCTTGCTCAGGAGAGGCAACATCTCAGCAGCACTGCATCTGTAACCAGAAAGGGAGCTGACAGGAGAAGTGCAGAAATCATTTCAAATCAGTTTCAATAGATGTCAGCAAGGTTTCTATAGTATCATGTTCAGAGAGTGTATTCTCGTCTGGAAATATAATGCTCATCCCTGAGCAATGGAAATAACATTTGAAAAGTTCAGAGTCATGTTTCCCCCCTCATACCAGCTTTGGAATTTCCAATAAGTACCTGATAAAGTTAGCTTACTCAATCTCACTCCTCCATTAGCACACTATATTAATTATATTAGTTCTATGGTTTCCAGTTGTATTTCTACATGTTGGTAGAAAATTAAAAACAATCATAAGCCTCATCTAATATCATAGTGACAGAGCTCAGTTTTAAATATCTCCTCCCCACTCAACAGGATATTTTGGATCTCAGATTTTGGCTACACACGCAGTTAATTTAGTGTGAATGAAATAAACTGCTGATTTTGGATATTGCTAAATTAGAAGCAAATGAAGCCCTCTCTCTGTCTACCTCTCTCCTGAGAAGAACTCACTCAGCTTTTCCCTGTGGATATCATGCATGACAACCCTGTTATAAAAGGGTTACCATGCATATATATATATGCCATACTTCTTATCAAGACTTTTTCACATAGACTTATTTTCTAAGAAAAAAATTCTCATAGACTACATTTTATATAGTAGTAGTTATTCAAATCAAATCTCATAAGCACATCAAATAAAATGTTTTAGGCCTCAATAACTTTTAATGTAAATATTATGTTAATAGAAAACACATAAATGCTGAGACAGAAAACACGAATTTTAGGAGAATTCTGAAGTTCTTTTTTGTGGTTGAAACATGGATGTGACCCAGGTGTAAAGTTGAAACCACTCAGCTAAAATCTGCAGGTGGCAATTCCTGACCACGCTTTCTAGACCTCTTTTTTCCTAATGAACCAAATGTTTTAATGTTTTATTATGTTTTAACCAAATGTTTTAATATGTGATGACCTACATCCTATAGATGTAGTAAAATATCAAACTTCCTTATTGATGCTATTCATTGTGCTCAAGAGAATGAGACCAATTTCCCAAGAGAATTGCTCAAGGAACAAGACTTTTACCACACAGGCAATTTTTTTTAAAGTTATGATTCCCAGGATCATTTCTCTGCCCACGCAGGTAATATCACTGAGAGTTCTACAAATTAGGAGAACAAGTCAACCAAGTGTTATACATTTTCTTCTGTCCTCTTGATTGTTTTATATAATGACCCTAACTCTCTTTTGTTAGTAGTAAAGCCAATAGTACATAATTGTCTTAAGTCCTGTGCTTAGGTTCCCCTACTTTTAACATCTATGATATTTTAGCATTAATTCTTAACTTGACAGCTCTAGAATCTTCTAGGAAATAGGACTTTGAGCATGTCTGTGAGAAAGTTTGGTGGTTTCATTAATTGACATGAGAAGAATATTCTTATTTGTGGACAGGACTATTCCTTGGTCAAAGGATCTGCACAAAGTGAAGAAAACAAACTGAATACAGGCACACATTTATCACTGCCTGCTTCTGATGGAAAATGATTTCTCTCTCTTCAAAGTATGACTACACACTGGACTATGTGATAGTATAAATCATTGCACCTTTAAATTGCTTTCCTTGAGGTATTTTCTTTTCACTTCAAGCTAGATAGAAACTAACATATGTCATATTAGTAAAGTAAATCTGTTGCAATTAATGACCAATGTTCATATGTGCTATTGACTGAAATCTCTTCTTGATTTACAGTTTCTTAGGTTGTACTAAATGTACTTTACCCATGCATGATACCATGCTATGAAATCACATCAGATCCAGCTGTATCTATTCTTAGGTTTGACTTACTGTAACCTTTTCAGATGTCTCTTATTTTTGTGTTCACAGTCCTGAAAAGTGTAGGATTTCCAGAGATAAGCAGCACAGGTAAATATCATTTGCATTACCATCTATATAGGAGCCACACTTCCAGAATGAGTTATGGTTGTTGGTTCTGCTTTATTTTTCACTTGTCTAAAGCAGGGCCTCTCAGGTATATCCATTATAGGGATGGTCTTCTCACCCTTTCCAGAATTCTCTCTGTAGCATAAGGTTTCTGTTAGCATCCCACACTTAGAAAGATGGGAATTATGCTAGAATTCATGGAGAGTGTTATATCTATATAAAATGCTCTAAATTCTCCATGCAGATTTTTTATATTTATTCATTTATGTTTGTATTTATTCCATATTATATTTATTCATTTATAACAGGTAGATTTCATGAAGTGTTAATAAATTATTTTATATTGTGTAATAATACAATTCTATTCATAGGTAGCATATGTCCTGGTTTTAAATGAGTAGGTTTTGATTTTCAGATTTGCCTGAGGCTTGGAGGAAAACTGAAAAGAATCTGAGAATCAGCACCAGCGTTTCTCCCCACAACTTTTCCTCTGTTGTGTATATTGCACATCCTGTGGGTTCTGACACAGGGATAATGACATGTCTCTGTCACTAAGTATGATGCAGAGCAGCCTCAGTGTCCTCTCAGTGCAGTTAGTCATCACTGCAACCCTTCCGTGGACCACCCAGCCTTCCTCCGATGACTATCCATCAGCTATTTTGACATGTAAAATAGTGGCTTTCATTACATTACTTTATACATGCATACTGTTGTACTTTGCTCGTGTTTGTATACAGTCTACTTTCTCCATCCTTTCTCTCCCTTATGCTGGTATTCTTCCTAAACAAATACCTTCCCTCCTGAGTATGTAAAACATATAATGCTAAATAGAGATTCTTTATATGAGAGAAAACAAGGTATTCTTTTCTTTCTTTCATGATCATCTCTTTTTACTCCCTATAGAATTTTTTCTTACCCTTCACAGACAACATTCTACTTGTGTGTCACAAATATGCATGTCTGTTCACTGCACTCAACTGTACACCACCCCACACACTCATATGCAACGAAATCACCTAAATGTATCTTTCTTCATCTGTCTAACTTAATAGAAGGACATCCAGTTTCATTCCTATTTCTCAAATGAAATAATATCATCTTCATGACAGGAAACTCTATTATGTATATGTGTCACACTTAATTCATTCTTTCATCTGATAATGCACATATGTGTGTGTGTGTGTGTGTTTATGTACTTGCATGCACACACACACACACACACACACACAAAGTTTTGGTACAGGACAATTATATGTTTCCTCTAGTTTTATTTTCACCTTCAATTACAACCCATGGTTCTTCTGTGTGTAATTGTCTGGGCTGACATCTGCAGTGTTTCAAAATTTGTGTAAGCCCTTCTAGCTTTAAAGTCTCCATTGAAAATTTAGCTGTTAACCGGTAAACCCATGTTTATTTGTGACGTTGTTTTCTTCCCTTGCAGATTTCAATATTTTGCTGTGTTCTGTATATTTGATATTTGATTATCAAATAAGGAACTTCTCATTTGGTCCAGTTCATTTAGTTTTATATATGCCTCTAGCACCTTAAAAGGCAACTTTTATTGGAAATTTTATTCTGTGTCGTTGACCTGGAGTTCTTCCTCCTCCTCAAGCTCCTACCTCCTGCTTATTCTCCTTTTTCTCCCCCTCTTCCTCCTCTTCATTTCAAATTTTACTTGTTTAGATTTTTCAGAAATTTGATTTATTTACCAATTCTATTTTAATTCCTTTAATTATTTTCCACATTTCACAAGAACTCATTTCTGTTTCCTTAGTCCTAGCTCGAGCATTTACTCATATCCTCTTTGAATTCCTTGCACATATTTATAATTGTTACTTTTAAGTCATTCTCTCATGTGTAATCTAAGTTTCTTTCATCCTGGAAACACTACTAAGGAGGTACTAATATGGGAACAAGATATATTATCTTATTTTTGAGTTCTGTATTTCTGTTTTTGTGACAGGACCAGGTTATCTGGAGTTAGGTGGTTGGTAGTCTCTTATGGTATGAATATCAGTCACAACCTTCTTCAATCTAAGTTTAGATATGCATTTGCTGTTACTTCAGCCCTTAGGTTTTGTATCAGCTGGGATTCTACTTTAGGGTCACTCAATGAACAGGGTACCATAAGTGGTCCTAGCTTGGTTGGAACTAAATGAAGCCACTGAAAACATTGATGAACCCTCCATAAACCCAGCATAATTTTGCTGTAGGTCTTCAAAAATTGGTTGGTAGGAGTTCATGGCTCTGTCAATAGTCCTTAGGTAGGGACTGAGTTGTAATGGGGTTGGTCAGTAATATCTGTGAGAAGTAGGGGCTGTTCTGTTTGGGACTCAAGTGGGAGGGGCTAAAAATATGGTAAATCTGAGACCACATCTGTGATATGGCTATGGCTATGAAGTTTTCAAGTAATAGGGGCTAGGGTTGTGGCCAAATAGATCTATATTTTTGTGAAATATGTTATGACAAGGGAGTTTGTTGAGTTTAAGAACTTTGGTTTCATCTAATACACAAACATTTCATCCATCCATTTAGTAAATGAATGAGTTTTATTAGTAAGCATGCTTTTTAAAAATTTTACTGGAAATTCATTCTTTCCAAAACACCCAATATGATAATTAAATTCAAAAGGAACTTCTGAATACTGCTTTCCACATAAAGTTAAAAAATTACGTGTGACTCAAATCCCAAGCCCATGGGTCATGTGTTGTTTATCCTACTTGGAAAGTGCCTTCATGTGACTTTGGAAACCTGTCTTTGTCATTACACCTGAGCTTTCCATTAAGTGTCAGATTATGTGAAAATTTATGATTTAGAGGAGGAAAGTTCATAGGCAGGACACACTTAAACTTTAAACAGAACTCTTTTATGGCTTAAAAAAATTCTAGACTGATTTTACCCTACATGGGCAATGTCTCTTTAATAAAGGCAAAATTTCAAATACAGCTTAGTCTCCAGTAGCTCCTTATTTGTAGTGGCTATTCCTGGTTATCAACTATATCTGGAATGAACTACAAACAAGAATTGGACGAATCACCTATGATCCTAATCTGGAGGCTCAGAGATACAAGTTTCTGAACTGGGTCTTGGCATGGAGATCTTGAAGCATAGTGGCTATGAATTCCAGAAGACTAAGACTAAGACAAGGAGATCTCTGAGTTCAAGGTCATCTGGGATTAAAGGCACGATGGCACACGCCTTTAATCTGGGCCACACCTTCTGCTGGAGACCTATATAAGGACATTGGAAGAAGACTCTCTCACTCTTCCTTGCCTGATTGCCTTTTGGACTGAGCAACTGCTAGATCCATTGTTGGTGGGTTGGACTACAAGCTGTAAGTCATTGACAAATTCCCTAACTATATAGAGACTACCCGTACCTTCTGTGACTCTAGAGAACCCTGACTAATACACCTCTTGTTCTCTTCTTATAAAAAATTTTCTTTAGTCCTATATTTAATACCCTCATGGACTGCCTTGTCCATATGTGAACCACTGAAAAAGCTATTTTCAGTAGAAAGAATTATTCCTAGTCATTTCAAAAAAAGTATAGAAGAAAAGTCACTGTGGTACTATGCAGTAATCCCCAATACTAAATGTTTAAGAGAATTCTATTTTGAGATTATAAAAGATATAACTCAAGCTAATCCAATTAATGAAGTGAGTTGATGTCTACAAGGGAGTTCTAAGGCTTGTGTCTGAGGTTGTTGCTTTGTTCTACCTTATCAAATGGTTAGCATTGCCTTGCTTACCACTATGAAATGTTACCTAAGACTACCCTTTCTCTGCACACAACATTAAAACATCAGGGCTCACATTGAAAACTTACGCCATCTTTAAAGATGTGGGAGAGGAATGAGCAAGCTATTCCAGAAATATATTCACCATCTTGAGTACCTAAGCAGTAATCAATGTGTGGCTAGTAAACAGTGTTACAATCAAGGGCTATTTGGTTTAGCTTATCCCATGCCTCATGGCTAGCCATAATATCCAGGCAATGTGAAGAAAGTGTAAAGATCCAATTCTGAGTTTTTAAGTGATATGCATTGAATGAGGGTACTGTCAGGGAACTATAAAGACTAATTTGGGTCAGTCTTTCAGACCAGCTCATGGAACTTCAGACGTTTTGGATGAGAAGATTTCTGACTGAGCATGATGGTGATTGCAATCAGAATGGGTAGTCAGAGTAAAGCAGAGAGTGTTCTGCACTGTGGGTAAATACTATAGAACTTAATGATGAACCTATTGATGTACAAAAGCTCCTTTACTGGTCTTCCTTGCAGCGCTTGACAAAAAACATCTCATGCTCTTGGACTTATGCCATCAGTTCTCCTGCTTTCTAGGTCGTCTGACTCATGTTGGAACTGCAGGTCAAGCTTGTGATTACCCACTCCCCACTCAATTCTTTCTGAAACCTTTGCTCTTCCAAATAAATACCGAAAAACATCCTTGTTCAAAAATTTTTCCATCCTGTTTATCACATATGTCTTAAATGATAATGACTCTGGTTCTTTGATGGAAGTTGTGAACTCAGAAATAAGATTTTGTAAGGTTGTTATCAAGCACAACTTCCCCTTCTGGTTTCCACATAGCACTGTGTGCAACTGTCATGTACTCCTCTACTTTGTGATGCCATCTGCCTTGTAGTGAGACAGTTGGAGGCCTTCATCAAACAGCTTCTAGCCTGAATAGCCTTGTTTCAGAAAGGTGACCTAAGTAAACTTCCCTCTTTACAAAGAATTACTCAGGGTCCAGCTGTCTGTTATACTAATAAAAATGGATAAAAGTGGTCACTTATATCTGAGTCCATTTTTGTGTTTTCAATTATTCTTCTAAGAGAGTATTGAATGTTCTTTTTGATGACCATGTTTTGCAGTCAGTTTATTCTTGCCAAGTCAGTATTCCCATAGGGAATTCTCTCTTTCCCAAATCTTTTTATAGTAATCAATTTCTTGATCACTATGTCGTTATGCTACTTTTTCTATGTTAGATATAAATACAAATATTAAATATGCATGTTTAATGTAAGCAGGCTTTACCCTTGTATTTATTTGGAACTGGTCATTAATGGGTGGTTTTAATTCGAGTTTTTATTTAATTAGAACAGTGTTTTACATATGATTGGTTGAAAAAGTCACAATGAATATAACAATAAAGTTACCAACAAATTTCTTTCAGCAAATAAATAAAAAATGTTCAAAAGCCACCTTACTTAAAAAGAAACAGTATTTATAAAACTAACTTTCTATAATTAAAATCACTATTTCCTCTCTTTTTCATAGACATAACTAAATCACCTTCCCAGACTTCTTTTTTTTTATTTTCTAAGTTTTTTTATTTACATTCCAAATCATTTCCCCTTTCCCATTTCCTCCCTCCCTGAAAGTCCCATAAGCCCCCTTCCCTCCCTCTTTTCCCCATTCAACCCCCTCTCCCTTCTCTATCCTGGCATTCCCCTACATCCAGTCTTTCCAGGACCAGGGGTCTCTCCTTCCATTTCTTGGAAATCGACTGATATGCAAATTGTGTCTAGGGTATTCCGAGATTCGGGGTTCAAATCCCCTTATCAGTGACTGCATACCATGTGTGTTCTTTTGTGATTGGGTTACCTCACTAAGGATATTTTCAAGTTCTGACCATCTGCCTAGAAATTTCGTGAATTCATTGTTTTTAATTGCAGAGTAGTATTCCATTGTGTAAATATACCACATCTTCTGTATCCATTCCTCCGTTGAGGGACATCTGGGTTCTTTCCAGCTTCTGGCTATTATAAATAAGGCTGCTATGAACATAGTGGAGCATGTGTCCTTATTGCATGCAGGTAAAGCCTCTGGGTATATGCCCAGGAGTGGTATAGCCGGATCCTCCGGGAGTGTCATGCCCAGTTTTCTGAGGAACCACCAGGCAGCTTTCCAGAGTGGTTGTACCAGCTTGCAATCCCACCAGCAGTGGAGGAGTGTTCCTCTTTCTCCACATCCTCGCCAACAACTGCTGTCTCCTGTGTTTTTGATCTTAGCCATCCTGACTGGTGTGAGATGGAATCTCAGGGTTGTTTTGATTTGCATTTCCCTAATGACTAAGGATGATGAACATCTCTTTAGGTGCTTCTCAGCCATTAGATATTCTTCAGGTGAGAACTCTTTGTTCAGCTCTGTACCCCATTTTTTAATAGGGTTACTTGCCTCTCTGGCGTCTAACTTCTTGAGTTTTTTGTATATATTGGATATTACCCCTCTGTCGGATGTAGGGTTGGTAAAGATCATTTCCCAGTTAGTTGGCTGCCACTTTGTCCTTTTGACAGTGTCTTTTACTGTACAGAAATTTTGTAATTTAATGAGGTCCCATTTGTCTATTCTTGATCTTAGAGCATAAGCTATTGGAGTTCTGGTCAGGAAATTCTCCCCTGTGCCCACATGTTCAAGGTTCTTCCCTAGTTTCCTTTGTATTAGTTTCAGTGTGTCTGGTTTTATGTGGAGATCCTTGATCCACTTGGAATTGAGCTTAGTGCAAGGAGAAAAGAATGGATCAATTTGCATTCTTCTGCATGTTGACCTCCAGTTGAACCAACACCATTTGTTGAAAAGGCTATCTTTTTTCCACTGGATGGTTTTAGCTCCTTTGTCAAAGATCAAGTGACCAAAGGAGTATGGATTCTTGCAGACGATATGATAGTATACTTAAGCGACCCAAAGAACTCCACCAGAGAACTACTACAGCTGATAAACAACTTCAGCAAAGTGGCTGGATATAAAATCAACTCAAGCAAGTCAGTAGCCTTCCTATACTCAAAGGATAAGCAGGCTGAGAAAGAAGAGAAATGATACCCTTCACGATAGCCACAAACCATATAAAGTATCTTGGTGTGACTCTAACCAAACAAGTGAAAGATCTGTATGACAAGAACTTCAAGTCTCTGAAGAAAGAAATTGAAGAAGACCTCAGAAGATGGAAAAATCTGCCATGCGCATAGATTGGCAGAATTAATATAGTAAAAATGACCATCTTGCCAAACGCAATCTACAGATTCAATGTAATCCCCATCAAAATCCCAACTCAATTCTTCATAGAGTTAGAAAGAGCAATTCAAAAATTCACCTGGAATAACAGAAAACCCAGGATAGCTAAAACTATTCTCAAGAGTAAAAGAACTTCTGGGGGAATCATTATCCTGGACCTCAAGCTGTACTACAGAGCAATAGTGTTAAAAACTGCATGGTATTGGTACAGTGACAGGCATGTAGATCAATGGAACAGAATTGAAGACCCAGAAATGAATCCAGACTTCTTTTAATTGGGTAAGAGAATGAGCCTAGTCTTAGAGAGACTTGATGTGCCAGGGTGAGAATATACCAAGGGTCTCCTCCTTCTCAGAGGCGAAGTGGATGGAGAGTGGTGGAAGAGACTGGGGAAGGAGGGGAGACAGCAATTGGGATGTAAAATGAATGAATAAATAAATTAATAGAAAAATGAAAAAAATGTTCATTGGCTTGTCCAATTCGCATCCAAGTTTGTTATTGACTAAATCTATTGACTAAATTGATCAACTAATGTTCTCTCTATGTGTGCCTCTTGTCAGTCAGTTTCCTGATCACACTATATTCTCTCCATCACTCAGATAGACCTTTTTCCAACATTTACCAAAGTTTTATCTATAGCATATTCCCTAACATCTACCATATATATAGAATATTTTAATGAATAACTGCTAAGTAATAGGGATGAATAAAAAATAAGATAAAATGAAGTTGACTTTAAAATATAATTGAAAGATCCAGTGAAAGTAATTCTTGTAAGAAATTCAATATTAAAATCATTGTGATGTAGGTGTAGTCAAAATTAACTTGAAAAAATTACATATGGAAAGTATGAAAATTGCATGGAAAAAATCCAAGGACAAAGTTCTGTGGAAGGACAGATATCAATTATTGATAGTGATGCCCGGAAAAAAACAAAAACTCAAGGAGGAGACATAAAACGAAGTGAACATGATTGGAGCAGAATCAAGATTAAGAATGAGATTGCAAAATAGTATTGTCCCAGGCCCAAGAGACTCTGTTAGATAAGGACTTGGATCGACTGAGCGGGAAGCAATTGCCGAGTTAATTGAAGCAGGTTTACAGGAATTATTGGGGCAGAAAGCCAAGTTACAACACAGAGGATTCAGTAGGAAGAAAAGAAGGTAAATTATGTATATAAACCATAAGCTTATTGGCTATTAGAGATAGAAATAGCAAGTCTAAGGAAAAAGAGGTTATCAATACAAGAGTGGGAGGGTCAGGGAGATGGTTGGAGGAAATGGTTGGAGGCACTTGGTGCCTCTGGAGTGAGGAATGCAAAGGGAGAAAATGAATGGCATTCTAATTTAAAATGTACTAAAATTTGAATAAAAATACATCTGATCACTAATTTTAAAGAAATCAGTGCACTTTAGAACAGGAAGCCATAAGAATGAAATAAAAATGAGAGCAAACTTTTAACCTTTTAACTACTTCTGTATAATTTCTAAAATATGTTATATATATATATATATATTCATACATATATGAATTGACTGATTCATATAAGTATGAATTGATTGATTGATTGATTGACAGATCCCACTTTAAATGACAAAATATAAATATTGGCCCAACGGAAAAAGTTACACTAATATATTATAAAAATATATTTAACTTGTCTAACTATAATATTATTTTAAAGCTTCCTTTGTCTTTTCCTCTCTTCTCTATAAATCATTTGACTGGAACATTACTACCTATCACATTTCAGGTTTGTATATTCCTATGAAACTGATTAATGTATGCAGACCTGGGACCATTATCATACCACAAACAAAAATGTAAATTATTTTTTCACAAATATCTAAGCCATCTGCTTTCCAACATGTAAATACCATGAGGGAAAGAGCATTCCTTTTTACTTTCTGCCTAGCTTCTTTCACTTGGAATGGTGCCATCTTATTATTTATCTAAACAATAACGTTTATCAGAAATGTATTTGCACTTTTGCAATATGTTTTTTATTTTAAGGATATACTGATGTGCTTACATATTCACCACTCAATGCATACTTGATTTGTTTCCAAATTTTTTGGCAATGTTTTCATTAAAATTTTGCCATGAGGTGTCACTTAGTTAATTTTCTGTTGTCTTAGCAGAATACCAAACAGATTGCTAGTTTATAAAGAAATGTATTTCACACAGTTCTGTGGGCTGAGTGGTCCAATGTGAATGTAGGTGCATCTGGGAAGGGCCTTTGCCTGTGTCATGGCACACTGAAAGGAAAATCATCAGAGTCAAGGTCAGACCAAAGAGGGAAAACTTACTTATAAAACATGCCCACTGTTGTCATAACAAACAAACTTCGGCCATAAGCACATTAGACTATAACTCCTACAAGATACCAACTCAGAGCATTATTGCATTGTGAGTTTTCTGAAGAGCATAAACATTGGGGCCTAAATCATAGCAACAAAGAAATCACATGGTAATTTGATTAAGAAACATTTTTTTGTTTGGTTGGTTTTTTGTTTTGTTTTGTTTTTAATTTTATTTAATCTTTTTTTTTTCTACTCCAGATTTTATCCCCCTCTTGGTCCACCCTCTGACTGTTCCATATCCCATACCTCCTCCCCTCAACCCTGTCTCCATGAGGATGTCCTTACCGCCCCTCAACCACCCACCCCACCAGACCTCCCCACTACCTGGGGACTCCAGTCTCTTGAGGGTTAGGTGAATCTTCTCTAACTGAATCCAACAATCCTCTGCTGTGTATGGGGGCCTCATATCAGCTGGTGTATGTTGCCTAGTTGCTAGTCCAGTGTCTGAGATCTTGGGGGTTCAGGTTACTTGAGACTGCTGGTCCTCCTACAGGGTTGCACTCTTCCTCAAGAAACATTTAATGCAAGATATAATACACAGACCACGTTAAGCTCAAAAAGAAGGAAGACCAAACTGTGAGTACTTTAGTTCCTCTTCTTAGGAAGAGGAACAAAATACTCATGGGAGCAAATGTAGGGCAGAGACTGAAGGAAAGGCCATTCAGAGACTTCCCCACCTGTGAATCCACCCCATATAGAGTCACCAAACTCAGACACTATTGTGGATACCAAGAAATGCATGCTGACAGGAGCCTGATATAGCTGTCTCCTGAGAGACTCTGGAGTGCATGACAAATACAGAGTCAGATACTCTCAGTCAATAATTGGACTGAGCACAGGGATGTTGATGGAAGAGCTAGAGAAAGAACTGAAGGAGTTGAAGGAGCTTGCAGCCCCATAGGAGGAACAACAATATGAACCAACCAGTACCCCCAGAGCTCCCAGGGACTAGACCACCAAAAGAAGAGCACACATAGAGGAACCTATTGCTCCAGCTGCATGTGTAGCAGAGGATGGTCTTGTAGGGAGGAGAGGCCCTTGATCCTGTGAAGGCTGGATGCCCCAATATAGGGAAATTCAAGGGCAGAGAGGGGGAATTGGGAGGGAGGGTGGGGAACACCTGCATAGAAGCAGGGGTGGGAACTCTTTGTTTAGCTCTGTACCCCATTTTTTAATAGGGTTACTTGCCTCTCTGGAGTTTAACTTCTTGAGTTCTTTGTATATATTGGATATTAGCCCTCTGTCAGATGTAGGGTTGGTAAAGATCATTTCCCAGTTAGTTGGTTGCCGCTTTGTCTTTTTGACAGTGTCTTTTGCCTTGCAAAGACTTTGTAATTTAATGAGGTCCCATTTGTCTATTCTTGATCTTAGAGCATAAGCTATTGGAGTTCTGTTCAGGAAATTCTCCCCTGTGCCCATATGTTCAAGGTTCTTCCCTAATTTCCTTTCTATTAGTTTCAGTGTGTCTGGTTTTATGTGGAGATCCTTGATCCACTTGGAATTGAGCTTAGTGCAAGGAGATAAGAATGGGTCAATTTGCATTCTTCTGCATGTTGACCTCCAGTTGAGCCAGCACCATTTGTTGAAAAGGTTATCTTTTTTCCACTGGATGGTTTTAGCTCCTTTGTCAAAGATCAAGTGACCATAGGAGTGTGGATTCATTTCTGGGTCTTCAATACTGTTCCATTGATCTACATGCCTGTCACTGTACCAATACCATGCAATTTTTAACACTACTCTTACTTCTTTCTCAGCCTGCTTATCCTTTGAGTATAGGAAGGATACTGACTTGCTTGAGTGGATTTTATATCAGGCCACTTTGCTGAAGTCGTTTATCAGCTGTAGGAGTTCTCTGGTGGAGTTCTTTGGGTCGCTTAAGTATACTATCATATCGTCTGCAAAGAGTGATAGTTTGACTTCTTACTTTCCAATTTGTATCCCTTTGACCTCTTTTTGTTGTCTAATTGCTCTAGCTAGAACTTCAAGTACTATATTGAAAAGATATGGAGAGAGAGGGCAGCCTTATCTAGTCCCTGATTTTAGTGGGATTGCTTCAAGTTTCTCTCCATTTAGATTGATGCTGGCTACCGGTTTGCTGTAAATTGCTTTTACTAAGTTTAGATATGGGCCTCGAGTTCCTGATCTTTCCAAGACCTTTAGCATGAAAGGATGCTGAATTTTGTCAAATGCTTTCTCAGCATCTAATGAGATGACCATGTGGTTTTTTTCTTTGAGATTGTTTATGTAGTGGATTACATTGATGGATTTCCTTATATTGAACCATCCCTGAATCCCTGGGATGAAGCCTACTTGATCATAGTGAATGATCGTTTTGATGTGTTCTTGGATTCGGTTGGCAAGAATTTTATTGAGTATTTTTGCATCGATATTCATAAGAGAGATTGGCCTGAGATTCTCTTTCTTTGTAGGATCTTTGTGTGCTTTTGGTATTAGTGTAATTGTGGTTGCATAGAACGAGTTGGGTAGTGTTCCTTCTGTTTCTATTTTGTGGACCAGTTTGAAGAGTATTGGTGTTAGGTCTTCTTTGAAGGTCTGATAGAATTCTGCACTAAAACCGTCTGGACCTGTGCTTTTTTTGGTTGGAAGACTTCCAATAACAACTTCTATTTCTTCAGGGGTTACAGGACCGTTTAGATGGTCTATTTGATCCTGATTTAATTTTGGTATTTGATATCTGTCAAGGAAATTGTCCATTTCCTCAAGATTTTCTAGTTGTGTTGAATACAGGCTTTTGTAGTAGGATCTGATGATTTTTTGAATTTCCTCAGTTTCTGTTGTTATCTCTCCATTTTCGTTTCTGATTTTATTAATTTGGATACTGTCTCTGTGTCCTCTGGTTAGTCTGGCTAAGGGCTTATCTATCTTGTTGATTTTCTCAAAGAACCAACTCCTCGTTTTGTTGATTCTTTGTATGGTTTTATTTGTTTCTACTTGATTGATTTCAGCACTGAGTTCGATGATTTCCTGCCTTCTACTCCTCTTTGGTGTATTTGCTTCTTTTTGTTCCAGGGCTTTCAGGTGTGCCATTAAACTGTTAGTATATGCTGTCTCCCGTTTCTTTTTGGTGGCACTCAGGGCTATGAATTTTCCTCTTAGCACTGCTTTCATTGTGTCCCATAAATTAGGGTATGTTGTGCCTTCATTTTCATTAACTTTCAAAAAGTCTTTGATTTCTTTCTTTATTTCCACCTTGACCAAGTTATCATTGAGTAGAGCATTGTTCAGCCTCCATGTGTACGTGGGTTTTCTTTTGTTTTTGTTGCCATTGAAGACCACCCTTATTCCATAGTGATCTGATAGGAGGCATGGGATTAGTTCTATTTTCTTATATCTGTTGAGGTCTGATTTGTGACCAATTATATGGTCAATTTTGGAGAAGGTACCATGAGGTGCTGAGAAGAAGGTGTATTCTTTAGCTCTAGGAAATGTTCTATATATATCTGTTAGTTCCATTTGGTCCAAGGCTTCAATTAGATTCACTGTGTCCCTGTTTAGTTTCTGCTTTCCTGAATGATCCATTTCAGAGAGCAGGGTGTTGAAGTCACCCACTATTATTGTGTGAGGTGCAATGTGTGCTTTGAGCTTTAGTAAAGTTTCTTTTACGAATGAGGGTGCCCTTGCATTTGGAGCATAGATATTCAGAATTGAGAGTTCTTCTTGGTGGATTTTTCCCTTGATCAGTATGTAGTGTCCTTCTGTGTCTTTTTTGATGACTTTAGGTTGAAAATCAATTTTATCTGATATTAGGATGGCTACTCCGACTCGTTTCCTGGGACCATTTGCTTATAAAATTGTTTTCCAACCTTTTACTCTGAGGTAGTGTTTGTCTTTGACACTGAGGTGCGTTTCCTGCATGCAGCAAAATGCTGGGTCCTGTTTACGTATCCAGTCTGCTAGTCTATGTCTTTTTATTGGGGAATTGAAACCATTGATATTAAGAGAGATTAAGGCATAGTGATTATTGCCATCTGCCATTCTTGATGCTATTTTTATGTTTGAGTGGTTATCTACTTTTGGGTTTGATTCAAGAAGGTTATAATCTCATTTTTTCCAGGGTGTTGTTTCTCTCCCTATATTGGTAGTTTCCACATATTATCCGTTGCAGGGCTGGATTTGTGGAAAGATATTGTGAAAATTTAGTTTTATCATGGAATATCTTGGTCTCTCCATCTATGGTGATTGAGAGTTTTGCTGGGTATAGTAGTCTAGGCTGGCATTTGTGCTCTCTTAGTGTCTGCATGAGATCTGCCCAGGATCTTCTGGCTTTCATAGAGTTCTCAGCTGAAGAATATCTAATGGCTGAGAAGCACCTAAAGAGATGTTCATCATCCTTAGTCATCAGGGAAATGCAAATCAAAACAACCCTGAGTTTCCATCTCACACCAGTCAGAATGGCTAAGATCAAAAACACAGGAGACAGCAGTTGTTGGCGAGGATGTGGAGAAAGAGGAACACTTCTCCACTGCTGGTGGGATTGCAAGCTGGTACAACCACTCTGGAAAGCAGTCTGGCAGTTCCTCAGAAAACTGGGCATGACACTCCCGGAGGATCCGGCTATACCACTCCTGGGCATATACCCAGAGGCTTTACCTGCATGCAATAAGGACACATGCTCCACTATGTTCATAGCAGCCTTATTTATAATAGCCAGAAGCTGGAAAGAACCCAGATGCCCCTCAACGGAGGAATGGATTCAGAAGATGTGGTATATCTACACAATGGAATACTACTCTGCAATTAAAAACAATGAATTCACGAAATTCCTAGGCAAATGGTCAGAACTTGAAAATATCATCCTTAGTGAGGTAACCCAATCACAAAAGAACACACATGGTATGCAGTCACTGATAAGGGAATATTAACCCAGAATCTCGGAATACCCTAGACACAATTCGCATATCAATAGATTTCTAAGAAGATGGAAGGAGAGACCCCTGGTCCTGGAAAGACTGGATGTAGGGGAATGCCAGGACAGAGAAATGAGAGGGCGTTGAATGGAGAAAAGAGGGAGGGAAGGGGGCTTATGGGACTTTCGGGGAGGGAGGAAATGGGAAAGGGGAAATGATTTGGAATGTAAATAAAAAAAAGTTGGAAAAAAATAAAGAAAAAAAAAGAAGCAGGGGTGGGAGATACTATAGGATTAGGGGTGTGGGGAACTGAGAAAGGGCTTAACATTTGAAATGTAAATGAACAAAAATATATGATTCTTTTAAAAAGAAAAGTTTAATTCCAAAAATAGTTAACATCAGAATTGATTTCAGTGGGAACTGATGAATTAAAGGCAAAGAGAACTTTTAAATAATGCGGTAATAGCAGGCATAAGAACCAGGTTTACCTCTAAGATTGAGAGGCATCAATATGCCACTTCCTATCCTTCCCAGAACTGGGACTTAGATTCACAAGAGGAGGAATAGTTGATCAAGACCTAGCAGTAGCCATGAAAAATATAACTACTAATACCAAGGAAGACAGAGGTATTGAGGGTTCCTACAGATCTGTTCTTGCAAAAAGCTATTTTGGCTCTTATATATCCTTTATTTTCCATATGCTCAGGAAAAAACTTATCTATAAAAATGAAGGATGATAAGATGTTGATGGGAAAATTGTTTATCAACAGTACACTTTGACACACATTGCCACATTAGCAATACAGAGTCACATGACAAGAACAGAGACTATTCTTCTAACTTGCAGAGACAATGTACATTTAGAATCAATGAAATCTGAACTATAGTGAGTGAATTGAATTCAGACTCTATTAGCTCTAACAATATATAGATTATAAAGTGATTGCCAAAGCAAGTAAGAAAAAATACATGTGAGGAAACAATATATATATATATAATATATATATACAATATATATATTACATATATATGTATTTAAAAATACTATTTTAAATTGAAAAGCTGAAAAATCTAACTGTGGAGGTAGTGAATGGTTGAGTTTGAACTGGAAATGGAAAGCCCTTGTACAAAATTTACAAGCATTCATACACAGGGTCAAAGAGTACTCTGTCATCTAAAGAAATTACATCTAGAATACTCAGTATAATTCTCCCAGGGCAAATTCATCTTCACCAGAGTCTGTGAAATTTGCTACTTTAGTTTTAATACTTTATACTTATAGAAAACAGTGGTGTGGTTTAGGTGACTTGTGATGGTGAATGGTTCTGCTAATGACAGTGTCATGTTGAACAAATAGCCTGAGTAACAATTGGGATATTTCTATTCGTACAATGGGCTATCCCACCAGGTCCATTCTGGTTACCATCAATGCATCATGGAGGACAATTTTCTATTTGTTTCAAAAGAGGGGAGGGAAGAATTGAACTGGATTCTGAGTTAACTTACTCCATTTGCCTAGCTGAGCTCTTGTTATTGTCATAATCATTTTAAAAATAACGCTGCATGAAGCCACTCACCTGGGATTTGTTAAGAGACATGGTAAGTATTTACCTTCCATGAAAAATGTTTTCTTTCCCCAAAGAGCCTGAAAAGCATGGAATTATATTTCCTTTGGAGCAGCTGGAAAAGCTCAGTAGCCAATTCACAGTTCACAGTGCATACTATTTTTTGAGGTGCAAGCAGAAAAATAAATGAAAAAAGAAATAAAAGAAAAGGAAGTACATTGTGACAAATGAACATGAACCCTGTACATGAGGTTCATAAGAGCTTTTTAACAGATTTCAACAGAATATGACAATATCTAATTGAATAACATGATCTGAAAACCAGAAGCTTCTTTGAATTGAATTTTTATTTACTAGGATCAGCAAACATGGTTTCAGTGTTTATTATGTTCTATGAGCCTATAGTGTTTTTTGTCTTGTGTGTGTGTATGTGTGTAAATTTTGTAAATGTGATCATGATATATGAACAATCCTATACTTGAATATCTGGCCACATGTGGAGATGTCAGAGGCAACCTTGACGGTTGGCCCTCGTTATTTGATTGAGAGGGGATAATTTTATTATGCTGCTGAATATTTCAGATCAGCTGACTATGAAGATTCAGTAATTATTCTTCCTTTATAGCTCATTTTCTAAGATAAGAGTTGGGATACTTGCATTGTGCATCCAGCCTTGTTCTTAGTTATGAAATTAGAACTCAAGTCCTCAAACCTGTAGCAAGACCTTTTACCCACTGAGTTATCTCCCTTCCCTGGGTCTATGAACTTTCAAGGATAAAACCTTGACAACAACAATCTTATGAAAACACTGCTATCCGTCAGTGAAAGAGTAAGCTTTCAGTGGATTAGCACATCTCTAATAACAACCTCCCTTGAAGGGAATCCTGATTTATGTATTTGTTACATCCATGATAATTTTCCAAAAATTTAAAAGAAATTAAGATAGATATGTTTTATCCAAAAATGTTAACATATAAGAGATTAGTCATTAACGGAATTAGGATATTCATATATTTTCCCTTTTACTTTTTCTAAAAGTTCGAGTGTTTAAAACCTCAGGCAGTCTTGCTTAGTATAGAAAACCAAAGGTTCCATTTCAGAGAAGAAGCAAATATGAGAGTTGTATTAAAAGTGATTACACTGTGTTTTGAAAAGCTGTAAAGGAGCTGATCTTGCCTTGATTTTCTAAAATATTTAATAAATTAAAAAGAAAACATACTACTCAAGTGTTAATTTTACTTGCTTCCTCTCAATATCAGTTTCCAAAAAGAAGTTATTGCTTAGTCTACAGTGCAGATTTCCTTTTATTTTTCTTTTCATATAGAACTGTGAGGAAAAGATTTTATGCAATCAGTGTTTAAGCCCCCAGTGAAAAATGATAAACTAAGTACCAGAGAGTTTGTTCCCTTTGAATACCATAGGGAAATTAGAAAAAGTACTTTAAGATGTTTAAAGCTCAAAAAGGTTCTGGAATGTGGGCTGGTTCTTCTCATGCACGACACAAACTCTGAGGACTTTTTCCAGCAAGGGACAAATATTGAATGAAAGGAGCAACCAAGCAGAGAAAGCATGATCACAAACAGACACATGAGATCCCACGTCTAGAGGCATCATCTTCCCCAGTTCTTCTTCAGAGAGAAGAGCTCTGAGTGAACACAGGTCAAGGAACAAAATGAACCTAGGGTCCAATGTAGAAGCATCTACAGAAGATGTGAGAATCTCCTTATCCCTCAGCCATGCTGACAAAGAGGAATTCTTTTCTACACTGTTTGGGGGAATTCTAAGTATGTTCCTTCCTCATAATTAAGGCTTCACATTCTGATGACATGTAGATTTTCTACGGTGTATACTCATCTTTTCTTATTTAGAGTTTTATCAATTAAAAGAATTTATTTATATGTTCCAATTTTCAAATATTCTTGGACTCCTGTTTTCTTTCCCAAGATATAATATTTTGCAACCTTTGGAATTTACCCATGTGTTAGGAGTTCCCTTCTTGCCAAATGCTCTGAGATCTGTGTCTTTGGTCATCTGTATCCTCCTCAAACTTCAGAGCTCAATCTTAAATTATCTCTTAGGAGTTTGCTCAGCCTTTGTTCAAAATAGAGCCATCATTTTCTGTGAAGGTACAAGATGCATCTCTCATATCACTTTAGATTATCTTATACTTTTAGTTCTTTATATTTAACATTTTCCAAATCCCAAGCTGTAATTGAGCAGAAAGGTATTTCTGCTATACTGAGATGCTAACAGATACATGCTATGGGCTCACTATGCTTTTTTATAAAAGGGTTAGTAAGTGTTCTGAAAATAAGAATTTGCCTCATGATTAAAAGCATGGAAATGTACTACTGGAAAATAGAATTGTAAGTATAGTAAACGCCTCATCTTATGAAATTCTTTAAGAAATGTTTCATAAAACTGATGAACAAGATGAGATGTATAATTTAATGATGCCATTTTAAGATGAACACATTATAAAAGAATAATTCATATTGTAAGAACAGTTTCTTCCAAATGTGTGTATAATAATCCCATACAAATATTTGATATAATCTACTATTTTTCATGTTCACAAATTAGGTAAATAATAAAAGGGTGTGTGAATCATTCATATTTATCAATTTATTTTGTCATATTAGTGTTTTGAATTATAATACTTATCAAATGTACCTAGTTAATACTTAGAATAAATTCTTAAGCTATGTTTTAAAAATGTTGTTTAAAAATTATATGCATTTTACAAGAACTAACATAAAAAATGTTTCTGAATTTGAAAGAGAGTAAGAATGGCTGTATTGAAAGGCTGGGAGGGCAGAAAGTGAAATAATGAAAACTACAAGGGGAAATAATTTTAAATATCTATCTAGCATTCTATAAAACATACCCATGGAAGGTAAATTCAAGAGCTCTTAGTTTATGAATACTCTCAATACTTTGATTTTGAAATAAGATGGAAAACAGAGGCTAAGACTTATGTAGTTCTTGCTCATGTCTCTTCTTTGTCCTTCATTTCTGTGGTTGTAAGAACATTCAGAAATAAAAAATACTATAAAATCTTCCAAGTCTGTTTTGCTTAACTATGTAGACTAAGTAAAAGTATATTTGCTTCTTTACTACTATATTTGGCTTTGACATAAAAGTTTCCACCAAAAATGTAAATATTTTACAAACATGTAGTTAAAAGTATATATGGTTATATAATTGTAGGATTATTTATTTTTGCTATTTTTTATTTATATTCATAGGGTTGGTGATTATATTTGCATTTTGAATAACATGTATATATGTATCCTAGTATAACGCTAAATAGGTTTCTAATTAATGTATTTAGGAGACTGGATCTGGTAAAGGGAAGAATAGGAGGGGGATAAACACTGGATTGTAAAAAAAAAAATTGAAGATAATAATAAAAAAATACTAAGAGCCTCCCATACTTTCTGTCAGAATCTTTCTCCCAACATCACAACCGAGAAATGGTGAATACAAATAAAATTATGTTTAAAGAACACAATGTTCAATGAATTTTAAAATATTACCTTGGACAATGAAATGTATTCATTGTGAGACACAGATGGTTATCTTAGAAGATGATTTGGGGTTTAGTGAAGGGAAACAAATTCTTTTCCAAAAGATTTTGACTTTTTATTAATGCCAACACTTAGAGTTGGAGAAACAGACCAAACAACATTGTGTAATTTTAATTCTTTCCTCTTCCATTCATAAATAACATTTCTTCCATCTGAGCACAGTTTCCAAACACAGCCCTCAACGATTCTTGCTCTTTAACAAAAGACTGTTTTTCCAGGAGTGCTAAATAAATTACATTGAAATTAAAAGTACTTCTGAAAGTGGCCTTGAATTTGGCTAAAATCAAAACTTAGAAGTTTGTCTATTCTTTCATTTTGGGGGGAACCTTCTATCATGATGAGACTTTAATGCACTGATAACCTGAGAAAATTATCGTTATCACGCTTTTTGAAATTTACACAGACGAATATTATCTCACTGGCTAACATCTTTCAAAGTGTTTTGATATCAAAATTAATTCCTATAATCATGAATGATTTTACATGACCTTAAGTACAGTCTTCAAATCTAAAATTAATATATAAAACAAATACAGCTTTGTCTATAAATGAGCATTTTGGATGTTAATTACCTTATATGAAAATTACATTATTTACAGTAATGCCCAGACTCTAGGAACTAATAATTTATAATAATACATTTGGCAAAGTGACAGATGATTATCATTTCGACAGATATATGAGTTAGAATATAAATTGGACAAAAAACCAACAAGGATAAAATGGTCTATTCAGTTCCATTTCTCTTTGTTTTTTAAAGAAATTGAATAAGAAAATGTCTTAGATATTATTTCTATTTTAAGGATATTTTAAGATGCTTTCTGCTCTTCTTTTTTATACTTTTGTTTTATTTGCCTATTTTATTCATTCCTATCTAATCTATCTGAATGAATGTACGTATGGAGTGTGTGTGTGTGTGTGTGTGTGTGCATGTGCATTGTTGGATATAAGAAGACAACAAGACAAATTTCAAATAATAAATATTCACCTTCCATCTTGTTGAAGCAGGGCTATTTTGGTTTTGGTTGTGCTTAGTACTTCAGTGTAGCTGGCCCATTATTCTGAATGATTGTCCTATTTCTATCTCCCCTTCCTCCATCAGAGTTCTGAAATTACAAATGTATGCCACTGCATTCCAGGGATTTAACTCAAGTCGTCAGCTTTTTTTTTTAAATTTTTTTATTGCTTATTTTGTTTATTTATATTTCAAATGTTATCCCATCAGTCTTAACTAGAGATGACTTTTGTTGGCTGAGGCATTTTGTTTGCCTTATTTTGAAGATCTAAAATGGGACAATGATCTGAGAAACTTAACACAAATGTGACATGATATATTATTAAAACATGATTCACATTTTTCTTATTATGAGTCAATAATATTTAGAAGTCATGATTACTTAGAAATATACTCTGTGTGCTTATTTACTTAAGAAATAATATTCAAAAATTGTAACAGAAATTTTACTTAATCTTTACAACCATACCTCTCAGGCTAAAACATGTAAACAAATGCTACTTCACTAGGATGATTGATGCCTAGTATATCTACCAATAACAAATTACTGCATGGCAAATAAAATTAAAGTAATAGAATGACTATTATATTTTATTCATGAATTGTGTAGGTAACAGATGTGGGAACAGTATATTGTCAGTGATACAAGAACCCACAGAGGGAACCAGAAATAGTTCAAGATTAAAGGGATTAACCTCATAATCATCTGGAGTTGTTTTAAAACACATCTTGGGCAAAATTGTGCTGGGGAGATTCCCCAAGGTCAGGCTTGGATGGAACTGTCCACTGTACCTCCTACACTATAGCAATTTACTATGGCTGTGCTCTGGGAAGCCTGAGTCTATGACTCTGAATTAAACAGTTTACCTCTCTGGTGTGATACGAATGTTTGTGTTCCTTCAAAATGCATATTCTGAAATCTTAATCATTCTAGATAGTAACATGAAGAGATGCAGACTGACTGGGAAGTTGATGAGGTTTTAGGGTTGGAGTTCTCATGAATAAACTACTTTTTTCCATTTTATTTCTGTTACTTTTGAGATTATAATTATATCACTCTATTTCTTCCCCTCGTCCAACCTCTCCCATGTACCCTTCTTTGTTCTCCTGCTCATATTATCTTTGTAAATACATAAGCACAATCTGCTCAGTCCTTATAATTTTACTTGCATGTATATGTTCATGGATGACTACTTAATATTGGATGACAGGTTGGTGGGGTATTTCTAAGAGAATTCTATTTCTAACACTTTAAGCATTCTTTGATTAGGGCTGAGGTCTCTTGGACTTTCCAATTTCATATTAGCAGGTCTATTAATGTCATCTTTATTCAGGTCACACTTCAGCAGCCGTGTTGGTGAAACTTCATGTGTGTAGTCTCTGAAATTTCTAAGATCACAATCTCACAACAAACACCCTACTCTTCTTGTTCTTACAATTGTTCCTCCTTCTCTTCTTCTTCAATGAACACTGATCCTTAAGAACAGGAGTTGTATTCTATGTGTATCATTTGGAACTTGGTTCTCTACATTTGAAATTTGATCAGTTGTAGTTTCTGTAATGGTCCCAGTCTATTGCTAAGAGAATGCTTGATGATAGATGAAAACTATACTTATCTGTGGGTATGAGGGCAAAGACTTAAAATACTGTTAGAGATTTATTCTAGTTTAGTAAAATAGTCACAGAAGATTCTCCTCCAAGATCCATGAACTAACTACAGGATTCTACAAATAAGACGTTATCGTATGCTAGTATACATGATATCATACATACAAAATTGTAAACTTTGTCTACTAGAAAACTTCTAGAAATGATAAACAATTTCATTACTGTGTCAAGGTATTTAATCAATTTACAAAATTCAAGGGAAAGAGATCATGGACACACTCCCATTCTCAATAGCCTAAAAGAAAATAGAGTATCTAGGAATAAAGCTAATCAGGAGGTCAAGGATCTCTATAATAAAAACTTTAAATTTCTAAAGAAGATCAATATGTTAGAAAGTGAAAAACATCTCATTCTCATGTGTTGGTAAAATTAATATTGTGAAAATGAACATT
Source organism: Tokudaia tokunoshimensis (assembly GCA_036184795.1). Taxonomy (NCBI): domain Eukaryota; kingdom Metazoa; phylum Chordata; class Mammalia; order Rodentia; family Muridae; genus Tokudaia; species Tokudaia tokunoshimensis. The sequence continues at coordinate 73,292,900 of BTHU01000015.1, forward strand.
CTGCCAAAAGCCATTTACAAATTCAGTGAAATTTCAATCAAAATCCCCATTGCAGTTTTCATAGAAAAAGAAAAGCTAACTTCAAATTTATAACAAACTAGAATATCCCTGCTAAGCAAACAATCTTTAGTAAAAAGAACAATGCTATCATTCCAGATCATAAAATATATTTCAGAGCTATAGTAATAAATACAATATGGTACTAGAACAAAAGCTTAAATGTAGACTATTAGAACAAATTCAAGACATAAATGTGAGTCCATATAACTAGAGATATATTTCACAAAATAAGCAAAAAAATCTCAAATGCCCGAGAGTAGAAAGTATCTTCAACAAATGATGCTGGGAAAACTGAATGCCCACATGCATAAGAAGGAAACTACATCTGTGTTGATCACAAGCTAACTCAAAACAGATCAAAGATCTCTATGTGAGATCTGAAACAGGTACAAGACACATAGGTAGAATCCCACATTGTATAGGCATAGGAAAGAATTTTCTGAACAGGAATCCATTTGCCCAAAGATTAAGGCCAATGCTTGCACTTTTTGAAAAGAGTTGTTCAGAGAGTTTTTCATCCTTTAGACCATGTGGCAATACAATTACTAAACTGTGAACCAGAACAAGTTCTGGTCATGGGTCACAACACCATGGGTTGTTACCTTTGATCAAAGGTTGAATAATTCCTTGACTGTGAAAAATACTGATCCTTTGTTTATTGTTTAGGAACTAATCATTTTGTAGTAGTGTCCTCAAAGGTCTAAGAATGGCTTCTAAAGAGTGTAATAATGGGAAGGACAAATTTTAATGGCTTTTATGACAACACCTGGGAAATCGTTTACCTTCTACTACATTTCATTGGCTAGGACAGTCAAGTGGTCAAAAGTCAAGAGAAAATAAAATATCTTCAATAATTAATGAAAAGCATTCAAGGATTTGTTGTCATGTTTGAGACCACAAGTGTTGATTCTTGTTTATAAAACATGTTTATACTTTCCCATGTCCCACAAAAGGTGACATCTCATTACAGGATGATGTCATTGAGAGTTGGTATCCAGATTCCTAATCTAAGTAATATCTAGTTACAAATTAGTGATTTGAATACCAGAGGAGACATGATAGCTTGCCTCATCAATGTTAAATGATGAATGTTAGGGCAGAGGGAAAGGTCTATTAGAATAACCTTATTTTTATTTATAGACAATGCACTTACTACAGCTCTATGGAAACTATAAGGTTTATATTGTAATAAAGCACATTATAAATGAAGTATTAGATATTTTATCCCTTAAATTATATATTTATCAGTATAATCAATTAATTATGAGGTACATGCCAATGTTTTAAAGTCTGAAGGGAAGATAATAGAAAATAAATTCTATTTCCCAGAAATAAGAAGAGGAAAACAAGGGCTAGATCATCAAATATTTAGAGCTATTGCCAAAAGATGAAGTGATAGTACATATGTGTGGGGAAGATGAAAACTTGCTGAAGCATGAATTGTGTCCTTGGGGTTATTAAAACAGCAGTGACTAATTGCCAGTTAACTGCTTGGAAATAAGCAAACACTGAAAGGACTGGTCTTAGACACCTCACCTCATAAGTTGAAGGGAGAAGTTCCTGATCTTGAATATTGTAACCCTCTGAATTTTTGCCAAGATACAGGAAATAATGCTATGTGGTGCTCTAGAAAGAAGGAACATATAAGTGTTTATAACACATAGCATAGTATCTTTGCCAGAGAAATCCTCTAATCTGGAAACCAATGTACCATTTCAAGTCTGAACAGGAAATGAAAAGAAAGTGATTCTTCATCTCCAGAAATCCTAACAAGTAGAAATAGTGCAGTTATGTTAATTAGATCTGCTGAATCTTTCTCTTTGACAAATTGAACAAGTACTGAAAATATACAAGGAAGGACATAAAGAAAAATAAGCTCCCCAGAAGTATTCTTTTAGTGTAGTCTTTGGATGCCAAGTGTTTGGATGGATCCAATCCCATCTCTGTGCTGGCCTACACTCTAGATGTCCACACTTTTTTCCTCTTTATTTTAAAACTAAAAGGATGATTCTTTTTGATAATCCAGGCCTTTTTCTTTCTGGCCCATTTCCACATGTCACATTGTGCCAATGCTAAGCTTGTAACCTCCTTTGGAGACTTGACTACTGCTATTCATTTTAGGGTGTTGATTTGTCTCAGAGGATATCTCCTGCTTCTATGCTAGTTCTAACAATATGCTCACTAAGCATTTGAATAAGGATTCCTAGGAAAACGACTCTTAAAAAACAGTAATTTCTTCCTGGTACTGACCTGGCTAAAGGAGAGGATGGGGGAATTCCCTGACAGTGTACAGGAATTTCCACTACTCTCTTGTATGTGTTCTGGGAAATCCAAAAATTCTAACAGTAATTTAGACTAATTATGCCAGAGTACACAATTATGATCTATTGAATATAGAAGACACAGAGCAACTTTACATGCTTCTTGTGACCCAGAAACTATCTGGATAAAAACTCAAGAATCTTGTGTGTTTGTGTGTGTGTGTGTGTGTGTGTGTGTGTGTGTGTGTGTAGATATATTTATATTATTGATGTGTGTCATCAAGCCTCCTTTTTCCTATGCAAAATTCACATATTTGAGAACAAAGATTTACGGGTTCAGTTTCTAACTGATATTCATCACTTGCAAATGAACTATAATTTATGGAACCAAGATATTCCTGAAACAGAGTTGTTTAAATTAAATTACAGCAAATTCATTAGTCGTTAACACCTATCTAAGAATTATAAAATTGATATTCTTATATCGTGGATAACTTATGTCTAAGATATTTAAACTGCTATTTGTATTTCTATTCTGGGTTTTCTGGTGATGAACAACCTGTATGTTCACAACTTGCAAACATAAATATACAGACAATATATACAATGTTTATTAAAACTACAATATGTCTCAAGAAGAAATGTTTTATGTTGCAAGTATGAGATTTAGCATTTTATATACTTTCTTTTTTTAATTGGATATATTCTTTATTTACATTTCAAATGTTATCCCCTTTCCTAGTTCTCCCCTCCCCCAAAAATCCCATAAGCCATCTTCCCTTCCCCAATCAACCCAAACAAATCAAACAAATTATCTCATTGTGATAAGATAATTATGAATAAAAATGAAGACACAAATATTTAATGAAGTCTTTTTAAAAATATACCTCACTAAGCAACATGCATCAGCATTAATTACCGAGTTGTCACTTCTTAAAGATGTTATAAACAATCATACAGAATCATTTCAAGACAGAAAATATTTCTAAGTGAGATTTCATTCCAAAAGGACTGAAGGAGCTGAAGGGGTTTGCAACTCCACAGGAAGAACGACAATGTCAATCAACCAGACTAAATCACATACTATGCCTTATGAAACTCATTTTGACAAAAATACCCTCCCCCAGGCCACCACTGTCTAGACCACAGGAAACCTAGTTGATCAACAGACATATAGGACCTCACAGAATTCCAACTCACAAGTTTCCATAATATTGTAGCCAGTCAAATTCTAGACACAATGAGTCACAGCCAATTGCAACCCTACCAACGGAAGATACTGTTTAGACGGTGGTGGGTCTGGTCTCAAATCAGGCCAAAGCAACATCAAACAGCTCAAAGGAATGACTTGTCTTTTATGCTGTGGAATCTCTGCATTTAACACAATAAGAAATCTTTGCCAGATGAAGAAAAATCTAAAAATTTAGAAATAAAAAGCTTTTCATGACTCAGTTTGCTTTGAAAAAGGCATCTTTGAATTAACAGATTCAATCTAGATAGTTATAGATCATCATACCCATGGACGTTTTTTAGATCTCTTCTGATTATTTTTGCCTGAAAATATGCTTCGTTTGTTTTCTTTATTGGTAGACGTGCTTGTTGTGTAGAATTTTATCGCTTGATTTTCTCTTCTTTCTAAGATGTGGACTCTGTCTGACTGTCATTCCTGGATTCACCTTGAATGACCTTTTTCTTATTTCTATTTGATTTCTATTTACAACGCAATGTAGATCTGAAAATATGCACCTTTACTGTTCAGTTTGGGAAATTTTAAACATGATTTATTTTGTTAGTTAAATTTTTATCTCTGAGACAAGTATCAGAAAAGCAAAGGAAGAAATAACAATTTTGAATCAAGGTATAGCCATCACTGTCGGAGCCTCTGGTGAAGGTGAGTTATTACTACTCAGCTATTAAAAACAATGAATTCATGAAATTCTTAGGCAAGTGGGTGGAACTGGAGAATGTCATCCTGAGTGAGGTGACCCATTCACAAAAGATCACACATGATATGCACTCACTGATAAGTGGATATTAGGTGAGAAGCTCTGAACACCCAAGAAACAATTCACATATCAAATGATGCCCAAGAAGAAGGAAGGAGAGGCCCCTGGTCCTGGAAGGGCTGGATGCAGCAATGTAGGGGAATGCCATGAAGGGAGGCAGGAGTGGGTTGGTTGGGGAGCAGGGGGAGGGAAGAGGGCATATGGGACTTTTGGGGAGGGGGGATCCAGGAAAGGTGAAATCATTTGAAATGTAAATAAAGAATATATCTAATAAAAAATTTAGCATAGTCATAAACTCTGACCCATAATTGTTCTTGTCTGAGAGAAGTGCAGGGACAAAAAAGTGGAGAAAAAAAAAGATGATAGGAAGCAAAAACAGAGAAGATAAGAAAAAGAGGTAAAATCCCCCAAACACATCCACTTACCATTGTCTCCTTGGTTAGTCACTAACTGGGGATTAAACCATTAACAAAGAAGCCTATGGAGACCCTGAAGCCTCAAGCCATGGTTGATCGTTTTATATAAACAAACACTTTTGTTCTCACCTCTTTCCTTTTACCAATTACACATATGTTGGATTCCTTCAGATCCTCTGACCTGTTCACAAGTCTCTGTTTCTCTTTCTCAAACCCTTTTATTACTGTTTCATAGATGAAGTCAATTGACTTACACTTACTTTCTTATATCTATTTAGCACTTTCTTGTTTCAGAAACCTTACACTCCTGTTGTAGACTCCAGTTGTACAATCACAAATAAGTTGAGTGGTATTGCTTCCATTTATTTGGTTTACGTTTTCTAATCAAAGCAGTTTCCAGGATGAAATAGAAAAAAAAAATAATCACCAAGGTAGTATATGCAAGAGAAGCATGGAGACAAAATAAAAACCCATTTCCCATGAGGAAGTTATCACTTTCTGAATATTTTACCATGTTCTTGCCCGTGAGAACTTTGGGACAATTTTGATTTGTTAGTAAAATATTACAGACAGACTATGGTGCTCTTGTTACTAAGTAACACAGTTCACTAACATAACTATTGCTACTTCTTGGAAGCTGTCCATAATATGAGCTCATGCTCGATTATCTAATTCCCAAAGAATCTTAATTAAAAATGAACTTTGGGGAGTGTTACATAGATATAGTTAATGTCATCATGACTTGTTGAAATAAATCTATTGCTATCATAACATTAAGAAAAGCTTCAGAAATGCAACCATCAGAGGTGGACAAATGGTTACATAAAGACTAATTGATGTTCATGGAATGAAATCTCACTTAGAAAATTTTTCTAAGTGAGATTTCATTCCAAAAGGACTGAAGAGGCTGAAGAGGTTTGCAACTCCATAAGAAGAACAGCAATGTCAATCAACCAGAACCCTCAGCGCTCCCAGGGACTAAATCACCAACCCAAGAGTACACACCTATGACTCTAGCTGCATATATAGCAGAGCATGGTCTTATCTGGCATCAGTGAAAAGAGAGGCCATTGGTCCTGTGAGGCTCAATGCCCCAGTGTAGGGGAATGTCAGGGCTGTGACATGGGAGTGGGTATGTGGATGGGGGAGCGCCCTTATGCCAGGGCAGTGAAGTGGGAATGGGTGGGCAGGGAGGAATGAGATAGGGGGTTTGAGGAGAGGAAACTGGGAAAAGGGGTAACATTTGAAATGTAAATAAATAAAATATTCAATAAAAGAAGAAATATTTTAAAGCTGTTGAGAAAGCATATTTTAGCTACTCCTTGGGAAAGCGTGAACATTGATATTAGGTGGACATATATATTGAGTTGCTTGAGGAATTCTAACTATTGAATTGCTTAATAAAATAAATAAAACCACAGCATGGTTTAATACAAAAACAATTTTGGCTATATGTTAGATGTGCTGATGATATTCTAGAATGATGCATATTAATTCATACTAACATTCTTGGACTTGGACTATGTAGAAATATGCAAATAAACTGTGTCTGTCCTATCTGATGATCTCACATTCCTCAGCCTGGAAGTGAGCAGTCTCTCTTTGCTGCCTCATGGAGTATTTCAAAGTCCGTGGGCAAAAGTCTCTGTACAATGTGCAATGCATGTGGAGAAATACTTTAAATGTGTATCCAAGGTCTGATTAAAGAGTCTCGAAATTCAGAGAATTTCAATGAAACAGTATTAAAACGTGAAGTTGCTGATTGTTTCAAATAAAGACAATTCAAAATTTCACACTTCAAGCATGCATGCCCTGGCACAATCAAATGTCAACACCCAGAAAACAAAGGGGCAGAGAGATGACACAGCAGTTAAGAGCACTGGCTGTTTTTCTAGAGGACTTGGAGTCACATTAGATCACCTACATGAAGGCTCACAACTCGTTATAATTCCAGTTCCAGGCTATCTGATGCCATCTTCTGGCCTCGTTAGGCACAAGTCATGCACATGGAACACAAACATACATGTAGCTACAACACACACGCACATAAACAACAACAAAAATAGCAAAAATGCATCATACAGTAAAACAATAGAATAAAACCTTTATAGAGAGGAGAAAGGGCCTTAGGTCAAGTGAGTTCTCAAATATTTTACATTGAAGCTTTATTACCTTTACTTCCATTTTCTTTATTTCCCCCCAAATGTAACAGATATTCTATCTTCTTTTCTGTTCACTGACCTACAGCACAATAAAGAATGCTTTCTATGTTTCCCCATTAGTTTCAGAGAAAATGTGGACTAATTCTTTAGAACCAAGTTATTGTATAGCAAAATGCTAACATTTGTCTCAACTAGTACTCCAATTTTAAAAAAATTTGTCTGTGAATCAATGGAAGATTTACCATGGTCTGATAAAATTTTTCCTTCTTTAATGAAAGCTATGTTGAGTGGCTCCAATCTAAATTCCTGGGTCTAAATTAAATAAACCATAAGGGAGCAACTAATTCTGTTATTTTCCATCAATGTGGATGATATTGAGAAACATATTCACTATTTTTGGTTTTTTTTCTATTAATAAAACTGTCTACCTATAGTATATCACTTTAAAACACTTCTGGTTTGACTAGTCACTTAAGTGATGAGTGTCTACAACGTGGATCTTGGCATACCAATATTGTGCTATGGATGCATACATGTACTTATGTGTACTATTTAGACAGAAGGTGTTTTATTACACAGCGATATTTTTTTCTGAAGCACTGTGAGACTTTCAAGCTTCTATATTTTTAAAAAAAATAGGTTCTAGTTCCTTGGGGACAATAATTGGGTGTAAGCATAAGATTTGGAATGCAGAAAGGAATTTTTCTGGTTTATCAAAGTGGCAGAAGATGATCCTTTTCTAGGGCCTATTGCATCACTCGCCATATGATGCTGGTTGGGCTTACACTAACATACTTAATTGCCCTTCTGTTAAGTGAACTTTAAATCCAATAGACAGCTGTTTGTTCCTCCAACATATGAGATCCATTTATCACACACTTAGGAATATCTTGTGACTTCCTGCACAAAACATCATGACCAAGAAGCAAGTTGGGGAGAAAAGGGTTTATTCAGCTTATATTTTCACATTGTAGATCATCACCAAAGGAAGTCAGGACAGGAACACATGTGGGGCAGGAACCTGGAGGCAGGAGCTGATGCAAAAGTCATGGAGGGATGTTGTTGTTGTTGACTTGCTTCCCCCTGACTTGCTCAGCCTGCTTTCTTATAGAACCTAAGACTACAAGCCCAGGGATAGCACCACCCATAATGGGCCCTCCCCACTTGATCACTAATTGAGAAAATGCCTTACAGCTGGATCTCATGGAGGCATTTCCTCAAGGGAAGCTCCTTTCTCTCTGATAAGTCCAGCTTGTATCAAGTTGACATACAAAACCAGCCAGTATATCTCGATATGCTGGGCATTGTCAAGGACCATAAGTATTAGAACTGGGAAAAAATTGTTTCCCTCTTGTGATAGCTTGCATAGTACTTTTGGAATACAGAAGCTGTGCTGAAGGAAAGGAATTATGTCTAGTTCAAATTATCCAGGTCCTGTATTCTAAGTGTGCGATGAAATAGGAGCTTACCCTGAACCCCTGAGAGGAAACAAAGGGATACAAAATATAAACTTTATAAAATATAACTTTATATAGTATAGCCTCTCTCTACAGAAAATGAAGAACATAAGAGAAAACCAGAACTGGACCCAGATTGTAGGGAGCCAAGCCCCAACAAATTCATCTACATCACAGCTCCTGAATCTATGGCACAGAGAACATCACTGAAGAGTGGGTGGAAAGACTACGAGAGCCACAAAGTCATGAAGTCTTCTGTAAAACAGTCTCGCTAGAAACGCCTGCCTACACCAGACTGAAAATGTGAAAATATCCATACATATTTTAGCATGAAAGGAGGGGAACTGCATTGGGTCTCTCCCCAGAAAGGGGGATGACAGTCAAGTAATAAGTGGGCAATGTCTGAGAGGCTTAAGGAAGCATAACTGAGAAGGAATGGGGGAAGGAAGGGAGGAGGGAAAGTGATATAATTCTGTTACATTTCAAAACATTATCATCTGGGAACAGATGCAGAGACCCACACCCAAACATTAGGTGGAGATCTGGTAATATTGAAGTCCTTGAAGTTCTAGCTAGAGCAATTAGACAACAAAAGTTGGTCAAAGGGATACAAAATGGAAAGGAAGAAGTCAAATTATCACTATTTGCAGATGATAAGATAGTATAGATAAGTGACCGAAAAAACTCTACCAAAGAACTCCTACAACTGATAAACAACTTCAGCAACGTGGCCGGATATAAAATTAACTCAAGCAAATCAGTAGCCTTCCTATACTCAAAGGATAAGCAGGCTGAGAAAGAAATTAGGGAAATGACACCCTTCACAATAGTCACAAACAATATAAAGTATCTTGGTGTGACTCTAACCAAACAAGTGAAAGATCTGTATAACAAGAACTTCAAGTCTCTATAGAAAGAAATCGAAGAAGACCTCAGATGATAGAAAGATCTCCCATTCTCATGGATTGGCAGAATTAATATAGTAAAAATGGCTATCTTGCCAAAAGCAATATACAGATTCAAAGCAACCCCCATCAAAATCCCAACTCGATTCTTCATAGAATTAGAAAGAGCAATTCTTATATTTATCTGGAATAACAAAAAACCCAGGATAGCTAAAACTACTTTCAACAGTGAAAGAACTTCTGGGGTAATAAGTATCCTGGACCTCAAGCTGTACTACAGAGCAATAGTGTTAAAAATTGTATGGTATTGGTATAGTGACAGGCGGGTAGATCAATGGAGTAGAATTGAAGACTGAGAAATGAACCCACACACCTATGGTCACTTGATCTTTGACAAAGGAGGTAAAACCATCCAGTGGAAAAAAAGATAGCCTTTTCAACTAATGGTGCTGGTTCAACTGGCAGCTAGCATGCAGAAGTATGTAAATCGACCCATTCTTATCTCCTTGTACTAAACTCAAGTCCAAGTGGATCAAGGACCTCCACATAAAACCAGAAACACTGAAACTAATAGAAAAGAAACTGGGGAAGAGCCTTGAGCACATGGGTACAGGGGAAAATTTCCTGAACAGAATACCAATAGCTTATGCTTTAAGATCAAGAATTGACAAATGGGACCTCATAAAATTACAAACTTTTGTAAGGCAAAGGACACTATCAATAGGACAAAATGGCAACCAACAAATTAGGAAAAGATCTTTACCAACCCTACATCTGACAGAGGGCTAATATTCAGTATATACAAAGAACTCAAGAAGTTAGACTCCAGAGAGCCAAATAACCCTATTAAAAATGGAGTACAGAGCTAAATAAAGAATTTTCACTTGAGGAATATCGAATGGTTGAGAAGCACCTAAAGAAGTGTTCAACATCCTTAGTCATAAGGGAAATACAAATCAAAACAACCGTGAGTTTTCACCTCATACCAGTTCAGAATGGCTAAGATCAAATACTCAGGAGACAGCAGGTGCTGGCAAAGATGTGGAGAAAGAGGAACACTCCTCCACTGCTGGTGGGATTGCAAGCTGGTACAACCACTCTGGAAATCAGTCTGGCAGTTTCTCAGAAAGCTGGGCATACTACTGGAGGACCCTGTTATACCACTCCTGGGCATATAGCCAGAGGATTACACAGCATGTAATAAGGACACATGTTCCACTATGTCATAGCAGCTTTATTTGTAATAGTCAGAAGCTGGAAAGAACCCAGATGTCCCTCAAAGGAGGAATGGATATAGAAAATGTGGTATATTTACACAATGGAATACTACTCAGCTATTAAAAACAATGAGTTCATGAAATTCTTAGGCAAATGTGTGGAACTGCAAAATATCATCCTAAGTGAGGTAACCCAATCACAAAAGTACACACATGGTATGCACTCACTGATAAGTGGATATTAGCCCAGAAGCTTGGAATACCCAATACACAATACACATATCAAATGATGTCCAAGAAGAAGGAAGAACAAATTATGGATACTCTGCTCCTTCTTAGAAGGGGGAACAAAATACACACAGAAGGAGATACAGAGACAAAGTGTGGAGCAGAGACTGAGGGAAAAACCATCCAGAGACTACCCCACCCAGTGATCCATCCCACATACAATTAAAAAACCCCGATACTATTATCGATACCCACAAGTACTTATTGACTGGAGCCAGATACAGCTGTCACCTGGAAGGCTTTGCTAGTATATAACAAATACAGAGGGTGCACTCTCAGCTAGCCACTGAACTGAGCACTGGGGACACAGTGCGGGAGCTATAGAAAGGACCCAAAGAGCTGGAGGGGTTTACTATGCCATAGGAGGAACAAGATATGAGCCACGCAGTACTCCCAGAGCTCCCAGGGACAAAAACATGAACCAGATAGTATACATAATGTTACCCATGGCTCCAGACACATAGGCAGCAGAGAATGGCCTTGTTGGATATCAAAGGGAGGAGAGGTCCTTGATCCTGGAAAGGCAGGATGCACAGTGTAAGGGAATACCAGGACAGGGAAGCAGAAGGGGGTTGATTGGGGAACAGGGAGAGGGGAGATGGCTTATGGGACTTTGGTGGGGGACCAGGAAAGGGGAAATTATTTGAAATGTAAATAAAGTATATATCTAATAAAAAATACTAAAGATAATAAAGAAAACAATTTCTCAGTCCTTATTATAATGAAAGGTAATTTTACCCATTAGTTCTCTTGAGAAATCTGATGTCAACTTTTTTTTCCATCTGTCACTGTGTCTATAGACTCCAACTGAAGATTGGTGAGCCCTCTTCATCTTTCATGATTTTAAGTTTGAATTATATAAGTTAAATTTTCTCTTCATTCAGTGACTCTATCTTCAGCATGTGAAGGGTTTGTCTAGCAGAAGAAATCATTCATTTGTGTGATTGGTCCATATCATGTAGTGGCAATCCACCTGACTATTTCTAGGACATAATTATCAAGCAGAATATGATGTGAGCTTCCCAGATCTTTGCCACTTCTCTGCATGAAAACGTAGGTATTGCCATTATTTCAGTGCTGCCTATGGAAAAGTCCTAGTCCAGGTATCTGTTTATGTGTTGCACATGTCTAAGTTGATGAAGTAATGTGTTTTTTTCTCTAACCCCCAGGTGGACAATTTAATGTCTTCTAGAATTTACTTTAAATTATATATGTGTATATATACATATGTACATATATATGTGTGTGTGTGTGTGTATACATATATTTATAAGAGAAGGTTTTGGGGTGTCCTTTTCAAGCATCAGCATGAATATAATTATGCTTACACAAATTTCTGTCATAAATGAAGAAAGTAAGATGTGGTGAAGGCACAATAGAACAGAAATCAAGGACACTTAATCTTTTTCCAAGAAGAGTTCAAAATGTTTTACGGATATATGCATCACTTTTAAAGTATATGAGGAACAAAATAATTTCTCCATTTTACCTTTACAGATGCAGAAGCACAGCTACATAGACAGATGAAGCAGCTTGTGTGCGCCAAAACAATGCTGCTATAAATCCAGACAAGTTTAGAAGCAGAAACAGCAAACTCGAGTATACTCTAAAAAGTAACATCCAGGTACTACATGATGGTCACCCAAACAAAAAAAAATGAGTTAATAAAATTCTACACCCCAATATATTCATAACAGATTTAATACAACCACTAACAGAACCAAGCCAAAAAAACTCAGCCCTGAAGATCAGGCCTGGCTGATGGCAAGCCAAGCAACAGGCAAAGGAATGTTGAGCATCAGAGTTTATGGAATTTTCTCTTAGAGAGTACAAGAAGGAAGGACCAGAGTAAGATCAAGGTTTACAGGTTGGAGCACTGATCACAGAGGTCAAAACAGGCTAGTGAGCAACAGGAAAATTTCCTTCCAAAGAAAGACTCATGAGAAGTGTGTTCTGGTTTTGTCTGCCAAAGTGATGAAGGTGGGCGTTAATTTACACAGGACTATGGAAAGCAGAGGTTTCTGGGTCTGGGAACAACTTGTGGTTTTAAACAGATGCTTTACTTGGGGATTTTAATTAGGGCTAAACTAATATTACCTTGCATTAAGAATCTTTTCTGGCTGGAAAGACTGTCTAACAGCATTTCTCCAAAAACATAGAGAAACGTCACAAGAGTGGATTTCTCCTGGAGATGCTGGGTGTACCATTATGCAGCTAACAGCAATGGATAGATTTTCTTTTTAAAAGTTATGAACATGCTCCGCTATGTTCATAGCAGCCTTATTTATAATAGCCAGAAGCTGGAAAGAACCCAGATGTCCCTCAACGGAGGAATGGATTCAGAAGATGTGGTATATCTACACAATGGAATACTACTCTGCAATTAAAAACAACGAATTCACGAAATTCCTAGGCAAATGGTCAGAACTTGAAAATATCATCCTTAGTGAGGTAACCCAATCACAAAAGAACACACATGGTATGCAGTCACTGATAAGGGGATATTAACCCAGAATCTCGGAATACCCTAGACACAATTCGCATATCAATAGATTTCTAAGAAGATGGAAGGAGAGACCCCTGGTCCTGGAAAGACTGGATGTAGGGGAACGCCAGGACAGAGAAATGAGAGGGGGTTGAATGGAGAAAAGAGGGAGGGAAGGGGGCTTATGGGACTTTCGGGGAGGGAGGAAATGGGAAAGGGGAAATGATTTGAAATGTAAATAAAAAAAAACTTAGAAAATAAAAAAAAAAGTTATGAGATCTTAATTTAACTATTATTTGTCCAAAAAAACCCAGGCAAACAATATGTTTAAAATAGAATTTAAAAAATGTCATGTACTAAGCCTACTTAAAAGTTTCTTGTTAAGCACAACACATTAATTTGTTAACAGAGTTTATACTTTGTGCATTGAAAAGGAGTGTAACAATTTACCGATATTTGACAATCTCATATAATGACATCCCTGAGAGTCAGTTTTAATTTTAAGGTAGATAATCTACTGACTGACACATCAATCAATACATTTGCCTTCAGGGTGGGAAATTTAGAATATTTGTTTAAACTCACAATTAGAAAGTTTCTTGCTTCCTGAAGAATGAGGTACAGTATCAGAGGGATAGGGCAATTGTCACTTTATAAATGAATGAGTCTCCAGTGTCAATGCTCCATGTAGACATTCAGGTTTCTTAACAGCTTGAGTTATTTAAATATTTGCTGGAAAGATTCTCAGTTTAATAGCAAGACTTAGTTGACTATGACCTAGATAGTATCCATCAATACAATTCTGTGGGAAACCTGACATAGCAGAGAAGGCCCAGCATTCTGAGTCCCTGAACCCCAAACAAAGGAGTCTGATAAGAAGGAAGGTCTTAACTAAGACAACCCCTTTTTACTCAGAGACTGCTAGAAAAGCCCAAGAATTCATTTCTACTGAAATCCTCAGCATGACCTTTGGAAGCAAGTGAATTACATTTATGTAAATGCAGTTATATAACATCTCAGAATGGGTTAAGAGGAAAATAAAAGATGTTCTTATATAAAAGGGATTTTTAACATCAAATACTCTGCACCTGACTTTTGACCTGAGTGTCACCACTGATTAACTGTTTGTCTTATATGACTCTGAGTGGTTTCTGTGGGAATTCTCAACCTGCCTAACTGCAACTCCTATTGTTACTATGTGAGTATACATTCCTTGTAGCAGCTCCCTTTCCCCTGTCCTTCCCTCCAGTGTGAGTGCCTTGCTGTCCATGAGGTTAACTTTATCAAGATGCTCCAATTTTTCCTGTGTTAAGACTGAGTACCAGCTAGTGCATTCTGACAAGGAGCAATAACAGAGCTGTATGTGTGCCTTTGTGATGCTTTGAATATGCTTGGCGCTGGAACTTGCACTATTTGGAGGTGTGGTCTTGTTGGAGTAGGTGTATCAATGTAGGCACAGGCTTTACAACCCTTCTCCTATCTGCCTGACAGTCAGTATTCTGCTAGCAGTTTATAGATGAAGATGTAGAACTCTCAACATCTCCTACGCTATGCCTGCCTGGATGCTGCCATGTTCCTGCCTTGATGACACTGAATTGAACCTCTGAACCTGTAAACCAGTCCCAATTAAATATTGTCCTTTATAAGACTTAGCTTGGTCATGGTGTCTGTTCACAGCTGTAAAACCCTAAGACAGAAGCTGGTACCAGGGACTGGGGTATTGCTGTGATAGACCTGCCCATTCTTTTGTTTGGAAGATGTGGATTTGTGGACTTTGGATTTGGAAAACAATGGAATGCTTTAAATGGGACTATATGTGCTATCCTTATAGGAATATAGAAGATTTTGTATCTGAGAGTGATTTTAATTTGAACCTTGCCCAAGAGGTTTCAGTGGAGAATTTCTTATGTGGCCTAGAAACTGTTCTTGTGGTATTTTGGTGAAGAATGGGACTGCTTCTTGCCCTTGTTTGAATAGTCTTCCTGAGGCTAAGCTGAAGAGACTCAGATTAATTGCATTGCCAAAGGAAGTCTCAGAAATGCCAGTCATAGACTGTTCTCTGGTTAAATCTCATGAAGAACATTTTGAACAAACATAGCAAGCTAAGAAAGAAAAAATAAAAAATATATAGTTTCAATATTAAATGGACACCAGGAAGTGAAATGGAGCTGAATCCTGTATTCAAGGGTATTAAATTGAATTAAGGGAGTAATTAATTAGCTTGGGACAATATCCCAACGAGCTATGTTTAGGTCCAGTCATGATAGTACAAGCCTTTAATCCCAGGAGGAAAAGACAAGCAGATCTCTGAGTTCAAGGCCAGCCTAGAGCAGAGTAAGTTCTAAGTGAAAAGAAACTTAAATCCAGACTTGGTGGACCACACCTTCAATCTCATTGCTTAGAGACAGGCTTGCAGTTTTCTTAGTTAAAAGTCAGTCTACAGAGCAAGTTCCAGAACAGCCAAACTTAGACAGTGAAGGAATTGGAAATAGAAAGCTGGTGATAATGAAATAGAACAAGAGGACCATGTTCCAGCTCCAACAAGCAGCAGAACTAGCAGCTTTGGCCATGTAGCCCTGGCTTTGGAGTCCAGAATAGAGGGAACTACTGGGGAAATTGATGCTGGGTTAGAAGGAGCTAATAGATTAGTGGTGATTCAGAAGTCACCAGCATCACTGAGGTGAAATCTTCTGGGAAGTGTTTAATGAGAGCACAAAGAAACTGTGTTCCAGAGACAGCCAAGGTTGTACTTCCTGCATCAGCTGTATTTGGTAATGTGTAAGAGTCACCCAGCTGGTACTGGTGTTGAAGGCATGAAGGGGTCATGAAGAACAGCTGAGGCTTGGCACTGTGAGAAGCCATGGAAGACCATTGGTGAAAGTGCAGCCTCAGTTGCAGTTGACAGTCCTGGACTGGAGGGTTCATGCAAAGGAGTTGACGTTTGGCACCATTTAGAGAGCCTATGGAGAGGCTCTTGGTTAAGCCTAGTTGTAGGGGCAGACCACAGTATATTGGAGATGTAAGTACCAGGGGAAGATCACTAAGAAAGGCAGCAGCAGTGGAGTGGATCAACCTGTGCTACAGAGGACAGAGCTGGAAAAGTAATGCCAGCCCTTTGGAGGAGCCCGTAAGGTCATGTGTGGATCCCAGACATTGGAACAAGTAACTGGAATGTTGATGTTGCCTTGGGGATCCCAGAATATTTGAGATGCCAGAGCCATAGACTATCTGCTGAAGAAAGCTGCTAGCAGGAAGTAGAACCAGCCCAAGAAAAAAGAAGCTTGCTGAAGTCAACAAAGATGAAAAAGGAGTTGGAGATCTGAAAACCACTTTGACATCAGACATGGACATGCAGAGCTTGGAGTTTGCCAACCTGGTTTCCTGTCTTGCTTTGGAGATTACAGTTAAGTTATCAGATGTATCTCAGAAAAGACTTTGAACTTTGGACTTTTAACATTGTTGAAACTGCTATAGACTATGGGGACTTCTGAATTTAGACTAAGTATATTTTGCTTTATGCTATGTTTAGGTATGGCGCCCAGAGACTCATACGTTTGAACAAGCCTATGGGAGCCAGGGAGTGGAATGCGATGGTTTGCATATGCTTAGCCCAGTGAGTGGCACTATTTGGATGTGTGGTCTTGTTGAAGTAGGTGTTTCAACGTGGGCATGGACTTTGAGACCCTTCTCCTAACTGCCTGACAGCCAGTTTTCTGCTAGCACCCTTTAGATGAAGATATAGAACTCTCAGCTCCTCCTGCACTATGCCTGCCTGGATGCTGCCATGTTCCTTCCTTGATGATACTGGACTGAACTTCTGAACATGTAAGCCAGCCCCAAGTAAATGTTGTCCTTTGTAAGACTTGCCTTGGTCATAGTATCAGTTCACAGCTGTAAAACCCTAAGACAGGCTTCCTGTTTACTACTGTGAATAAGGACCCTCTTGTGCTTCTTTATGATATGTTGTCCCTAGTAAATGAGTGAACACTTGGTCAAGACAAATCATTGACATGAGACAGAGAATGATTAGCTATTCATTTACAAGTAGTCTTATGCATTTTTAGGTCCTAGAAACAGTTGGATTTCAGTACTTGTAAACTGTTTTTGATTTATTGCTTCATTTACTGCTTATCTTTTATTAACTAACATGAGAATTAGATGTAGTTGTATTTGTTCATGTAGCTCCAATTCACCATTTTTGACAAAGAACATAGCATGTTCTATGAACTTATTCCTAACACATTGAGTTTTTTGTTTGGTTTTTAGTTTTTGTTCTTTCATGTGCGGTCTCATTTTGATTTTCCAGAGCAAATACCAGCACCATTGCAAGATCTCAACATATTGATATCTGTGGTTCCTGGCAAAGCTGAGGCAATGTTTCTTTAGGATATTTCCCAAGAGTAGAATGATGTACACTTGGGTCTTTTCATTCACAGCTTCATGAATGATGCCAAATTCCCTTTAAAAATGTTATCTGTGAACTGTATGCCTGTTTAAGATCCCATTATACTTTATCCTTGCCCAAATTTCATGTTTAGGAGCTTTTTACATTTTTTCCAACCTGGTGAATGTTAAATGGTGTCTCTTTGTGACTTTAATTGGATTTTCCCTTATTACAAAAGACATTCAAAAGTTTATATGTTATGAGTGATTCACGGAAATGATCATATCTGGATATTACCAATAATTGCATTAAGGTACATAAGTGTGGGAATTTTCAGTCCTGAATGATATTGATTTTATAGACTATGATTGTTGGTACATTGTGAATTGTTGCTTCATAGTCTTTAGGGTATGCTATTAACTGACACACAGGAAATTAGTATTTAGCTTATCCATTTATTCTTTTCCAAATAAATGTTTGTTTGATGTTCTTTGTTATTCTTTGATAAATTGGTGTATGCGATAAATTGTTATGTGTTTAAATTATATTTACACCCAATGGGTGTGCCAACTCCTTTAAGGTCCGACATCCATCTAACATTTCCATATTCCCTTCTTTTTAAACACTTCTTTCTGTTTTAAATGACTCACTAAGTTCAGTTTGTATTACACATAAGAAGAAAAGTGGACGGTCATCCACTAGAATGTGGACAGCTTACTATGTGCTCTACCCCTGTACAACCCTAAACATGCTGCTGTAAGCACCAAAAACAAAAAAACAAAAACAAAAAAAACCCTTCCAGTTTTATATTATCATATTTTATCACCTTGTCTTGTCTTGAATTGGGCAACAGATACAAAATGAATGTGAAAGCCTTTAAAATACTTGCCAAGAAGCTATAAAATGATATAGCTTGATTCCTACTTCCATTATTGTTACTGTTTGAGATATTAAAAGAGGAAATTCAAAATGAAATAGACACTTGGGGAACCATATCTCAAATATCAGTTTTGTCTTAGAGGTTAAAGGTTGAACCAATCTGCTAGTAAGAATTTAAAACATGTTGGCAAAGTATGGCAAAAGCTCACTTCTTATATAGGTATTAGGGACACTACGAAGACAGCTTGGTGATTTCATTGAAGAAATTACAGTAATATTAGTATACTACTTACTAATTATCTATATAGTCTTGGAAATAATTAAGATTTTTTTCAGCTACAATGAGTTTCTTCATTTACTACCTATCAAAGATCTGTGAAAATCAAAAGGAAACTGGTTTTATAACCATCCACATTTTTACATTCCTGCAACACATGCTGGGGATGGTACTGCACAGTATTATCATTATTTAAAATGCCAAGAGATATTTTAGTGAGTTTATTAACTTTATAGTGTATATATACTTGGAAATGAAATATTTTGTATACTTTTTGAACTGTATACCATAAAATAAATAGAAATTCCCTAAAGAAGTTACACATAAAATTAGGGTTTTAATATTAGTTAGCTGACCACCTAGTTTTGTTACACTATGGCAGGCTTTGGGCTAAGACTGTACCTCATGCATCACATGAATATTTTCCTTAAAGTATCTAATACTTAAAAATAGAATTTTATATTCAGGATACATGCCAACCCACAAGCCTCGACTATGCTCACATTGAAAAACAATGCTGTACACCTCATACCAGCAAAAATGTCCACATATTCATGAAGAGATTCTGATTGGATGCTAGCAGTCAGACCACACAGTACCATGCCACTGGCATAATTTATTATTATAAACTTGGCAAAGGCTCCATAGGTGGTTATACAAGGGAAGAGCCACATCCCTCTTTTCCTTTCTCTTTTATTACCTCAGTTCTTTCGGCCTTTGTGGCTGTACTTATGGCATTTATATATATTATTAACACTCTATGCTCAAGCAGAGGCTAACAGCAGCATTGCTCATGAATTCTCAAAGAAGGAATCCATGCATTTTCCTGAAAACCTACATAGCATTATGTGCTGGAGAGGCTGTAAAATCTAGAGGCAAACATACTACTGACATTTTACTGCAACAATATGTTTTCTAACTGTATCACCCTTGTCTCTACACCTCCATGTAAATGTAGCTCTCACCTCTCATCAAAGAAACATCTTTTGGCAATAGATATTGACTATTGGGAAGATCTAAAATTTATCCAAATGCTTGAAATGAGTGTATGTGTGATGTGCAACTCTGACTAACACATCTACAATACAACCCCTACTTCTAAATAGTCACTTGCTACAGTATGTGAAATTTAATCACTAACAGAGTATTAGTGAGTAGCAAGTGTGATAACTATCGAGTGAATCATTTTATAATATTTATATTATAGGACTGTTCAGATTATTTCCTCAATATTTATAATTAAGGCCCAAGAAAATCTCAGAAGACAGGACAGAAGATTGTAAGAACCACAGGACTTCAATGCCTGTTATAGATAGCATATTCTGGACAGAACAGGGAAACTGAACCCATAAAAATATCAACACTGTTTCTCAAAACGGAGCTGCACAATGGCAAGTTGTTCTGTTGATATTGAGAAAGTAAATTTTTTGTGAGGATCCATCCCTAGATAAAGAGCTACAAATCATTAATGGCTGCGGATTAAGGGAGTATCAGTTTTCTTCAGGGACAAGTCCCCTGATAGTTCAGCCCTAAACATACCTACATACAAGCAACTACTGAACAATTCAAACACCTACTGAAATAATTAAAGAAGAGGTCATGCATTTGATAGGAAGTAGGGATCATGGGAAGAGTTGAAATGAGAAAAAGATGGAAAAAGTACAAATATACTATTCACTTATGAAATATTTGAATGTTTTAAAATTAAGTTAAAGAATATTAAGAGGAAATGGGTATGCTTTCTTTGTTGTGCTATTGCTATGCACAATGAATTAAAATTAAACTTCTCATAAAAACTAATACATTACAGCATGATAAATATTGCCATCATGAAAGATTTCATTAATCTTAAGGTCTATTGGACTCTTGAATGTATAAAGGAAAACACAGTTGGTTTTTCACTGTGGCTTAAACCTGAGCTTGATTTCTTCAGAACAGTTTGTTGGAAATTGTATACAGAAGCTGGTAGTCAGTATTATAGTGACACATGTGGCCTCAGGATGTCTCCTTGAACAAAAGTCCCAACTCTAGTCTCTTGATACACCCTGTTGCCAGTCACGACATGCCAATCTGCCTGGTTTACGGTTTCCTTTTGACTTACCAGCAGCTTACCTCAAATAATAACCATTGTCATGGATGACTACCCTTGGAACCTTATTTAAGGAAACTCACATTACGTGATAAGCATTAGGAAAAGTACACAAAAGACTAAGTGTTCTCAAAGATTCCCCTGGTTTGCCTTTTCATATAAAAAGTAATATTAGCACACATCATCATGATCAACACATTCAAGAGAGTGATGGGCAAGAAGATGTGCATATGTTCACAAACATCTTAGTGATGTTCTCATTGCTCAGATGTTGGTAAAAGGAATACCAATGGAAGCTATCTTCAAAACAAGTCCTAGATTTTTATTTTATTCTAATAACTCCTAATACAAATAAAGTTATATTTAAGAGAAATTAAGTTATACTGGCAAAACACACAATTTTAAATGACTTCAGAACAAACATTCTTATAACTAGTGCGTCAGTGTTTCTATTGCTATGATAAACACCATGTTCAAAAGCACCTTAGGGAGGAAAGTGCTTATTTTGTGCCACAACTTTCAGATCACACTCCATCACTGACTGAAGTAGAGGCAGGATCTGATACAGAGGCCACAGAGGAATTATGCTTTTTGGCATCCTCTTCATATCTTGCTCAGCCTGCTGTATTATACAACGCAGGACCACCTGCCCAGGGATGGCACCATCCACAATCATCCACCATCCTTTCCAGGTCAATCATTAACCATGAAAATACTCCACACACTTACCTACATGCCAGTGTTAGGGAGGCATTGTCTTAATGAAAACTTTCTCCTCTGAGATGATTCTAGCATTTGTCAAATTAACAAAGAGCTAGTCAGCACAATTAGAATTAAGCTTTCAAAATATTCTAACCAGACTGTCTGCTAACATTATATAATAAAAGAATCAAATAATCGAAGGTGTTTAAGGTAGCATTTGAAAATTGATGAAGACACAAAGTTTATTTTCACTGGAAAAAAGTTATAATCATTCCAAGGTCTCTAACTCTCTACATATAGTCTAGCTATGGGTCCCTTTGTCCGCATGTATTGAAGGAGGACACTTCTCTGATGATACCTGAGCAAGACACTGATCTTGCTGCACTGAGCAGAGCAGAATGTCACTAGGGGCCATTTTATTGATATGTGTCCTTAGGAGAACAATAATATTTTAAAAAAGATCTGTGGCAGTGTCCCAGGGTCTAGAACACCAATCAAGGAATGTACAGAGAAGACCCATGGCTCCAGAAACATAGAAAGCAGAGGATGGCCTTGTCTGACATCAATAGGAGAGGAGGCTGTTAGTACTGTGTAGGTTTGATGCTCCAGCGTAGGAGAATGATGGAGGGGTGGGGCAGGAGAGGGTAGGTGAGTGGGGAAGCACCTTCATAGAGGTAAGAGGGAGGGAGGAGATGGAGGTTGTGAGATGGTGCTTGTGGAGGGGTGACTGGGAAGTGGGATCTCATTTAAGATGTAAACGAATGGGATGATTAATAAAACAGAAAAAAAGGGAAAAACCCAAAACAACAGAAATATTTGAAAATATTCCACAGGTAATAAATTTTTGATGTTTAGAAATAAAAAAAAATCTATGACATATTTATTCTCAGGTTCTTGTCCACCCAAGTAATTTTGGAGTTGGATTCCATTTCCTAGAGAAGGCTTTAAATCCACCAGATTATTGGTTGCTTCTTCCCACCTACTTTGTACTGCTATTGCACAATAGCTAGAGAGAATGGAGGACACTGGGAAAACATGGCCTTCTAAACACTGCAGGTTCACCACACATATGAACTCACAGAGAATGCGGCAGCATGCAAAAGGACTGTATGGGTCTGGAACAAATGTGGTCCCAGTGAGAAGATAACTGGACCAAAGACCCTATTCACTAAGCCAGAAGCTATTCCCTGCTGATAAGTGATTACAATGGAAAATTAGTTTCTCCACCAGAAGTTCAGTGGGTATACAAACCACTCTTAAGGTCAGACCTATGCTCAGCAATATATATCCAACACAA
The DNA here is from genome assembly GCA_036184795.1 of Tokudaia tokunoshimensis. NCBI lineage: Eukaryota > Metazoa > Chordata > Mammalia > Rodentia > Muridae > Tokudaia > Tokudaia tokunoshimensis. The sequence continues at coordinate 73,315,785 of BTHU01000015.1, forward strand.
AATGGACTCAATGACACTGTGGAAGGAATATATGACATTCAGTGTAGTAACAATGATAAAACACTATTTCTAGTGACCCTTTCAAAGCCATGAACTCACAGTTCAGCTGCCTATGTAGAATTTGACATAATTCAGTCAGCTAATCTGAAAGCATATCTTTCTCCAATCATCTTTCCTGACAATGATTTACATTTAATCGTGGTTTAATCATATACTACAATCTCTTTTTTTATTTTTTAGAATACAATATAATTGCAACATTTGTCCGTCAAATCTTCCAGTAGACGCCCATGTGCACTCCTCCTAATCCAGGCCCTCTGTATTTGATACTTATCATTGAATTCATCGAGAAGGGAGGGAGGTAAATACAGAAGGAGGGAGGAAGGTAAAAATAACAAAAATAAGGTTTTAAAATGCCATAAGGAATCATACTATTAACTATTTATCCATGATAAAAACCATAGTACATGTAATTCTCTGTATGCATACTTTATACATATAAATACACATAGATACATATACATGCACAAATAAAGATACATATTACATATCTATACATCTATAAACCTACACATCTACACATCTGCACACACATATGTGTGTATATATATATGTATATATATATACATATATATGTTCAGTTTTAATGAACTTATATACACACATATATGTGCAGTTTTAATGAACTTTTCTTACCTGGGTTGAGGGAGTTTGCCTCCCACTAAGAACCAAAGTCCATCTAAAGAAATACAATATCAAACATGAGACACTCTCTTTTAGCTGTTAGGTAGGACTATTAAGACTACGCAAAATACACAGCCTATTGCTGCTGGTCTTGGTTACCCTCAAACCTGGAAGATAAATTTCTGTTGTTGCTGACACCGTGCACTTCATATACTGGAACCAGGGGCCCCTGAGCTTAGGCTATTATGAAGTCCCCCTCCCTGGTCTCTGATCTTTGACTAATCTAATGGCTCCTCCCTGAGATTTAGCTTTCATGGCACCAGGAGGCATCATAGAATCTTCCAAAGAGGATGAAAACATAAGTCCTATCTAAGTGTGAAGCTCTTGTGCTACATATACTCCAACTTCTAGAACAATACTGAGAGTTGATTTGGAATCATTAAATCTTCCTTATATCTTTTATGAATGGTGCAGCTTTAATGACTTTACCTGGATGTTCTCTTTAAGAATAGAGATTGAAAATGTCTGAGTTTGGGATATTTCTCTGTCTCTTTTCTTCTCTGTACACAATCCCTGTCTTCTCTCCATTACTTCAGAGAGTCTGTAGTTTTCTGTTCTTTTGTTTCAACCATGTTAAAAATACTTTGCCTATAATTGTATGGAAATTTGAGAATATGTGAGTTGGCACAAGGGCTGAGGTTATAAAAACTCTGATAGATGGTTTAGCTACTGACAATGTTTTGTCTAAAAAGTTTTCCAAGAGGCAGTGGTGGCGCACACCTTTAATCCCAGCACTTGGAAGCAGAGGCAGGCGGATTTCTGAGTTCGAGGACAGCCTGATCTACAGAGTGAGTTCCAGGAGAGCCAGGGCTACACAGAGAAACCCTGTCTCGAAAAAACCAAAAAAAAAAAAGTTTTCCAAGTGGAAAAGCAACACTTCACATGGGTAAGCTAACCTGTCTAGCTGTAAGGAGATGATCATTCTGAAGTCCATTCTGGAGTCTTGGTATCAGCACAACAATTTACTTTTCTAGCTTCAAAATATCTCTCTTCTAAGTCAAACCACAAATCATAACACTACACACTGGGTACACTAGTCAGCTCACTCTCAGGCCACATAAATGTTTTATTCTACTTGCTAATACTCCATTGTTTTCTTGCTCTATGGGCCAGTTTTTCCTGTTCATGTAGCCTTGGTAGCAGAGTCCCACAGTTGTCCCCCTTGTTATGAAATCAGCAGACTATGGAAGTGAGAATTTGTATTGTAAAATCTAGCCATGTATTCTGCTTCATTCTGTGTCCCAAGCCTCTTATTTTCTTCTTCCTTCTGTAGTTACTTAGAAACAACCAAGCACCCCATGAAACAAACACAAAAACAGAGAATACCAAAAAGAAATCTCTGGATCATTACAGATCAAAGAAAATATGTTGACCTCCAGTTGAGCCAGCACCATTTGTTGAAAAGGCTATCTTTTTTCCACTGGATGGTTTTTGCTCCTTTGTCAAAGATCAAGTGACCATAGGAGTGTAGATTCATTTTTGGGTCTTCAATTCTGTTCCATTGATCTACATGCCTGTCACTGTACCAATATCATGCGGTTTTTAACACTATTGCTCTATAGTACAGCTTGAGGTCTGGGATACTGATTCCCCCAGAAGTTCTTTTACTCTTGAGAAGAGTTTTAGCTATCCTGGGTTTTCTGTTATCCCAGATGAATTTTTGAATTGCTCTTTCTAACTCTATGAAGAATTGAGTTGAGATTTTGATGAGGATTGCATTGAATCTGTATATTGCTTTTGGCAAGATGGTCATTTTTACTATATTAATCCTGCCAATCCATGAGCATGGCAGATTTTTCCATCTTCTGAGGTCTTCTTCAATTTCTTTCTTCAGAGACTTGAAGTTCTTGTCATACAGATCTTTCACTTGTTTGGTTAGAGTCACACCAAGATACTTTATATGGTTTGTGGCTAAGAATGCAAATTGACCCATTCTTATCTCCTTGCACTAAGCTCAATTCCAAGTGGATCAAGGACCTCCACATAAAACCAGACACACTGAAACTAATGCAAAGGAAACTAGGGAAGAACCTTGAACATATGGGCACAGGGGAGAATTTTCTGAATAGAACTCCAATAACTTATGCTCTAAGATCAAGAATTGACAAATGGGACCTCATTAAATTACAAAGTTTTTGCAAGGCAAAAGACACTGTCAAAAAGACAAAGCGGCAACCAACTAACTGGGAAATGATCTTTACCAACCCTACATCCGACAGAGGGCTAATATCCAAGATATACAAAGAACTCAAGAAGTTAAACTCCAGAGAGGCAAGTAACCCTATTAAAAAATGGGGTACAGAGCTACATAAAGAGTTCTCACCTGAAGAATATCTAATGGCCAAGAAGCACCTAAAGAGATGTTCATCATCCTTAGTCATTAGGGAAATGCAAATCAAAATAACCCTGAAATTCCATCTGACACCAGTCAGAATGGCTAAGATCAAAAACACAGGAGACAGCAGTTGTTGGCGAGGATGTGGAGAAAGAGGAACACTCCTCCACTGCTGGTGGGACTACAAGCTGGTACAACCACTCTGGAAAGCAGTCTGGCGGTTCCTCAGAAAACTGGGCATGACACTCCCGGAGGATCCGGCTATACCACTCCTAGGCATATACCCAGAGGCTTTACCTGCATGCAATAAGGACACATGCTCCACTATGTTCATCGCAGCCTTATTTATAATAGCCAGAAGCTAGAAAGAACCCAGATGTCCCTCAACGGAGGAATGGATTCAGAAGATGTGGTATATCTACACAATGAAATACTACTCTGCAATTAAAAACAATGAATTCACGAAATTCCTAGGCAAATGGTCAGAACTTGAAAATATCATCCTTAGTGAGGTAACCCAATCACAAAAGAACACACATGGTATGCAGTCACTGATAAGGGGATATTAACCCAGAATCTCGGAATACCCTAGACACAATTCGCATATCAGTAGATTTCCAAGAAGATGGAAGGAGAGACCCCTGGTCCTGGAAAGACTGGATGTAGGTGAATGCCAGGACAGAGAAGCGAGAGGGGGTTGAATGGGGAAAGAGGGAGGGAAGGGGTCTTATGGGACTTTCGGGGAGGGAGGAAACGGGAAAGGGGAAATGATTTTGAATGTAAATAAAAAAAAACTTAGAAAAAAAAACAAAGAAAATATGTATATTTTCAAGACCAAGTTTTATATACAGCACAGGACAGGGTGACAGTGACACTGTTTAGTGACAAAACCATTCAGACAAATTTCTACAAGCTGACTCTTCTTCCTTTGTTTCTTTCTTCCTTCTTTCATGCTGATCTCAGTGGAGGCACCAAGAACTCATTTGGAGCACCTCATATAAACAAAAATTAATAAGAAATATTTATGAGCCCTTGTAAATAAAACAGTTTCTTCTTGAGGAAACTGATATTCTGTATTTGTATTTTTAAGAATTTTCTGGGGCTGGAGAGATGTCTCAGCCAGTTAAGAGCACTGGCTGCTCTTCAAGAGGTCCTGGGTTCAATTCCCAGTAACCATATGATGGCTCATAACCATCTCTAATGGGATCTGATGCACTCTTCTGGTGTGTCTGCAGACAGCTACAGAGTTCTCATATACATAAAATAAGAATTTTCTGATCATTATCAAAACTAGGAATTCTGTCACTTCACTATGAATACGTCCTGTGAAGGCTCCACCTTGATATGGCAAAGTGTGGGGTAGAGGGCATCACTGTGAGCAGGGTTGGGCATCAGGGAAGACAGAGGCATTAGGGAAAATTATGCAAACTTTCTGCTTCAAAGTAAAAAATAAAATAATCAGAAAATATCATCATATTCAATAGGGTAGTTTAATAATTATATTTTAATTAACTACTTAAATGTAGTAAAGCTAAAAGTGGAAAGCAACATTTCTCAACTTTTTAGAAATCTCTGGATAAGAAAGTTTGTTTTCAATTTTTTATTTCAATTCTCTTGCTAATTAAGATTTATAGTTAGAACTACTGAAACATGAAATTAAAAATAATTATACAGTATTAAGTAGCCTATACTTTCTCACAAGTAGAAAATGAAGTTATTTATAAAAATTTAATGCTAAACATAAAAATTAAGTAAATTATAGTAGAATATTGGTATTGTTTTATTAGTTCCTTTTCACAAATTAATGAAATGATCACATCTGCCATTGATAAGCTTTGATTTGAACCAGAGAGACATGTATTAGCATCTTTTCATAACATTTTATATGATTTCACTTTATACTATTTCTATATCTCCATGCTACCAGAAAGTAAGGCATTTATTAGGGACAAGAGAACACACACACACACACACACACATACACGTACACACACACACACACACACACACACACACACACACTCGTATATCTTTGTATGCCAGCATTATTTTACTTATCACTTTCCTTGTGATATTTGGTATTTTATAATCTTTAATGAGAAAAATTTTAAAATAACATTCCAACCACTTAGTTGTCTTATATAGGTAAAGTTGGACATCTATGTAATTTATAACATCTTATTAAAATAATTTTATTTAAAAACATGTAAATAAAAATTAAGTAGATTTGACACTCAAGGGCGTTTAAGCAGGAACTGTTCTGAATTAGCATAAGAGCAATGGTCATAGAAGTGACGGTAGAGCCAAGGCCTGAGATTCTAAAACTAGTACAGTCTTTGCAGATTCAAATAAATCCTCTCTGGGTCTTGAGAATAGAGTCGCAGCCTCATGTCTCTGATGTCTCCCCAGTAATGGTTTTTCTACCAAGAAAATTTCCTGAAGCATAAACTGCAAGATAGCTCATTCTTGGGAGACATAAATAATGTATATCTTAGACAAGGCAACCGAATGTGACTAGGGGGCCTAGAAGAAGGCAGAGATAGAAAGTTCGGATGCCCAGCACAGGATCTGTCCTGCAGGTAGGTAGGTGATCATCAAATTTTTATCATGTAAGAAACAACAGCATCTGCTATTGATAAACTTTGAGTGCATGAGTGAGTGAGGAGAAAAAGAGAGAGAGAGAGAGAGAGAGAGAGAGAGAGAGAGAGAGAGAGAGAGAGTCACACAGCAAGACTCTAAAGCAGAGAAGGTATTAGAGAAGGTGAACCCCATCACTCCTTGAGGACTGGGGATTTTAAAGTTTTTGAGGCCTTTTGGCCCTAATCTAGGGTTGATCAGTTTTGACAAAGATAGTGAAACTGGTGGGTACAGATGCTTGGGTTAAATAAATCCTGGTTTGACTCTACTGGTTCTGGCAGGGAAGAAAAGGCTCTATTGACCAGAGAAAAAGTTTGCCAGACCTTTATTTTAAAGAGTCAGGTTTTGTCTCAGGTCAAGGAAGGTGAGGAAAAAGGCAGCCATCTTGGAATTTTACTGCAATTTTTATTTTAATAAGGGATTTGGGGAACATATCTTCTAAGGGCTTCTGGGTTATTTAAAGAAGTAATGAGGATAGAGCCTCAGTTAAAGTGCATCAGAGGAGGGTAGACCGAGAACCTAAAACAGCCCTGTGTAGACCACATACATCCTTGAAATGTTCAACGTCATCAAAGCAATATCTGTAACATACAGAAAATAAGGCTGTTTCAATGGCATTATTGAGAAATTTTAAATCTTCCTTCAAATTTCTGAAAAATTTCAAGAAGTTTTTTGTTGTTGTTTTTATTATTATTATGCTTTGTTTTATTTGCTTTTAACTAAAGATTGCAAATGTGGCTTTGAATATTTCATTTTTTTCTAATTGCAAACCACTTCTATCTCCAGATGCCCATACAAACACTTACCCCTGATTCTTAGGGTTGGGAGTTATTTTGTAGATATAGTGAATGGGGCTGGGCTACACAACCCTGTATTTTAATTGATTGGAGTTTTCCATTATGTAATCCATCAGTGGTAAAGAGAAGTTTCCTTCATGAACAGTGACAACACGTATGTGTGGACATAGGGACAAATGTTTAGAGTTAGATCACAATGGTTCACCCATACACAAAGAACTACAGGCAACTAGAAACTCTGAGAGAGGGAGAGATAACCATCCCCAAATATAATCTCAAAAAATAATTAAAAATAATAAAATAAAAAATTTAAAAGTCATAAATGAGTACACTTTTAAATCAATATAATATTTATATGTCACCAAACTCATTAGTCCCTTTTGTTATACTTTAGTGTAATATTGCACACACACACACGCACACACACACACTTTCTCTCTCTCTCTCTCTTTCTCTCTATCTATCTATCTCTCTATCTATCTCTCTGTCTCTCTCTCTTTTGAAACTTAAGAATAGAGTAACTTAATCTCATAGCTTTCCATCTCTCACATTTCTGTGGACTGGAGAATACAGTGTTGCATTAGAGCATGTTCTTAGCATTCAGATGATCATGGGTTCAATAAAATAAACAATATTCAAAATAAAAATAGACTGATAAAAAACACACATGACTTGAAATATATATGAAATCTGATTACATAAATGTCAGTTTTACATATAAAAATAAATTATTCATTATTTAATAAAAGTATTTGTGAGATGATAAACCATGCAACTCATTATTCTTAAATTTGAAATGCAGAGGTGAACAAAACACTCCTTTTAGGGTCATGTTTAATTAATAATATACACACTAGGCTAAAGACTCAGCATTTAAGAGCACTGGTTGTTCTCCCAGAGGTCCTGTGTTCAATTCCTAGTAAACACATGGTGGCTCACAACCATCTGTAATGGGATCTGATGCCCTCTTCTGGCATGCAGGTGTTCATGCAGATAGAGCTGTCTTCTACAGAAAATATATAAATACATCTTTTAATATAAGAATTTTTTATATATACAAATAAATAATGATTAAATATATGCTATTATAAAAGAAAATATTCTATAGGAGTAAATAATGAAATAAATTAAGAAAAATGAAAGAAATACACATACAATTTGAAATATTATACTGTTCCTTATGTACCAATAAAGCTAAAAATTGAAGATGTGGTTCAAATGTTCATTTCATTTGTGTTTTAAAATTTAAAGTCATGCCAATTCTTATTGATATTATTTATGTCAATTTAGATAAATATAATCATTGTAATATACACTCAGAATAAAATTAACATGATCGTTTACATTATTTTTAGGTTGGAGTCCTATGTGGATTTCATACAAACAGCATATCTCATCTTAGAGGAACGACTTTCCAAGTGACTGGTGGGCATTTCTAGTTTTTGGATACCATTCCTAATAGGGAGGTGTGCACATGACCATAGTGAAAGTGGCCAGTGGCCCACATGTCATTATTCTTGTAGAATCTAAAGTCCTGAGCATTCGGAACAAGCAAGACTTTCAGCGAGCCATAAATTTCACTGTTGGGAAGATCAACCATGGGGCTCAGCCAAAATATCACAGGTTTTGAGTTAGCATCACCTGGTGGCAGGGCAATGAAGCCTCTCTATGAGGAATTCCAGAGAAATTCTGAACACAGACACGATGAACTAAAAGGAAAATTATATCAACTCCAGACCTATCAAAAATAAATAAAATGGCTCTGGTGCAGACATTACTATGTGACAAAGGTCTCGGGACAGATTCTGAGTGGTGGGAGGCATAAGTTGCTGGCACACCAAAGGAGAACAGGGAGATGGAGGAAAGAAGTCAGTAAGGAAGGAGGGGCTAGTGAGGATGGGACAGAAAAAGTGAGAAGCTGAGGGAGAAGAAAGGAAGGCATATGAAGGAAAAGATAACCCTACAGACATGAGAATGGGCAGGGGAAGAGAAAGCTACTAATTTTCAGGGATAAAGAGGAAAATAAGTTTAATAGTAAGCCTTCATGCATTTAGGGCAAACCCTGAGCCTGGAATGTGATGAGCAGTCAGTTCAGACTTAGTCTTTGTAAAACAATTGTATAGGGTTATTGTAATGCACAAAACTATTTCTGCATTTAATGTGTATAATTCACCATGACTACGTATGTGTGGGCAGTGTACAGACATCACCGTCATCTAATTTGTGAGTAATTATTTTCACCTCTAAAAGAAGCTCCTCACTGCCCTTCCCCCATTCCTCTTTCAAGCCAGAGGCAACCTTAATCCGTAAGCATCTCTTGGATTTCCCTCGTCTGGAGATTTTATACAAAAGTACAACACAGTAAAAGCAATTTGAATGGATTCTTTCAGGTAAAAGCTTCTCAAGGCTTATCCCAGACATAGTATGAATCACTATTCATTTATTTTGGATGCTGCACACTATTCTATCTTATAAACATAAAGGATTTTATTATTTATTGCTAGGTAAAAGCAGCTTCCCTAGAAATACTTATGTCCATTTCACATACATGAAACTACAGGCATGCATATGAAATTCCTGTGCGGATGTGTGCTTTATGGGCTTTGGCTATATATCTGGGAATGATTCTTTTGGGCTTATACACAATCTCTATGATTACTACTTTGCAGAAATGCTGAGTTTTTTGTTCTTTCATTTTTTTTTAAAGTATGATTGCTCTGCCTTAATGTATTGGGGTCCAATACACCTTCACAGCATCCTGACTGGGAAATGGGCCTAGAAGTCCTTGTCACTTCCCTGTTTACCACTGAAGTGGAAGTTGGCAATGCACTAGAAACATGATCTGTGGTTCAATGCCCAATTTCACTCCTGACCTTCATGGGGAAAGGTAAATGTTCAAACACCACCCTTTCTCTTGCCCTTTGGTTTGAGATTTTGGAACCACTTGAATGTCACCTCTCATGCTAACCCCACTTTCAGCACCTGAGAACAGGGACCATTAAACACAGAAAGTTTTTACAGACAAACTCTTCTTATATAGGGGGTTATGCCTAATTGTGCTCTGGAGAACATATCTTGGTTTTAGAATGTTTTATTTTATCAGAACTGATTTATACTGTAACTATGGCTATTCCCTAACAACGCAAGCATCGCTTGAAAGCATAGCTACAGTTTCCAAAACCTGACTCATCTTCTGTAGCCATGCCTCTGTGCACTGAAGAAGTATGCTAAACATCATAGTTTCCTTTACCTTGTGAGAAACATGGAAAAGCATTCCTTTAAGGTGTTGTTATAGTACCAAATAAGGATGTATTAGATCATGGGAACATGGTGAATTTTCATATTCTTAGTCATAATGAGGAAACATGCCCCAAATGACTTCTTATGGGAAGTTGTTACCTAGCGCAATTTGACATGAAGCCACAGAAGGAATTAGATGATTAATGCAAGAAAATGTGTGAGGCATAAGTTCCAACCTGTGATTCACCTTTCTGCAAGAACTAGTGGAGAATTTGGTCTGAAATTAACCAGTTAGTATAAACATAGATTATATTTCTCTAATATATAACATCTGAGTATTAAAAAGCATTAATTTAGTGCAGAAAACATCTCTGCAAGCACAGAACTTGGGATGTGTAGACCACTAAATGTCTGTGGCTTCTTTGTCATTCTGTCAAGCTAAATTGACAAACGTTAGGTTCAGTGAGAGACCCTGTCTAAAAAAATGCAGTATAGTGCCATTGAGAAGATACCTAATGTTTTCACCTGACACCCTAAAGCTCGGAGGAACATGTACATTCTGACATAGCTGAATGCACCCATGCATAGCTATGCACATTCATACTAACAAACGCACTCATGTGTAGTTTTTCGTTCATTTGTATTAATATATGATTACTGTAAAATCAAGAAAAAGTATTTTTCATATAGAATGTAAATTCTAGTCAAGTCATATCTCAAATGTTTGTACAAGATTTGAAATGATGTGTTAGACATTTAATTTGTAATAAATTGTGCTGTGCTGTGATTTTTTTTTTTTTTTTTTAAGGACTCATGGACGTTTATGGTCCAAGGTTTCCCCCTGGTGGCCACCTTGTCAACAACACACCGTGACAGAAGATGGAGCGGTGCTTTCATGAAGCACTGCTCAGAAGTAACATGAAAATGAAAACACAGAGGTCTTGTCCTATAGAACCTGAGTATTGGGATTTTTTAAGGGAAGACACTATATTTCTTTGTTCTTTTTGGTTGGAAATATATTTATTCACATAATTAATTATATATCATATATTGTTTTGCTATGAAAAGCTAAAGATCTTCCATTTTCATAAACTTTGAATTTAAAAATACTTATATTTTTACGATCACACTTACTATACTTTTTTTTTCACTTAAGCAGCGGTGCTAGCGACATGGCCTCATATCATATCCTCAAACAGATGATCAACAAGCTGTTCACCATTTCTTTTATGTTTTCAAAATGCATATGGCAATTGACATTCTATCTCAATCAAAACCAGGACCTGTGGTTCCTAGTGACACTATGTCTTTTGTACTTTAATTTGACCTAATAATATTAATGTGAGTCATTTTTTTCATTGTTTACTGAGATACTTGTGCTAGATATGGCTCCCATAGATTCTTGTGTTTAAATGCTTGACCCATAGGGAGTGGCACTATTAGGCGGTGTGGCCTTGATGGAGGAAGTGTGCCACTGTAATGGTAAGCTTTGAGGTTTCCTATGCTCAAGCTATGCCCAGTGTGGCAGACAGTCCCTTTCTGCTGCCTGCAGAACAAGATTTAGAACTCTCAATTCCTTCTCCAGCACCATGTCTGCCTGCATGTTGCCATCCTTCTGACCATGATGATAATGGTCTAAACCTCTGAAACTTTAAGCCATCTCCAATTAAATGTTTTCCTTTAAAAGAGTTGTTATCATCATGTCATCTTGTCACAATAGTGGAACCTCTAAGAAAACTTAAATTCTGTACTTGTGTGACAAAATGAATCAACAAATATTACCATCGTTTTAAAACAGGGCCTTGGTTCTGATGTCATTTGGAAATGATAAAGGTTTTCAAAGGTCTGCTCCAAAGCACTTAATAAGCTATGAACAAACTTCCTATGAGTTCAAAGAACAAAATTTGAAAGAAAGAATTTCGATGTTTGAACTTTTAGGGGCTGGGTTAAAAATCCTGATAAGATGAACAAAATGAAGCATGTTTCATTTACTCAAGGATATTAACTCTTGTCCCCTTTGAAAATGACAAATGACTGCCACTTCCAATAATGAGTGAAGAATTTGACAAAACTCTATCTGTTTACTATTGTCTACATAGAAGAACTTCATGTGCAGTCTTTTTTTAGTAAAACTGAAATCCAATCATTCCCAGAAAAGGAAACAGCATATAAAACAATGTTTTCTCTTAACCATGGCAACAGTATTGGGTTTAGTGTCTGCAGACATGATGGATCCCCAGGTGGGGCCGTCCCCAGTTGGTCCTTCTTTCAGTCTCTGTTCCATTTTTTGTCCCTGTTCTTCTTTTGGACAGGGACATTTCTGGGTTAAAAATGTTGAAATGGGTGGGTGACCACATTCCTGGACCAGGGGCCGTGCCTATCTACTAGAGGTGGTTACTTAGGAGGTCTGGCCAGCAACTGACCAATGCAGATGTGGTTGCTTGGAGCCAACCATCAGACTGAGCTCAGGGAACCTGGTGGGGGAGCTTGTGGAAGGACTGGAGAAGTGGAAGGGGATTGCAACCCAATCAAAAGAACAACATAGACTGGCATAACCACTCATTTTTCTCAGAGTTGAGACCACTAACAAAGGAGTGTACCTGGAGGGATCCATGGCTCCAGATACATATATAGCAGAGGATGGCCTTGCCTGACAGCAATGGGAGGAGAGGCCCTTGTTCCAGAGGAGGTTTGATGCCCCCAGAGTAGGGAGATGCTGGAGTGGTGGGGCAGGAAAGTGTGGGTTGGTGGGGGAGCACCCTCATACAGGCAAAGGGGAGGGGGGAGGTCAGATGTGGGATGAGAGATTGGTAAAGGGGAACCAGGAACTAGGATATCATGGGATGGAGGGTTGATGGAGGAAATAACTGGGAAGTGGGATATCATTTGAGATGTAAAGGAATGTAGTGATTAATAAAACAAAACAAAAACAATGTTTTCTGCCATTGATAGAATTAAGACTCAGAAATAATTTGAAGGATTCAAGCAGAGAAATGAACATAAGTGTTATGTTACCTTTATCCATTTTGTAAACTTACCACTTAGGAAATAGTCCTGGGCTATTTTAAGTCATGTGAACTAAAGCAGAACCATTAGTGAGGTGTGTTTCCCAATATGACCTTCATACACCTACACTGATCCTGTCTCCTTTACCTCTATGCCTACATTACTGAAACCTTCTCCAAGTCTCAAGTTCCTTCACTGTTTCTCTTTTCCTCTTTTTGTAAACTCCTAAGTTCTGTCTCAGTGAGGTCTATCTTCATCAATGTTTAAATATGTGCCAGTTTCTGATATTTATAACAAAACTAAACTAAATCTTCCCCCTTGAGCTTGTATTATTTACAGTCCTGTCTATTTTGCATATCCTTTTTCCTACCACATACAAAACCGTGTCCCCTGACTGTTTCTATGATCATCTTTCAAGGGCTTCTAAGACAACTGTAATATATCAGTTCTTAGGGTTTTGCTTAAGGCACCAATGACTTTTATGTATGTCTAAATCCAGTGGAGAGTTTTTAGCTCTTCTCTCACATGACATCCTAGCTGCATGCAACACAAATTGACTATATATTTTTTCCTTTTAAAATGCTCTTTTTACAACCTCTGTCCTTCCCTGGACAGTTTTTCTTGTGCTTCTTTTGTTTAGGAATTAATTGCCCACTTTTTTCTGATATTTCTGTTCTACTTTCTCTTCTTGACATGCTCAATACATCGCCATATTGACATCTCCATATTGACTTCTTTGTATTGATATGTATGCTACCCTTGTTTTCAACACTATTTAATAGATTATTGTTTTTGTGATCAAAAGACAGAGTATTTCCATTTGCTCTGTGAGCCCTTGCAGAATGTTGTCCCTGAGGACCTCTAGGGAAACGTTTTCACTTGTACTCTGTCACCTCCATTCAAGACAACTGTGTCATCTCTTCTTCTTTCTCCCCTTCTTCATCTTTAAATTAAATTTCAAATTTCAGTTCTGATGTCACTTAGGAAAGATATGTTTGTTTGTTTGTTTGTAACAGATTATGAATTCGTGAATAACTGTTATCTATTGCAACTAAATGTGAGTCTGTCCACATCATGGTACAGACTTTTTCCCCACAATATTAATTTGCTCAACCTGAAAAATTATATTTTATATTCAAAAAACTTCACTCAATAAATGAAATGCGGTTTTCTCATGTATTGCTCAGAAGATCATATACAATGGAATTGACATCAATGATAACAAGTAAAAACTTGTATCATAAGTGATTGTAGAAACTTGTTATCATAAAAGGGCCATTTACCTTGATTGAAAATCTTATAAACTTCACACCAACAAACAGTTTCATCTTCTATAACAAACAGTAAGAAGTTCATAGCTCATATCTGTAATTCAGTGTGCTATTTGTTTGTTGTTATCTTGACAAAGACCTAGAGGTGACCGAGAAGAGGGAAGTGGACCTGCACTGAAGTAAGAAGGTTTCTGAAGGCAGCTATTGAGGCTTTATTAACCAGCCCCACTTCTTGTTCACCCTCTGCTGCATGAGTGTGGTTGAAAAGTCACCTTATAACCTGCAGCTCCTATCTCTATAACTTCTCTGACCATCACTCTGCCTTCTCTGTCATGATAGACTATAGTAAGTTTAATTTATTTAATCACAATAGAGTGTTTTCAAGGTCATTTAAGTAGTCAATAGCTAAAAAATAATAAACATTTAACAATTCAGTTATGCTCTGTATAGATAGATGACCATCAGAAGAGTCAGAGATCCACAGATTATGGCATTTAATGTTATTTCATTAATAATGGATCTTTTGACTATGAGACATATCTGTTCCTGACATTACCTATGTTACAGTTCAGGAAGGAGATGAGCATCAATACTGTCAGCTGGAGTTGCTTCAACTGTGGCAAACTAGCCACTGGGCAAGAAATGCCCTAATTGCATCTGCAGACAGAATACTGTCCCCAAAGGACAAACATGCAGATTGCTAAGATTTGCCAAGACAGCGTAAGCTAGTCCTTCATAATTCCTGCTTCAGTTAAGTTCTGTGAGATGTTCTGAGCCAGAAGGCTGAAGACAGATGTTCCAATATTATAAGGAACATTGGAGACTTTCCAGACAGTCAATTGTCTCTGCCGATTGAATAAGTTTTGAAATCTGTGTTGTGGGACCATGAAAGGTAGCCTGACTTCCTGTTGAGCTAAGGCTCAAAACTATGAAAACCATGAAGGCATTTCTCCTGTTCCCAGGCCCCAGGTCCCTGTCACTAGCCTCAGTCCTCCATAGATTTGTGGCCACCAGTCACATAAGGGCAATGCCCCAAGCCCCTCCACAAGTATAGGATGTGACATGTATTCATGTAGACTCAAGGCAGATCTCCATTTTAATGAGGTACCTAGAGGTCTGGAGGGCTTAGCTGATATGTTTTCCTTCCCACACACTCCTTCCTGTAAAAGGTATTTATTCTCAGTCCCACCCTGAGAAGTGGGGCATGGTTTTAGTCATCCACTTTCTACCATGACAATAAATGCCTTAAAACCATGGACTAAACCTTTTCAATGGGATCCACTGTTGGGAGCCATGGAGAAGGCCTTCACCTATAGAGCTGCTACCTAATCTCCCAAAGAAGGCTTCTCTGCACTCCCAGCCACAGCCACCACCAAGCCAAGCTCAAGTCCACTGCCACGAAGTCAAAGACTCTCCCCATGGGACCAGCCAGAGCTCCCCGCTTTCCCCCTAGTCTCGGGCTAGATCCAGCCTTCATCAAAGGTCTGGGGACTCCTGAACCAGCTCCAGTTTTCCTGAGCCTCAGACTCTGCTTCCCTACTGCGGAAGTGGCTTCCTTACAGCCCAATACCCACCTGGTAGTCATTTCCCATGGTCAACCTCCCCATGTGCTGAGCCCTGTGACAGAGTGAACACAGGATCCCAATAACCCTACACTGTGCCTTGGTGCTTCCTGCATATTCAGGTAATATTTAATTCCTTCTCAAATCTCTGATGAGGTTGAAGACTGGTTATTGTCTCACAATTAAACTTATGTTATTTAGCATTGAAGATATTCTAGATTTAAAAGGATGGTTTTCAGATGGTAATACAGTTAAAATCAAATGATCAAGGTACCGAATTCTAAACTCTTTACATTAGGATATATGATAGAATACTTTATCTAAATTTCCAGATATGATGAGCTGGAAATTGTAAGTGTATATCATACTATATAATTTGCATAACTGTTATAATTATGTTCAATTTATATCTGAAAGGAAATAGCCTTTTACTGGATTAAACGGGGGGAAATGTAGTAGATTGGCCTAATGCTCTTTGTATTCTAATGTTAACTTGAGCCGCACAAAACTATTTGCCTCAAAGATGAGTCCACACATAAGACACTGAGGAATCTTGAACCCATTTAATTCTGATTGGTAAATAAGATGCCAGCAGCCAATAGCTAGGGATAAGAGACCTAGGCAAAGTTTAGATTTCCTGGACTTAGGACCACAAGAAAGAGGAAGGAGGAGAGACAAAAGGAGACTCCCTGGAGAGGAAGAACATGCAGGAGGGAGAAAGAGAGTTGCCATGGCATACCTGAGCCATAAAAATGTGGCCGTGTGGGTTGGCCAGTTCTAGTTAGGAGCAGCTCAGAACATTTAGATCATAGAAATCAGTAAGTAGTAACTTAGAGTTATCAGTATGGATTTTAACACCATGGAGGATAAACAAGTGCCCAGCTCTTGTGCTGCTTAAGGTATATTTAAAAATATGAAGGTTATATGTGTGTCTTTCATCTGGGAACGTAAATTGTGAAAGGTGGGAAGAAACCCTGCACCAGGATTTTTAAAATAATTATTACTACAGTAGACTGTGTCTCTCTGGAGCTGTTAAAGTCTGAATAAACCTACTTACTGAAAGTTGGATTTTTTCAGGATATGTTATCATTGCAAGAAAGCAACTAAGGCTATTCTCTTAAAGTATTCCTATATCAGGGATAGAAAAGATCACAAAAACCAGTTTTTCTATCTAAAAAGGGAAAAATGTGAATGAGAATGTAGAAAAGTATAATCTTTGCAAAGTGTCAATGGAAATGGTACAACACTGTGTGAATCATTACGAAGATGTCTCAATCAATTCACCATTGCATTATTCTGTGGTCCAGTCATTCACTACAAGTTGTATGCAGAACTATTAAAAGGAGTAACTATAAGAGATATCCATATATTCATGTTCATAATACCATTATTTTCAGTGGCAATACTGAGGAAGCAATCTGAATACACAGAGTGCTGTATGATGTGTACAGTAGAATATTATTAATTTCTGAAAAACATGAAATTTTCACCCATGTTAAAACAGAGAAAAACTGGAGTGGAAGAAGGGCTTAGCAATTAAGAGCACTGGCTGCTCTTCTAGAAGTCCTAAGTTGGATTCCCAGTGCTCTCATTACAGTTCTCACTTTGTAATTGCAGTGGATAAAATATCTTATTCTGGTCTCCAAAAGTAACGGTCATACGAGTGATACATACACATGTATGTACAGGCAAATTACTCATGAACATAAATTACTTTTTTAATTCAAAAAATAGATAAACCTTGAACACATCGTATCAAATGAAATGCACAGTTTATTGTCAGATAATGATGTTTTCACTCATTCTTTTCGGTGTGGATAATTTATTACTCTAAATAAGTTATTGCATGTTTTCTCTGATATTCATTTATTTTTATTTCTGTATATGCTTTCAAATTTCTAATTTACTCAAGAGAACATAATTGAGATTCCATCAGTTTCCCCACATCTGGCCAGTAGAGCTCTTTAAAACCTGGCCTCTATGCCCGTATGACATGTTCCCACCTGCTTTTGAATATTCCGCATTTTCTTGCCAAACACAACATTCCTTCTTGTACTTCTGCAAACCCAGCCTTAACACTAGTTATTTTTCTCCAGGAAACTTATTTCCTTTCGATGGATGTTAATATGATTTTGAAACCAAGACCAGGTATTTGCTCATACTAGAGAAATTAGGCCTAGTTCCCATATGAAACTGACCTAGGAAATCTGTGTGCACACATACATGCATACACTATTCTACCAGCACTTACTTCCCTATCAACTTCTATACATCAAAAGTTAAAAGTTCATACTAATTATTCAAATTGTCATAAAGCACCACAACACACATTCTCCCCTTTCCCTTTCTATATCAAAATCCCTCTTCTATGGTAGTAAGAACTATGGATGCTGCTGTTATTTGTGATGGCGTCATGCCCTTTCCTGTCATTACTGCATTATTTCTGCTTACTGTAGCTCCTGATTCTGACAGAATCCTTACTCTGCATTCCCAATTCCTTCTATCAGCTTCTGCCGTTGGCGCTAACTCCCACTTTCAGTTGCCCAGCTTCTGACAGACTAGATATTTCTTACTCAGGGTTCTCTATTAGGTTCACTGTTCATTTATTCATATAAGAAGGAAGTCGGCCGGGCGGTGGTGGCGCACGCCTTTAATCCTAGCACTTGGGAGGCAGAGGCAGGCGGGTTTCTGAGTTTGAGGCCAGCCTGGTCTACAGAGCGAGTTCCAGGACAGCCAGGGCTATACAGAGAAACCCTGTCTCGAAAAACCAAAAAAAAAAAAAAAAAAGAAGGAAGTCATGAAACAATGAAAGGATGAAGGAAATGAGGGAGAAACAAGAAAAAGAGAAATGGAAACAGGAAATACAGTGACAAGGACAGAAGTCACTTACGTTTCGAGGTAATCCATCCAGAATGACTGATCCCACACCTCACTGTCTCATATAGAATGTCATATCCACATGAAGCTTCTGTTTGTGTGTATGTATCCTCTTTATCTACAGCCCTAACACTGAAATATAGACCCAATCTAAACTGATGAGATTTTTTTATCAGCCCATATATATTGCTGCATGTTTTACTAGTAAGAAATTTTCTATTTAAATATATGATAATATTAAAATGCAGGTTATTTAAATGATGCATAGTACCTATAGGTATTTTGTAACTAAGCTATGAATTAGAAGGCTGGGAGTGATAGTATAATAAAAGAAGTTGCAAGTAGTTATGAAAAATTTATACCTACCCTCAGCTTAGATATTTAAATGTCAATTATGCAATATTTTCTATGACAATACATCTTTCTGGTATGATGTTCTTGTTTGTTTTCAGGGCTAGGTTGGGAACACAGTGCCTCCAGTGTGTTAGTAAAATTGTGCATGTGAAAGTTATTCATCATTTTGATTGAAAAGATAATCTTCTTGCCTACAGTCTCTTGATAATGTTATATAATACTTATTATTATTTTGTTCCACTGAAAATTATATAATCTCAAGGATGTATCCAAAATAAATATTTCATGCTGCTATGGCATTTAACAATCACAATAAACTTGACTAGTGAAATTTAGTAATTGGTAGAAAAATACAGAGCACCAATACATTCTGAGGTTGAATACAATACTCCAAAGACCTCTTTTGATATCATTAAGTAGCACACTTCAAGTTGTGGATATTTACCAACTACAATTTCTGAAATCTTAATAAGTTTTTAATCTAAAACTTCTTAAATTGAAGTGACCTTTGGAAGCATCACTAAGAGACTGAATTTGAAGGAAATCATTAATCTCCAATAATATCTTCAATAGGAACACACCTTTTCTCTGAGTAGCCTATGTCTTTAACAGTCATGATTGTTCTTTTTGCCTCTCTTTTATAATACTGTGAGAACACTTGTCCTATTCACTGTCCCAGCACATCCTATTCTGTTGCAGGAAATACTAAAAAAATGAACCTGCCATCTCTCCTGCCCTGCCAGGCCACAGGAGCACCGTGCCCCAGGGTCCTGCTCTGCCAATCTCCCTGCTGAGCTATTCTCCCACAGCATCCCAGCTGTGTTCCCTCTCCACCATAAACCCCTTTAATCAGCACACAGTAACCAAGTAAATTCAAACTCATAAAGCTTAATTAGCCAATCAGATTTATGTATAAATAATATTAAAATTTACAAGACGTCGATACAATAATTTTAGAGCCAATTGATAATGATAAAAGCTTTAGTCTAATATTTCTAAACGTATAAAAACTTATTTATTTGTGTCTAGTAAATGCCACACAGGTCTATGTCTGAAGCCATTTTGGTTCTTGGTTTCTCGCCTTCCCCTCCTCCTGCAACCTCTGCCCCCCAACTCCTAGCTCCGCCTCCCTTTTCCTGTCTAATCACAGGCCTTCCACTGTCTTAATATGGACATGGAAAATCCTGCAACACTGTTCTCTGCTATGTTTGCTGATTGTGTGCACAGTGCTGCATACACAGCAAATGGCAAACACCTTTTCACCTTGCATAGATGATTCTTTACAGCAAGTGAGTAGTAGCTTCATATTTTTTTCCTTTCCAACAAACTATACAGCTACTTTTTTTCTTTATCTCCAAAATTTTGACTCTTCAAGTACATGGAATGAGTCTTGGAATAATATCTTATCTTGCCTAGGATTACATATCCCATGTTTATTGACATCAACACATATGACACAAATTCCTTTTTTTTGACTCTAAATAATATCTCATTGTGTGGGTAGATTATGTTTTCTTTATTCATCTCTCAATAGATACTGAGTTTGTTTTCGGAACTTATTAAATTGATAACATCCTTATGCTATAGTTAAAAAGAAGAACATATACCAAAGCAATATTCTTGCATTCATGACTTTCAGATTAATTTATATACCTCATATAAATAATTTATTTATTTTTCATTATGTGCTCAAGCAAAATTAAGTTGATCCTAGGACATGAAAGAAAAAAATAGTATAAATCTAGAAATATCAACAAAACATTTTGAAATAATGATTCTTAACTTTCTACATGTCCTAATTTCTTGTAAAGTAAGAATAAAAATGACATTTCATACACAATTTTAAAATAAGTTAGATGTTTAATTTAATATCTTTTGCAGATAGCAATTCAACAAACCACTTTCATATATATATACATATATATATATATATATATACACACACACACACACATATATATATATATACACACACACACATACATCTTCCAAGGTTGGGGTGTAGTTAATACATGTATATACTGTTTTCTTTTTGAAAAATATGTACAAAACACACTCTGTGTCTTTACACTTTTCCAGAATGACTTTGTTTGACCTAAGTGGTAGCAACAAGATTTCTGTTTATAAAACATGGATTTTATGAGTGTATAATAATGGACTAAAGGTATCTAACATATGTTTGTGTGTGTGTGTGTGTGTGTGTGTGTGTGTGTTTGTGTGTGTGTGTGTGTATAAGATTACTTGTCCAAGTTTCTCCTCAGAATTGTTGTGAAGACCAAATGACTTGCAAATTTGATGGGTAGCTGTTATCCACTTTCATGCCAGTTTTAAAACTTGTCACTATGAATAGTCAACCAAATGTTCAACCATCTTTTAGTATTAAATTTGTATTTACTAAATATTTATGTTTCTATAAATACCTGTAGTGGGTTGAGATGAATCAGCTAAGACATTTTAAATTAATAATAAGTTGTTTGAAAATATAATATCTTCACCCCATTTGCTCCAGAATAGATCTTGTCCAATCTCTATATCCTTAATTAAAGCATCATTGAAGTGGAGTGCACAGAAGGGGAAGGAGATTCTTTCCTTATTTTGTCAATAACTATTTTAATTGTATTCTCTTTCCTAAGGAATTATGTGACAAGAATAGCATTTTACTAACTCATAGAAAGTCTATTTAAGCTGAATCCAAAGATATCTTCATCAACTAAAAATACTAAACACCCATTACTTTGATCTTAGTTAATCTAGCTGACTGGGAGAATATGTTGCACAGTGGAAAAGGTGATGAAAGATGCCCTTGCCTTCTGTTGTGGATGGGGAGAAGCCTAAGTTTAGTAGTGAAGTCAGGAAAATTGATTAGACAAATTTGTGAGTAATTGTCTTCATAGATCCATTAGGATGTAACCAAGAAAAACAACAAGTATTCCTCTACAGGTGGCATTCCAATTACTTCCCAAATTGTTTCAACTTTTAGTTTTGTATCCGTCTTCAATGGATGCAGCTGTGCTGTCTCTGGGCATTTCCTGTGGACCTATCTAGGGAAGAGAGTAAGAGTTCAGGTTTAATTCCATCTGCCAGTCGTTCAGCAGTAGAATGTCTCAGAGATGCTCATGAAGGTCTCTGTCAGATATCACACAAAAACCTAATACACTAAATCTAAAGAGTTGTGAATATGATGTGAAAGGACAATTTCAGGCAGTGGTGGTGCATGCCTTTGATTCCAGCACTTGGGAGGCAGAGGCAGGCAGATTTCTGAGTTCGAGTCCAGCCTGATCTACTTAGTGAGTTCCAGGACAGCCAGGGCTACACAGAGAAACCCTGCCCCGGAAAAAAAAAAAAGAGAAAGGACAATTTAACTGAATATTTTTATATGCTTTTAGAAATTAAAGCACAAAGAGAATAGCAAAGGAGAGACTCAAATAACAGACCATAGATATTATGAAATTTAGTTTTATTTTTAATAATTATAATTGTTTGTGCACTCCAAGCCTTCTAAATTCAATTTGAGTTCAGATTATACCCAAGTTACCTGATAAAAATGTTGATAATTATGAGAAGCAGTCTACTCAGTGGCTATGAGGACAAATGCTTAGAATATAGAGAGAGATTATGCTGATTTGGTAAAATGATAGTTGGAGGTTCTCCTTCAAGATCCATGACTTCATTCACCATGTGTGTTGACTATGTGCCCAATTCTATGCAAGATTTCACTATTGTTAAGCAGAACTTAAGTCTAATTAGGGAATTGTTGGTTACATCCAAGTTGAGTGTACCACTACTGCTCCTGTAGGGTTATTGTGACAAATTTGCCAATGTTATACTCCATGGACATCACAGCTTATTAGAATATTCTCTAAGTGTTTTTCAATTCTTTAATCCAATAGCAAGTGGTCATCCCTAAAAATATACGTAGAAGTAATGTTATACAGACAGAGTAGGTTGTATTTAGGAACATACGTGTATATAGCAACAACAAATGAATAAAGAAACTGTGACTATAAAACAGAGCAAAAAGACTTATATGGGAGCATTTGGAGGAGGGAAAAGGAAGGAAGGGAAATGACATAATTACAATATCAAAAAATAAAAGCAATATTTTTAAAAGGTTCATCAAAATTAAAGAATCTGAAACAACCAACCTGAAAGTGTGAATGTGCTTTCTGCTGACTTTCAGGTTCTGCAACTCCAATTCACCAATCTTATGTAACTGGATTTGCTATCCCATTTTTAGATACTATATGATGCATCTGAAAATAGATATTACCTACATTTTTAAAGCATCTGAACATTTTTGACAGAAAGTTGATAGGAAAATGATTGAAATCACTCCATATTTGGCAAGGTATTTTGAAACAACTTAGTTAACATGGTAGCATATTTTTGTAGAACAAAATTGCATTTCCTTTTAAAGATTTAGTATATGGAAACCATATTTAGAATCTTAGTGACTAAAGTTCATAGGTTTCTATTTCGGCTGTCTTTGCCTATATGCTTTGAACAAGAATGTCTGACACGATTACAGATGCTATGTTGTGCTTAAAGACAGGAGCTTAGCATTGCTGCCCTCTGAGAGGCCAAATAAGCAGCTAAATGAGTCAGATGCACATACTTACACCCAAACAATGGACAGAAGTTTGGGACTACTGGGGTCGAATTAGGAAAGAGCTGGAAGAAGCTGAGAAGGAAGGAGAACCTATAGGAAGACCAGCAGTCTCAACTAACCTGGATCTCCAAGATTTCTCAGAACTTAATATACCAACTTATTGTAGTTTGTCAATATACTGTTTTATAGTCAGAGAGCAGCATACACCAGCTGATATGAGGCCCCCTACACATATACAGGCAGAGGCCTACCTGGTCTGACCTTGTGAGAGAAGAAGTACCTCACCCTCAAGAGACTTGAGGACCCAGGGAATGGGGAGGTGTGGTAGCATGGGGATTCAGGGGTAGGGACACTCTGTTAGAGACAGAGGAAGAGGTATTGGATGAAAATGATGACTAGACTGTTAAAAAAAGATATAATAATAATAATAGTAATAATAATAATAATAAAAGAATTTCTGAATCTCAGAATTCCTACTTTTTCTCATTTCACTTATATGAATTTTAAAGATTCCAAGCAAGAAAGAATAGATTTAGGTGGTTGCTTCTTCCAAGTGAAAGAGGTAAATTGTGTGTGTGTGTGTGTGTGTGTGTGTGTGTGTGTGTGTCTCTGTGGTGTGCTTGTCTATATCTGTGTGTGTGAGTTTGTTAACGTAGATATTAATTTCACAAATCAAGGGTTGCATTCAAGTGAAGAGTATGAGTATTTATGTTTTCTTATCTTCACAGCCCGCAGTGTGGCCAGATCTCTTTCTGGAAGCAGCTGGAGCCAACTGAATCTACTATGTTAAGCATGCCGTTAGCCATTGTGCTATCCAGAGAGATATGGTAAATGAATATTATAATCAAAGCATTCTAGTTCACAGTGAAGCATTTAAAGTGAGTGGAAACGAACTTTCTAAATCATGTTCTAACAAGCACTGTCTGTTCTGATTTCTACATAGCTTGTGAAATCTTAAAATGAAAATCAAGACTGTTTACTATTTTAGATTATATTGCAGATGGAATGATAAGTTGGTTAAATTATGCCAATATAGCATATAGTGGGTGTTGAAATTGTTTGATGTGAGTGTTCTTAATTTTCTTAATAAACTTCTCTGCCTCCTGGGATAAGTTGATTATTATTTATATTGCTCTTGGATGCTCAGAAAGTTTGACATGATTCATCTGGTGAAGATTTTTTTTTCTCCCCTCAAGATAAAAGGAAAGAGATGAAGGAAAATACATGCTGTAAATCAGAGATAAGATTAATAGAAGTGACTCCATATCTTAGAGGAAAAACAAAGGATAGGTTATTATATATATATATATATATGTATATATATATATATATAGTATATGCTTTTTCATGAGATCCTATAAACAAATTTGTCAATGTAGTTTATTCCTAATGCTATCATTACCTATATTTATTAAAAATCTTGAGCAGATCAACAGTAATAATTCTCTTGGATTTCCCTTAGCAGTTCTGAGGTTCCCAAGACAAGGTGAGTGTATACATGCTTGTTTTGAATGGCATTATATTTATATAGCAGTGGAAAAAATATATAGCCTTATAACCAGAGACAAATACTCACCTTAGGACTCCACTAATGACAACAGCCAGAAGGTGATGGTCATGGGAAGTAACCTTAATTTTCTTTAGTTATAACAAAGTAATGTATTTTCTTTATTTCTATGGCTGAGTTGTGCCTGCCTGTTGTGAACTCATTATATGAAGCCATTAGGGACCTCTGTTCTTTTCCAAGCATCCTTAGATGAAATCAGCCTGGCTCATGTTCTTGTGTTGGCCTGTCCCTCTACTCCCCCAGTCCTGACCTAATCCTGGAGGTTCACAAGTCTTTAGCCTGTCAAGGAAAGGACACATTATCCTAGCTGGTTTGAGCCCATTGGTGTTGCGATGAGAGAGGTCTGTTTCTCATCCGTCTTTGCTTCTTGGCAAGGACAGTAACTGAAACTTGCGTGTTGGTACGTATTTGGTTCCTCAGCACCATCTTGGCATTGCCTGTGAAGTTCCAGGCTCTTAGTAGGAGTTTAATTACAATATGAATATTATATATTCTTATTGACTCAAAACAACAAGACATTTCTTTTTTTGTGGGTATGTTAGGCCAGCTGGGGTCATCCATCTACAGAAAAATCAGACTTGTTCCAAGGAAAACAGGACCCAAAAGCAAACACATGTCTCCTATGCTCATGGTGAATGGCAGAAATCCACAAGTCTAGAAACACATCTCTGACCCAATCATATTACCTCCCACACTTTACTACTAAACAAGTCAAAATCCACCTTACAGCCTTGGAAGGTTGCTCTGAGTAAAGTGTTTACATTACAAATATGAGGACCTAAGTTCATGTCTCAGAACCTACATAAAAAATGCTGTGTGGTGTTGCCCACGTGTAGTCTTAGTTCAGGAAATGTGAAACAGACAGATTCCTGGCTCTCTAGCCAAGCAGCCTGACTGTAGAACAAATTTCAGGCCAATAAGAGAGAAAATGTCTCAAAATACAGTGGATGCCATTCCTTAAGACAGTCATCCAAAGCTTACTTCTGACATCTATACACATTTTTACACAAAGGTGAACAGAGAGAAAAAGAGAGAGAGAGAGAGAGAGAGAGAGAGAGAGAGAGAGAGAGAGAGAGAGAGAGAGAGAGAGAGAGAGAGAGAGAGAGAGAGAGAACCTGGATTTATCACAGAGAAAGGAGGCTCCCTTGAGGAAATGCCTCCTTGAGATCCTGCTGTAAGTCATTAGCTCAATTAGATCAAGGGTGGGAGGGTTCATTGTGGGTGATACCATCCCTGGTGTGGTAGTTCTAGGTTCTATAAGAAAACAAGCTGAACAAGCC
The DNA here is from genome assembly GCA_036184795.1 of Tokudaia tokunoshimensis. Classification (NCBI taxonomy): domain Eukaryota; kingdom Metazoa; phylum Chordata; class Mammalia; order Rodentia; family Muridae; genus Tokudaia; species Tokudaia tokunoshimensis. Next base: position 73,342,064 of record BTHU01000015.1, read on the forward strand.
AGGGGAAGCAATCCAGTAAGCAGCACCCCTCCATGGCCTCTGCATCAGCTCCTGACTCCAAGTTCCTGCCTTGTGTTGAGTTTCTGTCCTGACTTCCTTTGGTGATGAACAGCAATGTGGAAGAGTAAGCTGAATAAACCCTTTCCTCCCCAACTTGCTTCTTGGTCATTCATGATGTTTGTGCAGTAATATGAACCCTGACTATGAGAGAAACAGAGACAGAGAGAGACAGAAACAGAAAGACAGACAAGTAAATTTGGTTGTGAAGTCTACAATACTTTTGGGGAAATCTGGCAATGACAGTGGTCAGAGGAGAAAAATGATGAAATGTAATCAATCCTTCAGTCAACTCGACTTTGAAATTTATATTCAAATATAAATAGAGCAAGAATCAGACATATTGTGTAACATGTCAAAACATCATTTTTTTAACAAAAATAAAATTGCTTAAAGGTATTGATAGATATCTGTACCCAACAATACTCAACAACAGACTTCTATGTATCCAAACCTCTGAGTGGTAAATATGTACTCTGTTAATAAGGATTCACCGAAAAGACTAGATAAGACAGACAGACAGACAGGCATATAGATGAAAGGTGGATACATGGATGCATGGATAGAGATACAGATGTATAGGTGAAGAAGACAGAGGTAGATTTATATCAGAGAGGAAATTTTTATCAAATTTATCTATTTATTCACTTTACAACCCAATATCAGTCCATCCTCTCCTCTAAAGCACCCCCTCACATAAGTCCCCTTGTCATTTCCCTTAGATGAGGAAGCTCCCCAGAAGGAATATTCTTAAGGGACATGGTCACATGATTATTGGGGCTGAGCACTACCATGATAGGCTTTTTGCATATTACAGAACAAAGAGAACTGCTAAAAGCTTCTCTGCTTAAATCTAAAGTCTAAGAAACAAACAAACAAAAAACCAATAATATCACTCCCTATCAAGCTTGTGATAAATAGAGGGAAGTGGATGCACAGAAGTACTCTTGTGCAAAGTGAACAACTTGAAGAATGTAGACTTTAGGTGCCCAAGAGCAGAAAGAGACTGACCCAGCCTAAAAAGAGGGTGGGAATGTGAGCAAATTTTTTTCTTTCCTCGGCCTCTGTGTTCTGACTGGCTCCACAATCAGTTGCATGTTGCCTACATCTGGCAGAAATGGACATTTTTATTTAATTCACTGACTTGGATACTAGTCTAATCCAGAATCATTCTTTCAGATATCTCTAGACATAACACAGTACTAAGTTTCTAGGTACCTCAGTCAGATTGGTAATAGAATTTAATCATCACATGTATTCTTAAATCTAGGACCAGACCTGTAACCTTTCTGTATGACTGAGAAGGTTCTATGAAAATATCACTTAAACAGAGGAATCTAGGACAGAACAGAGTCCATGCTCACACGTGCTTCTAAATTCTTAATATTCCTCCACATTGTTCTAGTGTCCCTTGTCTTTTGGAAAGAAAGGAAACAAGAAGGATTTATATCTTTTCCCAACATTTTCTTCCCTTGATTGCCTAGATGTGCCCACTCCATATTGGAATTTTGAGACACAGGTAATAACGTTCTATAATCTTCCAAGTTTTACCAGACAGCATGGATGGCTATCACCTCTTTTTCATCCCTAAATAAGCATGTGTGAGGAAGAGAACAAAAGGGTATATCTCATGAATTTTCTGATACAAAACACATCGGTTGTGACAGTGATCCAAACAGTTTTCAAACACAGGACAGAGGTGATGAAGTACAGTTTCACTATTTGTATATGTGTTGTGTGTGCGTATGTCTGTGTGTGTGTGTGTGTGTACATGTTCGCTTATATGCATGGTGAAATATGTGTGTGTGTGGGGAGGGACATTAACCTCATCGGACATTTGTGGGGCAATAGGCACATTGCTTTTAAAATCAGGGTCTCTCCCTGTACCAGATGCATGCCTGTTCTGCTAGGCTTGCCAGGAAAACTATCCCCACCCACAATGCTGCACTTACAAATCTGAACTATTGCACAAAGTTTTTTAACTATGGGTTTAGGGGACTGAACTCAATAAAGCATGCTTGTGTAGCAGGCATTTCATCTATTAAGCTTTATCCCCAGCCAATAGGTTTCCACTGTAATCTCATCTATCTCCCTTTCTCTGTTCACACAGAGTTTGTTCCAGGACTATAGAATCAAATATATCTCCTAATTCTTTTATCTCTTATTTTATCTACACTATGGTATCATACCACTATACAACTCTTAATAGTTCATTGCAATTAGTTATTCCCTTCCAGTGATAGTAAGAATTTTAAAATGTATAATAAATTTTCATAACTATTACATATGTAACATTTAGGAAATAACAAAGTTCCCTTCAGCTTACATAGCATATTTAATATTGATATATTAAAATGCTAACTATAAAGCATCACACAATATAAAAAAATATGGAAGCTCTTTGAATTCTTCTTAAATCAGTGGGTACTGTATATAAAATATTATGAGATATAAACAGGAAAATCTCTTTAGATTCTAGTAAATCTGTCAAACAATGCTTGTACTCTTCATTTTATTTTGATATCTATTTTTGGTTTATTCATTAAGCTTCCTTTTCAAAGAAACAATCCTGTGGGTTTAGGATCTTCTTAGATATTATATTCTTAAGTAATGCCATTTAAAATCTTCTCTTTAAAGTGTTATGCTCTTTGTCCCTTCCTTGGAATATCTCCTCCTCAGCCATTTACCAGCTCAATATCTGTGTTTTTTCTGATTGAATAAAACATATATAAAGCTTAAGGTCTAAAGCCACATGTGAGAGCTCCATCCAAAATTCTGCAACCTTCACAATTTTTTTTCTGAACAACTGAATAATTTTCCAATGTGCATATATACCACATTTCAATTATACACTTACCAGTTAATGAACACCTAAGCTATCTCTAACTTCTGCTTATTACAAATAGAGCGGCAATGAGCATGGTTAAGCAAATATCTTCACTTAAGATGTAGAGTCTTTGGGCATAGTACCAAGAATAGTATAGCTGGATCTTCTGAAAGACTGATTTCCAGCTTTTCAAGAACTTCCAAACTGATTTCCACAGGACTGTACCAGTTTGCACTCACACCCACAATGACTAAGTTTTCCCATTTATTCCTGCATCCTCATCAACAAGTGCTGATATGTTATTTATGTCATTGATCTTGACCTTTGTGACTAGAATAAGATGAAATATCAAAGTAGTTTTAATTTGCATTTTCCCAGTGACTTATGAATTTTAAATATTTTAATATTCTTAATCAGCCATTTTCATTTATTTATTTATTTATTTATTCACTTTATATCCCCATTGTACCCCTTCCTCTTTCCTTCCAATCCCACCCTCCAACCCTTTCTCCTATTTCCTCATTTTTATGACATCTTTTGCAAAGTATATACTTCACTCTAGACTCCAGTTTTTAATTAGGTCATCAGTTTTCTTTATGCTCATTATTTTAATTCTGTGTACATTTCTATAAACTAACCTTCCATGAGATGCATAACTGGCAGATTTTTCCCTTTTTGGAGATTGCTGGTTTTTTTCTCCCAAATATCACAATTTCCAAGTCTGTTGGTTACCTTCCATAGCCTGATGATAAAGCCCCATTGCTGAAGACACAAATTACTTATGCCATCACATATAAAGAAATCAAGCTGATGCTCAACCAATCATCCTGACTAACAAGCATTCATGATGCTAGAAGATATTTCTCATACTGCTGGAGGAGAAAAGTAATTAAAATTATTACCAATTTACAAATCTTAAGACCTATAACAATAAACTGTCTTGAAAGATATACCTATACAATAATGGCATAAGCATTGTGGTAGTAACCAGTCACTCACTTTTACTGGATTGATTATCTCCTCTATAAAAAGTAACTATACCTAGCATTAGATTGTTAACAATGAAAGGAGGAGTAGGGTAGACAACAGGAGATAAAGAACACACAAGATAAATGGTACAGAAAAGAAAATCTACTCTCCATTTTTATTGAACTGAACAATAAATCTGTGGACATATCTTTATTCAATATGAAGCTTCTTTTAGCCTTTTGTAATCTGTATTATGACAACTTAGCCAGAATAACTTACTTGCATATATACAATACTTATTTGCTCACTTCTCATTTTATTTGATTAAGTCCATTCTTCTTTTAAGAATTTTAATTCATCTCTACACAGCCACAACTTTATTTCATTATTAAGATAAGAATGTCATTTATATATCATTAAGCCATTTTCACCTATTTAGCTTCCAAATACATGTTCATCAAATGGGGCCATTGTTAGCAACCTACCCCCCTGAAGTACTTGGGTCTTTTTCCATAGTTATGCATGTAGAAGGCTTAAGAAGATGTGTAGAGTTAGGAGAAAAAAATGAATTAATACTATTTTTCTGAGCTTTTGAGATAATATCCACTTAACAGTGAGTGCATACCATATATGTCCTTTTGGGCCTGGGTTGGCTCACTCAGGATGATATTTTCTAGTTTCATCCATTTGGCTACAAAGTTTGTGAAGTCATTGTTTATAATAGCTGAATAGTATTCCATTCTGTAAATGTAGCAAATTTTCTGTATCCATTCATTTGCTGAGATAAATCTAGATTGTTTCCAGCTTCTGGCTATTATAAATAAAGCTGCTATCAACATAGTGGAGCACAAGTCCTTGTTGTATTTTGAAGTATCTTTCAGGTATATGCTCAGAGTCTTCAGGTAGAAATATTTCCTATTTTCTGAGGAACCAACAGATTGATTTCCAAAGTGATTGAACCAGCATGCAATCCCACAAGCAATGGAGGTTTTCCTCTTTCTCCACAGACTCACCAGCATGTGCTGTCACCTGAGTTTTTGATCTTAGCCATGCTGATTGGTGTAAAGTGGAATTTCAGGGTTGTTTTGATTTACATTTCCCTGATAACTAAGGATGTTGAACATTTCTTTAGGTGCTAGGTGCTTCTTGGTCATTCAAGATTTCTCTGTTGATAATTCTTTGTTTAGCTCTGTACTCCATTTTAAGTTGGGTTATTTTGTTTTCTTTAGTCTAACTTCTTAAGATATTTGTATGTTTTGGATATTGTATTAGTCAGGGTTCTCTAGAGTCACAACATGTATGGGTAGTCTCTATATAGTTAGGGAATTTGTCAATGACTTACAGCTTGTAGTCAAACTCCCCAACAATAGTCAGTAGTACTTGTGGATGGAAGTCCGAGGATCTAGCAGTTGCTCAGTCACACGAGGCAGGCCAGGAAAAGCCAGAGTGAATCTTCCTTCTTCCAATGTCCTTATATAGGTCTCCAGCAGAGGGTGTGGCCCAGATTGAAGGCGTGTGCCACCAAGCCTTGCAATTCTTGATTAGTTCATACCAGATTTAGTCAAGTTGACAACCAGGAATAGCCACTACAGATATTAACCCTCTATCAGATTTAGGGTTAGTAAAGATCTTTTCTTAATCTATAGGTTGCTGTTTTGTCCTATTTACAGTGTCCTTTGCCTTACAGAAACTTTTCAGTTTCATGAGGTTCCATTTCTCTATTGTTGATCTTAGAGCATAAGCTATTGGTGTTCTGTTCAGGAAAATTTCCCCTGTGCCCACCCGTGTGTTCAAGGTTCTTCCCCACTTTCTCTTCTATTAGTTTCAGTATACCTTGTTTTATGTGGAGGTCTCTGATACACTTGAACTTGAGCTTTGTACAAGGAGATAAAAATGGTTCAATTTGCATTCTTCTACATGAAGACTGCCAGTTAGGCCAGCATCATTTGTTGAAAATGTTTTCTTTATTTCACTGCATGGTTTCAGCTTCTTTGTCAAAGATCAAGTAACTATGGTTGTGTGGCTTTTTTTCTGGCACTTCAATTCTATTCCCTTGATCAATCTGTCTGTCTTTACCATTACCATACAGATTTTATCACTATTGCTCTGTAGTACAGATTGAGGTCAGGGAATCACCCGCAGAAGTTCTTTCTTTCTTTCTTTCTTTCTTTCTTTCTTTCTTTCTTTCTTTCTTTCTTTCTTTCTTTCTTTCTTTCTTCACCAACTTGAATTTCAACTCACAGACCATATGAACCTTAACAAGAAGGAAAGCCAAAGTGTGGACCCTTCAAATGCACTTAGAATGGGAAACACAATAATCATGGGAAACAGAGGGAGGGAGGAACCTGGGTAGGAGAGGGGAGGGAGTGGAAAAAGATAGGCAGGACCAGGTATGGGAAGAGGCAGGAGAGAAATTCAGAGGGCCAAGAGAAGGAATAGAAATAATTAGCAGTGGAGGGTAGGGAACAGGGTAAGGGGGTGGGGGAGTCAAAACCACTAGTAAGTTCCAGATGCTAGGGAAATATGCAGAATGGATAGAATTATGCAGCTTCGGAGATTTGAAGCATGGGGAATCTCTAGAAAGCTCCAGAGACCTGGGTAGTGAGAGGATCCCAGGACCCAATGAGGATGACTTTAGTCGAAATACCCAGCAACATGGAGATAGATCCTGAAGAGACTAACTCTAGTAGATAGACAGGCCCCCAGTAGAGAGATGGGGCCACCCACCCATCTAAACATTTTAACCCAGAATTGTCCCTATTTAAAGGAAATGTAGGGAGAAAAAAGTGGTGCAGAGATTGAAGGATAGGCCATCCAGAGACTGCCCCACAATGTGACATGAGACCCAGACACTACTGCTGGTTGCAAGATGAGCTTTCAGACAGGAGCCTTGTTATGGCTGTCTTCTGAGAGGCTCTGCCAGCACCTGAGTAAGATAGATGCAGATACATCCAACCATTGGACTGAGCCAAGGGACCTCCTTGAAAGAGTTAAGGAAAGGACTGAAGGAACTGAAAGGGATTACAACCCCATAGGAAGAACAACAATGTCAACTAACCAGACTCCTCAGAGCTCCCAGGGACTAAACCACAAAAGCATATAAATGGGCTGATCTGTGACTCCCACTACATATGTAGCTTAGGATTGCCTTATCTGGCATCAGTGGCCAGAGAGGAGCTTGGTCCTGTTGAGGTTTGATATCCCAGAGAAAGGGGATGCTAGAGGAGTGAGGCAGGAGGCGTAGGTGGGAGGGGGAGTACCCTCTTAGAGGCAAATGAGATGGGTATAGGGTGGGGGATTCATGGAGTGGACCAGGAAGGAGGATAACATTTGAAAAAATTAATTAATAAAAATACCATTTTTCATTTATTCTTATTTTTATTATTTTGTTATTTTAATATTTTTAACAGTAATTTAATTCTGGATTTAAAATTCAATGTTATCCCCTTTCACCTTATTATTTATGTGTATGAATAAGAAACATGTTTCAAATATTTATTTTATAAAATCCAGTTTTATGCACTTCTTTGAAATCAACATAACTGCCTTATCTTCTGTTAAGCCAATATCCTCAGATTTAATGAAACTTGTCAGAACATGCACTCAAGAATTTAATATTTAATAACATTATAAATTTCTTTCTGGCACTAATTCTACTTTTGATAAGTTATAATAAATCAAATTTGTGTTCTTTTTCATTAAATCAGACGAAGCAAAGAAATTATAAGTGTGAACAGAGAACTGAAAGAAACTTAAGTTATTTTCATATTTGTGTGTCTTGATTTTGACCAATGATGTTAACTCTAGCTTTTAGGTAATATCAAAAGACTAAATACAGCAAAATAAAATTGAATTTTCTCAGTAACTGGCTTATCCTTAAGTCTCTCACTATGTTATCTTGAAAGCTTTGATTTAGAAATTCTAGCATGTAAAGAATCAAATTCTTCTTTTAATATTACTATTTGTTGCACTATTATCAAATATGAAATTATGTAGCATCAGTTTGACTGTTCTTACACATGATAAACTTCTGCTTTCAATACAATCACCTTCCCTTATAGCTCTGCTATATACCTATCTTCTTTTATAAACTTCTTCTCATCTCAAGCTATTGAAACATATCCTCTGTCATATTTTTCAATAATTTGTAGGTTCTCAGTTCTTTTACATGATCTTCCTATGGTCTTTTAATATCCTGATCATAAATGACTGAGATAACTGTATGAAGGAACATTGAGCCAGAATACTTGACTGACTGCCATTTAAGAGATAGTAATAGTGTAATTCTTGTCATCTCTGTTATTTAAATAAATATGCCATTCCTTTGTATAAAGCAAAGGAAAAGAATATATGACCACAATATGCTTCTGTTTTAGCAAAATAAAGAATGGAATCTTCATGCTATGACTTGACTGAAATATGCCTAACTCTATAGTCCTCTTATGTAAACAAATATATATAAAAGATACATTTTCCTTGCAGATGAACACTGATCATAGTTTCTAAGATAAGAGCATAAAATGAATAGAAAATTTGCTGAATACTCTGAACTAAAAGTTTACAGGAAACGTTGCCTGCACCTTATAAAAAGGAATGCCTTGTTTCCTCTGTCTCAGTCTTGAGATCAGCCCTTTCCTTTCAGTTTGGTGGTCTTTGAATTGTTTCATTTCCTATTTATCTATGAAATAGCTGATTCTGGATACTTTGGGTTTTTGAAAGTGCTGATTGGGAAGGAGTAAGTGAGCATTCAGGAGATAAAAATTTGGTCTATGCATTTTGAGTGACTCTTTGACTCTGCCTTATCGTGTGTTGATAAGCTCTTCAGCTGGATTTGAGTTAAGTAATATGTACACGAGTTCTTATTCTAGGATTCTGGTTGTCCAGATACCCTGGCTCCAAGATCCCAAATTATGCTACCAAAAATTATAAGGAACTCTTCATTACAGCTGTAAATTAGGAACCCCCATGAAAACAATTCTTCTATAAATATGAATTTAGACTGTACATTGGTTGGCTATATTTATATTGTCTCAGCAAAAGCATTGTATGTGTGTTCTTGGTCTCAGTCAAACATTTACTGAAAAGAAAGCAAAGCTCTGTGTTGTTAACACTTCTGAGCATTACTAACATTTACTACAGCATGTATATCTGAAAGATCCCTAAGTCCATTGATCCTGCGAAGAAAATGCATCTTGTAAAATCAACAGAAAGAGAAAAATTTTGTATTTTCATCTATTTGAATACAAATAGATCTCAGCTTTGAACAAGGGGCTTATACTATTGCTATGTTTGCTCTTAGATATGAGTCATGTGTGCAGAGATGTTTACAGCTAACTGCCAGCAACAGCTGTTTTGATATGTTGCATATTACTAAAATGCTTGAAAATTCATCATTCTGAATATCATATATTTTAATTGTACAGAAGATTATGTAAATTTAGGCAGAACTAGAATTGTGGTGGAACTTGTACTCATAAATCCTTCCTGGCTATCATTGATGCATAGCACAGGCACTGAAACATTAAACAAGAAAAAAGAAGCATCCATCTCACTCTTCCATCCTTCAGTATTTAGTCATTTGGAATAGATAATCAATTCATTTGCTTAATAACAAATGCTGACATAGTTTCGTTAACATATCGTAAATCAGAACTCAGAATCTCTAGGATAAAAGGATGGGTTAGCGACTCCAAGGAAAATGGGTGTGATATAGAGTAGGCGGAGTTACTTACTGACAAGAATGCAGTAACATTGTAACTGGCAACAGATGAAAATTAGCGTACTAAAATAGAACTATTTGTATGTAGAAATCATTTAAATCACTTTAAGTTAAATACCACTCTTTGTTGGACAGCAGCTTTTTTTATTTAAATTGAATCACCCTCTCCTGAAGGGAGTTTGGAGAATTATCAGTTTCAGAAAGCTCTGAAAAGGTACAAGAGTCTTAATGCAGGTGAAACTTATTAGATACAGGCACCCCTTCCCTGACTCTTTATAAGTAGTAAGGAAATACTTAGTAGAGGAGATGCTGGTGGGAGCTAGAATACTATTATGCAGTGTTTCTGAGTAATCTTTGATGGGGTAAACTTTCCACAGGGTCTTTCATGTTCCTGTAAGTAACTCCACTTCATCAACCTAGACTGGAGTAGACATATTAATTTAGTCTGTCATTTTCTGCTTTTGGGGGTAAATTGAGATTTTTTTCTATGTCCCCCAAGGAAAAGGCACACAACATAAACTTAAAATCAGATTCCTGATGTCTCTTTCTAAAAGGAGGGCTTAAGATCAATAACCTTTTTTCTTTATTCTCAGGATGGTAGTAACTCTCTTATTCTCTGGTCATGAACAGTATTATGATACTGAAGTGTCCAGGATGTCCTGGAAGCAGTTTTCCCTTTTTCTAGGTTCTTAAAAAATAAAGAGCTGTTACAATTCAAGAGCCAAGCCAAATTTTACACAAGGTCAAAATTTAAAATACTTAGAATCAGCACTACTTTGAGCAAAGGAAATGCTTTACACATAAAACCCGGGGAGACAATTAAAACTTTCTCCACATCAAATTATTTAATTTAATAAAAGTGTCAGCATCAACAAACATTCAAAGACTACAAACTTCAGGAACTAGAATATCTTAGTGCACTTTTAAGTTTAGACAGTTTTTGATCAAAAATTTCTTTAAGAATAAAATATTAATTTCATATTGCTTCCCTCACAAAGATGTGATGTAGTAGGTCTCCATGACTGTTCTAACAAAACACCATAGGCTGAGAAATAAACTGTTTCCTAGCTCTAGACATTGTCAAGATTGGATCTCCCTGAAGGCTATGAGGAAGTGTCTCCTCTGCAAAGATTCTAGGGGTTAGTGCGGGATCTGAGGGGGCATCTCTTATATGACTCTCTTCTGCCTAGGTTCTATGATGTCCTGAGGGCTGTGAGGATATCTTCATTATAAGCATAACCCTTACCTATGTTCTGGAGTTTCTTCTTTATGTTTGATATTCTGCTCATGTTTTATCACCCCACATAATATTCTACAAAAGTGTGAGGAGTCCAAATCTTTCTGTATTACAAGGACACTCTTCATATTGGATTACAAGCCTACTCTATTTCCCAATAAATTCATACTGTGATGTTAGTATTTTAACATTTGATAGATAAATATAGTGAGCCTATAATGAATTATGTGTGTTTATTTGAACATTATATACACATGTACAGTATATGCTTTAATGAATGTTTTATTGCAGTGAATATATACTAAATCATAATCTGGCAACTCAGGAAAAATAAGTCATTCTATGTTAGTATAACGCATAATCCACAAATTCAGATTTGCATCCCGTACTAAGGTCTCCATCTCTCCTGACCCCCCCCCCATACCCCAACAAAATGGACTCTGGTGAATTTTCATTGCAATGAAGAGAGTTTCACCATCTTTTTCTTTAAAGCCTATTTGTATATTTGGCTTATTATATATTATTCATATTCTCTGGCCCTAAAATAATAATTTCTTTTTGTTTCTCTTTGGTTTTCTTCTTTGAAGACTTTCCAGCTGTGAAGGCATGTTGTGGGTTAACAAGAGAAAGATGAAATTAAAGGAAGTTAGTGGTTTGGCAACTTAAAACCATTTAGAAGTAGCACTGCTGAAACATCTCTCTGCTGCCATGCCCTGACTTGTTTTGATATCCTTTATTATCTCAGGAGAAGCTAGCAGACAAACATCTAGTAGGACTACATATTATAGGAAACACAGGGAAGGCATGCTTTTACTTCTGGGTACTCTATGTTTGCTGAGAATGTGGTAATTAAAACACAAATTCAGCTCATATTGCAGATAGCCAGTTACAGGAGCAAGGAAAACAAGAGGACAGTTATTTCCTTATTTTTTTATATGCATAATGAAGACTTAGTTTCCATGGCAATTGTGAGTTCATGTCCAGAGTAATAGACTGTTAAACCAAAATTCTACTTTTATTCAAACCTCTGGCAAGCTGTTCTTTCATTGAACATTTTTAAATGTCCCTATTAAAGACAGGCTGGATTTGTTTTGGAATAGATCTTGGTTAAAATAAAGGGATGGCCTATCAGCTTTGTTGTTGAGTATCATGAATAAATAATAATGACTAAAGTCAACTAAACAGTTGGGGAAACCTAAAGTCTATGCCTCTTTTCTTTTCGTGTTGAACCAAGTTCCTCTACTTGATATAATTAGAAATTTTTATTTTCACAATATTGATGAAATATATTTATTATTTCTGAAGTATACTGTTGTACTTGGATAGATAGATAGATACATAGACAGATAGATAGATAGATAGATAGATAGATAGATAGATAGATAGATAGATAGATAGATAGATAGATGATTGATTGACTGAAAATGGAGAAAGATAGATACCCCAAATCATGGACTGTTTCCTGCATCTCTTTTGAAAAATTTTACTTTTTTTCTGATTGTTGTGTCCTACAATGTTTCTCATACAGTTTTCTTGTTTGAAAAACTTTCCCAGGGGGCATTCAACACATTCACCCCAGAAGGGGAACTCAACAAAGCAAAGTAACAATTACACCAGAGTCAAATTTTGGGAACCAATGAGTCGTTATTGTGTTACTAACAGGAGTATGGGTGAGAGGTTACAGGACTAGGGATGTATCTAGAAAAAAAAAAGACGCATCCCTGAAAAGTACTTCCAACCCAGACAACAACTGGACCGCTCTGCAGGACTAAATAACAATCCAATGGCTCCTAGAGACATCCTTTTTCCAGTCTGAGTCTCCTCCCTAGCAGCTGGTTACTATTTTGTGTATCACAGGTGAGGGTCATCCAAGAATCTTCCAAGTTTCAACTTTCTCAGACATGTTCCCTGTGTTTACCTACTATATCCCTTGAGCGTCTTTCCAGGAGAAAATGTTTTGATGCAGAAGAAATTATGATATAGTATGTTTACTGCTTCATCGGCAGATTCTTTTAGGCACTATTTGTTGACTCTTCTGCGTTCATTCCAACAGTGCACACTATGAACCATGGAACTTGTTTATTTGGTTGATTCCATATATATCAGATTAAAGAATAAACTCAGTCAGGTACAGAAAAATTATTTTTTCCTCCACTTCTTACAACTGGTTCAAAATTATATGCACAGCCTGAGTGATTCTTGTCAGATTTAAGCTAAGTGGTGGGAAGGCAAAACCTATAAAACAATCAATAGATAAAATTACTATGCCCTTTTAGTCTCTGGTCATGTTAATATAAACTATCTGCAGGTCTCATCCTGATTCCATATTTTGATAGACTTCTTTACCCTAAGCAGAGCCACTATATAGCAATCTACCCCAGTTCTCCTCTCATTGTAATAGCTGATACTTTAGTCATTTGGAAGAAAGAAAAAGAAACGAAATTAATCCCTGGTGTTTTGTGATAGTGTGGCTTGAAATTTCTACCAGATTCCAATGCTGTATTGACGCTCTTTCCTAGAAGTACAGTTTGCTCTTCAAATCATACTCCTACTCACTAGTCTACTTTATTTTCTTAGTCTCAATTCCTCCTGATTTTTCACTTTATTATAAACACCTTCCTGTGTTGTGCCTTGTGTCCATCATTATCATCATTCTTGGTGTGTTCTGCCTATATGGGAACCTAAATTTAACATGTGACACATCATTAGAGCTGAATTTCCTTCAATTAGACCTTACTGATACACCCTAAATGCAGCTGTCCTGAGATGTATCCTTCTTGATATTTCCCAACTAGCAATCTATATCAGGCTCCAGTCCCCTAACAGGAAACAGGACCAGGCAAATTCCACATTCTTCCACTGCACATTCAATTCAGCTCATTCCTCTTCATTTTATCATGATGTTTTGCAGAATAATGCACAGTCTCAGGTAATCTGATGTAGGTGTGTGTTTGTGTGTATGCACATATATCTGCCTGTGACTTTGTGTACAAGCTTAATAATTTTTAAAGAATCCATCCAAGAGGGATTGAGTTTTCTGCTTAAGTTTCTTTAGCTCCATAAATTTATTTTCATTGCATCTGCTCTTGAAACAGCTTAAGTTTCTTCTGTAATTTTAAATTAAATTATATTTTATTGCTTTCAACCATGGTATCTTCCTCTGTTTGTTTACATTATTAATGTCAGCCTTCAAAGAGATCTGAGGATATTAATTGGAGTTAATTATGCAGATTTGGCCACCCATGCAATTGTTTATTTCCTCAAATATATTACTTTGCTACTGTAAAAATAGATTGGAGCCAAACTATTCTGATTCAAGATTAAAGGATTGCATAGCATCTAGCATTCTGGGGGGTTAGCATGGTGGATCAAAGGAATCTACAAGATGTATTATAGCTCATTTCTAATTACAGGACCAATGGTTTGCAATGTGGCTTCCACTGTTCTTGGTAGTTGAACTGTTTAAACAATACAGTGCCTCTGTGCTTCTGCCTAAGATTTCATTCTCAATAAGGGGAAAGAATGAACCCTCTATTCTATTCGAAAAGGTTTAAGACAGTTGTCTCAAAGGTAGTTATTAAAATTTATGAAATATATACTTGTTCACAATCTAATGCTCAGTACAGTATTTTTTGCTTGATCTCTCTGCATTCTCCTTTTTTGTAAAAATTTCATGCCTATACATCTAATTGTCAAATGTGTCTGAACTTTTCTATTTTCCCCAGTTGGAACTCATCAAACAAATCACATGACTTTTTTCTCTCCCCTTGTAGCCCTGCTGTTTCTTTACTTTCTCTCTGGAAAACATCTGTTCATACCTATTGTCTACCAATGTCACTTACTTTACTGATACAAGAATAAATGAGACTTCCTAAGGAGCACCCCGGACCTCCCTTCTTAAACCTTATTTACCCATATGTTTTCAATTATTTTTGCTTGTTTTTCAGTGTTGGGAGCAGGACTTTGCTCTGGAATCATGATGACTTAAAATTTATAAAAATCACTTTGCCTCAGTAAGGTTAGTGCTGAAATGGGCATGGTACTTCTGTTTTGCTTTTGCTTTTTGTGTTTGTCTGTTTTATTTTGTTGTTGCTAAGTGATTAACCCAGGGCCTTCTGCATTCTACTCACAGATACTATATTGCCCTTTATCTTATGCTTTGGGTGTTCATTTTTTTCCAAGAATCAAAATTTCTTCAAAATACATCGTAATTTGTGATTAACTTCATTACTTTCTGTCTTAAATTACATTATATATATTTTTACTTTATAACAAAAGTTCCATTACAACAACTCCATTTGTTCTGGGACCTCAGAGATCTAAAGGGAAGCCATATTCACAACTGAAAGATAACAAGGCTAGGCCAAGGGGTGTGGGGGGTATTTCCCATTTTGAGTGAGATTCAAGTGTTCTCCCTTGGGTCCTCCAGGAAGCATAACAAAAAGGGGGAGGGAGCAGATGTAGGCAGAGTTAGTGAGAGAAGACTGGGAGAGAAAACAGAAATCAGTAGTGGGATCAGGGTCGAGCACAGCTCTAGGATGTGCCAGAGACACGGATGTGGGAGGATTCAGGGAGTCTATGAGGGTGACTGTAGTTGAGACTTCTAGCAGTGGGGGGATGCTTGCTTGTTGATCCCATTCCCCTAACTGGGCTGCATTGTCTGGCCTCAGTGGGAGAGGATGAACCTAGTCCTGGAGGGACTTGATGTGCCAGGGTGGGTTGGTACCTGGAGAGGCCTCCTCCTTCTCAGAGGAGAGGAGATGGAGGAAAGGGGAAAGGATTGTGTGAAGGGGTGACTAGGATGAGAGGAGCTGTAATTGGAATGTAAGATAAATAAATAAATGTATTAATGGGGAAAAAGTGGAGTAGTAATGACTCAGACAAAGAATTGATCAGAAAATGGGAGAAATTGCTGTGCCCTTAATAAGCCTTGGAATCAGAAATCCCAAAGCTTCAGCTCTAGGGACAGTTACTAACAGATACACTCTACTGTTCATCCTTACTACTCTCTCAGTTCTTTCCCCTTCAAAAGCATCATTTTGCAGTTCCTGTACTTTTGGTCTCCCTTTGTCAGCCATTCTGCCTACCCCTCTCAGTATTTAACCCTCATTTTCAATAGACTGCAGTGATGTCTTCTTACAACATCTATTTGAAATTATGCTTTTTTTTCCTGCCAGGCCAACAATCTGGAAGGAACTCAAAATCTTGTTCCTCTCTCTTACTCTTATAATTCACATTTTTAAAACCCTTTAATTAATGGTATTTAAAAGAATTTCCTGCTGGGACAGGAGAAAGATACTCTGCAATTTCTACCCATATAGCTCAAAGTAACAGCTCCATCTTATGACATGGATGGTACTTCTCTAAATGAAGTTTGGTTCTCATCCTGATATTCCAGTTCTGTGGTATGGAAAGAACACTTTACCCTTGCACTACTAATCTTGTACTTCACATGACTTTTCATTCATTGCAAAATTGGATTCTTTTTGGGACTTCCAAAATTGTAGTATGTCCATACAAAGTAACTGTTCCAAACAAGACAAAAGCCATGAAGGCAATAAAATTGTTACCTACTCCTCAATAAGCACCAAAATTTTAGAAATCTCTAGTCCAAAGGCATTCCTTAGACTCTCGCAAACACACATGAAAATATGAGAATTCACACTGTACTGATCAATGAAAATTCTTTCCTACTGTGTGTAATAATTAAGGACCCTTATAAACATATTGCAAATCATATATAGACGGACAACTCAGAAATAATTAATGGTGTCATTATGGGATGTTTACCACTGACTTTGTGCAGTTCTTTTTGTTCTTGCCTTTATTGCTGCACCTGTCATTGCAAATGTTCCTTTCTGCCCAAAACAGCATTTTAGTGGGACACAATATCTATTGCCCCAAACGTCTTTACTTTGCTGAAATTATAAGTTTCCTCCAAAAATGAAGCCTCATGGCCTAATGAAATTTCACAAAGTTATCTGAGGCTATAAATGTATATAGGAAATCTGAGAAAAAGTAATGATCATATGTGACTACGTTGATATATATTATTCATCTATTCCTTGATGGATTTTTATATTTTTGAAATAGAATATCAACCTTTCCACAATACTGTCATAGTATGTACAGCATTATCAGTTTATTTGTTTCAGACATAAACAAGAGATAATTATTTTAAAAACTGTCAAAGGACACTTCCATTTAACTTGATGGATTGCATTAAATTTCTGATTTATGGTTCCAAAAGAAATCAAGTTTCACATCCTAAACACAAATAAATATTTTTGAAACAAACAATAAGAGACAACCGTTGACAGGGAAAATGGCAATGGATACTTAGATAGAACAGGAGAAGACGGTAAGTAGGACAAAACCAGACAGAGAGATGATATAGAAGTCATTCCTCTTTATGAAGCCAAGATCAAGATTTACAGAATTAAAACACAAAGAAAGGAATGCAAACACAACTACTATTATGTATGTAGTTTCAAGTTATCTGAAAAGCATATAAAATTTTTTCTATAATGTGCCAATAGAAATGAAGTTAACTCAACTTCAACAAAGGACAAGGAATAAAGCAAAACAACCTCACATTAGTGCAATAAAATGTTGGATCTTCACACACATGATCAACACATATCCTTTGACAAATCAAGTCAACAAGCAGGTTATAGAACCCCTATTTTTTTATTGAGAATCTAATATTATGTTCTAAATTTGATCATTGAGATCCCATCAAATTGAATCTCAACAATATCCTATGAATTACATGCCAACACGTCAGTGGTAGAAATAGAAATCTTCAGAAAGTGTCACATTTTAGATAAGTGTTAAAGAGTAGTTCACAGAGTAGATTGCATATATACAGGGTTCAGCTCCAAGGCACTGCTTTAAAAGAATATTGAACATTAGAAGCCATTGAAGAGCTTATCAAGATAGAATTGAAGACAGGCATGATGATAGTACGTTGATACTTTGTGTATAAATGAATAAGCATTATACCTTCCTTATACTTTATCTTAAATCTATGTATATAATTAAAATTGTTTCCTGTAATAAATGCCAGACCATGGTAAGAAATACTAATAAGAGAAGTATAGGGAAGGCTCATCAGCTATTGCTCTTGGAGAAGACATAAGTTCAAATTCCAGCACCCACATCAGACAGCTCATAACTGCTATAACTTCAACACCAGAGAGTACCCAGCCATCTGGCTTCTGTGGGCACAAGAACTCATGAGAACATGCCCACACATAGAGGCATACACATAATGAAAAGTAATAAAATTCAATCTTGAAACAATTATCAAAACATATATAAAAATTGCAAAAAATTGAAAAGCAAAGCACTATTTAAATTCACCTATTAAAATTCCTGCATTAAAGTAACCTTAAAAAGGCAGATGAATACCAGCTCCACTCCAATGATTTTAACATTCTGGTATTCATATATTCTGAAGTTGTACCAATAATCTAGAATATTGTTATAGCAATTGGCCTTGTATATAGTTTCCTTCTTCTTTTCTTCATTTCTTTCTTTTCCTTCTATTTTACTGTTCCTTTCTTCTTTTCTTTTTCTCCTTTTATTCCTTCTCTTTTTTTTAAAAATATTTTTTGAGAAAGTGTCCCTTTTGGTAGCACTGGTTGTCCTGGAATATGCTATTTATATGGAGATGGTCCTGAACTTACAGGTTCTCTTCCATCTGCTTCCTAATTGCTGAGATTAATGCATGTATTACCAATCCAATCTATAATTATAGTTACATAGTTATAGTTGCATCCTTATAAACACTTTATAGTACTCCTTTATTTCTCCATCACAAATGTAAAATAGAATTGTTATTTTTTTCCATTGTAGATTTATTTCCCTATCACGTTTATTAAAACATACATGCAAAATATAATATCAAAAGATATTTCCCAAGAGTTATTTATTTCCTTTTGAATGAAAATACATTTAAGACTTTAGATATAACATGGAACCAACAGAAAACTTCTCTTGTCTGTTTTACGGGGTTAAACTGTCTCACGACTACACTTTATCATAATCTCACCTTTCTGCATTCATTATTGTGAATGTTTAGCATTATTTATAGTTATTAACAAGTGACTGTATAGGATATGATGCACATGCTACCAACTACAATGCCGTCTACTTTGAGAAAGCAAAGGCTGCCTCCAGTTTAAAATTTTCCTTTGACTGAGCCTATCTTGGAAACTGGTCAAACACTTGCAGAATGTGAGATGGGACATACAAAGGAGCTCTGTCACATAAGTATGACTCAGGGCTTGATAATCTCTGAAAACTGCTCTGGACACTTGTGTTCTCATTAGGATCAGAGTTATTTTTATAATTTCCTACAGGAAAAATTCAGGACAGGACAAGGTTCAAAAGGAAGGGCCAGGAAGAAAAGACACAAAGGTTATTTTTCGACTTAATGCCTGCAAAATTGTCTCTCTGGCACCAGGCTATTTTAAGGACCAGATTTTTATTCTCAAAAATTAGATCATATTAAATTAAAGAATATGATACAGAAAAGATTTTGCCAGATGGTAAAGTTATTTCATAGAAATAGTTTCAGCTGTATAGTTACAAAAATGAACATTAAAAATTAAGCATCTGCAATTAAAGCATAATTGTTCTATTGAGAGAAATAATTAGAAAGGAATGCATACCCTTTTATTTGTAAATAGTATTCTGTGTGATTAAAGCTATGCATCCCTAAGGAATTTCTAAGCACAAAGCAATTAAGTTTCAGGTGGGTATGTAGTTTTTAAAGTGGTCTGCAAGTGAGATCTCACAAAAGGTACTTGGCACAGCTAGAATGAGCAGAAAATGGTTCTAAATTTTAATGGGATAATCTGACAATAATAACTCACATCTAGAGATTGATTTAGAACTGAAAGTGAGCAGAAGTTCATGAAATTCTTTGTATAGGCTATGCTCTGTTGTCCATTTCTTTTACTCCTTGGAAAATGGTACAGGCTCAACATAGGAAAGGACATGTCGTTCCAAACAACAATAAGAATGGAAGTCGAGCTCTGTGTCATTTCCTGATTTTTCGTGAATTCATCTTTATCTTTGTAGTCTAGCTCATTTCCTTTCCCAAATTAGAACAGAATTCAAAAGTTATTTATAGTTTCATTCAGCTAAAATTAAATCAAAAGAAAGGTCAATTACCTGTGATGCCTCATGTTTCTTCTGGCTCTAAGTTTTACTCGTGACCTTTCTCATAGAGAAAATTGCAGTATATTTATTATCAGCTTTCTCTCTAAAGAGAAGCTTAGTTTGTGTATAAGAAAGGACATATTGGGATACTTTAAATGAATCTTAATACCCAGTAAGCATGGCCTGAAATTGAGAGAACATTAAATATGGAAGACTATAAGCATTTCAGCAAAAGATCACCTTATCTTCATTTAGGTAGCAAGGGATTATTTAGTTATACCAAAGAAATAACAGTAAAACAAATAGCATATTAATTATAATTTGTGACTCAATGTTTAACTGTGTTTCCCAGGCACATTGCGAAAAGTCATAACTTTGAAATAGGGACTTCAGGTAGGGCATGCAATTGGTGGAGGAGAAGTCAACAAAAAATTAGAAGAGCGATGATAATCATAAGAATTTGCAAAATTTGAAAAAGTGAGTTATTTGAAGCTAAAATAAAACTTGTCTCAATATTACTTTATTAAGCTCAAGATAATAGAGAGAATTTTATTGAAATTTCAGATAGGTTGTTGGAAACACAAATCCAGAATTCTTTGAGATTGAATGCCAAGGAGCATACGTAAACTCTTGAAAACTGATGCAGGGCTTCTCTTTGTGCGTGCCTTTCGGGGGAGAAAAGAGAGGAATGTAGGACTAATCAAAACATTAAATGACAGATCAGGAATGAACCCATGATCTACTGTAGAGCTGGAATAGACAAATGAACTCAGTGAAAAAGAAACATAAATAAATAAATAAATAAATAAATAAATAAATAAATAAATAAATAGATAGATAAAACCCACTGGCATCCATAAGCAAGTATTGCTCAATAGCGTCTATTGACCTTGAAGCAGATTTAAGACCACCAAGTTGCGGAGGGGCCTCTCTTTTATTTTAGTGCTGTGATATGATATACGGAAACCAAAGTCAGAGGTGAGAGGGGATGTATTTATCAGAATAACTTCAAAAGAAATGAATAAGTGGGAAAAGATCTTTACCAACCTTATATCCGACAGAGGACTAATATCCAATATATACAAAGAACTCAAGAAGTTAGACTCCAGAGAGCCAAATAACTCTATTTAAAAAATGGGGTACAGAGCTAAACAAAGAATTTTCACCTGAAGAATATCTAATGGCTGAGAAGCACTTCAAGAAATGTTCAACACCCTTAGTCATTAGGGAAATGCAAATCAAAACAACCCTGAGATCCTATCTCACACCAGTCAGAATGGCTAAGATCAAAAACACAGGAGACAGCAGGTACTGGTGAGGATGTGGAGAAAGAGGAACACTCCTCCACTGCTGGTGGGCTTGCAAGCTGGTACAACCACTCTGGAAAGCAGTTTGGTGGTTCCTCAGAAAACTGGGCATGACAATCCTGGACGATCCTGTTATACCTCTCCTGGGCATATACCCAGAGGACTCACTGCATACAATAAGGCCACATACTCCACTATGTTCATAGCAGCCTTATTTATAATAGCCAGAAGCTGGAAAGAACCCAGATGTCCCTCAATGGAGGATACAGAAGATGGATACAGAAGATGTGGTATATTTACACAATGGAATACTACTTTGCAATTAAAAACAATGAATTCACGAAATTCTTAGGCAAGTGGTCAGAACTGGAAAATATCATCCTTAATGAGGTAACCCAATCACAAAAGAACACACATGGTATGCAGTCACTGATAAGGGGATATTAACCCAGAAGCTCGGAATACCCAAGACACAATTCACATATCAATTGATTTCCAAGAAGAAGGAAGGAGAGACTCCTGGTCCTGGAAAGACCATGTAGGGGAATACCAGGACAGAGAAGTGGGAGGGGGTTGAATTGGGAACAGGGGGAGGGAAGAGGGCTTATGGGACTTTCAGGGAGGGGTGAACTGGGAAAGGGGAAATCATTGGGAATGTAAATAAAAATATAGAAATTAAAAAAATTAAATTAAAAAACAAAAGAATTGAATAAGTAATATGAGATACTTTGAAGAAATACCAAGACATTATTGAAAGAAGACATTACCAAGGGAGGGTGGGTGTTTTTAAAAACATTTTTTTTTGGTATGAAGGACACTAGACTGTCTTTCTAAAATGTGGTCATTAGATCATTCCATACTGATCACTGAATCAAACCCTTGGGAGGAATACATGCTAGAAGATGCCTTGCCATAATAGACCTCAATCTGTTTAAACATTAGGCCCATCAGGAAAAAAAGCAGTTACATTCTTCTCCTCCATGAGATTTCATTATGTCAGAGCAGTAGCTTGCAGAATTTCAGGACTCCCAGACAAATTTTGTCACAGATTGTTAACTGACCCCTGTACTTTCCTAAAAAAGAACCATTTGCAAACTACTTCCTGGATTCAGTGTCCATTCATTCCTCAGCTAATGATTTATTAGCCATCAAAAGCTGCTTGCACCTCCCATTTCCTTCCAGGGTATGACAAAGGGTACATAATGCCCTTGTAGACCACTGTGATGCTGGTTTGTACTCTCCTGTGAGCTTTCTAGTGCAGACCAATGAATTTGTATTCTATGTCACAACCTTCAGTCTATTCACTTCTAGTTCGTTCCAGATAGCTTTTGAAGAAGGGAAATATTTTCAAGCAACTACTATTCTCAGTGCAGAGAGGCATGTGACTTCTTGACAGACAGAAGAAACCCACCTTCACCACATCGAGGGGAGCCTACAGGGCAAAAGTGAAATGACTGATCATGCATTAGATAAATTTTTTCCCTTCATAAAAAGCTTTCTACACTCCTTCCTGCCTCACAGGGCTAGGAACAACTTCCAAAGCTAGGCAATTACCCACCACTACTTGCTCACTCCAATCTAACCTGGGCACATGCTGTGCTGCCCCTCCCCCACCAGTTCAGATGTTCCTTAGCAACTTCACTTCCTGTTTATCTTGTCAATGGGTTCAATTGGGTTTTTCCAACATTTTTCTGCTTCATCTCTTTCTAAAATCTTTCTTGGTCTTTTGGGTTTAATTATATGTTAGTCATCTTTGATTATGTCTTTGGTAGTTAATAAAAACATAATGCAGGGCATTTTATAACTGACCACAGTAGTCAATTTCTACTTATTCAAAGAAAATGAAGAGAGGTAAGGTTAAAGTGACGGAAAAGGATATAACCAGTTTTCTTGATGAAATGAGACAATATACAGTATTATATTATATTATTACTGAAGAATCTTATTCCTTTCTTTAGAATCTTCTGATTAATTTTTATTTTTATAAAGATGACATAATGTGCTGCTGTGTTATTGCTTAATAACAGAGTTAAATGCAGACATAAAAGTCAGATCACTGGTGTTGACTGTAAGTAATAGTCTTTAACTTAAATATAAAGGAAGCCTTCTAGTTTTGCTGACTTGGGGAGAAGCAAATTTAAAAAGAGGCAATGGTATAGGTTATTGATGTATGGTATCCATTTAGAATACAGGGACAGAGCAGAAAGAGAGAGAGAACAACAAGTAAGAACATCAAACATTTAATCAAATCCCACCACTATCAGTCTACCACTCTGAACTGAGACTAAAATTTCTGAGTTTGGGTGAACATTAACTGCACATTTAGTAACTCAGTCAGTGATAATTCTGCATTCTTAAATATGTTTATAGAAAGAAGACCTAGGAAATCTTCTATTGTAATAGAAAAAGAGGTAGTGGCTCATAGAGAAATGACTGATTGAATAATATATATAATACAATATACAGTGACTGACTTTTCACAATAGGCCACTATCTTCGTTAATCTCACTGTAGGATTCAATGATGTGCAGGCAGTGTATTAATTAGCTGATATTTGAGATGAATGCTTTTATACTTTAAGCAAATAATTGCAAGTTCTTTGGCACATGGTGAGGATATCTCTTAAATGATAAAAGCTTTTGGTAGAGGTGTAATAAATTCTAAAGCCTTTGTCTATTTTATTTGGTTATTTTCATATTGCATTGGAAAAAGAATGTTATCTACATTCATCTATAAGCAATAAAATTTTCTTATGAGGACTGGTCATAAGTATTTAATGAAGAATTTATGTTGCAAGAAAAATAAAGTACAAGTTATGCTCAAAGATATTACAGCAGTATATTGTAGAATTACTGGCTAGCATTTATATAACCTCTCATCTTGCTCTTGATTGCCTTTGAAATGACATATTTTAACATAGATGTATGCATCACAAGAGAAAACATTTTTAGCATAGATGTATGCATCACAAGAGCAAACCTTTTTACCTGAGTTATTTGTAGCATAAATCTCAGGCTCTTTAATAATGCATAGACTATGAGGTGCTCTGTGAACCTTATTCAATAAATTAAAAAAGTTACTTTATTGATATTGATAACTAATAAGGTAGTGTACATCAAAAAGCAAAGTGTGGACAAGATGAATATCATTGTGCTGGTCAGACTCTTGTCAACTTGACACTAACAGTGTTATCTGGGAAGACAGAATGTTGGTTAAGAAAAATGCCTCCTAAGGGGATAATATTTGAAATGTAAATAAAGCAAGTATAAATAAAAAAAGAAAAGAAAAGTAAAGAAAATGCCTCCTTAAGATTGGCCTTTACTCTTATCTGTGAGGAATTTTCTTGACTAATGATTGACAAAAAAGGGCATATACCATTGTGGGTGGTGTCAACCTTGGGCAGGTGGTTCTGGATTGCATAAAGAAAGTAATCTGAAAGAGCCACAAAGAGCAAAGAGTAAGAGGTGTTCCTCTGTTGTCTCTCCTACACACCCTGCCTCGAGGTGATTGCCTTGCTTTAGTTTCAGGCTTGGCTTCCCTTAGTGATCAACTGTGAGCAAGATATATAAGTCTAATGAATCTTTTCTTTCCAAACTTCTTTTGCTCATTGTGTTTACTACAGTAATAGGAAGCAAACTAAAAAAAGTTATTACATAAAATTTTAAATTTTGCTATGTGTAGTCATGGTTACTTTATTTTTTATTTATTTATTTATTATTTTTTATTTATTTATTTACTTTACTCTTTGGACAGTTAAAATTGGGAAGGCATAGAGATAGTCTATATGTTTAAGGGGTTATAAATATATTACTCGAATTCTACTAAAAATATCAATGTTCCTCTAGGTAACATTATCTATTGAATCAAAACTCTAGAAAAAAAAGCTTATTTTTTTAATTCTACAAGTAAAAATGAATTTGTTTAAAAAGAATCGACAACAAGAAAATAAGCTAAATCACTTTAGTGTCATTATCCTTTCAGGATCCCAGTGCATGTGATTTGTGATTGGAGAGGACTGGCTTACAAATATTTAATTTACATGGATAAATCCAGATGCTTAAGAACATGACTTACACTTCTAAGTTTGGTCCTAAAAGTTTCCTACTTATGTTTGTTATGCCCTGGTTCTCTAACACTTTGTGAGAGTACTCCATAGCTATGCAAGGCAGACTCTGATGATTTATGGTTAGGAAAAAAAAAAATGCCATGACACTTCAATGAAAGGAGGTCACAAGTCCCAGAGGACTGGATAAATTCCCAATCAAATAATGGCTTTTGTTGTAACTACCAATTCTTCTTTTACAGAAGACAAAAATAACTACTTCAACCAAGTCTCATGGGTCTTTAGAGGTGGGGGAAGGGAGAAGGAGGGAGAGAGAGAGACTGGAGTAGAAGTGGAAAGTAGATTCACAACCTTTAAAGAGAGAAGTGAGACATTAATATATAGGCCAATAAAAGAGGTGTAATTTGCCTTCTGAACCCCCATTAACCAAATGGTTAAGGTCTAGCATTCAGGAATTGTGAAATTTGGGGGATATATACACGATTAAAAAGCTTCCAAAATAGCATCTTATGTCATGAAAAGGTGTTAAGGGCTTTTATTCAAAGGAACTTTTCCACTGACTAAAGGGAATTTGGCCTGAGTAGCGCGTTCATGATGTGAACTTTACTAAGAAGGATGAGGTTGTTTTAGCAGGAAGGACTCAAAAGAGCTACGTCTTCAAGTAGATGTCACTGATACCAACCAAGAATGTCTGTCTTTGCCCACATGTGTCTTCCGTTACAGTTGGCACAGCTGATGAAAATGAGCTCGCTAGCTGACCAGGAAGAGTCGCTTTTCTTTGCCATGATCTCAACTGCTTTTTATTATTCCTAGTCCTGATCGACTGTGATAGATTCTAGGAAGAGGCTCAAATAGGCTCTTCTGGTAAAGAGAAGGATCCCAGGGCTAAGCGAATATGAATGGCCACGAACCACACAGCTGTGCCGCACACTGACCCAGAAAGGCTACTTATGTTAGCTACCCCCTCATTTTCTCCTTGTGACTTCCTCTCTTCTACTTTCCCTCAATTCGATCATCCCTCCTTCCAATCTTTACTTCATCCCTTCTGTTCTCCCTTTTCTTTCCTTACCCTTTCTTTGGATCTTCTGATATTCTGAAGCAAGGTACTATTACACAGGTAAGGCTGCTGGCCTTAAATACTTCCTACCTCAATCTCTCAGATTCAGAGAGGTCAGGTACATGGTATATACCTCTTTAATTTTCTCTTCATACTGTTTTCTAATGATTTAAGGGGGAAATACGCAAAATCGGGCCAATAAAGTTCTGTCTGTGTTTATAGAATGAAATTAGCATGTGTTCTAGAAACACGGGGTGTGGGGCTTTTAGAGTAGAGTCATGACGCTCTTCTCCCACATTCAACCGAGGTGAAGTAACCACAATTGGTTTTTACAATCAGAATGTTTCAAGAATTTCACTCAGGAATGAAATCACAGCTCTGAGGCAGGGAGTGTTTTTAGTCCCTGGAGGCTCTTTAAACTCCAATAACCTTAAAAACCATAAAAATAAACAAAATCATGAGTTTTCACATTTAAAAAAATAACTTAAAAATCCCAATGCCCAGGTCCTTATCTTGAAAACTCCAAAGTCAGTGAAGAGCACAACAGTTGGCCACCAGCTTTGATTTTTATTCCTCTAAACTCCTGCCCTGTGCATCTTGGAGGGATAACTGCAGAGCTGAAGAATGCTTTATGTTTAAAATACTCTAACAGAGGCCAAGTTCCTGTTCTAACAGTCTAATTGATTGTTACAAAATAGCGAGGGGGTTCATGTTCTTGAATCCTAGGCTATGAACAAAGGTCTTGCCCACACCTTCCCAGTGCTAGTTGCTAATAATCTCTTTGAAGTTCAGTCTCCATGAAAGAGCAATGCAAAAATCCTTTTTATAACTGGAAATACATCAGACATGCTTCTAAGCAACTCCCCAGCCAAATTCCAGTAAATCTCATATTATTTGGCTCTCTTTCGCTAAACCTGCTGTGATTTAATTCTGTTTCAAATCCTATCCAAATTACTACTCTTGAATTTTTTTGCTTACCAAATACCTTTTTGTAAGCTATATTATCAGTTCTTGTCAAAACTGCATGTGTGAACCTGAAAAAGAAATATCATTATAAAACTAATACTCCCCCTAGTACTTCAATTACTGTGGAATTTAGTCATATGTGTGAAAAAATCATTTAGCTCCAAGAATGGGGAGGCCATGAAGGTAGGGAAACTTGGTGAGGGTTTTCATTTTGTGGTTATTTTAATTTAAAGTTCAAAACGAGTTCAGCAGATCAGAATCCCAGACTATGGATATTACCCTCCTTTTATTGTTAAGGAGAAAAATTAAGTCACTGAATTCTTTTCAGGAGCCTCTCTCCTAGGTAATGTAGCTACAAGCTGTGGGCAAACTCTCGCTTCGTTTATTTTATTAATAGTGAAAAATAAACCAATGATTCAGCAGAGAGTGTATTCCTGCTTGAGCATCCAGAGTATTTCTGAAGCAAAGCCACATTTGAGGGCCTTACCTCTGAAACTGGAGGTGCTTTTCCAAACAGTCAGTGACATTCATTCACTGGTCCATGTTTGATCCCTGTTCTTGTTCTTTCAGTTCTCCATTCATGCTAATTCATATGTATTTATATAGACCAGACATGTAGGATTCAGCATAAAGCACAATGTGGAAACACACACATGCATGCTATGAATGAACACTATGAGTAAATCTCCATTCAAGAAACTTGTTTGAGTCAGTTATTAATTTTAAATGCCAATATTTATTCATACATTCTAGACATTACTGTTGTACACTCTCTAGAGAAGTATATTTGGGTGAGAGGCTTTTATAACTGAATTCCATCTGAGATTCATATGGTAATAATAACAAATTAACAGGAATTTAAGATGGCTAACTAGTTAAGAATATTTGCTTCCAAATTCCTGTAACCTCCAAAACCTGGCACAATAGTTCAATGCCTATATCCACAGGTGGTATGAATGGCAGAGACTAGAGTTGCTGGGTTTAATGATTGCCAGCCTAGATCCAGGTTCAGTGACAGATCTTTTCTCAGGGGTATAATGTGGAGGGTGGCAGAAAATATTAACCATCTTCTGTTGTTATCTATGCATTCAGAGTGATGTTTGTGCATCTAAACATATAAATCTGCCTCTACCACACATATACAGACCCAATATACACACGTAAACATACATAAGCACAGATCACTAACTCATTAGCTGCAAACACTCTAAAAACATTATTCTTTATTTAACTCATTCTAGGATATTTCCAAGATTCCTTTAAAGAAACTAATTGTTCAAAAGAAGTTGCTTTTTTTTTTTTTAAACCATTGCTGGATATAATAGGCTGATAAGCACTCTGTATGACTGTGCTTGGGAAAGGAAAAAGTGGTTGAAATTGGTGAAAAGAATGCTTATACACTATGGATAGGAATTCAAACACTTTGGAAATCAGTTTGAATATTTCTCAAGGAACAAGAAACATATAACCTAAGAACTTGATCTCTTACTGCAGAGATACTTGCATACTCCTAATCATTGAATGATTGCTTTACTCACAATGGCTGGGGATTGAAATCAATCTAGATGGTTTCCAACTAGGATAGTGAAAATGTATGCACAATGGATTTCTATTCAACTTTAAAGAAAATTGTAGAATTTGTGCTGTTATGTTATAGAGGTACAGCATGAGAGATACTCATGAGAAAACCAATTAAAAACAATTAAACATTTAATAGAAAATAATGCCAGGCCAGTAAGTAGGAATGGGTCAAAATAGAAAATGCAGAATTGTGAGTGTTAGAAAAGCATCTCCGATGATCTGTCATATGTCATATGACCTGGCTGCGTTTATCATGCTAGTGTGTATTTAAGAAAGACATATCATGGAATTACGACCCCTATTAAGCATTTAATAAACTCTTGGGCTAACCTGCACTCCAAGAAGTCTCTGTGTAGTAGAAACATATGCACTATTTGAATAGTATTTTTTTTTTTTTGCTGCAATACTGGGATCTATATAGATCAAATGGGTTTGGATTAAAAGGAGCTTTACAATCAGCGTTTCCTTTAAGAAATGTGTCTTACCAATATAAATACCTCAGAAGACTGCATGCCTAAGCAGCAAGCCATCATAAGACAAATTGCAATTTAAGTATCAATCAGGAGTTCCAGAAGGGAATGAGCAAGCTGTGTGATCGGGTGTTATATGAAACATGCCAATCAGATAAACTTAAAATCAAAAACAATTCAGAAATTTCCAGAGTATAAAAGAAAATACATCGATAATACAAATTTAAACTCTATATACTTAACCATAATTACTCAATATTACCTGTCTTAGTGTGTAACTAACAATGTGTTTACTTTTCCTATTCAGTACATATTTTTTTCTCAAATTCCAACATGCAGATGTATTGTCTCAAAATACAATGTTTCCTTATTTATATCCCATGAAGCTTCAAAAAAGATAATTCTAAGAAAATAGTATAATGATAGTTTTACTCTGCTTCACTTAATGTTCATTATAATCTGATATTTCTCAGAATCCAACATTTTCTGATTTTCCACAAGAGTGGCCAAATATATCTTTTGTGAATGATTCAGTTTACCTTGTCTTATGGTTATTAACACTGTGACCAAAAGAAACTTAGGAAAAGAAGGAGCTATTTGACTTTAGGTTATTTCCTCTTTTCCATAGAATCCGAGAGAGTAGCTCAAGGCAGAAGTTTGAAGCAAAAGCCATAAAAGAATGATGCTTGCTGTCTTGATCACTTATTCCCTCTCTGGACTCATGCAGAGGTGGCTTTCTTATATATCCAAGGGCCAACTGCCCGGAGGTAGTGTAACACGCAGTGGGCTGGCTCTCCTACATCAATTAGCAATCAAGAGAATCCTCACAGATATGTTCAAAAGTCCAATCTGATCTAGGCAATCCCTCAACTGAGGTTCCTCTTCCCAAGTGGATAAATTGAAAATAAAACTAACCAAGATGCTGAAGAAAACACACAAAATATTGAGCAATAGGAGTATAAAATGTTAAGCGATAGTGAAGCATAACAATAACCAAGAGTAAATGAGTACTCTTTGATACAATATGTATCAATTAATAAGTTATTTAAACACAGCAGTGTTAATATAAACAACTAAGAGTATAATTTACCTTGCCCTTACTATATATACACATATGAGAGAATATTAGAAAGTAATAAGTATATTAATTTCATTGACTATAATAATCTTTAAAATGTGCATATGCATGCCAATAAGTCATGTTCACCACATTAAATATACACAGTGAGAATAAATTTAAGCATTTATGACTTTCTGCTTCCTGCCTATAGATACAACGTGACTTGTGATCATACTGTCATGCTCTCGCAACCATAAAATAACCTACTACTTCTTAAACTGTTAGCTAAACGAAATTTTCTATTCAATAAATAAATAAATAAGTAAATAAATAAATAGATTGCTCAATAGACATTAAATAACTTAGGCAGCAGAGAGCTTAAATGCATTAAATAGACCTCAGTTGGAGAAGAAAGTTGACTTTTAGGGCCGAGGTACCACAGGGAAACCTTTGAAAATTTTAATACGCAGACAATTAGGAGGCAGCTCTAAAGAAATGGAACTCAGATTTCTGAAGAAAGGACTACAGTTTTGCATATTTCCTTGAAGAAAAAAAAATCATGTCTTTGAGCACTGGGGAAGCACAAACTATTCTAATATAAAGAGGAAGCAAAAGGAGAAACAAACAATGAATGGGGGGAAAACTATGGTTCTTCTCTGACATTTGCTCTCTAATTTCTTCCTTGTAACTTGCTACAGGCAAATCTGAGCAGTGAGCTTGACAAGACTGGATGAGGATCACAGTAGCCCAGGCTCAGTATCCTGAAACAATATCATAGAGAAGAAGATATGTAAGATAGACCTTATACAATAAAGAAGGAAGAGAATACTAGAAAATGTATATTTCTTGCAATCATTTGAGAGTATAAAAGGAAGTAGATAAAAAAATGGTGGTCAGTAAAAATAGCTGTTGATGATTAGTTCTTATTTTCACTTCTGTGTGCAGAGCTAGAAGAATAGACATTCTTATGTCCAAGACACATCCTGCATCACAGGACAGAGACACAATTCTTTGTCAGTGTATTTCTAACAGTTGGTTATGGTGTTATGTGTAAATTCAGCAAGATATGTGAATCTTTATCAAACCTGGGTTCCACAGCCAAGCATTCTAACTGCCTTCTAATTTCAGCTGCTTTCCAAAATAAGAAATGTTATGGAATTGTCCTCCTGATTTCAGGAGCGTGGGAGCTGACAACTACAAAATGTGTCTGTTGAAGTTTTGAATCCTTTATAAGTCTTGGGTTCTTGAGATAGCTTAGCCGGTAAAGTGCATTTTGTGGGAGTGTTAGGCATTGAGTTCAAATCCTATAAATCCACTAAAAGCCATAGTAGTATAGCGGCTATTCTAAGCATGAAAAAGAGGCAGAACATTTTTCAGAATAAGCTGATTAGAAAAGAAAGCAAATTCTGAAAGCTCCAGCTAAAGACCTTCCCTCTATACAGTGAAGATGGACAGAGAAAGACACCTAATATCAATCAAGGAACTCTACTTGCCTTGGTACATATGTGATATGAAACTTCCAACACACATGGGCCAACACACATCTACCCATTCTTACATCAAGAACACTGATCTTTCCTCTCTGTGATGTATAATATGAATACAGTTTCCCCTCCCTCTATTCCTCCTAGGTTTGCCCCACTGGAACTGTGTTTCTCAATTTCAAGCTTCAAGATATCTTAATGAGCCTGGAGCAATTGATTTTCTTTTGTACTAGCTAAGATTCTGGGCATGTCTCCAGTGTCTCCGAACCAGGCCTGAAGGGATTAAATGAGCTAGGCTCGGTGACTCCTTGCAAGTATTGACACCTGTATTGCAATTAATGTTCAACCATTATAAATAAGAGGGAGTTTGTATAAAATTACTGACGTCAGTCGGTAACAAAAATATTAAACCATTCATGTAGTATTATATGTAGTTATCTGAGAGGAGTGGAGGAATAATTGAATGAATGTATAAATAATACAAGAAATCCTGAGTACATATATGTCATTGACAAGAGAACAGCTAGGTCAAGACTCCAAAGCCTCAATTCCAGGAGAGACTGGACAAACATTTCCTTAAAAGTCTTGATCAGGATGGCAAAGCAGATATATATGTTCACTAAGGACTGAACAGTGTGGGCAATAACTAGCAACTGCAGCTTCCTTCTCCCGGACGTGGACAGCTGAGACTGCTCACCTACATATACCTCCTAGCAAGACCAGCTCACCCTTTCCTGTACTCCATGTAATAAGTATGCTGGGTTCCTGGGTTTTGTGTGGTTGTTACCACTCCCTCAAATTGTGTACCTCCCTCCTCACCCCAGCCTTTCTGTATATCTGTCTATCTTTTTTGCATTCCCCTACTGCTCCAGTCAGGTTTCTAGACCCAAGCTACTCAGGATCTAGCAGTTATTGAGGCAATTACCCTGACTAACCCATCACATGTAAAAATGTACATTCAGCTCTGGGTTAAAATTCTATGGATAGCTCAAGCTTAGCAAGTCAGTACCTTACCTTTGATCCTCAGTAACATCCCCCCCCCCAATGTTCTATACTCATTGATTCCATTTATGGAACAGTCTTGAAAGAGATTTGTAGGGAGGTGTGAGGGTTTACAGGGGTGCCATTATGTGTTCAGTACAAGTGTGATAATATCTAAGGAAAACTCAGTAAAACAGCATGGTTTAAAAAGAATGTCTACCAATGAAGACTTGTTTACATTTTTTTTTTCAATGACAAAACCAGAGCAAAAGAAGAAAGATACCCAGGTATCAAACTTGTGTCTTCTATAGGCCTGACTCTAAGAGCCTGAGTATAGGATATGTGGTTTGATATAAAGTTTGTTGATAGAATAAATTTTGGCATGACCGCTTTACAATAGATAATTTAGCACAAAATAAAAAGAAAATTATTTTGGATGTACATTACTATAGGAGTGGTTCTTTAAAAGTGCTTAATAGACAAACAATTCCTAACTTCCAGTTCAGCTCCTGAGAGTCATATGTATGAGGCTTTATAAATATATATTGTGGGATAAATCCCAATGTTTCTTTGGGGCTAGGGTTCTGCAGTGCCTCTCATTTATATGAAGATATATAGAGAAAAACTTTTTTTTTATTATTTATTTTATTTTATTCTTTTAATTTACATTCCAAATCATTTCCCCTTTCACGTTTCCTCCCTCCCCGAAAGTCCCATAAGCCCCCTTCCCTCCCTCTTTTCTCCATTCAACCCCCTCTCGTTACTCTGTCCTGGCGTTCCCCTACATCCAGTCTTTCCAGGACCAGGGGTCTCTCCTTCCATCTTCTTAGAAATCTATTGATATGCGGATTGTGTCTAGGGTATTCCGAGATTCTGGGTCAATATCCCCTTATCAGTGACTGCATACCATGTGTGTTCTTTTGTGATTGGGTTATCTCACTAAGGATGATATTTTCAAGATCTGACCATTTGCCTAGGAATTTAGTGAATTCATTGTTTTTAATTGCAGAGTAGTATTCCATTGTGTAGATATACCACATCTTCTGAATCCATTCCTCCATTGAGGGACATCTGGGTTCTTTCCAGCTTCTGGCTATTATAAATAAGGCTGCTATGAACATAGTGGAGCATGTGTCCTTATTGCATGCAGGTAAAGCTTCTGGGTATATGCCCAGGAGTGGTATAGCCGGATCCTCCGGGAGTGTCATGCCCAGTTTTCTGAGGAACCGCCAGACTGCTTTCCAGAGTGGTTGTACCAGCTTGCAATTCCACCAGCAGTGGAGGAGTGTTCCTCTTTCTCCACATCCTCGCCAACAACTACTGTCTCCTGGGTTTTTGATCTTAGCCATCCTGACTGGTGTGAGATGGAATCTCAGGGTTGTTTTGATTTGCATTTCCCTAATGACTAAGGATGATGAACATCTCTTTAGGTGCTTTTCAGCCATTAGATATTCTTCAGGTGAGAACTCTTTGTTTAGCTCTGTACCCCATTTTTTAATAGGGTTACTTGCCTCTCTGGAGTTTAACATCTTGAGTTCTTTGTATATATTGGATATTAGCCCTCTGTCGGATGTAAGGTTGGTAAAGATCATTTCCCAGTTAGTTGGTTGCTGCTTTGTCTTTTTGACAGTGTCTTTTGCCTTGCAAAAACTTTGTAATTTAATGAGGTCCCATTTGTCTATTCTTGATCTTAGAGCATAAGCTATTGGAGTTCTGTTCAGGAAATTCTCCCCTGTGCCCATATGTTCAAGGTTCTTCCCTAGTTTCCCTTCTATTAGTTTCAGTGTGTCTGGTTTTATGTGGAGATCTTTGATCCACTTAGAATTGAGCTTAGTGCAAGGAGATAAGAATGGGTCAATTTGCATTCTTCTGCATGTTGACCTCCAGCTGAGCCAGCACCATTTGTTGAAAAGGCTATCTTTTTTCCACTGGATGGTTTTAGCTCCTTTGTCAAAGATCAAGTGACCATAGGAGTGTGGATTCATTTCTGGGTCTTCAATTCTGTTCCATTGATCTACATGTCTGTCACTGTACCAATACCATGCGGTTTTTAACACTATTGCTCTGTAGTACAGCTTGAGGTCCGGGATACTGATTCCCCCAGAGGTTCTTTTACTCTTGAGAATAGTTTTAGCTATTCTGGGTTTTCTGTTATTAACAGCAATTCAAAAATTCATCTAGAGAAAAACTTTACACGGTTAGGTAATGCTCTCGCTGTTGGAATTACTCAGCTTTTCCATATCACAGGAAACTGACCAGGGAAAATGTAAACAAAAGAACGTGGTTGTGTTTGCATAAGGTTTCATTTGTAAAAATAAGCAATCAATGACTTTACCTAAATTAGAACACCATTCTTATTGTTTACTTAAATCAAAGATTTATTAGAGATGAGCCTGTTTTAATTCTTTTTCTTTTAAAATGCTTTGCTGGTATCTTTCAGGAAATCATCATGACTCTTCCACTTAGAAATCAAAAGATGCCCTAACTGAATCAGAAAACAGTACCAAACTGTGCACACTTTCATCCTTTTGATATGAGAAGTATTGCCTGAGACATATGAATGGTCTATTGACAGCTAAATCATCCAATTGAATACAAAGTAAATGTTCTAATCAGCAATAGATTGTAATTTCTGAGACTTGAAAATAAACAAGCAGAGTTGAAATTGTATGAAAAATTACAGATACTTTTTCTTGAGATTTAAGAATCTGATTTCTCCCTTTGATCAAAAAAAAAAAAGAATCTGATTTCTTACCAAATATCAATAAATAATATCTTTGATTATTTTATCTCTAAATTCAAGCTGACTTAAAATATCTTTTAGCCCTCCAAACATCAGAAAAGTCCTTAACAGTAAAATGAAGTTATTTAACAAGGATATTTATTTTATGCATAAGTTAATATTGTAAGTTAGTAACAAGATATTTATCATGTATATTTTTCAATTGCTCTCATAATCGAAAAAAAATGATAGCTGCCTCCTTTCTGACTTCATATTTTCTGTGTACTGGAACCTGCATTTCTCAGATGTAGAAACTGTGGTAAAGAAACTTTTTGTAAGAAAGCCAGGAAAGGGTTTCAGAGACCAAAGCTACTGTAAACACTTTTTTCACTACCCCATTTCACTGATATTTGATAGTAAATTATGCAGCGGGAGCGGGTAGTAGGGTTTTGTACAGAGCCTAAGAACCAGCACTTTGGAATCCAATTAAGCACACCATCTATGGATCCCTCCCGTTTATTTCAGTTCTTCTGAAAGCACAAGAAAATCTACAACGGGAAAGTCACCATCAATTTGGACCAATTCCTACTGGAGGGCATTGCAGGATATCAGAGGGAGGACAGTTAAAGAAGACACTAAGAGGGAAACGTGCAACCTCAGCTCTGCTTGGAGAGCACAGCCTAAGAGAAAGATCCGCCCCTTTTTTGCAGGCTCCTCCTGCCCACTGACGTCATCACAACAGCTGTCCCTGGCAGCCAGCGCCCAGTGGCCTCCAGGCCCTGGTAAAACAGCAGAGCCTTTTTCCACTGAAATAAAAGGCCTGTGTCTGTGCCCCAAGCACTTTACCACATGCTCATTTTGGTTGAGAAAACAGATTTTTTTTTTTTTTAAAAAAAGAATCACAGGTTTTTCTGTACTTTTTTAGGGTGACTATTTCCTCAACATTGAATAAGACTTAAAAAAGTAGAATCTTGATGTATTACTTCATTCAAGGGATTAACTTTTTTTTCAAAAATTTCCGTAGACAATAGTTATCTCAAAAAGATGATAATGACTCCTGAAGAGCATTAGAAATATTTTCATGAGAATTCAGGACACAAATGTTTAAAGAAACTGGCAATGGTAGGATTGGGGAAAGAGTGCCTTCGGCAGAGTGCTTATAACTAACCTGAGGAACTGAGTCCCATCACCTGAATACTTGTAAGCACTCTGAGCCTGGCGAGGCATGTCTAAAATTCCAGCACTGGAAAGGATCAGATAAATAGAGGCCTTGGTCTCACCGTCCAACCAGCTTGGCCTAATCATGTGAATCTCAAGCTTGGGAAGCATTTCAAGGATATTAGTTTTGGTATGGGGGGAGGATGTAGGGGAGGATGTAATAGGAGTCTATAAGTGTGTGTGTCTGCATATGATTGTGTGTGTGTGTGTGTGTGTGTGTGTGTGTGTGTGTGTGTGTTAGACAGAAACCTTTGTATTTACTGCATTTCGGAATTTCACAGGTGTAGAAAGGTGGATCAAAAAAGGGCTAGGAGGGAAGAGTTACATGAATATACACACACAAATGCAAATATATAGGTTTTTTAACCTGAAAATCTAAATATTAACTTAAAAGTAGAGTTGTCAAAAATATCATGAAATAACCCTTAGGTTGCTTTTTTGAAAATAAATAAATAAATCTCTGAATACATTTGACCCTTTATTCCAATGTGACTGAAGGATATTTATTTTCTTATTTATTTACTGATTTATGGTAGATCAAGACAAACACCAGAGCAAATAGTGCGTTTGTTACAGGCACTTGAAGAGGAAGGGTCTTTCTTTCTCATGAGCACAGGGTTTTCCAGCTTTGTAAAGAGTTCTCAGACTATCAAAAGTAGGCCATCTACTTAGGAGCTGGTCAGCATCCCGAACATGACACTCCAGTGTATGTCACATAAGAACCAGACTACCTAATGTGATGGATCTCATAGCTGCACCCTTTAAGTACAGAGAACACAGCATTCTATTTTTTTCGGTTGATTCTGATTAAATGTATTTAGTTTTATGTCAACAACATCCATCAATACCCTTCATTATTAGAGAAAATAATGAGGAATTAAAAAGAAATTAAACTGACTTCTTTTACACTTGAAACCACAGTAAAATATGATATATTCTAATCCATTTAATGCATTATTAATAAAGTAACATATCTGAAACCTTACATGGTTTGCCATCCATTAAAACATTATAAGCATCTCTTATCCATTTTGATGATATAGATATACATATCGTCCGTCACATTATTCATTCTATGTGTGATCATTTATTCCAGTCCTTCCTCTCCTCCATCCAGACTCTATTCTACTGAAGGTAAAGCATTCTCTCTTGTTGTGTATCGTAGAGAAGTAAAGTTTGACATATGGAGACTACTCCACAAAATACAATATCAAGGAAATTTGAGTAGATGGGAGAGTTGACTTGGTAATAAAAGTTCCAGTTGGGAAGACAGGGTTCGAGAGGCAGCAAATACAGGATGGCTTGAGGTTGAGGCAGTAAGATCCACAGGACACACTGGAACCACTGCCCATGTTAGCTAGGGATCTCAGGTATACAGAGAATATGAACACGCTTTCTACATCTGGGTTACCAGACAGCAACTCTGCCATTTGCTAGGTAGACATTTTTTCCTCTGTCAAGTTTCTCTTGTGTAAACAGAACCAGTGTAGTGTCTATAAAGCATCTGACAGAGCATGACATGGGAGACTTGCTGTGCCTCTGTTGTCTGTCATCTCAATGGGACGGTTCAGACTAGTGTTTGCTCCCCTCAGTACTATTAATCTTCCATCTCACTACATCATAAAAGAAATGAAATAAATGCCTGAAAACCAAAGATGAGCATTCCCTGGGAAAGCTGTCCTTAACCTACAGAGACGTTTGACAGTGTCAAGGCAGCGCTCCCAGGAAGCCTCGAGGAACACAATGATTGGAATGAATTTGAATATAATATTAT
This sequence comes from Tokudaia tokunoshimensis, assembly GCA_036184795.1. Lineage (NCBI taxonomy): Eukaryota > Metazoa > Chordata > Mammalia > Rodentia > Muridae > Tokudaia > Tokudaia tokunoshimensis. The sequence continues at coordinate 73,380,727 of BTHU01000015.1, forward strand.
ACTTTTATTATTATATAATAAGAAAATACGATTTGATACAAGTATAAGTAATAATAATATATAAAACAAAGTATTGAATGTGCATTTGCTGTGAAAACATAGCTACTTATTCATCGTGAATTCTGAGTATTCTGTGCTCGGCACGTTTTTCTGCATCATTGAGGAATTCTTTTTAAATGTATGTGGACACACATGTACATGTACATATATAGAGGGCCACATGTATGTGTATGTATGTGTGGATACATGTGGATGTGTAAGCCTAAGGCTGATGTTGGCTGTCTCACTCCATTTTACCCATTGAGCATGATCTCTTACTGAACCCAGAGCAACATAGGCTCTGTTAGTCTACTTATCAGGCTTGCCCAGAACTCTCTGCTCTCTGCATCCTGAAAGCTGTGGTCAGCACAGTGGGAAAACTCTTACATAGGTGGTGGGAATCTGAAACCTGAACTTCTTGTGCAACTAGCACTTTATCTACTGAACCATTCCCCTACACTGGTATTTTTTTTTCAGATTTCCATCTATCTATCTATCTATCTATCTATCTATCTATCTATCTATCTATCTATCTATCTATCTATCTATCGTGTGTGTGTGTGTGTGTGTTTGTGTGTGTGTGTGAAATGTATATGGGTACCCACAGAGACCTGATGATGTTGGAAACCCTGAATCCAAAGTTGCAGTTGTTTGTGAACTAACTGACATGGATTCTGAGAACTGAACTCAGGAAGCCTAGAAGATCAGGAAGTGCTTTTAATCACTCACCCAGTAACGTGCTTAATAGAAATTTATGCTTGACACATTTAGCAGGCTGATTTGATTTGCTTGTCCTGGTGGCATGTGTCTCCAATCACAATTTTATGTATAGATTTTTTTGAAGTCACTATTAACTTTTCTCTATTAAAAATGAGCAAGATAACTGTGTTTCAATTTATTTTCCTATTTATTTCCAACAAATAAGAAAGAAAGTTTTCAGAACCCATTTCCTCCTATTTGTTTGTCTCATCCAGCTGTAACATTCAGGGGCAGGGGTGGAGCTTAGTTTTCCTGTAACTTTGTGAACCATGTTAGGTTGATATCTATGGGAGGCCTATCCTTTTCTAAAGAGAAATGGAGACAAAGTGGATGAGGGAAGGAAGATGGCAGAGGAGGGACAGGGAGGAGAGAAGGGAGAGGAAACTATGGTTGGGATGTTATATATGAGAGAAATGAGTATTTTTTTTAAAAACAAGTATTTGGAAAGTAGGACAAACTAAACACATAAATCAACGCATCACAGATCAATATCTAAATTACTGCCTATAGTCCCCTCTCCCGGCCCATATTTGCTTTAGGCAAGTTGGTTTCTGCAGGATGCTAACCTAGCTTTCCAAAAGTTTACTCTAGAATACAGTCTAGTAGGCAGTCCCTTGCTTGAGCCGTGTTATATCTGTAGAAATTGTTGCAAGCTCCTGTCAGCTTCTGATGAAGAAAGGAACTGGTGTTGTTTTTCTCAGAGCTCATTTGGAGCATCAGCATAATCCTATCCTTGGAAGGTTTCAGTTCTCCCTGCATTGAAACCTCCTTGGGGAAACATCTAAGAAAACCTAGTTCTTCAGTTCAGATATTGATGTTGATCTGCTCCACTGAGTGTAATGCAAGCCCCACTCTCATTTCATGGTGATTCTATAAAGGGAACAGACAGTTGAAAGTAACAGATCTTTCAGAACGCACTACTATGAATACTGACAGATTCTATTGCAGGGGGGCATGTCACATGAGTCTCTTCTCATATGAAGCAAAGGGAGCCAAGTTCTAGGCCAGAGGCAAACAATGCTAGACCTTAATCTTTAATGAGTATTTTTCTTTCTTCCTCTAATGATCTCTCATTTTAAATGAACAAATGGGATAAATAAATCCATCTCCATGAGTTATTTTACACAAATTCCCAACCAAATCAACCAAATTAGTTATTAAGTGAAAAACAAAGTACTGTATAGTTATGTAATAGTCCAAGTAACTTGCTCTGTTGAAGTCTAATACTTTCGTATGTCAAAGATCTGTTGTTTGTGTTTCATGGGTTTGGTCTCTAAGCTTTTTGAAAGTACACATTCTACGGCTTTGTAAACAGTCCCATTTTTCAGAGAACATAATATCTTTTACTTTTACACTATATATCCAAACACATAAAATTATTATTTATTTCTGTTGTAAGAACACCTTAATGTTTAACCAAGGGACTCTTAAAAGTACAAACGATGAAAAAAAAGCCTGGATTTGTTTTAATAAATTGATTTTTCTCTTCACTCAAGCTCCTTTTGCCTGAGTCTTTGGCTTGAAGCATTCCTCCAGAGTGACTTATCCCAGCTGCTTGGTGGGTGAAGCAAAGGACAGCGGTTACCTCATAGGAAAAATCCATTGTACATACACTAAGGTGTTAGTTCTCACAAAGATCCCAGTTCAGAAAAATAAAGTGAATAAGGAAAAGTTATCCGAGGGAGGAAAATCCAGCTTATACTTGCATTCAAATCTGCTGCTAAATGTTCTGAGTGTGTGGCAGCAGTATGGGTGAGGTGAGTCGTTATGAGTTGAGTTCTAATCCCATTTATCTTTTGTCATCTCACCTGTCTTGATAGCATTCCAAATATTCATCTATAAAATAGTGCAATATTTGTCTTTCCTAACTCATCATGCAGATAGAAGAGGAAAAGCAGATGTGAGTTTCCCTAGAGTAATATCTAAAATAGTGCAGATATTAATGCTAATTCTCCTTGGCCTTTGGATGGGTGAAAAGCCCCTCAGACCTGCCTTGGAAGGAAGAAGTTCTTTCTCCAAAGGCTAAAACTCTCCAAGAAAATGACTCATTCTAAGTTTTTACATCTGAGATGTAACCTGCTCTCAGCTACAACAGAAAAACCAAACACCAGCTACATTTTACTAGCAGAAGGAGAAGTTTAAACTTTATTAGTTTCAAGAATACTAAGTTTTAATCCTCTCTCACACACAGGCATGCTGGAATGTTTCCAGGAACATTCTCTTAATGCCCACATGAACAGCCCCCACCCTATATTCTTCTTCATCTTGAAAAATCTGCGTTGATCCTTTCTTCTTCTAGCTTAACTATTCCCTTCTGCCAACTTCTATAAACTGTGCTATCATCTTCATTCTTAACCAATTTTCATTGACACCATCGGTCTCCTAGGTTCAAGTAGTGGTTTTAACTTTTCTTATTATTATAAGAAACAGAGATCCACAAAATTTGTCAGTATTGTTGCCTGTGCAAATATGGATGATACAGAGAGTTGTTATTTAAAATTATGAAACAAGCAACTAAAACCTGACAAATTAGAAATTAAGACTGATCCAATCGCTTCAACATCATAACGCGATAAAAATATTAGTAATGACCACTATTTGGTTGATTTGTCTTAGGGAACATTACTTGATGATTGCCTAAATTGCCAGGAAGTATTAATTCAACCAACAAGATGCTACTTGAGAGTGCCATAAAGAATATGGATTGCATCCAAAGGTGAAAAGGGAGAAACTTCGAGATAATAGCATGGCTTCTGAAGGAGAGCAATGGTATGATTTACTCTGGTTGTTCTCTGTGGAGCATGATGTCATGACTTCAGCACAGCCTAATGTACACAAAAACATTTAGTTTTCTAAATTTAGAAAGGCTCTATTGGTTTGGTATGAAACATGAGGTCATTACTCTCCTTGGAGCATTTTGAAAGCTTCCAACCACTTCTGAGCACTCCAGAAGATTTGCCCCGTCAATTATTTGTCTTTTAATACCTACACACCTTTCCATATTATATACGCTTTAATATAAGGATAAGTATATTTAAGTAGAACGTGATATTTGCTTGAGGACAACTGAAATTTATTTTCACGTGAGTGGAAGGAATGCTAATTCTAGGTAAGGCTTGTCTCAATTCAACCCATGCAATTCTTACTATAGAAAAGCTATGAAAGCATTTGACACATTATAATTTCCTTAGAATACTAAAAACGTGTTATTATCTTGACTAATGTAGCACTTATGAATTAGGTCATTGAGGAAGTTGCTTAGAAATCTACTCTTGTTTTCTTGCTGTCGTTTAATTCTTTATTATTTCCTGGGTCACACAGAGACCAGAAGAATTGCTCTGTAGCTATCCGAAAGCCTGCTGTATAATGCTACAAACATATAAACTCCTTAGAAGGGCTACAACGGTAAAATCAGTTTCCAGCAAATGTAGGCCGACATTAAGATTGATTTGTCATTCATAAGATCTAGTCACATAACAAGTGATTTGTAGTTATTTCTGGAATTATTCAATGAGTTTCCATATTTAAATTATAACTCTGAAGAATGTACATTTTTATTTTATTTATTTTTCTCTCATGTATTACACTCCAAATGCTGTTTCCCCTTCCTCCTCCTCTCCTGGTTCCACACCCATCCACTCTTTCTCCCTTTCTTTTTCAGAAGCTGGCTAACTCTGGACGTGATTATGTGATCCTTCTTCAAAAGAATAAGGTAAACAAACAATTCAGGAAGATTCACTGCTCTGAGTGCAGTGGGACCTCTAGGATGGGTCAGGATATGGTGACTTCATAGGAGCAGACCAACTAGGAGTCTGCTCCAGCAGAAAGGACAGGGCGGAAAGGGCTGAAGGGGAGTAGTATTCGGGGGACAGGGATTTTGGTGGGTGATAGGTCATGAGTCCATCAGGATATAGAAAATGTGGTTAATTTACACAATGGAATACTACTCAGCTATTAAGAATGAGGACATCCGAGTTTGGCAAGCAAATGGATGGAACTAGAAAATATCATCCTGAGTGAAGGAACTCAGACCCTAAAGGACATGCATGGTATGTACTCACTAATAAGTATATATTAGCCAAAAAAGAAAAAAAGAAAGGAAGGAAGAAAGAAAGAAAGAAAGAAAGAAAGAAAGAAAGAAAGAAAGAAAGAAAGAAAAGTACAGAATATCCAAGATACAGTCCACAGAACTAAAAAACAGTCAACAAGCTGAATGGCCCTTGTAAGAACTCTTCAGTTCCATTCGGGAGGGAGAAGAAAGCAATCACAGTTGGTAACGGTGGGAGGGACCCGGGAGGGAAAGTGGATGGGTGGTTAGCTGGGGGGGGAGTGGGGGGGACCTGATCTAGTATTGGGTGAGGGAAAAGGACTGAAGCCCTGAGGGCCAGCAGAAAGAATGGAAACGGGCGACCTTGGGAGGTAGGAGATTGAGGGGACCCTCCAGAATGCACCAGAGACCTGGGAGGTGAGAGACCTTCAGAACTCAAAGGGAGGGACCTTAAATGAAATGCCTGACAGTAGGGAGAGGGAACTTAAAGAGTCCACCTTCAGCAAGAAGACAGGGCATCAAATGAGGAGGGGTTGCTATCCCACAGTCAAACACTCTGGCCCATAATTCTTCCTGTCTGAAAGAACTGTAGGGTTGGAAATGGAAAGGAATCTCAGGAAAAGAAGGCCCAGTGTCAGGCCCAAAGTGGGATCCAGCTCAAGGGAGTCCCAAGGTCTGACACTATTGCTAAGGCTATGGAACACACAAAAAGCAACCTATAGTGACTGCATTTTGGGAGCCCCAACAAGTAGCTAAAAGAGTCAGATGTAGATATTTGCACTCAACCAATGGACAGAAGCTGCTTACCCTTGTGATTAAATTAGGGAAAGGATGGAAGAAGCTGAAGAGGAGGGTTACCCTGTAGGAGAACCAGCAGTCTCAATTAACCTGGACCCCCGAGATCTCACAAACACTGGACCACCAACCAGGCAGCATATACCAGCAGATATAAGACTCCCAACACATATACAGCAGAGGACTGCCAGGTCAGGTTTAATCAGAGAGGATGCACCTAACCCTCAAGAGACTGGAGGCTTCAGAAAGTTTAGAGGTCTGGTTGGGTGGGGGGTGAGGGGAATGTTCTCTTGGAGACAGGAGGTGTGGAGGAGGTATAGGATATGGAATAGTCAGAGGGTGGACAGGGGTGGGGGGTGGGAATAAAATCTGGAGTATAAATAAATAAAAGACCCATAAAAGGAAGATTCACAATAGCAACATCAGACCTTTATATGAATACACACATAGAGACAGACACATATAAAAGTATCTTTTATTTGCCTGATTGTTGTCTAGGAGGCTTATACTAAATAAGTTCCCTCATTCTATTTTCTTCTAAATTCTGACTGGCTGGTTCAACTCAGCTGTACTGGCTCAAACTCCTCTCAAAGCTAATTGATTCAATCTGTCTTTTCTTAGATTCTCACTGAATTGCTCTGCTTGGCCACAAACTAACCTCTGGCAAGTTGTTCTAATCTTCTGGCATCTTCTTATTCACTGGCTCCAACTGCCTCTGCTGATATGCACGGTACTTCAGGAACTCATGAACAATTTCAACTCTACTGCACTACACTCACTGCACTGACTCCCAACTGACTCAACTTCCAACTTATGACTTCTCTTGCTGTTCCTGCTCTGTTCTTAAATACCTTTTCGAGGGTTGGACATATAATATCTCTGACTCACTCTGTCAAATGTTTCTCTGATTGTAACTTTGTCTGCCCCTCAATTAGATATTATTGTTTAGGATTAAAGGTATATCTACATTCCATCCAGATCACAGAGATCAGAAGGTCTTTAAATGTGATCAGAGCAGCCATGTTGCTCGATTAAAATTCTTCTGCACACACACACACACACACACAGTGTCAAAATGCTTGACATATGAAAAGAGCAAGAAAGAAAAACAATGGGGAAATAGTCATCTGTATCTTATAAGGCAGGCAGCAAACAGGCAGGCAGCAGGTAGGCAGGCAGGCAGCAGACAGGCAGCAGGCACCAGGCAGACAGGTAGGCAGCAGACAGGCAGCATGCAGACAGGTAGACAGGCAAGCAGGCAGGCAGCAGACAGGCAGGCAGCAGACAGGCAGCAGGCAGCAGGCAGCAGGCAGCAGGCAGCAGGCAACCAGGTTTCTCTACAACCATTTCCTCCTAGTAGGTTTTATGTTACTGAAATTAACCATACATGGTTTTACAATTTCAGCTCTTCTCCTTCAAATCCATTGTCATAAAGTCAAAGTCACAATCTGGCCTTTCTTTCTTCTCAGTATCACAGAGAGTTGGAAGCTTGCAAAGTATGTTTAATATACTGCCCTGCAAATGATGATTAAATTGTCCTCTTAGAGACACATTTGAGAAAGTCCACATGTAAGGAAGGAATGCGCTGTTACAGTTGCATCTTTGGCAGGACAGGAGTTGTGTCCTGGAATCATTGTTGAGTGAAGTAGTAGTTAGATATCATTCCAATTTGGCAGACAGGAGGATGTTGACAGAAACTTCAGTGGTTATAAATTTAGCTCAGAGTTAAAGTTCTAACTGGGCCGTCTTTGCTCCTGCAACTGAGCAGGCAGGTACAGCCAGGAACCCAGGGAACAACTGAATGCCAGAACAGATGGTGCAGGGTTTGCCAGGGCCCTATCTGTACCCAGGAGCTGAGCAATGCCACAGCACTCAGTGCCAGGGAAAAGCCGGTCATCCAGGGGTGCTGAGACAGGCTTGCAGACACACAGGAGGGACAACCACCAGACAGAGACAGCATGACCAACTAACACCAGAGATAACCAAATGGCAAAAAGGCAAACGTAGGAACATTTCCAACAGAAATCAAGGCAACATGGCACAATCTGAACCCAATTCTCCAACAATAGCAAGTCCTGGATACCCCAACACACCAGGAAAGCAAGATTTGGATTTAAAATCACAGTTCTTTCCCAGTTCCCCCCTCCCCAAAAGTCCCATAAGCCCTCTTCCCTCCCCCTGTTCCCCATTCAAGCCCCTCCTGCTTCTCACCGGGAAAGGGAAAATCATTGGGAATGTAAATAAAAAAAATATAGAAAATAAAAAAATATATAGATAATAAAAAAATAAATAAAATCACAGTTCATGATGCTGAGAGAGGGTTTCAAGAAGGACATAAATAACTCCCTTAAAGAAATAGAGGAGAACAAAGTAAACAGATAGAAGCTCTTAAAGAATTACAGGAAAGCACAATCAAACAGGTGAAGGAATTGAATAAAACCATCCAGGATCTAAAAATAGAGGCAAAAACAATAAAAAAATCACAAAGGGAAACAACTCGGGACATAGAAAATCTAGGAAAGAAGTCAGGAGTCATGGATTCAAGCATCAACAACAGAATACAAGAGATAAAAGAGAGAATCTCAGATGTAGAAGATACCATAGAACACATTGATACAACAGTCAAAGAAAATGAAAAATGCAAAAAGCTCCTGAACCAAAACATCCAGGAAATCCAGGACAAAGTGAGAAGACCAAACCTAAGGATTATAGGTATAGAAAGAGAGTGAAGACTTCCAACTTAAAGGGCCAGTAAATGTCTTCAATAAAATTATAGAAGAAAACTTCCCTAGCCTAAAGAAAGAGATGCTCATGAACATACAAGAAGCCTACAGAACTCCAAATAGATTGGACCAGAAAAGAAATTCCTCCTGTCACATAATAATTAAAACACCAAATGCACTAAACAAAGAAAGAATGCTAAAGGCAGTAAGGGAAGAAGGTCAAGTAACATATAAAGGCAGGTCTATCAGAATTACACCAGACTTCTCACCAGAAATGATGAAAGCCAGAAAAGCCTGGTCAGATGTCATACAGACCTTAAGGGAACACAAATGCCAACCCAGGCTGCTATACCCAGCAAATCTCTCAACTACCATAGATGGAGAAACCAAGGTATTCCATGACAAAAAACAAATTTACACAATATCTTTCCACAAATCCAGCCCTACAAAGGATAACGAGCCAAAAAGAAGAGAGTCACACAAGCATAACTCCAAACAAAAATAACAAAAATAACAGGAAGCAACAATCACTTCTCCTTAATATCTCTTAATATCAGTGGACTCCATTCTCCAATAAGCAGGACCCAACATTTTGCTGCATACAGGAAACCCACTTCAGGCACAAAGACAGACACTAACTCAGAATAAAAGGCCGGAAAACAATTTTCCAAGCAAATGATCCCAAGAAACAAGCTGGTGTGGCCATCCTAATATTGAATAAAATGGACTTTCAACCTAAAGTAATCAAAAAAGATAAGGAAAGACACTTAATACTCCTCAAAGGAAAAATCTACCAAGATGAACTCTCAATTCTGAACATATATTCTCCAAATAAATGGTACCAACATTCATAAAAGAAACTAATAAAGCTCAAAGAGCACATTCCACCTCACACAATAATAATGAGAAACTTCAACACCACACTCTTGTCAATGGACAGATTAGGGACACACAAACTAACAGAGAAACAGTGAAACTAACACAAGTTATAAATCAAATGGATTTAACAGACATCTATAAACATTTTATCCTGAAACCAAAGAATATACCTTCTTCTCAACACCTCGTGGTACCTTTTCAAAAACTGACTATATACTCAGTCACAAAACAGACCTCAGCAGATATAACTAGACTGAAATAATTCCATGCACCTTATCAGATCACCATGTACTGAGGCTGGTCTTCAATAACATCAAAAACAACAGAAAACCCACATACACATGGTAACTGAACAACACTCTATTCAATGATAACTTGGTCATGGAACAAATAAATAAAGAAACTAAAGACTTTTTAGAATTTAATGAAAAGGAAAGCACAACATACCCAAACTTATGGAACACAATGAATGCAGTGCTAAGAGGAAACTCATAGCTCTGAGTGCCTCAAAAAACAAACAAACAAACAGACAAACAAAAAAACCAAAAACAAAGCAAAAACAAAACAAAAAACAAAAAACTGGAAAGAGCGTACACTAACAGCTTGAGAGCACAGCTGAAAGCCCTGGAACAAAAAGGAAAAAAAAATACGCCCAAGAGGAGTAGATGGCAAAAAATAATCAAATGGATAATTTTCTAGACAGATACCAGGTAAGTTAAATCAGGATCAGATAAATGATCTAAACAATCCGATAACCCCTAAAGAAAGATAAGTAGTCTTTAATAGTATCCCACCCAAAAAAAGACCAGGAGCAGATGGGGTCAATGCAGAGTTCTGCCAGACCTTCAAAAAAGACTTAACACCAACTCTTCAAATTATTCCACCAAATAGAAACAGAAGGAACACTACCCAACTTATTTTATGAAGCCACAATTTTGCTGATACCAAAACCACACAAAGATCCAACAAAGAAAGAGAAATTTAGACCAACATCCATTATGAATATCGATGCAAAAATATTCAATAAAATTCTTGACAACTGAATCCAAGAACACATCAAAATGATCATCCATGATGATCAAGTAGGCTTCATCCCAGGGATGCAGGGATTGTTCAATATATGGAAATCCATCAATGTAATCACCTATATAACCAAACCCAAAGAAAAAAACACATGATCATTTCATTAGATGCTGAGAAATCATTTGACAAAATCCAACACCTTTTCATAATAAAATTCTTGGAAAGTTCAGGAATTCAAGGCCCATATCTTTAAACATAGTAAAAGCAATATACAGCAAACTAGTAGCCAACATTAAACTAAATGGAGAGAAACTTGAAGCAATCCCACTAAAATCAGGGACTAGACAAGGCTGTCCACTCTCTCCCTACCTGTTCAATATAGTACTCAAAGTCCTAGCCAGAGCAATTAGACAACAAAGTTGGTCAAAGAATTCAAATTGGAAAGGAAGAAGTCAGAGTATCACTATTTGCAGATGATATGATAATATACATAAGTAACCCCAAAAATTCTACCAGAGAACTCCCAAACCTGATAAACAGCTTCAGAAATGTGGTTGGATATAAAATTAACTCCAACTAATCAGTAGCCTTCCTATACGCAAAGGATAAAGAGGCTGAGAAACAAATTAGGGAAATGACACCCTTTACAATAGTCACAAATGATATAAAACACCTTGGTGTGACTCTAACCAAGCAAGTGAAAGATCTGTATGATAAGAAATTCAATCTCTGAAGAAAGAAATTGAAGATCTCAGAAGATGTAAAGATCTCCCATGCTCATGGATTGGCAGGGCTAATATAGAAACAATGGCCATCTTGCCTAAAACAATTTATAGATTCAATGTAATCCTCATCAAAATTCCAACTCAATTCTTCATAGAGTTAGAGCAATTTCCAAATTTATCTGGAATAACAAAAAACCCAGGATAGTGAAAACTATTCTCAACAATAAAAGAACTTCTGGTGGAATCACCATCCCTGACCTCAAGCTCTACTACAGAGCAATAGTGATAAAAACTGTATTGTATTGGTACAAAGACAGGCAGGAAGATTAATGGAATAGAACTGAAGACCCAGAAATGAACCCACACACCTATGGTCACTTGATCTTTGAAAAAGGAGCTAAAACCATTCAGTGGAAAAAGACAGCATTTTCCACAAATGGTACTGGGTCAACTGACAGTCAATATGTAGAAGGATGCAAATTGATCCATTATTATCTCCCTGTACACAGCTCAAGTCCAAATGTAAAAAGGACCTCCACAGCAAACCAGAGTCACTGAATCTAATAGAAGAGAAAGTGGGAGAGAACCTGGAGCACATGGACTCAGGGGAACATTTCCTGAATAGAACCCCAATAGGTTATGCTCTAAGATCAAGAATTGACAAATGGGACCTCATAAAATTGCAAAGCTTCTGTAAGGCAAAGGACACTGTCAATAGGACAAAACAGCAACCAACAGATTGGGAAATGATCTTTACCAATCCTATATCTGATACAGGACTAATATCAAATATATACAGAGAACTCAAAAAGTTAGACTCCAGAGAACCAAATCACCTATTAAGAAATGGAGTACAGAACTCAACTGAGAAATGCTGGATGGCTGAGAAATACCTAAAGAAATTTTCAATATCCTTAATCATCAGGGAAATGCAAATAAAAACAATCCTGAGATTCCACCTCACATCAGTCAGAATGGCCAGGATCAAAAACTCAGTGAACAGTAAATGCTGGAGAGGATGTGGAGAAAGAACACTCCTCCATTGCTGGTGGAATTGCAAGCTGGTAAAAACACTCTGGAAATCAGTTTGGTGGTTTCTCAGAAAATCAGACATAGCACTACCTGAGGACCCAGCTATACCACTCCTGGGCATATACCCAGAAAATACTCCAACATGTAGTAAGGACACATGCTCCACTATGTTTATAGCACCATTATTTATAATAGCCAGAAGCTGGAAAGAACCCAAATGTCCCTCAACAGAAGAATGGATACAGAATATGCGGTACATTTACACAATGGAGTACTACTCAACTATTAAAAACAATGGATTCATGAAATTCTTAGGCAAATGAATGGAGCTAGAAAATATCATCCTGAGTGATGTAACCCAATCAAAAAAGAACACATATGGTATGCACTCGCTGATAAGTGGATATTAGCCCAAAAGCTCAGAACACCCAAGATACAACTCACAGACCGCATGATTCTCAAGAAGGAAGACGAAAGTGTGGATACTTTGAACCTTATTAGATAGTGGATCAAAATACCCATGGCTCCCAGCTAACTAATAGAATGAATATATGGTCCCCAATGGAGCAGTTAGAGTAAGGACCCAAGGAGCTGAAGAGGTTTGCAGCCCTGTAGGTGGAACAATAATGTGTACCAGCTAGTATCCCCAGAGTTCCCAGGGACTAAACCACCAACCGATGAGTACACATGGAGGGACCCATGGCTCCAACTACTTAAGTAGCAGAAGATGACCATTTCAGACATCAATGAGAGGAGAAACCTTGGGTACTGTGAAGGCTCGATTCCCCAGAATAGGGAATGCAAGTCAGGAAATTGGGGATGGGTGAGCAGGGAGAGGGGAGATGGGTTAGGGGATTTTTGGAGGGGAAATGTGGAAAGGGTATATATCATTTGAAATGTAAATAAAGCAAATATTAAAGAAAAAGTCCTAACTGGAATGATGGAGAGCAACTTCCTAACTCATAAGTAAAGACCACTTAAAAAAAAAAGAAACTTTTTTTATTATTATTTATTTCTGTTTATGAAAGTATGTGCCTGTTTGTCTATATGTGCACCATATGTATTGGGATAACTATAGAAACCAGTTCAGTGTGTGTGATGCATGGACATGTTGTTACTCATAATTGTGAACCATTCTTTGTAGATGCTGGAAACAATATCTGAATCCTTTACAAGAGCATCTAGTTCTGATAACCACAAAGCCGTCTCTCTAGCTTCAAGTTAAAGACTTAGCAGTTATTTTCTTCATCAACCCTTCTGCCACCATTCTAACTCAATAGCTAGATAAAATACCTTCCCTTTAAGCATCCAGAATGGTGGAGCATACAGACAGTGAACTATTGGAATGAGCAGAACTTTGTTCTACTTAATAACTAGTAAAATATTATATTAAAAAGTGTTCTGAGTATGAATGGGAATTTTATCTCTACTGAAAAGCAATCTCTTAACATTTAAAATGAAAATTTACCTTTCTTCCCAGTCACTAAATTTCAACACTGAACTACTAAAGGATAAATGCTGATTTTTTCCAACAATTCCTTTCCTAAGTTTATTATTTATTATGTCAACACCATTGTTTTCCTGGTCACTGGTGATGGCTACTCTTGACTTGACTACATCTGGATTCAACTAAACCCAAGCATCTTGGTAGGCCTGGTAGGGAATTGCTTGGTTGGACCATTTGAAGTTGGAAGAAACAGCTTAAGTCTGGCCTACACCCTTTGGTGGAAGCCTACATAAAAGAATATGTGAAAGAGACGCATCTGCTTTGGGTTTCTTGCCCTCACTTTCCCTGTCAAGTTCATCTAGCGTATTGTTAAGGCAGTCCTTCCCTATCTAGAATCTACTTCTTTAGGACTCCAACTGGAGACCAGCTGAGATATTCAGCCTTATGGACTGAAGAACTCTTAAAGTTTTGACTATCCATCAAGAGATATAAGTTGTTGCATTAGCCAGACCACAGCCTATGAGTCACACTAGTAAATCCCGCACCCTTTTTTTTTTGACAGATGAGTCTTTTAATAGAAAAACAAAACAACTCCCACTACCAAAATATCAAAAGCCACATGTGGAACAGTAGTAGCACACAGTTGTTTTAGTCCAGACAGCTCCGAGTTTCAGTTCTTCCTCTTTTCATTCATTCAATCAGTTCTGCTTCTCTAGGGAACCCTGACCAGTCCCCCATCTCTAGGACTATGTAAGGATTGCTTCCTCTGCTGTTGGTCAAACTTCTACTTCCTCTGCTTCTACTACGTGTGGACTATTTTATCTTCGCTGATTTTCATACACCTTTATGCCAGCATATTCTATTAACTTTGAGCCTGAAAATATTCTTCATTAACCTACATCAGCATCCCAACTCTTCCACCTTCTTCAGTCACTACCAAATTGCAAGAAAAAATAACTTCATGCCCTTACACTAAATCTTCCAAGTCCTAGTCCTCATTTGGTCTTCAATCTGCCAAGTGTTCATGAAGCCTCAGATGGCAAGCACCATCTGATATTTAATATTTAAACCAAGTCCTACTGACAGTGGAGGCTTACAGTATACATTGGCAATAATTCTTGGACTAACTTCAGTTTTGTTTTGTTATGTGTGCTGATGATTAAAAACAGCACCTACCTACTGCTACACTACAAATTTCAGCCTTTATTTTTATTTATTATTATAAAACAGAGTCTCACTAATGTTTCCCAGACTCAACTCTAATTCACTCTGTAGCTCAAGCTGATCTTGAACTCTTGCTCTTTTGTTTCTGAGATTCCAAATAGCTGGGATTATAGAAAATGCCAAGAAACCTAACTGAATCCTATATTTGCATTTCTTTACATGCAAGTATTTCTAGAGCCACCTGACAAATATTGACTTTTCTAGAATAGTCAGAAATGAATCCTCATCGCATTTCTGTTTATTCTTCTATCACAATGGCTGCATCTATTTCCTTATATACTGTGAAAAGCAGCAGTAATATAATAAACTGACATGAAACGATTTACTAGATAAATCAACAATAATTTTACTTTGGTCTTTGCATTTCTTATACATTAGAAAGGTATTGATTAAAAATTACAACATTTAGATGCTTTAATGCATTCAACCCTATCGTATATGAAACACAACTATGGTTCAGGTCTTAGATTCTGGGAACGGTCCTATTCTAAAGGACTTGTTGCTAGTTCATGGTACAACTGAGTGCTGGTAGCATCTTTGGAAGAAGATACCTGATAGAATGAAGTTGAGTCCTCAGAGTTGTACCCTTACAAAGGATCATGGCCCTTCATTCTCTTCAATTTCAGGATACAACACGGTGCATAGTATTTTTCTTCTGTATGCACCCCAGCATGATGTTTGGTTTCACTATAGATCCAAAAATATCAAAAACCAGTACAGCACAGACTAAAACAAGGTGGCAAAAATAAATCTTTCACTTTGTTGTCTTCCTTAGTTATTTGTCATGATAATGAAATAATGGTTAACAAATTATTATGTATTAAGAGCATTAATAATCCCAAGTCTCATAAAACTACCCTATTTACTGAAATGTTTTACAAAGTATGCATCATTGATGTGGCAAGAAAAAGTAAACTGTAACAAAAAATAGGTCACAAAAGATGTTTACATGGTCACATGATCTAAGCCACTTTGGGAATAAACATAAATGTTCCAGTTTCTTGAATGTCAGACTGTCCTCTTACTCAGAGTAATTAGGTCAAGTTGTTGCTGTGGGTCTAATGTCTACATCATGACTAAAGTCCTTACAGACAATGCTGAAAGTACAACTTATATTAAGATTTTGACTGCTTTTATTCAGCTGCATATGAGAAATTTATGACAAAAAATGTGTATTTTTGTTTTAGTATTTTATATATATATATATCTTCATTTTATGCAAGTGTACATTATTTAGTGATAAATTGTCTTAAATATATATAAAAGAAATACATTTATAATTCAAAACTGAATATTTGATTCTTTACTTATAAGATTTAGGAATTTAAGCAGAATTCCATGCATTCTTTTCAGAACACATGAAGAAGTATTGTGTCTAGGTTGTTAAATATCTAAATGTGCTACCAATTAATCCAAGGCTCACCTTTATCTGAAGCAAATCATTTTGTTTGAATAAAATAGTTTATTCCAATGGACAATGACCAACTATTATATCTTATGCTCCAAGCATATAATATTTTATTATACAGAAATTACTTAGATTTTTCCATTTTTCTTTCTGTGAATAAGTATGTGGAAAAATAAATGTGTGGAATGCTGGGCATAGTAAACATGAGATGTGACTTTCCCCAGGGAGAAGCACATGACTTAGTTGTTCAGTACCAAAGTATCAGACTTGAAAACATACATATAGGTAACAGTATATGGACTGAACAGGTTAAATTTAGGAAAATATATATATATATATATTGAAAATGGGTCATAATTTGAAGAAGAGCAAGGAGGGGTATATGGGAGAGTTTAAAGAGAAAAAAGGAAGGAATAAATGTAACTAAATTATAATCTCAGAAATAAAATATAAAAATTTGTGGATCCCTAGATAGTCAATGTTTTAAAAAATTGTAAATGTTATCATTTTATTGATTAAATTCTCCATGGGTATATTTTTCCTTTTAGTTTAGAATATTTATCTTTAATATTTTGAGTATAGTAACACCTAAAATGTTTCTAAATCTGATAAAACGTTAGCAACAACTGTCATAATTTCCAACTTTTTTAAAGCTCAAATAATGCATCAGAAGACTCATGTATTATCATACCTATACCTGCAGATGTCATAGCTTACATAATCAGGCAGTATACAATAATTTTCATTTTCCATGGAGAAGAAACTCAAAATAAAATTATTTTCATTTGTTTCTGTGGATTATTCTAATGAATTTAAATACTAAATAAATACTAATAAATGCTGAGAAAATAACATCGGAAAGAACCATTCATTATCTGTTGTTTGATTTTTGCTTAAAATCTCTAACTAAATTTATTTATTTTGTGATATGTGTGTATGCACATATGCTATATATAAGTATGCACATGTGCATCATGGCTAATGTGTGGAGGTCAGAGGATAACTTAACTCTTTCTACTGTATAGTTTTTGGAAATATAACTATGGTTACTAGACCTTGTGGCTAATGCTATTAGCTAAGTGATTTTCAACCATCTTATGGCTCAAACCCTTTAATAAAGTTTCTCATGTTGTGGTGACCTCCAACCATAAAATTATTTTTGTTGCTACTTCATAACTGTCATCTTGCTAGCTACAAATAGCAATATAAATATCTGTATAAATATAAAGTATGTGGGAGTCACGACCACAGGTTGAGAGCTACTGAGCGAAGTAATCCATATATTGTTTTCTGACACTCATGCAGTAACATCTTGTTTTGATGGTGTCCCTTCTTGTTCCTGTTGTGGGGAGGTGGGTTGCCAGCTGAGAGGCTTGGGGGAATTATTGAACAATTATGGTTAAAGGTTGAAAATAAAATTTTGTTTGTAAATGTTTTCACATTAAAATTAATCACCTATCAGTAACAAAGTAGACCTAAACCCAAGACTATTTTTATTCTTAATGTTTTATTTTCCTGAAGTCTTTTTCACATGACACCATATACTATGAAAATTATATAATTGTGTTCTTTCTCAAGGATGTTGGAGGACCCATGAGGAAATACGAGAAAGGTATTTTCAGTGTTGAAAAAATCTATTTCAAAACCTTTATGAAAATTTTCAATTAACACATGATATTAAAATAAGTGACTAAAAATATTTTAAATGCTTCTGTTCAATTTTAAGCTTAAAAGTTAAATATGCATTGACTATAAAGCTTATTTTGGCTTAGAAATTGGTGACAGTTATTGCATGTAAAAATCATGTTTTGTTCAGTTAGTTGTCTTTGGCCTCACAGCAAAAGTTTGCACAAGCATTTGGAAGGGTTCTCTCTCCTCCTCCCTTCTTTTAAAAATCTGAGGTCACTCTTCAATTCAACAAACTAAATTTAATGCACAAACCAGTATTTAACTGTTAATGCCTAAATATACAGGAAAATTCCCAGTTACCTAACATTAATATTAACTTTTGGAACAATTTTTCTACACATAATTTAGAGCTAGAAAAATAAAAATAATTTTATATTTAAGATCATTCAATCAATGTCAAGTAAATCTTTGCTTAAGAAAATTTGGATTTTTAGAGTTATTTAATTCTGTATTGTAGATTTACTTGGAAAAATCCTATATTATTGAAAAATATGTAAAATCCAGATAGTCAATAGATTATGATCATTTAATTCTTTAGTTGAAACTTTAAAATAAGTCCACTTAACTAAAATATTAGATTCTAGAAGCCATATCTAGAGGAAAAGAATGGCTCACACTACTTTTATACTTCTATACTTGGCATAAACCTGAAAATCATATCTTTGAATGTGGATCCATGGAGGGCCAACAATGCTATCAGAGGTAAGATTGGCATACACCAAAGAAATTAAACATATGTGGATATGACACATACACCGAATTTGAAGCAATTTTAAAGTTGAACTGATACCAGACACAGAAGTACAGTAAGATAAATTGTGAGCTTATATTATTGAGTATATCATAAGCATTGACTTTATGGTCAAAAGAATTGCTATAGACTTTGCCTATGTCACACTGTGAGTAAAATCAGCATTTATATGAGCCCCGGGGGGACACTTGGAAGTTCCTAAGTAAGTGCTGTAAATTGTGTTTTTAGGATGGGCTATTATATCTCATCATAATCAGTGAGACTCACTACTTGGTCTGCAGGTTTGAGGACCCACTGAAATATGATCATGAAATGAAAGAGTCTGTTTCAGAATGGATCAGATTTAATGATAAACAACTAGTCAAAGAAACCAGCAGTGTGAACACACTGAAAAATTGATTTATCTCCTGAGATTATAATTATGGCATTTATAGCATTTCTTCTCACTTTCCCTCTCAAAACATTTATGTCCTTTCTCTCTTGCTAATTCTTGGTCTCTTTTTTCCATTAATTGTAGTGTGTGTGTGTGTGTGTGTGTGTGTGTGTGTGTGTGTGTGTGTGTGTATAAATACAACCTTCTCAGTTTTGTATTTGTGTTTTTAGGGCTGACTTTTTGGTATTGGTTGGCCAGTTTAAGTGGAAGCTCTTTGTACTCTAGGTGTTTCTATTACATGTTGCATCTCTACTATTTATCTACCTAGACAATAAATTTGTTTTTTTTGACAGGTCATTCTTTCTTTATAACTAAACATTGTTTTTTTAATTTAATGGGTTGTTGATTTAAAAATTGTTATTACCTTTTAAGATATTATATTTACTTTCATAAAAGCTTTGAAATTTGACCAATAGATGTTAAATAAGCATTTGTTATAAACCTATAGTATCAAGCCATTCAGAAGCTCTCAGCTATTGAAACAGAATAATAAAGACTATTCACAGATCTTGGCTAATAGAAAAATTCCAGATGGATGCTGCAGTATAGAAGAAAGTCTTTTGAGAAATGACCTAATCCCTATAACAGTTAGAATTTTCTGTCTGTACCTTTCTTCTACTCTACCTGTATTCAAAACTGATGTAATGACCAAAAATGGCACAGACTGAAACTTGGCTTCATAAAAAACAGGATTTGAAAGTAGCTTTTACAGCATATTTATTAAAACTAATAGAGTGAGTGCATGCTGAGTACTTCTACTTAGAAATTAATAGACATATCGGCTTCTATGTCTTGGAAGCAAATGTCTTCAGTTAATTTGACATGACATGAAGTGTACTGACAGTTAATTCAGTAATGCAGCATCCATCTTTTAAAGATTTTGCCACATTGGCACCTTCATATTTACTTGGATCAGCTTCTCTAAATGTCCTTGGCTCAAATATGTTTTACAATAAACTTCCAAGCCAATGCAGGCAGAATCTTGGCTTTTGTGGGGTCAGGTTCTGCCCGCTTCAGGCTATGTGTTATAATAAGCAAACACACTATATTAGTAATGCAACCTATTTTTCTGTCAACCAAACCCAAGTTCTAATTCAACTTTCGTAAATGTTAATGTATATAAACATTTTAACAGTAAAAAGTGACAAGGGAATAAACTCTATTAAAATTTCTGTACTTATAAACATTAATATTAAATGGCTTTGCTTTGGGTAATTCTTCTCCTGTAAGTTTTCAAGGGGAAATTTCTCTCTTTCATGAATATATGTTACTCAACTATAAATATGCTTAGGGTATTTTGTGAGATTATTTTCTTAGTCAAGATAGCTATAATTTTTAGTTTGATCATTTCTTTATATTATTTACCTATACACTTGATTTTCAGTCATTTGTGACTCACATTACCATTTGGAAGCTGCTATTTAATTAAATTTTTGGTTGTTGTTTAGTTTTGAAGGAGTTGTTGCTGTTACTATTGTTGTTGTTGTTATTGTTGCTTAGATAAAGTCATACTTTGTAGCCTGTGTTGGTCCCAAACTCATTTATGCAGCTGAAGTTAGCTTGAAATTCTGCCAAGCTTCTTCTTCAGTATCACACTTGATGGAATTATAGTTTTGTTCAACCACATTCTCTAAATGTTACATTTACATCAACTCATGTTTAATACATATGTGTATGTATATGTTTGTGTGCAAATGCATACATATGTATATATGTATATACACCACATGTATGTATAACATATGTTTATATATGTACAACATTAAATGTAAATTCAAAACTGCATGGCACAGTTAAACATTACCTAAATAAGAATGAAATACCTAAATTATGGTTTTGTATCACTAAATTACTATAGACAAATAAAACTTGACTTTTTATATAAAGTGCTTCTGAATGCTACCGGTGAGCTTAAGCCCACAGCACATTATGTTGAAAAGAAGTTCTCCATAATCAACTGTTCACTCTTAGATGGTACTCATTGAAGAGGTGATTCTGTAGACCTAGATGGTCTTCAGAGTTGGATTTTAGTCAAGTTTCTAGGGGTGATAACCCCTAGAGATATTCTGACTTCCAAGGTTTTAGTATATATGAAATTTTAGTGTAGATTACATAGATATACAATGTTCACACACGTTTGCCAATATCTAGGCATAGGTCTGTGTCATGCTGTAATAATTTGTCCTCTTTTAGACCACAGCAAGGCTCAATACTGAGTAGATGAGGTGGAACAATGGGGCTCCAATTATAAACAGTAGATCCCAGTAAAAACCTTAGGTCTCATAGTCCATGTGCTTTGCTGTTGTGTATGTTCAAGTCTATACATGGCCTTTGTTGCTGTTAAGAATACAGTTAAGCTATATGATGGTAATTTCCTATCTCAAGATTTTGGGGACCTATCTCTCACAATAATCCCTGAAACTTGAAGGGAAGACATTTGAACAATTGTGAGTCTTTGTGTCAATTGTAAACATACTGCAAATAAAAGTTTCTATGATTAGGGTTGAGAGAGGCATTAGTCTATGGATATGAAGATAAATCATTAGGAGTCAGCTTTGGACTGTGTCTATTTAGTAGCATGATATTTGTCTTTCCCCTGGCAACTATGATCACTCTAGGACCTGATAACAGTGTTATATATGGATTCCATCTTGTGGAGGAACATTAAAGTCCAATTAAAAAAGTGGTTGCTTATTCCCATAATGTTTGTGCCACTATCGTAAAAGTAGGCCTGCCTTGAGAGGTCAGTCTTTATTCTAACTCATTGTACTCACAACTTGTAATGACCAATGATCACCTTTCTCCTCTGGTATGATGTATGCTATCATTAGAGCAATTTTCACTAGCATGTTTCTAGATGACATTTCTATGTCACTTTAAAATACATAGTTTCTAATGTTATGGAGTTAGCCAACACTTCCCAAATTATATCTTCAGAACCCTATGTGAACATTTAGGTTCTATAGGACCTAGCACTGTAAATGTGATCTAATACCAATACATAATTGAAGATACATTAGCCTGTGTTTCTATTTATAAATATATATTTCTATTCTGCAAAGTATCAGCTAGGCAGATGTTAAATCTTTCTTACTAAGTCTCAGTTTGTACCCACATCTCAGTAAGGACTGATATTTTTTAATTTGTCATTTGAAGAAGTGAGTCCTTATTCCTATCTGGTTCATACCTTCTCAGATATACTTTTTTAGTGGTATATTTTCTATGATTTTATTTTTATAGCTCTTTTAAATTATTCACTTAATTTTTTTCACCCAGAGTTCTATTAGTTTGTTTTATTTTCTTCAGTGTATTCTATATTACCTTAAAAATTCTACTTTGGGTTGGAATTGGTGATCAGTTCCTGTCCTTACCCATGGTAATCAATACTCAAACAGAGTAATATTACCAGACCCTTTGATTTTCTACTTCTGATTCGTTATAGAAAGTGCAGTTTTTCTGTTTGTTTCTTTCCTCACATTGGGAAACTAGGACACATGCATGAATTCTATACAAAGTTCTTCTCAGCATTCCTCTTAGGATAATATTATTATTCCTATTAGGATAATAATAGATTTATATCAACTAAAGGATGAGCAGAGAAGTGTTGCTATGGTGTGCATTTTGTGTTCTTGTTTTAGTTAAGCTTCTGGGAACACTGCTGACTGACCTCCCTATTCCTGTAGTTATCATGTCTTTGTGACCTTCTGATAGCATTTAGGTGTCTAGAGGTGATGTGACTCAGGATTTTGTTTCTTGAGCTTTAGGCTTTGTTATGAACTCTTCGGCCCAATATTGTTCCTCCTCAACTGTGTGGTTCTTGTTGTTTAGAGACCAAAACATGAAAGATAAATAGGACACAGGATCTTGAATAATCTTCGAACTTTAAATTAAATTCCTTGCATTTAATGGTTAAATAACATTAACTATTTTATACTTATTCATAGATAGGTTATTTCATAAGTATCTATAGTTTTAAGAGAAAAGATTTTCAATGTATATCCCAGGATATGGATCATACTGTTTCCCAGAATGACCTTTCTGAACATGGTCAGTGTATATAAGAAGATGTCAGTCCCATGTTTTAGTTCAGATGTCACAATACTTGGAACTTTGCTTCATGGTTTTTGGATTAAGACTTTGCTTGTTTCTGTAACAATGTTTATCTTCTCTATTTTCCTTACATTCTTTTTCTTCCCATCAATGAAATGTAACAGATGAGAGAAAACCTAAGATGTTCTTAAGTGGACCATGTAATTCCTATTACATGTGACTCATTCTCTGTCCTTGTTCTTTGAATATGTGACAGTATAATACAAATGTTCTGTACAAATATAATTTAAAAGTCATTTGGCGTTGTTTCTATCCCTATAGTTCTATCTTCTATTCAAACTCCACCTCATTGTGTAAAATCATGGAAATATATCAGTCGGAATGTAATTTTTTAAAAAGTGCTTTAAAACCCCTTTTCTAGGGTTAATAATGTTTTTGAAATCTGAGGTTTTTAATATTCTTGATACTAAAGTATAGTTTTAAAGTTTGGGAAAATAAATGAACATATCTCTAATATTATTTTCTTCTGTTTGAAATTGTTTTTAACTCTATACTATTCTTATTAATACATATAGTTTTAAATTAAAACTTGTTTCAAAACTCATACTGAAATCTTGTACCTTGTGCATCCATCCATCCACATCTCTTTTTATTGTTGTATCTAGAAAAGTTGCCTCTTCTTGGAAAGCATAATAAAACACTGTATTGTTTGTCATTTAGAAATAACAGAAATATGTTTTTCACACTGTGGAGGCTCAGTTCTGGAGATCAGACTTCTAGTTGTCTCAAATTCCAGGAAAAACCCCTCTGTAAATGTACTTTCATCTTAAAAACTTGTGGTGCAGAAGAAAGAGCAGAAAAGATCTCTTCATTGGAGCTCTTTTCCCATTAAGAGTTGGACACGAATCTATTTGTATAAATACCTAATAAACTCACACTGAGTTCTAGATTGCAATATGTGAATTTATGGTGACAGGATATTGTAATATCTAGAAAGAGAAGATAAAATATTAAATAAGTAACTCCTCTATGAACCATAAACCAAAGATCATGAGTGTTCTAAAATAAAATGCATTTCAAAAAGGCACCAGCCATGGATATCAAAAGATGGCATTTGTAAAACATCTTGCAAAGTACATATTTCATGTATTGGTGATAATGGTTGGAGCTCTCAAAACTGTTATGAGAAAAAACACAGATTAAAAAAGCTAGACAAAGGAAGGAGCAAAAGGGAAATAAAAGAAAGGAAAAATATGCCTGAAGAGAAACTGAACACACTTTATTCAGAGATTTCCCTTAAAGTATAAGCCAGAACAGGACCAATTTTTTGAGATGGTAAATTCCTCAAATGGTATTCGAAAGAAATGAAAAGGACACCATTTACATCTGATTCAGCTGAGGACTGCTCCTTGGATTTCTTTTAGAAAAGCAGATTCTAGACTCTCATTGTCCTCCATCCAGATGTCAGAACCTCTGCACCCAGAACCAAAACATAAATACAAAAAGCAAATAAAAAAAACAGGGAAATTCCTACCATCAATATTTTAAAGCCACATATCTGATATACATAACATGATTCCATCCATTATTTAAACTTTTGCCTGTGTAACCTGCACAAAGATATTAAGTAAAATTTTAAAAGGGTTAGCAATTTAAAAGATATCCCTCTCCCCCAATGAAGTTCTGTTGTCATGGGAAGCAGAGTAAAGAGGATGAATATCAAAACTTTATAACAAGAAAGCGAATATTTAAGTTCATAGTCCCTATAATAATGCATTGGCTTTGTGTTCCTAATAACACAGTTAATGAAGGTTCTATAAAGTCTTGATAAGAACTTCTGATAATCTCATGATATGGGTAACATGAACAGTGAGGTGGTGGAAATATGACTCTAGCTTAAGTTTTTACAAACAGGATGAGATAAAATGAGAAAAACAAGAAAGTTTAGACTGAGGATATATTTAGTGGTTAAGTTTTTACCAAGCATGCATGAACTCCTAGCTTTTCTCCCTGGACCATAGAAGCAGAGTCAAAGAAAAGAATAAGGAAGAAAGAAAGACAGAAAGACAGACAGAATGGGAGAGAGAGGCAATTAGAGAAAGGAGGGGGGAGAAAGAAAGGAATAAAAGAAGGAAGGATGAAGGGGGAGAAAGAGGAAGGATTGATTTCCGTAAGATGACTGCATGCTTGGTATTAATTTTAAATTTGCTGTTCAGAGACTGTGGGACAACAAAGAAGCTTTTGTAGTAATTCTGAGTCTCAGGAAGTTTCAGGGTGAGGATGTGGACCTAAAAGTTGAGTATTATTGACATATTAAAAAAAAATCCAACAAATAGTCTACCATGCAATTGATGGCAGAACATTAAATGCAGCATTATCTTTGTATGGTAAGTAGCCAGTGGTTTTCATTGAGCTCCCTCTGTTTTAACATGGGATTTGATACAATACAACTTCAATAACACTTCATCAAACTTTCAAGTTCAGTAAATCCAATTTCTTTCTTATAAATGTTGCCCACTTTGGTGAGTAAAAAAAGAAGGTGGGGTTTAGATGTTTTGCATGGCGTGATTTATTTCTGAAAATCAGTCTTTCCAGAGAATAAAGTTCACTGCCTTAGTATGATGATTTAGGCAACATTACTTTGAATTGATTTAATCTACTTTTTACTAAAGGCTGTTAAACTCAATGAAAGGACCCAAAATTTAAAATTATTTACATTTGAAAGCCTTAATATGGACTCTACGACTTTTTTATTTGTTTTTGTTTATTTTATTTATTCATTTTATTTTGTTCATTTTTTTATTATTTTGTGGTAGAAGACCTCTATGTAAACCAGAACAGTAACAGTTCAGTTACTAGTTGAACCGCAGGCATTTTAGAGCCTAGACTAAAGTTACTAAAATGTTCTCACTTCTTATATTGAAGAGTAAGCACTGAGATCTGGTTCCATTTATCTGCTTATCATTTAGCTATCTGTCTATCTACATATCATCTATCTATCTATCTATCTATCTATCTATCTGTCTATCTATTTATCTATCTATCTTTCTATCTATCTTTCTATCTTTCTATCTATCTGCCTATCTATTATCATCTACACAGCATATATATAACCTATCTATCATATTTTATAATATATCATCTATCTTTCTAACTACTATCTGTCTAACTTCTATCTATCTCTCTATCTTTCTATCTATCTTTCTATCTGTCTGCCTATCTATTATCATCTATATAGCATATATATAACCTGTCTATCATATTTTATAATATATCTATCTTTCTAACTACTATCTAACTTCTATCTATCTATCTATCTATCTATCTATCTATCTATCTATATGTATATACCTAACTGCTATCTACTTATCCACCCATCAATCACCGTCATCTTTAACATCATCAACTTTCATTACCTTTCATGTGCAAAGGATATGACAGTTATTATGTAAGAATTCTTTAACTGAGTAACTGACCACACCCATTAAACAATCTTAAAAGACTTATCTTCACAGAAACAGAGAACTTATATGTGGCCTTTTATATACTGAAACAAGCCCAAACAATTCACTTCAACTGAAATTGGTAGAATGTCATTTTAATAAATCTCAGTATTCACAAGGGTATTCTGAGATGAGAGAGAGACTAAATTTTGGCATAGTTTCTTTTCATAGGAACAAGTGTTCCTGAGTCTTGGTATCTTGTGTGTATACAAATATATGAAAGATATCTTTCTGTTCTTAGTGTTATTGCAATGAGAACATATAAGGAAGCCAGAAGCAAAAGGACCAATATATGTTGAGGCATTTAAATATTATAAGAAGATATAGACAGATAGATAGATAGATAGATAGATAGATAGACTGACAGATAAGTAGATAAAGATAAATACATATATAGATACATAGATTTCCCCAAAGTAAACTGGGCCGTTAATTAATTATTAAACAATATTCAGAGTAAATTGTATTAATGAAATCCTAGCAGTGGTAGAGAGACATTGGAATGTCATTTACTCAGTTACTCATTTGTTGTCGCAAATGTTGAAATGGATAAAAGGATTTCTAAATTTTAAAGGAAATTGTGAGAAGCTTCAACAGATATAACCACAATGCTACTGTATCACTTCTAAGTTACAGAATAAGCAACATTGAATTCAATTTTTTTAGATAAGAGGAAGTGAATGCAAATTTAGTTACACCTTGGAAGTTTACGGGAAGCAGAGTTCATGGGAAACAGAGTAAAGAAGATGAATACCAAAACTTTATAACAAGAAATCAAATGTTTAAGTTCATAGTCCCTATAACAATGCATCGGTTTTGTGTTCCTAATAACACAGTTAATGAAGGTTCTATAAAGCCTTGATAAGAACTTCTGGTAAAGCCGGGCGGTGGTGGTGCACGCCTTTAATCCCAGCACTTGGGAGGCAGAGGCAGGAGGATTTCTGAGTTCGAGGCCAGCCTGGTCTACAAAGTGAGTTCCAGGACAGCCAGGGCTACACAGAGAAACCCTGTCTCAAAAAACCAAAAAAAAAAAAAAAAAAAAAAAAAAGAACTTCTGATAATCTAATGACATGTGTAACATAAACAGCAAGGTGGTGGAGATATGACTCTGGCTTACGTTTTTACAAACAGGATGAGATAAAAAGAGAAAAACAAGAAAGTTTAGACTGAGGATGCATTTAGTGGTTAAATTTTTACCAAGCATGCATGAAATCCTAGTTTTCCACATCATTCTGCTTCGTGTTGTAATCTGACAACTGGTCTTTCTTTTGCTTTCTACTTTGTTACTACGGGGCATCTTGGAGCATTCCTAGGTGAGAAGGAGCTCAAAATACCCATGAATTCCTCATATGTTTGATGCAGACATATATAAAATCCCATTCTCTTAGCTACTAGACTGTGAAATGTGCAGTCTCCTTTTTCCTTCTGTTTTAGCTTCTAACGGTTTTTTTTTTTTTTTTTTGGTGATTTAGGGGATAGAAACACGGGCCATCCTTATTTAAGGCAAGTAGTCTCCTAATGTTCCTACTATAAAACTCCTCTTCAAGGTTCTGTAAGTAATTTTAAAATGTTTTCAACTACTTGCATTTATGATAAGTAAAATTTTGATGATGGGCCTTAGATATTATGTATATATGAAGATGCATGTTTCCAGATATGAAGAGTAACGCTTAAATTCAGACCTAATCGATATCTCTAAAGTTACAAAAATTCTCTCACTACCTTCAAAAAATTGTCACAACAGAAAACAATAACTGGATGATCTAGAACTTGGGAGCTACCAAAACTAAAAGACTCAACTCGTTTATTCTTGAGACTGGCACTAAAAATATGTACATTAAAATTATAATCCTATACTACTTTAATTTATATGACAAACTAAAATAGTTATCACATTTTAATTTAAAGTATCTAACATTAAATTATAAAAATAATATATGTATCATAGAACAGTATTGAGAACATGGAGTTTCAGTCTATTTATATTTGGTTGGCCCTTAAATGAATTAGAGATCTGAAAGTATTTGTACAATTAAAATAATACTCCCACTTCTACTCACTGAAGCACCAGCAAGTTATATCAATTGAAGAGAATATTGTCTGGCATCTGACTGATCAATAATGTTCTTTGTTCCTTGTACCCAGATGGTTGAGATTTGAAGTAGAGTGTAGTGACATTTTCTTGCCAGTAAAGTAATAATTTATTTATTATGTTACATTTGTTTCATCTAATACTGAACTTTCCCAAAATACATTTAATTACCACATGCTTGAATGTTCACATGGTAGAGCACAGAGATTCACAGAATGGCTTTCCAGGCTTAATCTTGATTTTTGGGTTGTATCTTTTATTATCCTAGAATGGTCATCATAGTTATTTACTTGTTGGATTTATGTAGTGAAAATCACAAGAATTAATGCATTCATCCCCATTTGCAGTTGTTGGGTATATCTCAGTTGTGAACGGTTATTATCATTAATACTAATGTTATTATTAATTAAGACATAATTTCCCACAATGGAAATTAAGACAACTAATACTCTTTTAACCCTCACAAAAGGGACAAATTCATGACAGATAAGAAGCATAATAGATATCACAATATGAGATTTTGCCTCAGTGTGCTGCTCAGTTTCTCTGTGATGTTATGCAACTTTTCTCCCCTGTTCAGAGGTCTTATGCAGGATGATGGCTCCAGTAATCTGATCAATATTCATGCTACAGTCAAAGGATTTTGTTCACATGACTGCTAGTCTCCTCCTTTTTAAAATACGTTAAACTCATAACCAGGGTTGATAGCAGGCCTCCTTTGGTTGGTAAGTGATGGCACCATCGATCGTTCTTTCATTAAAACTTGAGAGAAAATTCTGATTACTAGTGTTTCTGGCCAAATTTTGTTCACGTCTGCCCACTGAATTTGTTTGGATACTAGAAAATTATATAGTGTATGATTCTAATTAGGATAAGAGATTAAACTCTAGAAGTCATGCTTCAGCAAAAACTTTGCTATAAAACATTAGAAAACATCCTCCCACTGACCCAGTGAAATTTGCTTAGTCATGAGAACTCCAAGTGAGTTTCCAGATCTTGAGACAAAACACTGTGCCAAGAAATATCATCAGGAGACTGAGGAAGATGCCAATCCACTTAATGATGGGTTTTCAGTACTAACTCAGTCATGTAACTTAATTCCTCTTTTTCAAATCTTTATACATTCTAGATTCTTGTCTTAAAGTCCCTTTGATATTGTTACCAGAATTAAATCATTTCAGGCCATTCCTCCCAGTTCTAATATTTAGTTTATTTTTTCTTTCATTTTTGTATAACTTCCATGGCAACGTGGCCATGGTGACTGTGCTCTGTCAATCCACACCTCTCCTTGTGCCAGTTTGTTGTCTTTTAATCCATATTGTTGAATGTTGTTTGTTATCATGAAGCAGATGATGACCATCATCATGGAATTTAATGGCAAAGCCATAGCCTTTCATTCTACAGAATATACAGAATCTCCTTTCATGCAGGTTTATATACACAAGAAGGAGAAAGGCATCCAGTGCACACAGGTGCCAGGACTTCTTGGTAGCAACAGGCAGAATACCAAGACAGCTGTGTACTTTGGCATGAAAGCAGAAAACCAGACGATGAACAAGGTTCAGAACAACGTCTTCAGTCCATGTGGTCTACACTGGGGCAGCTGTGGCCCATTTTTTCTGTTACAGGGTAAATTTTGTACTGCTCTTTTTAGAAATTTTACCATGAGACTACCTGTGAAGAATTCCTATATCCCCTCTTATTAGGAGAATAAAGCAGAAAGATTTTCTATTGCTTTCTTGAATGTGGTAATATTATTTAATCTGTTCTTTCAGGAAGTTTCCTTAGAAAAATTTATCAAATCTCACTGAGTATATTTCTTTTCATATCCATCTTATCCCTTTCAGTTTCCTCTACATCTCACATATAAAAGTCGATATCTGCCTTGGCAGAGGATGTTCAAATCTACAGGGCTTTATTCTTTGTCCTAAATGCCCAGCATAGGATTTTTAAATTATTCCCCAACATCATGAGGGAGAGTCATAGTGACACCCTTACTATCTTTCATGAGAGGGAATTATGTATGCATACAAAACAGTTTCCCATATTTGGAGTGGTAGTCTTCATACAACGCATAGGCAAAGGAAAGCTTGCTTTGGTTTAATTTATGCTTGATTTCCAAAAGGATGAATTAATACCTAAGAGTAAAGCCATTCTGAGCAGAGATACCATAGATGGAGGATTGCCATCCTTTGCAAATGTAGGGGTAGATTCTTTTAAATCTGCAAAAGTATAGCAGATAGGGAATTCATTCAGGATGGTTCTTCCATGGCCCATTCCTACCACCTGAGGATTGTTTGGAAAAATTAATAGAAATGATGAGAGAAGGAGGGAGGTGGGGCAAACATAATTAAAGTACTAGCAATACTTAAAGAATATTTCTTTATCAGTCTCATGATTATGAACAATGAATACACACACACACACACACACACACACGTTTGTTTTAAAATTGTAGAGATCAGAATCTCTGACATCATGTTTTTTATTTCAATATTATCTTCTCTTTTCTTTGAAAGCTTTGAATAATTCTAAGAGTTGTTTGGCTCATGAAAGCCTAAGTTCCTTCCATTCCTGTTATCTTTGTCTTATGTTTTATTTTCAGTCTTTCACAAGAATACTCACAGTCATGTTGAAAAATCAGATGCTATTCAAAATGATGAAGTTATGAATTCTTATAAAACCTAGTGGAAACAACATCATTGAATCATCTCTTTATCACTTGTGGTCTCATCCTGCTAAATTATGGTCCTTTTAAATTGTGTACTGAACAAACTATTACTATATTATTGCTTTGTATTTTACTATGACATAATTTATATACCATAAATTTTTAGGGCTTTTTTTAGTCAATTCTCAAGTTTGTGCTATAATCAACACCCTAATCACATAAAATGTACATTACAGTGGAAACCAATTGTGTACTCCAGAATCCAGGAAACTATAAAGAATCATCCCTAGAATGGAAGAGGGAAGAAATGCTAAGAAAAGGGAGAATAGAGCACAATGATAAAAATGGTAAATGAGTGATAAAAAGAATTTTAAAAGGTTTACGTAGAGAGAAGGATGAGAGGGTAGGGAAGAGGGGGAGGTGAGAAGGGCAATTAACAATAAGGATGTTATTTAGCTGCTTCTAAGGCAAACTAGCTGATGAGGGAGCTTCCAGGAATTCTTCTGTTCATAGGTGTTCCATAGATCTCAAGACAATACAATACAGGCCATTTCTATTGCTCTGGCTTGCCCACCAACACCTGATGATAAGTCACTATTGTTGAAATACATATATACTTCACCACCAGCTAACTTTCAGAGAACTGGGAAATGCTGCATAGACTGTAAAGGAAAAAGAAAAATCTACAGTCTTGCACGAATGTAAACAATGACATCTGTAAGATATAACCATTGAATGTAGTAATGGAATGCATGTTACAAGGGCAAACAATCTCTTTTTGATTGGATATTTAGCTTCTTGTTTATATACATTAATGGCCTTCATCAAATTTTGGATCCTTTCAACTATTTTTCAACTATTGTTTCTCCAAATTCTCATTCTCTCTCTCTCTCTCTCTCTCTCTCTCTCTCTCTCTCTCTCTCTCTCTCTCTCTCTCTCTCTCTCTCTCTCTCTTCCTCCCTCTACGTTGTCCCTACATCTATCTCTCCTTCCCCCTCCTTCTTTATTTCTCTCTTCTTCTTTAGAAACTTCTACTATACATATTTCATATTTTCATACATCCTATGATACCTTTGAATCTATGTTTATGTTCTTCACTCAGTTTTCTTTATCATTCTTAGATTCTATGAGCTCGTTGACTTTGTTCATATGGGATGGCTCATTGACTTGCTGTGTTTGTTAAGTCTCTCTCATGAATATTTAATTCAATTATTATACTTCTTGATTCACACATATTTACATGTATGCATGTATATATAGAGGTAGATAGATTGTCTTTAGAGATCAATGAATCCCATCATTATCAATATTTTTTTCATTGTTACATGAACTCTAGGGATAGCTATCTAAACTATTTCCAAAACAGCCAACTCTGGAAATCACCCACTAGTTTATTTACATAAATATGACTCAGGTCTGTTAAAATTAGGGTGACAAGATTTCCTTGAGCAACATTTCCTGAAAGACTATCCAGATGAGACTAATTATCTTCTCAATAATCTTTCCTTAATGTTCTTTCTAAACTGAAAATTTTAAAGTAGATGAATCTCAAGAATATATTAGTTAAGGCTGCATCAAAACCTCAAATGTTCATTTTCAGTCAACTATTTATCATGTTGTCCAATTTTAATTAGTGAAAGCTACGTTCATAGGGAATAAAAATATGGTACAATAAAGCACATGTTTTCTTACAGGAAGAATGTCAAAAAGTGAGAAACAATGAAGTGCAACATTTTGAAGATGATACTTCAAAGAATTCAATAATGACACAGTGCAAATCCATTTACCTTTTGTAACCATTTTAAAGGATAAATTAAACTTTATATTTTCAATGTTTGCTAAAATAGATATCTGAATCATGCTTTCTTCTTTATGACAATTGATAACAAGTATGGTTTCCAAATAATCACAAAGGAGAAGCTTGATTTTAAGGAAAATCTTTTCTGCCATAAGAGGAGAGGCAGTTTGGTATGTGGTAGAACTCTGAAGCTGACAAGCTAGAAGGAAGAAGAGCAAAGAATGTGCATCCAGATGTAGGAATTCTAGAATATTCAGTCACAGGTGCATTGGAAAACTTCATTGTATTAATATTGCTTTTGTCAATAAAGAACACTAGAAGAGAAATGAATGACAGGTGCTAGAAGTTTAGGAGAAAGGGTACATAAAAACAATTTTCATATGCATATATAATAAGAGAAAACAATTATGCCCGAAGAATAGAAAAGAAATGGGATTGCTTGATTTTTAATGTTTATATTGCATGCTCTATATTACTTGAGCTGCTATAGCCATGATCCCAAAAATGTAGAAACTAACTGAAAATAGCACCAGTCCTAGAAAGAGCAGTCCAGATAGAGTAGGCAAAGAAAAATTCTTACATTTCCAGAGGGTGAAATTTAAATGTAGCAGTTTTTCTAACCCTAGTAGGTCCCAAACAATTGTGACCAGACCTATACATTTATAGTAGCTATACCCAAACCCCTCTGTAATCAAGCTCCTTTCCAGCTGTATGGCTGAGTTACTTGCATTTTGTCTCTCCTTGGCTTGGTGTGCTCCATATGTGTCCTCATGGTGAACTCCATTGGCAACATCTCCTAATGCCCGACCTCATGGCAACCTCCCTCTCCTCCTCCTCTTCTTTATCCTCCTCCTCCTCCTCCTTCTTCTCCTCCTCCCCTTCCTCCTCTTTTTCCTCTTTCTCCTCCTCATTCTCCTCCTCATTCTTCTTCTTCCACCTGCCCCTCTTCTCCTGTACCTCCACCTACCTCTTGACCAACACCTTCTCCTGGCTCTTCTTCCTGGGATCAGAGTTCCAGCCTTTCTATTTCCCCTGACCAGTCATTGGCTTCTCAGCCTTCTATTAACCAATCAGAGATAATTTGGAGCATTCTTTACACCATATTCATATAAGAGATTCTTAAATATTCATGATGATTCATGTGTCTGGACAATAACTAGATCTCAGGGCTCAGAGTTCAGCATCTTAATACAGAGTGCACAAGAACTTACTCCTATACATCTCTTTCCCAGGACACAAGAGCATTCCAGTTTAACAATATGAGTCAAAATGAACTCTTCTCTTATATGAGTAAATAAACAGTTTTGCTGATTAAACTTGTGTGAATTCTGTATATTTAGGTATCTTTGTGAATTTCAATAATAATTGTACCTAATGCCCCGGATCAAAATGTCTCCAGAAGATATTGGCACTGAAATGAATAGACTGAATAAAGATCTGTCTCAATAATAAAGTAAACATCACCCAGTGCACTGAAGGAAACAGGTTGCACTTTTCTCTCAATTCCCAGAGTAGATTTATAAGTTTAAATGAACATATTGGTCACAAAAATATGTATAAAAATATATCCTAGAAAACTTTGTGTCATGGAGACTCCTGGAAAAGGAGACAGAGTTCAAATTCTCTCTCTTCCCTCTTGATGAGATGAATTGAATTACTGTGGGGACTGAATACATTAAACTTGATATCCTTACTGGTAAACTGAGAATACAGATGATAAGATATACTGTGATTTAAGTCAGAGGCAAGGAATCAATGTTGAGCAGAAACTATTCCAATCTAATCTTTTAATTCTCCAGTAAATCAGGTACTACTACCTTTGCTTTAAATATAAAAAGGAAGATCTTTTTCAAGATAAGTAATCAATAAAACATATCAAAAGTTTGAACGGAATGTCAAATTCACAGTACAGATCCACAGTGGTTGTAAATTCAGGTCACATAATCCATTCATCAGTTTCTGTATTCAATCTTAGTAGCGAATATTTTCATCTGCAGAAAAAAAAGTCTTAATTTAGAGAATAAATTATATCATCACTGTTTCAGATTGACATTTCAGAAAAAAAATGAACGCTAACAAAAATTTGTTTTCAGAACACTAATTTTGGAAAATTTCACTGATCTCCATTCCAGAAAGAAATATACAAGCAAACATTATTTGCCAGAGTGAAGAACAAATGTTCTCCCAACCAATCTTACAGGAATTAATGATAATAGAATGGGCCTTTGGATTTCTTCCATTGGAAGCAAGGGTGCCTGAACAATATCACTCAACTCATTATATGCAGCTATGCAAGACAGCATTAATGTTTCAGAAAATTTTTAGAGAGAGCTGAGACCTGAGAACTTTATTCTGGAAGTACATATTACTTGTAGTATGAAATTCTTCATAGAAGAGAGTATATCATGTCTACCATGATAAATTTCCATTATATACAAGTATCTGTGTTATATTTTATTGTTCTTATAAAGTACAATGCTCAAAATCAATTTGAGAAGAAAATGTTTATTTTGACATTTATTAGAGTCTGTAATTAGGGAAGCCAAGGCAAAAACTCAAGGTAGAAAACTAGATACAGAAACTGAAGCAGAGACCCTGAAGGAATACCTCTTACTAGTTTACTCACTATAGTTTACTCAGATGGTTGTTTGTTTGTTTGTTTGTTTTTAAACAACCCAGGGCTACCTATCCAGTGCTGGCACCACCCACTATTGCCTGGGTTCTCCCACATCAATTAAATAAGAAAATGTC
Source organism: Tokudaia tokunoshimensis (assembly GCA_036184795.1). Taxonomy (NCBI): domain Eukaryota; kingdom Metazoa; phylum Chordata; class Mammalia; order Rodentia; family Muridae; genus Tokudaia; species Tokudaia tokunoshimensis. The sequence continues at coordinate 73,416,567 of BTHU01000015.1, forward strand.
TCACAGCATTATCTATAGACCAATCTTATGAAGGCATTTCCCCAATTTAGGTTTTTTCTTCCCAGATCGTTCCAGCTTTTGTCAAGTTGACACAACACTAACCACACGGTGAGGCACTGCTGTCCTTATAAGATTTATCTTCATATTAAGGAAAACAATGAATGTATTATTATCCTAAGAATATTAATGAATGTATACTTCTTAAGAATACTTACTATATAAATAACACTTGATTATATACATGTGTTATTCATCTTGGCCTTATATATACAATTCAGTAAATGTTTGAATTTTCTACAAAGTGTATACTAAACATTAAAATATACTACATGTAAAAACTCATTACTATAAATGTATCCCTTCAATGTATTTCACATTACTGAAAAATAGATATTAAATACTCCTTCACTGAAGGAATTAGTTCAACTTGAAGACTTATTAGGCCAAGAACTTATTAGGACTGAACAGATCATAGAATCCATGAGAGAACCTACTACCCTTATCCACTTAACAGATATAATACTGAATCAAGTCCTAATGACTTATCTTAAACCCATAGATGAATTTATCTCTCAACCTTCATCACATAAGTTTGTATTTCAGCAGGTGATGATCAACAGAAAATCCCATAACTAGACAAAGTATAGAAAATAAGAGAATATAGAATTTTCAGCCCTAAATACAATACATATGCCTATACTTTATACTCCATCTTCTAAATCTCGAGGATCATTTGAAAGCAGAAGAATAAAAAGTGTAAGGGATACAGGCAGTAGATGACTACACAGAAATAGCATCACATGGACACAAGGGTGAGCATAAAAACTCACAAGCAGTTGTGACTATATATATGAGATATGTTCAAGGCCCGGTAAACAAAAATATGCTTGGAGAAGGGAGTTGGACATGAATTTCTCCCCTAACTAAGAAGTTATTAGAAATTGTTAGCTTCTGGAAGAAGAAGAATCTAAGAGTGTAGTCCTTGATAAATAGACCAAAGTGCTGACAAAGGCCACACAACCAAGAAAAATTGGGTACTTAAAATTGGCCTTGAAAGAATCAAAAAGGAAATAATGTTGGGTGGAAAGGGAATGGATGTGTATATGTGAAGAGTTAGGGGAGAAAGAATGATTAAGATCAAACCTGTATAAACTTCTCAAAGAACTAATAAAACTAGTTTAAAAAATGATGACAGTATGTCAGAAAAGTGCCCTATGACATAAAATATCACAGAATGTTGAAGGATGATGATAGCTTTATGGCAAGAAAGGATGTAACTATGTGGGTTTGAGTATTCCTTTATGAGGAGAGAAAAAGATAGAAAACTTGGCAGATTTAGGACATATGTGCTTATTTATGCAATATTAAAAATTCCTTGTAAAAATAACTTTTATTTACCAAATATAATTGTTGTCTTGGAAGTTTCTTTCTGAATAAGCTCACCAATTCTAGTTCTTTCTAGATGCTGTGTGGCTCCTTCAACTCAGCCGTTCTTCTCAAAACTCTTCTCCAAGCTGACTGACTTGAACTAGTTTTTTTTGGGTTCTCACTGAATTGCTCTGTTTGGGAAAAAAATACCTCTGAATTCCAAGAACTGAACTGCACTGACTGATCTGAATGCAAAAACAATATAAAACTGAACTAAACTTCAAAACCTCAACTATGTTCAGTTGAACTACACTGAAGACAATAAACCCCACTACTTGCCTGAACTCACAGAACAGCAGTCACAGAACAGCTCTCCCTCTCTTGTTTTCTCGGAACTCCCACTATGTTGTTTGTTTGTTTGTTTTTTATTTTCTATATTTTTTATTTACATTCCCAATGATTTCCCCTTTCCCGGTCCCCCCCTCCCTGAAAGTCCCATAAGCCCTCTTCCCTCCCCCTGTTCCCCATTCAACCCCCTCCCACTTCTCTGTCCTGGTATTCCCCTATACTGCTACATCCAGTCTTTCCAGGACCAAGGGTCTCTCTTTCCTTCTTCTTGGAAATCAATTGATATGTGAATTGTGTCTTGGGTATTCCGAGATTCTGGGTTAATATCCCCTTATCAGTGACTGCATACCATGTGTGTTCTTTTGTGATTGGGTTACCTCACTAAGGATGATATTTTCCAGTTCTGACCATTTGCCTAAGAATTTCATGAATTCATTGTTTTTAATTGCAGAGTAGTATTCCTTTGTGTAAATAAACCACATCTTCTGTATCCATTCCTCTGTTGAGGGACATCTGGGTTCTTTCCAGCTTCTGGCTATTATAAATAAGACTGCTATGAACATAGTGGAGCATGTGTCCTTATTACATGCCAGGGAGGCCTCTGGGTATATGCCCAGGAGTGGTATAACAGGATCCTTAGGGAGGGTCATGCCCAGTTTTCTGAGGAACCACCAGACTGCTTTCCAGAGTGGTTGTACCAGCTTGCACTCCCACCAACAGTGGAAGAGTATTCCTCTTTCTCCACATCCTCGCCAACAACTGCTGTCTCCTGTGTTTTTGATCTTAGCCATTCTGACTGGTGTGAGGTAAAATCTCAGGGTTGTTTTGATTTGCATTTCCCTAATACTCAAAGGATAATCAGGCTGAGAAAGAAATAAGGGAAATGATACCCTTCACAATAGTCACGAACAACATAAAGTATCTTGGTGTGACTCTAACCAAACAAGTGAAAGATTTGTATGACAAGAACTTCAAGTCTCTGAAGAAAGAAATTGAAGAAGACCTCAGAAGATGGAAAAATCTTCCATGATCATGGATTGGCAGGATTAACATAGTCAAAATGACCATCTTGCCAAAAGCAATATACAGATTCAATGCAATCCCCATCAAAATCCCAACTCAATTCTTCATAGAGTTAGAAAGAGCAATTCAAAAATTCATCTGGAATAACAGAAAACTCAGGATAGCTAAAAATATTCTCAACAGTAAAAGAACTTTGGGGGAATCAGTATCCCCAACCTCAAGCTGTACTACAGAGCAATAGTGTTAAAAACTGCGTGGTATTGGTACGGTGACAGGCATATAGATCAATGGAACAGAATTGAAGACTATGTTGTTTTTGAAAGTAGCCTCTCTTTCCTGTCTGCTCTCATAAGGGTTAGTGTGGTCTATCTCTGATTCATCTGTCACTCTTTTGTCACTTTGTCTAACCCTTAATTAGACATCACTTTCAAACATGACTGCTTCCTTCTATAAACTAACCTTACCGTCATTGTTTATGATTAAAAGTGTGTACTAAGGACATGTTTGCATTTCAGCCAGAGGGATTATAGTTGTGTCATTCCAGCCTGCTCACACAGACCTAGAAGTTCTTTGTATGTGACTTGCCAGAGTAGCCCTGCTGCTGGATTAAAATTCCTCTACACTTCCTGATCCTCAAATTCAAGATAGACAAATGATTCTTACCTAACAAGTCTCTGTCTAGTTTAAAAGGAAAGCTAAAATGGGAGTGATAGGAAAGAATTCTACCAGACACCAGTTTTTACTCTAGATATATTGTTAAATATACTTCTAAAACTTTATAGAAACAAATAAGGCCTTAACATAAAAAGTAGCTGTTGAAGATACAGTGATCTCAAATTAACATTACATGACATCAGTTAATGAGACTTGTCTCTTTGAAACTTGAGGCATATCCATTTATGCCATGATTGTTAATTTTATATGTCAGCTTGGTTGGACTAAAGGATCTTGAGATAGTTGGACTGACATGCTTGGTGGTAAATCTTTTAATGTGTTTCTACAAGAGATTAGCATGAAATGGAGAAGCTGATTAAAGCTCTCTTTAAGTAATTGTCTGAGCATCACACAGTGCAATGAGAGTACATTGGTACATTTGATTTCTATGTTGAATCATGACATCATCTCATCCTGTCCTCACACATCAACATCCATGGAAATCTGGACTTTGAGCTCAGACTGTAGTTAAAAGACTGGCTTCCTGACTTTCAGATAGTTTGACTGGAACTATCCCATCATTCATGGGTCTCTGACTTGCAAATGCCTCCATAACCACATTAGCAAATGTCTTTGCTATGATTTCTATTGTTGTGATAAAACACTATCACTAGAAGCAACTTCAATAGGCAAGGATTTATGTCAGTTTATATTCTATCAACAAAGGTAACCATGGTAGGAATCCATGGCAGAAGTCTGAATGGAGAAATACTGCTTACTGGTTTTCTCCTTATGGCTTGGTCAGCTTACTTTTTTATAGCACCCAGACCACAACCTCAGTGGTGGCACTAAGCACAGTGAACTCTGCCCCACTCTCAACATCAATCATCAATAAAAATAAAACATACATCAATATGATGGGGCTATATTTTGTTGTTGTTAAGGGTCTACTCAGATAAAGCTGATATAAAACTACCTGTCATAGCCAACATTTATAAGAGCCCCCTTTTTCTTATACATGTTACATGTTTGAATCTCCCTCCCCCTCTTGTATGTGTGTGTGTGTGTGTGTGTGTGTGTGTGTGTGTGTGTGTGTGTGTGTGAGGGTGGAGAGAAACATAATTGTCTTATAATGGTACCTTAGATAACTGAGTCTACTTCCATGGAAACATTAACAAATTCAACTAAATATTAGTTATTGCCAAGTACACATTTTTTAAACTTTCTCTGATCAAACAAACAAGTAGTAAACTTCTAATAGAGCCAAGTATAATTACTTGTTAAGTGTGTCTGCCAGAAGTATTACTGGCTGCTTCTCAGTCATTGCCAGTTTTCTTATAGTGACCAAAATAATGAAAAATTGGTGTCTAAAACAATGACATCATTTAACAAACTTGAAAAATGTATTTAAAAATAACTGGCATAATATGTAATTGAATCTGAAAAAAATTACATTACACTTATTTTTGTGCCTTAATTAACACTGAAATTTTTTAAATTACTCTCTACTTTTCTAATTTTTCTACACTTAAAGATATGAAAAATAATCATGTTTTGAAATGTATAAATAAATGTGAAAGTAAAATAAAAAGAAGTATGACATTCTTCCTGGAATATAATTATGAGAGCCATGGAATATAAGGTGAGTTCATATATATGTATGTATGTATATGTATATATATATATATGTATGTATGTATATGTATGTATATATGCATGCTCATATTAATAAAGAAAAACTTCATAAAATAAACACAAAGAGAATTATCCTTTCTGTATACTTAATGGTAGCTTCAGTCCTTGGTAGAGAATAGAGCACATTATTAAATCACATGAAAAAAGATTGTCTTTTTTTGATTTTCTTTTTTTTATTAGATATTTGCTTTATTTACATTTCAAATGGTATCCCCTTTCCTGGTTACCCTCCAAAAAACCCTAGTCCATCACACTTCCCCCTGCTTATAGCCCCCCCCAACTTTCCTGACCTGACATTCCCCTACACTGGGGCATCGGGCCTTTACAGAACCAATGGTCTTTCCTCTCATTGATGTCTGAAAAGGCCATCGTCTGCTGCATATGTAGCTGGAGCCATGAGTCCCTTCATGTATACTCTTTGGTTGGGGGTTTAGTCCCTGGGAGCTCTGGGGGTATTAGTTGATACATATTATTGTTCTTCCTATAGGGTTGTAAAGTTCTTCAGCTCCTTGGGTTCTTTCTCTAACTCTTCCATTGGGGACCCTATCCTCAGTCCATTGGTTGACTGTGAGACATGGGTATTTTTCTAAGAAGAACCAAAATAACCACAATTTGGTCTTCCTTCTTCTTGAGCTTCATGTGGTTTGTGAATTGTATCTAGTGTATTCCTAGCTTTTGGGCTAATATCCACTTATCAGTGATAAGTGTATTCTTTTATGATTGGGTTACCTCACTTAGGATGATATTTTCTAGTTCTATCCATTTGCCTAAGAATTTCATGAATTCATTGTTTTTAATAGCTGAGTAGTACTCCATTGTGTAAATGTACCACATTTTCTATATTCATTGCTCTATTGAGGAACATCTGGGTTCTTTCCAGCTTCTGGCTATTATAAATAAGGCTGCTATGAACATAGTGGAGCATGTGTCCTTATTACATGTTGGAGCATCTTCTGGATATATGCCCAGGAGTGGTATATCTGGGTCCTCAGATAGTACTATGTCCAATTTTCTGAGGAACCACCAAACAGATTTCCAGAGTGGATTTATCAGCTTGAAATCCCACCAGCAATGGAGGAGTGTTCCTCTTTCTCCACATTTGCAGATGATATGATAGTATACTTAAGTGACCTTAAAAATTCCACCAGAGAACTCCTAAACCTGATAAACTTCAGCAAAATGGCTGGATATAAAATTAACTCAAACAAACCAGTAGCCTTCATATACTCAAAGCATAAAGAGGCTGAGAAATAAATTAGGTAAACAACACCCTTCACAATAGTCACAAAAAATATAAAATAGCTTGGTGTGATTCTAACCAAGCAAGTGAAAGATCTGTATGACAAGTACTTCAAGTTTCTGAAGAAAGAAATTGAAGAAGATCTTAGAAAATGGAAAGATCTCCCATGCTCATGGATTGGCAGGGTTAATATAGTAAAAATGGCCATCTTGCCTAAAGCAATCTACAGATTCAATGCAATCCCCATCAAAATTCCAACTCAATTCTTCATAGAGTTAGAAAGAGCAATTTCCAAATTTATCGGGTATAACAAAAACCCCAGGATAGCAAAAACTATTCTCAACAGTAAACAAGAACCTCTGGCAGAATCACCATCCTTGACCTCAAGCTATACTACAGGCCAATTGTGATAAAGACTGAATAGTGTTGGTACAATGACAGGCAGGTAGATCAATGGTATAGAATTGAAGACCCAGAAATGAACCCACATACCGATGGTCACATGATCTTTGTCAAAGGAGCTAAAACCATCCAGTGGAAAAAAAAACATTTTCAACAAATGATGCTGGGTCAACTGGCAGTCAACATGTAGAAGGATGAAAATTAATTCATTCTTATCTCTCTGTACAAAGCTCAAGTTCAAGTGGATCTAGGACCTCCACATAAAACCAGATACACTGAATCTAAAAGAAGAGAAAGTGGGGAAAAGCCTGGAGCACATGGGCACAGGGGAAAATTTCCTGAATAGAACACCAATACCTTATGTTCTAAGATCAAGATTTGACAAATGGGACCTCATAAAATTGCATAGCTTCTGTAAGGCAAAGGATACTGTCAAAATGACTAAATGGTAACGAACAGATTGGGAAAAGATCTTTTCTAATCCTATATCCAATAGAGGGATAATATCCAATATATACAATGAACTTAAGAAGTTAGACTCCAGAGAACCAAATAACCCTTTTAAAAATGGAGTACAAGCTAAACAAAGAATTCTCAACTGATGAAAACCTAAAGAAATGTTCAACATCCTTAATCATCAGGGAAATGAAGATAAAAACAACCCTGAGGTTCTAACTAACACCAGTCAGAATGGCTAAGATCAAGGTTGTCTTGACTTCTGGCTGAGTTGCTCTGTTTGGCCTCAAACTACCTCTGGCCATCTGTTCTAACGTTCTACTTCCTTCTCATTCTCTCTCTCTCTCTCTCTCTCTCTCTCTCTCTCTCTCTCTCTCTCTCTCTCCCTCTCTCTGTCTCTTTTTCTATATCTCACTATGTCTGTCTCTCTCTCACTATGTCTCTCTGTCTCTCTGTTTCTCTGTTTCTCTCTCTCTGTCTCTTTTTCTATCTCTCACTATGTCTGTCTCTCTCTCTATGTCTGTCTGTCTGTCTCTCTCTCTCTCTCTCTGTCTCTTTTTCTATATCTCACTATGTCTGTCTCTTTCTCTGTCTGTCTGTCTGTCTCTCTCTCTCTCTTTCTCTGTCTCTTTTTCTATATCTCACTATGTCTGTCTCTCTCTCACTATGTCTCTCTGTCTCTCTGTTTCTCTGTTTCTCTCTCTCTGTCTCTTTTTCTATCTCTCTCTATGTCTGTCTCTCTCTCTATGTCTCTCTCTCTATGTCTCTCTCTCTCTCTCTCTCTCTCTCTCTCTCTCTCTCTCTCTCTCCCTGCACTGTTCCTAATTAATCTCTTTTTCCTCCTTGTTCTCATGAGTGTTGGATATAGCCTATCTCTAACTCATTTTGTCAAATCTGTCTCTGATTTCTCATTTTGTCTCACCTCAATTAGTCATCTCTTTCAAATATGGCTGTTTCCTTCTATAAACTAACTTTACCTTCTCTCTTTGGGATTAAAGTATGTACTATGCATGTGTCTGCATTCCATTCAGAGAGGTTAAAGGTGCATCATTCTAGCTGGATCACATAGACCTAGAAGGTCTTTGGATATGATACCTTGCCAGAGCAGTCATGCTGCTGGATTAAAATTCTTCTGCAGAGAGAAATTTAAGTCAGGATGGCTAAGATCAAAAACACAGGAAACAGCAGTTGTTGGCGAGGATGTGGAGAAAGAGGAACACTCCTCCACTGCTGGTGGAATTGCAAGCTGGTACAACCACTCTGGAAAGCTGTCTGGCGGTTCCTCAGAAAACTGGGCATGACACTCCCGGAGTATCCGGCTATACCACTCCTGGGCATATACCCAGAGGCTTTACCTGCATGCAGTAAGGACACATGCTCCACTATGTTCATAGCAGCCTTATTTATAATAGCCAGAAGCTGGAAAGAACCCAGATGTCCCTCAACGGAGGAATGGATTCAGAAGATGTGGTATATCTACACAATGGAATACTACTCTGCAATTAAAAACAATGAATTCACGAAATTCCTAGGCAAATGATCAGATCTTGAAAATATCATCCTTAGTGAGGTAACCCAATCACAAAAGGACACACATGGTATGCAGTCACTGATAAGGGGATATTGACCCAGAATCTCAGAATACCCTAGACACAATCCGCATATCAATAGATTTCTAAGAAGATGGAAGGAGAGACCCCTGGTCCTGGAAAGACTGGATGTAGGGGAACGCCAGGACAGAGTAATGAGAGGGGGTTGAATGGAGAAAAGAGGGAGGGAAGGGGGCTTATGGGATTTTCGAGGAGGGAGGAAACGGGAAAGGGGAAATGATTTGGAATGTAAATTTAAAAAAAAGAATTTAATTTTTGAAATATATTTCTATCTCTTAAAAAAAAGTCTGTTAATTACAACTTTTAATAGAATTAGGACTAGTTTCTTGTAAAATATAATATACTAATATATCATATTAAAATTTAAATAAGATCTTCTGGAGTGCTGTCAGGCTAGGTCCCTTTTTGTGAGCGTTCCATAGCCTCAGTAATAGTGTTAGGCCTTGGGACCTCTCTTTGCACTGGATCCAACTTTGAGCCTGTTACTGGACCTCTTTTCCTCAGCCTCCTCTCCATTTCCAGCCCTGTAATTCTTTCAGACAGAATCAATTATAGGTCAGAGTTATGGCTGTAGGATTGCCCCCCTCTCCCTCATTTGTAGCCCTGTCTTCCTGCTGGAGGTAGGCTCTATAAGTTCCCTTTCCCTACTGTCAGTCATTTCATCTGAGGTCCCTCCCTTTTAGTCCTGTGAGTCTCTTACCTCCCAGGTCTCTGGTACATTCTGGAGAATGCAACCTCCCTCAACCTCCTATCTCCTGAGGTTGCCTGTTTCCATTCTTTCTGCTGGCCCTCAGGACTTCAGTCCTTTTCCCTCCGCCAATGTCAGATCAAGTTCCCCTCTCCCTACCCTGTCTACTTTCCCTCCCAGGTCCTTCCCTTCCTACCCACTTGTGATTGTTTTCTTCTCCCTCCCAGGCAGGACTGAGGTGTCCTCACTTGGGCACTTCATCTAGTTGACCTTTTTGAGGTATGTGTACTGTATCTCAGGTATTCTGTACTTTTTTTTTTTTGGCTAATATCCACTTATTAGTGAGCACATACCAGGCATGTCCTTTTAGGTCTGAGTTACCTCACTCAGGATGATATTTTCTAGTTCCATCCATTTGCCTGCAAAACTCAGGATGTACTCACTCTTTCTAGCTGAGTGGTATTCCATTGTGTAAATGAACCACATTTTCTGTACCCATTCTTCTGTTGTGGGACTTCTAGGTTGTTTCCAGCTTCTGGCTATCATAAATAAGGCTGCTATGAGCATAGTGGAACACATGCCCCTGTGGCATGTTAGGGCATTTTGGGGGGTATATTCCCAAGAGTGTTATAGCTGAGTCTTTAGGAAGATCTATTTCCAGTTTTCTGAGGAACCTCCAGATTGATTTCCAGAGTGGTTGTCCTAGTTTGCAATCCGACCAGCAATGGAGGAATGTTCCTCTTTTTCCACATCCTCTCTAAAATGTGTTGTTACCTGAGGTTTTGATCTTAGCCACATATTTGGACCCAACCAATGGACAGAAACATCTGACCCCTGCTGTTGAATTAGGGAAGGCTGAATGAAACTGATGGTGACCCTGTAGGAAGACCGGCAGTCTCAATTAATCTGGACCCCCAGGGTCTCTCAAACAGGCAGCATACATCAGCTGATATGAAGCCCCTAGCACACATATAATAGAGGAATGCTGTGTCTGTGTTCATCCAGAGATGAAGCACCTAACCCTCAAGAGACTGGAGGCCTTAGGGAGTTTAGAGGTTAGATATGGTGGGGGGTAGGGACATCCACGTGGAGACGGGGGGGAAGGGAGGAGATATGGGATGTGGAACAGTTGGAGGGTGGACAGGGAGTAGGGGGGGTGGGGAATAAAATATGGAGTGTATAAAAATAAAAAAATTCTCAAAACAATAAAAATATTTAAATAAGATAAGCAAAAAAGAAAATATTCCAATACACTCATATAAAAAATTTCCCTTGCCAGAAAAAAATCAAATAACTATGAATATGAGTTATATAGTCTGCTATACAATAGTAAGAGGAGAATAATAATTTCTCTTAGTTTAAAAGCATCGACCTACAGGCACTTTTGATCATAGTAGAAAAAATAAATACAGATCTATCTTACTTTAATTTTGTTTTCTACTTCATTATTCAGTTATTTGAACTTATACATATGAAAGAAAATTCCTCTATGGTATTAACCTTGACCTTACTGCATAAATAGACTCAGATGAGAAAGGAGAGAGAAACCAGCCAGGTCTTGCAGGTTGGGACAATGAAATGTCGACTTCTACTTCTTGTCCTTCCTGATTTATTGTATCTTGTACACAGGCTAGAAATGATGAACATGTTTAGGAAAACTGATTCTGTGCCTTGTTTTGTTTTGTTTTTGTTTTTGTTTTGTTTTTTGTTCTTTTCATTTTTTACTTAACTATTGAATGAGCATAGGTGTGGAAAGCTAAATAAGATCCAATATTTTGACTTGAAGTATTCTGGAAAGTCCAAGCAAATCAATGCAATTTACAGGTATAAGGACACCTCATTGGTGTGTCAAATGGGCCAAAACATTCAGTTACCCCTCTTAATTACTTTTATATTGCTGCAACCTAGTCAATATTCCCAAAAACTACTTATAAAAGAAAGGGTATTTGGAGCTTTAAGGTTCAGAGGACAACTCCATGACAATTATGGCAGGAAGCATGACAGCAGAGAGGCCAGGCCTGCCATAACTGAGAGCTTACATCTTGATCCTCAAGCAGAAGACAGAAAACACTAACTGGAAATGGCATGGACTTTTGAATTCTCAAAGACCATCTTCAGTGACATGCCTGTTTCAACAAGGGCCTGTCTCCTAAACCATCTCAAACAAGTTCACCATCTGGGGACCAAGTATTCAAGCATTGAGGTGATTAGGTCTATTCTCATTCATACCATAACATCTCAATCTGAATAGAGACATATTCACCCCTGCATTAAAAACCTTCAATAAAATTGCCTCCTTTGGACCAATATCTCTTCACAGCTACACAGGAGCTTTGTTTGATTTCTTTATCTTAAGATCTCTTATATAATAAGATTTTCTAAGCATACATTTCATTTGCATATTAAATGAATTCCTTAGGTACTCAAGCTAAAAAACCAAGAAGCCAATAGTTTGATGATGAAGAGAGAGAAACTCCTAGTCAGACTTGTAAGGCACCCCCAGAGGAGCTTGGATTCTCTATTAGAAAAACTGGAAGAGAATTAAAGCTTCTTATCTACTGAATGAACACTTTCTGGGGCAGTTTCTGAGGGTGTGATCACACCTTCAATCCAATCACTCTTCCCTTCTCTTATCTTCTTTGGAGATAGATCTCTAGATTTTTATTCTGCAACTGGCTTATTGTTATTTCTAGCTTCAGCCCATTTCCTAAATAATTTTAGGGCTACCTCTTTAGGTAAGGAAATGTTACAGCAGCATTGAAGGCTAGTCTCTATATTAAAAATCACCTAGGCAAAGAAATGGAATCTACCCCTGGGTGGAGACAGGCTATTGGTGCCTCTCTTAAGGATTAATCAAATTGGATATTAAGTTGCCTAATGAAGGATTTCATATCAGTAAAGGGCTAGCTTTCAGAACTAGTATTTAGCCAGCTTTGTACGGACCAAACTGTAGCTTTAACATTTACATTATTGGAATATCCTAGAATGCCATATGCTTTTAGGTGATATGATATTTAGTGTGTACAGTGTTTTGAGAAACATTATCACACATCTTTCATCTTAAAAGTATAATCTATTTGCTTGAAGTTGCATTAGAGTCTTCTGGCAGAGTAGAAGATGCTGGAAATATGGAAAAAAAACTTTTACAAGTTTCTTTTATCAACCAACTGTTATACATTTGAATAATGGTCCAAAGTATTCAACTTTTTCCTGAGGAAATAGATGTGGTGTAGACACATTCAGGAAATTCTGCAGAAGGGGAGGTAAAAAGATTATAAGAAACAATGGGGATTGAAAACACCAAGAAAACAAATGCCTTCTGTCCACAACTGGACTAAGGCATATATGACCTCACAGAGATTGTAGCAGCATCCACAGATCCCGAAAATTTCAAAGCCAGCTGGGAGTCTCACCACTAAGAGGAGAAGTAGGCAAAGCCTCCTTTCTTAACCCAGAAGCTATCTCCAGTGGATAACCAGTGATGACAGAAAAATTAAACAAATATGACTGATAACTGAATCAAACAGTCATTTGAAGACATGCTCATTGTGGTCTTTCTTCTGATAGGCATTGAAATAAAATACCAATATAGCATTTCTGTGATAATTTTTGACTATCTAAACAACTATCCAAGCAAGACCAGCATCGAATCTATTTTTACTTGTCTCCAACTGCTGTGACTGCCTATCCCTTGCTATTATTTTTTTTTCTGAGTGATAAAGCCTTCTCTGTGTTCTTGACATTTTGCATGTACTTTTAGACTTACTACAATTGTGTTAGTAGATGTGATATTAAAGTTACCTCTTGAACATTTATGGTAGTATCAATTTCCTGATACTCTGATAGGAAGCAGATAATTGAATAAATATTCATTGGAAACTTGCTAAGGATAAAATATGTTGGACCAAGTCATACCAGAGCACAGACTGTGGTTATTGTTCATCTCTTTGTCTCTCTAATAGCAAGATTGGCATGAGTAATGACATTGGCCACAAAGGGAGATGATCAGGCCATAGAACACAAACAGCATGAAGAATTATAATAATCCTGACTCTTATTTTCACTAGACCAAAATCCAGTGTATAATAATGCTGACCATATTATCCTAGTTAGTATTCATTTAACTCATCAAAAGAATAGAGAACACTAGTAATACTTTTTCTAAATATCTGAATAAGAAACCTAAACATGGTGGTTCATTAGTGAAATTTGATGTACTCTCTAAATTTGATAAATAAGGTATTATGGCTACATTACTACATTAGTTACTTGTTGCTGTGATGAAATGCATTTTAGAGGCAACTTAAGGAAAGAAGTTATGTGTTTCAGCTTGTAGTTTTTAGGTACACAGTCAACTATAATGAGTACAGCACAGTACCAGGAGAAGGAAGCAGCTGGTCACATTGTATTTATACTCAGCAAATAAAGAAAATGATTAGTGTCACTCAGCTTGCTTCTTTTCTTTTTAATAAGTTCATTTCTCCAGCTTACAGAATGATGTTGTTCAATATTAAGGTAGATCTTCATACCTAATAATGATAGTTCATTAGAGGCATACCCGGAGATTTGTCTCCTAGGTGATTCTATATTTTGCCAACTTGAAAATATTAACCATCACGGACACTGACATTTTATTTGTAAACAATCCATTGTGTTAGATACCTTAAAATTTATTTGAATTGTAGGAAATTTTAAATCTTTTTCATCAACAAAGACCTAGAATACAATATATGATGTCACAATTGTGCAATTGACCTGAGCTTATTAACTTTAGCTTGTGTCTTCAGTGGCTGCTGAGTTACCAAAGAAGGCATCTTCCATTCTCAGTTACATCACTAGCCAACTGACATTTGTGATTAGATTACTTTCTTTCTGTAGTTTTTTATTCTAGGCAAAATCTATCTCTTTTTAGCCTATTTTAAATTCTGTCTTAAGATTTCCTGATTGATTCTCTGGAATATAAACTCTGATAACTTAGGCACACATTAGTTACCAGAAAGTGCCCTTCACTGCATGGCTTCCTGTGCTATGTATGTAGAGTGATTGTAATCATTTTGCATTTGCCACTCTGCCTTACTTTGCTGTAGGTAGAAAAGGGCTGAAATACAATAGAGACACTGAACTTGCTTTATATAAAGTTAACATCCATTCCCTATTTTTTAAAAGAAGTGAAACTAGTCTCTTTTTGGCTCATTCTGTTTTGTTTTGTTGTGTTTGGGTTGTTGTCTCTTGGAGGTCTGCTCTTCTGAAGGGAGATAGAGTGGGGAGAAATCCAGGAGAAAGGTCTGCTCTTCTATGAAGGGAGATAGAGTGGGGAGAAATCCAGGAGAAAGTAGCAGCAGGGCAGAGGTGGGAGGAGTAGGGGAGGGGATGTGGTTGAGATATATTGTATGAGAGAAGGATCTGTTTTTCAATTTATAAATAGGCATGCGACAGTGACTGCCAGTTATTTTCTGAGATAATCACACTATATGTTTTAACAAATTTCCATATTTCCAGGATCACTAGAAGATGCAATCCACAGAAACTCCAGATTCTTTGTCATAGGAAAAGCCTGGGAAATCTAAGTGACTATTATAAGTGACTCACTTATAATTACACATTACAAATGAGGAAGCTTGCATGTCATCTTTAGTCAGAAGAGAAAGACTCAGTGCTTTTCCCTTTACCTACTGTCTATGGTACAATGATTATATCATTGTCAATGTCAGTGTCAATAAAAGTCTAACCTTGCCGGGCAGTGGTGGCGCACGCCTTTAATCCCAGCACTTGGGAGGCAGAGGCAGGCAGATTTCTGAGTTCGAAGCTAACCTGGTCTACAGAGTGAGTTCCAGGACAGCCACGGCTACACAGAAAAACCCTGTCTCGAAGAACAAAACAAAACAAAACAAAAAAAAAAAAAAACAAAAAAAAAAACAACAAAAAAGATAGCTCATGAAATGGGGCTGGAGAGATGGCTCAGTGGGTAAGAGCACTGACTGCTCTTCCGAAGGTCCTGAGTTCAAATCCCAGCAACCACATGGTGGCTCACAACCATCCGTAGTGAGATCAGACTCAGACGCTCTCTTCTGGGGTGTCTGAAGACAACTACAGTGTACTTACATATAATAAATAAATAAATAATAAATCTTAAAAAAAAGTCAAACCTTTTATTTCAGAAAATAAAGGCTGGTTGTCCTTAAATACTGTTAATATATTTAATGGCTGCATTTGCACTATTATTAAAAACTTATATAGATCTTAATAAGATAATTTTAATATAGGCTTCACAATGAAAGGAACTGAATCCCAGAGTTTTAATTATATATCTCTAAGACAACAGCCTTTTGTAGCTTTGTTTGATATAATTACTATCTTGTGTCTGAAATATATATACATATCATATATATGTATATATGTGTGTATATATATGTATATATGTGTGTATATATATGTATATATATATAAATATATAATTCTATTGTAAGTGAATTCTACTTAGCCACATTCCCTGAAATCAAACAGAAAAATCTGTATCACCATATAAATCTCTCTCACTTAAATACTTTGCTAGCCAAGTATCAAAGGTCTCTGTCATCTAATATAATAGCCAAAGCAGAGTAACTCTCAATAATTTTCTTCTTCCCTGCGATCTATTACAGATGTGTTGAGCACAAATCCCTCAAATTGCTAATTAAATATTTTTTTTTTAAAAAAAAGAGAGGAAATACTATCTTTAGCCACCAACTACCTCCTCGAATGCTGTGAATTCACTAGTGGGCAGGGATTTATTTGTTTTTATCTCCCAAAATAATGAAACATTCTCTCTAGAAGTAACATTCCAGTCATAAGAAGCTATGAACTTGGAGGACACTAGTGCCAACATTCAATGGAAATTGTTTAGCTTTCTGTGTCATTTGTAGATGAAGACTGATAAGTGATCAGGAAATAATGAATAAAATCAAAAGGAAAGAAGCTTTACAAAAAACATACCCTTTGTTAGTTACATGACCAAAAGTGTAACATAATTACTAATCTGTTATTGTCATCTTTTCTTGGTTATGATAACTCATAAAAATAGCTGCGGAGAATGAATGCATACAAGAATTGCAATGGTGGCTACATTACATATTTATCTATGAGTAAAGCTTTTCAGGAACTTGGAAAGCTAGCCAGAGTCAAAAAGGAAGTAGAGTCAGGCATAAGCCTTTAAGAATCTAAATCTGATGCCTTTTTATCCCAAACTCAGATATACGGTGTTTTAATATGAATTTCTAAACCAGAATAAAAAGCCCAGATATGTAATCGCTATTTGACATTACTGAAGCACAATGGATGCAGCTTTGCAAGCAGAAATATAATAACCAGAGGACACAGGACTCTCCCTTTCCTGTACATATTCTGACTTGATGTCATTTTATAACTAATGTTAAACTCTAAAGAAAGTATATATCCTGTGATTATGTTTTGGCATAATACATTTATTTTTTATCTGCAATATACACTACACTCATACTTTTTATAAAAAAATAATCAGATATTAATGAGCAACCCAAACAAGAATTTTCAATGTAACAGTGAACAATGACTATCACTGTCTTATAATTCTCACTTCCCGGTCATGAGGCATCTCTTTGTGGCTATCATAATTGGTGTAATGAATTTCCTAAAATAAATGGAAGTCTAATTTGATCCAGTGCCCAAGAACAATTCAGGCATTCACAGCTAAACCACTGACCTGATTTGAAGACAAATCATGCCAGGATGAAGTCATGCTTCTCTGTGAAGTGTGCTCCCACAGTACAGGGTTTGAATGGTTTGTTCTAAGGGCTCTGAAGAGGGGATTTCCAGTAACAAAGACAAACAATCTGAGCTCACAATTCCAGACACCTAGACTTACTTTAAATAAGAGAAACTTGAGATGGAAAGAAAATCTGAGTCATCGCCTTAGTTTATTGATTGTCAGTGAGTGGAAAACTTACTGGTGCCTTTGGCTTTGAACATTTCAGAGTGTCACAGTTTTTGTACAGGTAACAACTTTAAGGATTTAAACACAACCTCCAATTTGGCAAGGGACATTATTTCAGAAAGTTTAATATCTACATGCCATATTCTCATGGCGGGTTATTTCTGAGGAAGCATATGCACAGATTTACATACTTCATTATAAGTTTTGCCACAATTTTAAGGCTGTATTGAGGGGCTTTGCCATTTCTAAGGCAAGTAGCTGTTTTAACTTCATGAAAAGTATGTTATGATTTGTTTTCTACAATTAAAGAAGCTAATCTATAGTCTCCGTTTTGATGTATTACTTGCTGAAATTCATTGTAGGCCTTCCAAAAGAAGGTTGTGTAATATGATAAACCACTGGAACTCTTACTGTGTTAATGTGTATAAAGGAGTTGTAGCATATAATCAAATGGAAAATTTATTCAATAGGTTAATCCCAGATCATGTATAATCTTCATGATTTGGTAAACAGTATATGACAGTTATAAACTGCCTTCAGCTACAGATTTTCCCCTTGACCACCAAGAAATTGGCACCAGCTAGTACACAGTTTATAGATATCAATTATATAAACATGAAATGTGAGAATATGTTTATCATTTCCCTGGAATAAAACTTTCACATGTCTCCAAGTGGCCATAATTTTTACAATAATTTCAAAAGCATGCATTATGAAATACAGTATTGTATATGGCACTTGACTCTTAGGACATAAAAGAAATCAAAGGTTCAGTGAAAGTGAACTGGATAAAAAGTAAGTAGAAGACATTTCTAAAAATACAAAGTTTGCAGTTTAAATTTTATTTGCTTAAACTTTCTCTTTAAAGACAATACAATGAATAATTCTGAATCATTAAATTAGATACTCTAGATACAATGAAAAGATTTCAAGTACATATAAACTCCACACTGTGATTGAAGAAGTAATAAAAACCTTATTTGTCCTCTAACTCAGACAGTTAGTTCTGCCAGTAAAACAAATGCTTGTCTAAAGAAAACTTTAGAAATAGATGTCTTTACAGTAGGATTTTATCATATGTTTCAAAAAGGAAATAGTACTTGTCCTTTTCAATGTCTTCCAAAAATAGGAGAGCATTCTGCATAGATAAAAATATGGAAGGAGAGAACCCTGGTCCTGGAAAGACTGGATGTAGGGGAACGCCAGGACAGAGAAGTGAGAGGGGGTTGAATGGAGAAAAGAGGGAGGGAAGGGGGCTTATGGGACTTTCGGGGAGGGAGGAAACGGGAAAGGGGAAATGGTTTTGAATGTAAATAAAAAAAAAACTTAGAAAATAAAATTAAAAAATAAATATGAGGGCAGCATTACTCTTACACCCAAACTAGACACAGACTGAGGGGATAAAATTGTAAGCTCATAGGTATCTTATTTATCTTTCAACTCTGATGCAGAGAAATTTCTTTTTGCTATAGATGGTGATTAAAAGAGAGAACCATGACTGGTCAACATGTAGGGAATAACAAAAGTCAGACATCTCCGTTCGAAATGGAGGATCTATATCACAACTGTTCCACAAGACTAGAGGTTCACCAAGAAAATAGGATGAAGGAATGTGAGAGGCATAATTACTAGACATATGTAGTGAAACAGTATTTTCTATGTTGCTGCAGACATGAACTCAAAGTGGCTTTTCCTATATACTCATGACATAGACATGAGCAAACCAGGTAATATTCCAGTATGGAGGGCATAAGGACCTTCCCATCAAGCACCTCCCTTAGGTGAGGAGCTATCTGTAACTGGTGGGGCAAAGAGGATTCAGAATCAATCTTCTTCAAGAATATGATCCCAGAGAGGCTATTTGTATTTAATATATAGACATACTTCTATGAATATATAGGCAACATTAAGTGGATTCACTAGATTTTAAAAAAAGCTGAGAGTAAAATGTGGGCGAGGAGAGGAAGAACTACAAGTTAGGGAGGGATCAGGGATGGATTTAATAAAAAACATTATATAGTCATGTCAAATAATAAATAATAAGAATTGAAAATGATAAAACAATATTATTTATGAATATAAAGTTAAAACTATACTCATTTAGAATATCATCTAAAAGATTTATATATCTGAATAAATTTAATCCATGGAAATAATAGAAATCACTGAATACCATAAAGTATTACTTAAAGCAATTAAAAATTAAAGACCTAAATAAATAAATCAGAAAGACAGAAATGCTATGATTACATTAATAACCAATGCTTTACTGGTTAAATGTAATCACTCTCAACACGTCATCAGTATTTTAGTGAAAAAAGAAGATTTATATTCCTATAGAAGTGAAATGTACACAAAATGGGTGAAGTCGTCTTGAAAAAAGAACACCTCTCAATTTTTACAACGTGACTCAATCAAAACTAATCCTGGCACAAGAACATAATATTGTGGAATTTTGTAGTCTTCTAAATGAAGAAAATAATAACCAATAAGTTACATCAAAGAAAAGAAATACAGACCACTGAAATGAAATTGGAGGTCTAAGAAAAAAGATTGATAGATCCACACAGAATTTGCAAGGACTAGGGCAGCAAGGAGACTATCTGGGAGAAAAAAGCAGTTCTTCACCAATGGATGAAACACCATGAATTTCCATAAGCAATTGCTTTTCACAGTGCAACATATAACCTGAAACTGAGTGACTACCTTAAATACAGCAAGTATTTTAAATATGACACAAGTGCCTTAGACATATCACATAGAGCATGACTGTAAAAGAAAATCAGGAAAAATCAAGAAAAAAGGAAGTTTATAAATATTAAAGTACTTTGTGCATAAAATAATCTTTTGAGACAATAAAGTAACTACAAAAGTACAAATAATATATTCATTTATGTGATAGGATTTTAATAATCCAAATATTTGAAGAATAAAACAGCTCAACACAAATAACATTATTAAAACATTGACAACAGAATTGAGTGGACTTTTCTCAATAAATATTAACTATCATTAAGTATAAAATACATTCTTCATAATTAGTTATAAAGAAAAAAAACAAATCATGGCTAAATGATATGCAACCTCATTCCTACCAAAATGACAAGAATTGGAGGAAACATGGGAAATGGTTTTGGTGAGAATAAAGCACCATAAATTTTCAAAATATAAGTCCAGACAGAGCTGGTGAAAATGTAAAATGGTAAAGGTATAATAGAAAGCTGCTTATGATTTTCACAAATGCTAAATATATAATTAACACATGTCATTCATGTCCTAGAACCCCTTTCCTAGATTAACACATAATTAACAGTATAGGATTAAGTGCATACCTGAAACACTGTATTCATTCTTCATAACAGCCAAGTGTTAGAAGCACACTAAATTTTAACCCTAAGAATAATGGCTCAATAAATGTAGTGTGTGTGTGTGTGTGTGTGTGTGTGTGTGTGTGTGTGTGTATGTGTGTGTGTGTGTATTTCTTAGGAAAAGATGGAACATATATGTGAGCTATGTGAAAAGCAAAGTGATGTGAGCCAGACTTAAACAATCCTACTAATATAAAATATCTTAAATAAAGAAATTTATAGAAGCAAGGCAAATATTGTAGATTTGAAATCCACGGTCATGCCAGATAAAGTTAATGTACTACTGTTCTACCTCACAACAGACTCATAAACAGTAGAGTATAAGCTTTTGGAAGAGTCCAAATAAACCTTTTATTTTAGGCTAATTTTCTTGAGTATTTAGTGTGTGTGACAAAATTGTGATACGATTTTATTTTATGTTCTATCAGAATAATGTTGGTTATCTAGCCCTTCTCCACCTTCTTTGAGTAAATTCCCTTGATGTTTATGGTGTTTTACTTTTTGCCTTTTTGAGTATAATATTCCAAAAGTTTGTTTGTGTTTGTTTTGTAAAGTGTACCTTTCACAGTACTCTGGGTTAATTTTGTCTTCAGTTTGTTTGCTGCTATTAATTTTGGAAGGGTCTTGGTAATGACTATATAAAATATTTCCTCTTCTTGTTATAGTTCCCACTCTCAATAATTCCTGAGAAATGTTTTATTGTTATGTAGTTCCATAAAATATTATTTCATTTTGCTCTTTAAAAATTTCCCATAAAATTTGTCACATAACACTTATGTATGTTCAGGCATACATATATGCTTCTATGCCTCCAGACCCTATTGGAAAGACTAATAAAATTTAAAGATTTTATGAAAGTTGTATGATGAAATTATTTTTTTTTAATTTAATTTTATTTTATTTTTTTAATTTACATTCCAAATCACTTCCCCTTTCCCGTTTTTATTTTTACAGCACACTAAAGCACTTCCTGTAAATTATCTTAGTCTTTTCCTTTCTTCCCCATGTGTACATACCAATGGTATGTGCCACATTTATAATGTCTTCCATATCTTTCATCTTCTTACTCCACATTCCCCTCACTCTGATCTTCTGGGGTTAATCAATACCTCCAAACATTTATGATTAATATTTTCTTCTCCCTAGCAAGCTTGAGTGCATCTACATTCCACTCAGCTGAACAAAATATCTTGGGAAAAATCTTCTCTTATTATCTGTAGAAAACAGTATTTGCTGTGGAGGAAAAAAAATGTTAGCTAGGCAATTTATGTAAAGACATTTTTTTCAGTTTCTAGTAATTAAAAATTATATCTCAGACTTCTTGGAAGCAATAGGAAAAGAAAGAATCCTTCAAAACAGGAAGTTAACCTATGTATCTGGAGTACATCTAAAGTACAACAATCTGTCCTTTCTATAAATTTAGTATGTACAAGATAATTCATGTGCCTTTCTATTACAATTTTTATCTCCCTCATAAATGATACAGAGACATGGTATATTTATTACAAGCTTCTGTCCCTAAACTGGGCAGGTTCTCAGCTATTCTAACCTTACCATGCTGGCCTGGACTATTTCCCAGCTACTTCCTAGCTATGTGGCATTACCTACCATCTTGGTTTCTCTCGGGCACTTTCCTCTTCATCTCTGTCATCATGGCAATTTCCCTACCCCTTAAGATCCTCTCTTTCTCTCTCAAGGTATGCAGGTCCTGTTTTATCTCTCCTGTCCAGCTAATGGCTTGATCAGTTATTTACTTAACAGTCAGAAGAAGATGGAGAACAATGTTTTACAAAATATTTTGAACCAGGAATTGCTTCGTAATAAAGACAATAACAATATCAGGACTGTACCCAGAGTTCTGGGAAGAGATTACAGCATTTGAATACATTGCACAAAAGCAATTCCCAACATAGTTACGCTGCATTTGTTTTCAATTTATTAAATTTGCAATGCCATGCATTTATTAAAATAAATAAAGCTCGCATGACTTAAAGGCCATATGTACAGGGAAGTTAATCAATATTTCTATTTATATACTAAAAGATGAGAGAGGAGTTACTCTAGAGTCATGAAATAACAGCAAAGCAAATGGTATCCAACAAAATGATAGAAATGGATTTTGTTCAGATCTCTAAGAAATAAAGCAATAAATAGAGATTTAAACCAAAAACACAATAATTGAAAGAGCCTAGGATGGAAAAATTGAGATTTAGTCAGAGGAAATGAACCAGAGATAAAAGTTACAGAGATGGTAACATTGAATACAGAGAGAAGTAGTTATGTGTAAAAATGAGAATTCACTAAATGGTAATTAATGAAAATTAAGTCAAAGAGGCAAATTCAGATGCTGTGGAGAAATTTTCAATACATTTAATATTTATCCAGAAAGGGTTTAGTTATTTTTTCTGGAAAATATTCAAACATGCACATTCTAATTCTGTTGTTTCAGTTTGAGTGCAGGTGCAGAGATCCCAGAAATGTGTCTCATAGCCAGAAATAGGCAGTGGATTTCCTGCATTCAGAGAACCTGATCCCAGGACCAGGTGGGCAAACAGAGACTTACCTTGAGCTAAAAGCAAAGCATCCCTCATGTTTCAAAGTTTAATATCTCAAAGCTAGATACTCAGACTTGGCTGTCGTAAAGACTGAAATTTTTGTTTGTATGTTTGAATGCATATTCACATACATATTGTCTTAATGCATATATGTATATACATGCATTTAAATTTACTTCTTGAGAATTGGAAGTTCATGCCATATTTTCCCTTCACCATGTCCTGTTACTAGGTTACCTCTATTACTCCCAGTAGTAAGATTAAAGATAAGAATGATGAAGAATCAACTGAGTATCTCTCTAAACTGTTGCTCCAATTTTATTTTTTTTTAATGTATTAGGGCATAAGACTCATGAGTAGGCTTCATGGAGTAAAGAGAGGACATTTTAAATATCGGTATATGCTAAAGTAAAAGTTTTGAGGAATTCTGCAAGCTATGTGGGAGGGAAAGAGAACTCATGATTGTGTATTGCCATTTTCATTCGCTAATTGTCATTTATCTAGAGAGAAGACAGAAATTATTTGTAGCTGTCTTAGTTTGTTTTCTACTGTTATGATAAAAGCCATGACCAAAAGCCACTTGGAGACAAAAAGTTTTATTTGGCTTACATGTCTCAATCACTGTCCATTATTAAGAAAAGCTATGAAGCCACAATAATGCTTATACCTAAACCAAACTAGGAAGGAGAACTTCAGGCCAATCTCCCTCATGAACATCAATGCAAAAATACTCAACAAAATTCTGGCCAACTTAATCCAAGAATGCATCAAATCTAAAATTTACCATGATCAGGTAGGCTTCATCCCCGGGATGCAAGGATGTCCATCAATATATGGAAATCCATCAATGTAATCCACTACATAAACAAACTCAAGGAAAAAGAGCATATGATTATTTCATTAGATGCTGAAATGGCTTTTGACAAAATCCAGCATCCCTTCATGATAAAAGCCTTGGCGAGATCATGAATCCAAGGCCCATCCATAAACATAGTAAAAGCAATATACTGCAAACCAGTAGCCAGCATCAAATTAAACAGAGAGAAACTTGAAGTAATCCCACTATAATCAGGGACCAGACAAGGCTGCCCACTCTCTCCCTATCTATTTAATATAGTACTTGAAGTCCTAGCCAGAGCAATCAGATAACAAAAGGAGGTTAAAGGTACTCAAATTGGAAAGGAAGAAGTCAAAATATCACTATTTGCAGATGATATGATTATATATTAAGCGACCCCCAAACTTCCCTAGAGAACTCCTAAAGCTGATAAACAACTTCAGCAAAGTGGCTGGATATAAAATTAATTCAAACAATCGGTATCCTTTCTGTACTCAAAGGATAAGCAAGCTGAGAAAGATATCAGGGAAATGACACCCTTCACAATAGTCACAAACAATATAAAGAATCTTGGTGTGACTGTAACAAAGCAAGTGAAAGATCTGTATGAAAAGAACTTCAAACCTCTGAAGAAAGAAATTAAAGATCTCAGAAGATGGAAAGATATCCCAAGCTCATGCATTTGCAGGATTAATATAGTAAAAATGGCCATCTTGCCGAAAGCAATCTACAGATTCAATGCAATCCCCATCAAAATCCCAATTCTTCATAGATCTAGAAAGAGCAATTCTCAAATTCATCTGGAATAACAAAAAAAAAACAGGATGGCAAAAACTATTCTCCACAACAAAAGATCTTCTCGGGGAATCACCATCCCTGACCTCAAG
Organism: Tokudaia tokunoshimensis; assembly: GCA_036184795.1. Classification (NCBI taxonomy): domain Eukaryota; kingdom Metazoa; phylum Chordata; class Mammalia; order Rodentia; family Muridae; genus Tokudaia; species Tokudaia tokunoshimensis. The sequence goes on from BTHU01000015.1 coordinate 73,441,647, forward strand.
CTCTATTACAGAGCAATAGTGATAAAAAACTGTTTGGTATTGGCACAGAGACAGGCAGGAAGATCAATGGAATAAAATTTAAGACCCAGAAAATAACCCAAATACCTAAGGTCACTTGATATTTGACAAAGGAGCTAAAAACATCTAGTGGAAAAAAGATAGCATTTTTAACAAATAGTGTTGGATCAACTGGAGGTCAGCATGTCGAAAAATGCAAATCGACTTATTCTTATCTCCTTGTACAAAGCTCAAGTCCAAGTGGATCAAGGACCTACACATAAAACCAGACACTCTGAACCTTATAGAGGAGAAAGTGGGGAAGAATCTTGAACTCTTGGGCACAGGGAAACTTTCTTGAATAGAACACCAATGGCTTATGCTCTAAGAACAAGAATAGACAAATGGAACCTCATAAAACTGAAAAGCTTCTGTAAGGCAAAGAACACTGTCAATAGGACAAAACAACAACCACCAATTTGGGAAAAGATCTTTACTAATCCTACATCCGATAGAGGGCTAATATACAGTGTATACAAAGAACTCAAGAAGTTAAACTCCATAGAGTCAAATAACCCTATTAAAAATGGGGTACAGAGCTAAACAGGGAATTCTCATTTGAGGAAACACGAATGGCTCTAAAGCACCTAAAGAAAATTTCAACATCCTTAGTTATCAGGGAAATGCAAATCAAAACAACACTGAGATTCCACCTCACACCAGTCAGAAAGGCTAAGATGAAAAGTTCAGGTGACAGCAGATGCTGGAGAGGATGTGGGAAAAGGGAAACATTCCTCCATTGTTGGAGGGATTGCAAGTTGGTAAAACCACTCTGGAAATCAGTTTGGCGATTCCTCAGAAAATTAGACATAGTACTACCCAAGGACTCAGCTATACCACTCCTGGGCATATATCCAGAAGATGCTCCAACATGCATTAAGGACACATGCACATCTATGTTCATAGAAGTCTTATTTATAATAGCCAGAAGCTGGAAAGAACCAAGATGTCTTTCTACAGAGGAATGGATACAGAAATTGTGGTATATATACACAATGGAGTACTGTTCAGCTATTAAAAACAATGAATTCATGAAATTCTTAGGCAAATGGATGGAACTAAAATGTGTCATCCTGAACGAAGTAATCCAATCACAAAACAACACACATGGTATGCACTCACTGATAAGTGGATGATAGCCCAAAAACTCAAAATAAACAAGTTACTATTCACAGACTGCAGGAAGCTCAAGAAGAAGGAAGACTAAGTGGGGGTGTTTTGGTTCCTTTGAGAAAGGGAACAAAATACTCACAGGAGCAATAAAGGAGACAAAGTGTGGAGCAGATACTAAAGGAAAGGCCATGCATAGACTGCCCTACCTAAGAATTCATCCTATAACCAGTCACCAAACCCTGACACTTTCATGGAAGACAAAAAGCGCATATCCAAAGAAGCAGGCCGTGGTTGTCTCTGGAGGGGCCCTATCAGAACCTTACACATACAGAGGCAGATGCTAGCAGTCAACCATTGGACTGGGAGTGGAGTCCACAATGGTGGAGTTGAAGGGAGATCTGGAGGAGCTGAAGGGGTTTACAGCCCCATGGGAAAGAATAGGATGTCGGCCACCCAGATGACCCAGGACTCCCAGGGTCTAAACCATCAAATAAAGGAGACACATGGTTCCAGCCAAAAATGTGGCAGAGGAATGCCTTGTCGGGCATCAGTGGGAGGAGTAATCCTTGGTCCAGTGAAGCCTCAATAGAGGCCCCAGCAAATGGAAATCGGGGGGGGGGGAGGTGGGAGTGGGTCGGGTGGAGGGGCATATACTTCGAGGCAGGGGGTGGGAAGAGGGATTGGGGAGTGTTAGGGAGGGTGGAAACTGGGAAAGGTTTTAGCATTTAAAATGTAAATGAAGATTATATTCAATAAAAAAAAAAGAAAAGAAAAGTTGAGCTGTCCAGGGGTGGTACCAACCCACAGTGACATATGCCATACCATATCATTCATGAATCAAGAAAATGTCCCATGGGATTTTCTACAGGTTAATCTGATTAAGGCATTTTGTCAGTTGAGGTTCACTCTTTCTATACTTGATTCTGTCTACCTGCCAAAAACAACAAGAACAACAAAAACCATAACTAGCACAATTGTCTCCTTGTAAACTTGGCACACAAACACATGACCATTACCTATAAGGTTTTCTTCTGTTTATCACTAAAATTTTATGCTACTATCACAATATAAAATCATGTCAAGTCCCATGGTTTTTAAATATTTCAACATGTTCTGTTTAAAATATCCAACATTTCTTTAAATGTCCGAAATCTTTCTGTCTCTCTTAATATAAAATTAAGTTGCATAGTATATATATATATATATATATATATATATATATATATATATATATATATATCATTCCAGGAGGAAAGAACCAGAGAAGAGTCACAATCAAATCAAAGAAAGCCAAACATAAGTAACGTAAATAACGCACTGTACGACATCTTGAACTCGGGTCCTCTGGGATCCAATGTGAATAAGCAGCCCCACTTTGCTGAAGTTGCACCACAGTGCAAACAGCATGTCTGGTAGTTTCTGGCCAACTCCACTCCACCCTCTCTGTAGTTCTTGCAAGTCCTCACACTGATCTCACAACTCTAACATTGCTAGAGTCTTTACTGCAACTGAGGGTGTCCTTTCACCCATGACCTTTTCCGGCCTTTGGTAACATCATGTCTCAGTTGTTCTCGATGATATTTCAATCCTCCAGCTTCCATGTTTTTACAACCAGAACCGTGTGAGAGGCCTTTAACCATCACTAAGCTCAGCTCGCAACTCAGGGTGCAGTGTTGTCTGCGTTGGATCACAGCTCAAGTTTTAGAACCTGAAGAAACGCTTCCCCCAAAGAGTCCAATGTAATGATGCTGGTCTCCTTTTAATCATAGTTGATTATTTTTCCATCCCCAGTTAACCAGCATCAACTTTCCTAGAGTAGTAAAGGTTTCACTTTAATGGTGCAATTCTCTTGCTAATCAGAGCTGAGATTTTATCTCCAGATGACCAGTCCACAAAGGTTTAATCAAAAATGTCACATAAGGGATCCTTATGGCCCTGGACAGCCATCCAGAAAAGAGACACCCAAAGCCATACTCTGGGCTCTGTGTCAGGTGCCGCACACCACATAAGCACATAATGATGCAGAAATGCAAAAGAGAAATTTCCTGTTGGAGAGATGAGAGAAAAAGTGAAGTCGTAGAATTCATGCACCATGGAGAGAGGCAGAACTTGAAACTCAGTGGTGGAGAGGAACAAGTGGACATGAGGATCCTATGCAACCATGGAGAACTCTGGGCCAAGGATGTTGCCAAGGTCCATGTCTGGGTCCCTGGCCCTACCATAGCTGGAGTCTGTGTTAATGTCTGTGATCGGTATGGCCTCCAGAGAATATGTGGATGTCCCTGCTCTGGGCTGGGGCCTGGGTCATGTTACTATTCAAGCATACTTCTAAGCAGGCCCTAGCCCTCACCAGCTACCACAGTCAAGAGTGCAGGTCATGTATCTTCCTAGGCAGCGAGGAAGAGCTGACTCGGGTGGAGTTGCTGCAGGAGAGCTGGCACCAATGGAGTGAGTGTGGAAGAACTGGTTCCAACCCTCGCTGGTTGTTGCATTAGGAAAACCTGATCCCACTCCTCCCCTGGGAAGCACGGTAGAGCTGGCCCTTTAGTCAGGGGTACAGGTGAGCTGTGCCCAAGGGCATGAACTGGTAGAGCTATCTCTACCATTTGTCTGATATGCTGTGGTTAGAGATGCACCCCTTTCCCAATGAGGGCAGTCAAGTGAACCAGTCCTGAGGTCCTCAGAGCATGTGCACACCTACAATACACACACAAACCACACATAATATATATATATATATATATATATATATATATATATATATATACATATATATATAATCAATTTTATTGTAAATAAGTTTAATTTACTTACTGAAAGAAAACATTTTCAAATGAATTCTAAGTAAAATTTAATTCTCTTCTGTATATAAGAGATATATCTAAATTAGAGGTTATAAGAACTGGATATATGATGATTGTGTCTGCCTGCACATATGTGCTTATACATGTGTGGTGCCAAGCATCTTTAATTTCAGCACTCAAGGATCAGATTCAGGAAGAGTTCTGATCTACAGAGCTACATTCAGGACAGCCATGGCTACACAGAGAAACCCTGTCTTGAAAAAAATTCATTGTAGTGTATGTGATTTATAGTGGTCACACATGCCATGCATACATGTATCCCTTTGAGGACAACTTTGTAGTGTTAGTTCTCTTTCCACTTTTACTTAGGTTCTGGTGATCAAACTCAGATATCTGGGCTTTCACAGCAAACACTGTTGCTAGATGACCCATCTTGTCAACTCTATCTCCATCATATATAAATTCTTAAACTCACTGAGATCTATTTGCCTCTGTCTCCTGAGTGCTGGGATTAAAGGAGAGGATCATCATGCTAGGCCTTAAATGATATATTTTCACTTTATGCATATGACTGTTTTGCCTGGGTATTTATGTACAGCATGTTCACTTGTGTCCACAGAGGTTAAAACACGAAGTACTCCTGGAGTTCCAGATGTAATAAACTGGTAAATAGGAGTTTTGAAAAAAAGAAATCACACAAATGTCCGTGATAGGTCTTTGATACAATAAACACCATGCCCAAATGCAACATGGGAAGTGAGCATTTATATGGCTTACATGTCACAATCATACTCAATCATAGTATATTAATGCAAGGAGCCAAGGTGGGATGCTGGAGGCAGGAACTAAGGGACGAGTATTGAGCAATGCTACTTACCAGCTTGCTCCCATGGCTTATTTAGTCATCTTTCTTATACAGTTATGGACAAATTATGACACTATGCACAATGGGCTGCTTCCTTTGACATCAATTATTAATCAAGAAAACACTTCATTAGTCTTGCCTGCAGGAAACATTTCTCAATTGAAATTTCTTCGTTCCAGATGATCCTAGTTTGTATCAAGTTTAAAAAAAAATGAACCAGTACAATATCTTAAGGCCAAAGGAAGTTTTTCAAACTGGAATAAGGCAACTATCTAAGTTGAACATGTCTATGACCAAACATGTCCATCAAACCACAAGATAAAGGAAGTAATCAACCAAGTGACCTTCGTATAATTCACTGGGGTCCCAAGTTTTTGTTAGGTCACAGTGATGTTCCTGGTCTTGACAGAGTTTTTCATGCTTAGTAACTCCTTCCCATTTGACAAAAAGAGGGATTGGGAGAAGAATGGTTTATCTGAGTTACTAGCCAGAAACAAGTCAGAACATTATTTAATCTAAAGTCTATGTAGAAGCTGCCTGCCTGAAAGGAGAGAGAAAAGTAGAGTTGCTCTTGAGGTTAGATAAGCTTAACAAAGGCGTTATCTTTACCAACCTACTTCCTCTATGGCATTCACCTATTAATAACATATTCAGCTATCATGCAGTGATCTCATCTCAAAAGTGCCATTGTTGAAGAACAGTCCTCTCTGATATGAGATACATAAGTAACACTAAGCAACATTCAGATATCGTGATGGGTATCTGGTATTAAATTGTAAACCCTTCTCACATGTGATGTTTTCATTCCTATAGCCTAGTGTTTGAACAAAGTCTTCCAGTCTGGGATAGTGAAAGCATGTACTTTTTAAGGAGAAACTACTCAATTGATTGTAGTTTCCCTATGATATACATGACTATTTGATGTTTTTCACGATGCTTTATAGTCTTTATATGATGTCATTTTCTTATAAAGTCAACAAGAGGAACCTAAAAGTTGACTTTGAGTAGTTTTACTTTCTTCATTTTGTGGTTGATTGTGACCTACATAACTTCTCTGAAATGAGTCAAGTTCTTTCCAGATAGTTTGGCATCCTCAGCACTCCATATAGGCTGCTGAGGAGAACTTGTTCATATCCCTGTCTACTGCCAATGTACTTTGTCATAAAAATCAACCACAGATTTTCTTTGGCCAGTAATAATATACTGAATATAAAGGTAATATTGCAAATTTTACCATGTTCTGCTAAGAACCTTATCATTACAGCTTCTCTCAAAAACATATATAAGACAATTATTGTCAGAATGGAGATTTAGATACCTATTTAAAATGCAGCTATCAAAAGTGATTATCTAATAAAACGTTGGGCCAATATTTCAGTTTATTCATCTAGATAGTGCTCATACACTGGTCAATCATAATGGAAGTGATCTCCCCCAACACAAGCACAGTCTCATTTTTCTTGTCCTCTCAGTAATGAAGGTTCCAAGTTGACACAGATGGTAATAATGAGGAGGCAAGTTCTAAAAGCTGCCAACTGCGTCATCCTGACCTCTTTCAACACACCTCATCTGAGACGATAACTATAATTCCTGTCTTACATTATACTCTACAGCACTACCACACATCTTTAAAAAGTATTAAGGAAACTGTTCAGGGAGCGTTATTGGAAAATGACAGACGGCAACTATTCTGGTCAAACAAATAATGAGTTTTCATACTTCCCAGCAGTTACCTAAAATCCCAGCTGAAGTCAAAGGCTTTAAGAGGTAAAGGAGAAAAATTCTTGATGGCCATCTGGAATGGGCAGGAGGCAAGTTCCTTCTAAGTGAATGTGACCTATTCAATGTTAGCTCCTACTACATTTAAATACATTATAGAATTGATGAAGGGTCTCAATATCAGATGTTCATTTTTTTTTTCTTTTCACAAAAATGCCTATGTAAAGCTCTGTGCATTTGTATTACAGAAAATGCTTACTTGGCCAATAAATTACTTGGCCATATATTCTTAAATTTTTCTATCAAAAGACATTGAAGTGTTCACAGTTTACTAACAATGGAAAGCTATTACCATTCCTGAGTGTGAAGGACAGAGGATGATAAGGGTATTGGTGTATTCATGTACTGGAACAATAAAATATCCTTTCCCTGACCTAGGAATAATCCTTTTACCAATGACTGACATTAAATTCTATGGAACTTGATATTTAGCCTATGTCTTCAACTTTTACATGACTCCATATTTCTCCTGTCCATTCACTGACACAGCAATATAAAGTCAATCATAAAATCACACCAGGTAAAGATGTTCAAGAAGTAAGCTTCTCAGAGTAGGAATGGGAGCATTCAAAGATTAAGATTATGCTAGCAAAGGGAATCTAAAACATTAAAGCATAAATATGTCCACTAAAATTTTGAGTGCAGAAATTCAGTGTGTGTGTGTGTGTGTGTGCATATATATGTGCTTAGGGTTAACCACATAAAATTGGTAATCCTGTAGAAGACTAATACTACAAGCAGCCATTAATTCCTTGTAACCCTATGTCTGGATGTTTGGTCTTATGAACTATTTCTCATTTGTTGTAACATGTTAGTTGGTGTTATCATTGTGATGGTCTTGTTTAGGCAGTCATAGTTCATGGATGAAAAAACAGGAGTAGAATACCGGGAACTAAACATGTATATGGGTATGGTATAAGAGGTTAGGGGAAAGAAGAAGTAAGACATAGGCTAACTAATTCTTAGGATGTATAAAGAAACCTTAAAAATACTGAGTTTATAAAAAATATATTTTCTCATAAAACAGAAGTTTGTCCCAAAGTACCACACATTCCAAAACAATGATAATTCTGGAAGACATGGGCTATTAAATTAAAATCTCATATGTAGACAGAGGTTACCTACTTAAGAGTTATTGAATAAAGAGTTCCTAGAGGCACCACAAATAAATCAGGATATCAGTATTACTCTTGGTTGCCCACTATAAATAAGTGGCAAGACTCTATTGCTGAGGACGCCAGACACTTTGGCTGTATGACAAAAAGAAATCAACTTAAACTGAGCAGGAACTTTTTACTGTTCGCTTTAATGGTACTATATAGACTTTGGGGTAGGCAAAGTGTCGATGAATTTTTAAAGCCCCGGGTCTTGCCAAGCAAAATGTCCACTGTTAAAATTATGTTGAGAGTGTTTATGGTGGTAGTTAATCCTTCTCTGGAGTGTATTTGAGATCTGCTCCATGGGAAGGATTCTGTGCATCGTATTATAAGTATGGCCGAATTCGTGGTTAGGGAACTCAATTAATGCTTAGGAAGAACCAATTAATGTTGTCTGTCTGAATGATCTTGTCAAAGTACCTTGTAAATGCTTTTGTATCTAAAGATTTTTACTGCTCCAAACCCTAATCAAAGGGACAACTTGTTGTACTATAAAAAGCACATTAATGTTTATATCGCTAAGATATGAACTATGGGAAGGACATCTATATAAATGCCCATCTAAAAGGCCTAAGGAACATCTAGAAGAAGGGTTGGATAGAGTGTAAAATGTGAGGAGTGACAGAAGAGATGTCAAAGGCTGACCTCAAAATGATTTCACTGTTGCATGCACAAATAGATGCAGAAGATGTGGCTACCTTTACCAGACCTGCATACAATCAAGAAGGTAAATATTCCAGCTTGGAATGGGGAGGAGCTCCCAAAGTCACAGCCTTAGTAGAGGAGCCATTGACCATTGACTATTGATTGGTGCTTTGTGGCAGAACCTTCCCCTAATGAATAAAGATTTCAAGGGTGAGTAGGCACGACTTCTTAGTCAGAGAGAGAAACAGGGGAGGCCTGAGAAGGCAGTGTCCAACTAGGTTCCAGAGAAAGGTACAGAGACAGGGCACCCCAGCCAACCACAGGAATTTGGAAGTGTGGGGCATGCATTCATGGCAACAGCCTGCCATGGGAACTTAACGAGCTAGGTGGAGAGATTTTGGAGCTCTGAGTCAGTCTGTTGGGCTGAGAACAGGCCAGCATGTTCGCAGGTGCCATGCTGGTGGTAGTGTGGATTGCCAATTAATATTTCACATAAAAGTGCTTAGAGGAAGAAGAGGCACATTCTTTAAAAGTATACACTGCTAGGTTTCCATTTCCTGTATGTTACTCCCAAACCCGTGTGTATAAAAGCAGCATTAATTCTACTCAATAAGTTGAAGACAAAGAATTAAATGATGATTGCTGATGCAGGAAGTATTACTCTTCTCTAGTGATGAGCACTGATTACTTATCCTATACCAAGTGTTCAGTAAATCATTTAACCATATGGATATAAGCCACAGATAGTGTGTGTGTGTGTGTGTGTGTGTGTGTGTGTGTGTGTGTATGTGTGTGTGTGCGCGCGCTTGCGCGCGCACGCATGTGCATGCATATAGCTATAATACTTAAAGAAGTTATGAATTTTCAATGGAATGAGTAGGGGTTTGAAAGAGGTACAAGTGAAAAGATGGAAGGGAGAAATGATGTAATTATGTTGTCATTTTTAAAAAATGCAAAATAAATATAATTTAAGGGAGAAAAGAAAATAAATAAAATTTTCAAAAAGAGAAATATTTTATTTCATGTGTTCAAAAGAAAAACCTCAGGCTATGGGAACTTTGTTTTCACATGTAATGTCAAAGAGCAGTTGAAGAACTGAGAATGCTAAATAGAGATTAATATTCTAGTTAAACCAATACTGGGTGGACAACAAATTTGTCACATATATGAAGAGATGTCATGCAACAATATACATATGATGTGTGTTTAACCCCATTCTTGTAATTTCCCTGATCTAAGTTACAGAGACAAATATTAGTAATTGAAACCTAAAATTTAGAGAAAGGTAAGAATGAAATAAAATGTGTGTATGAATTCCCCCATCAATATCTGTGGTCAAAACAGGTAGAACGTAAAGGAATGTATAGAGCAGATAATATGGTCTTATTTGCAGTTACAATTCTTCTAGCAAATACAAACCAAGGACAACTTTCATAAGAAATGTACCTTTCTGAGTCATCCAACTCTAAAATTTCCAATGTTGCCACATTCTTATTTATTCTTGTACTAATTTTATGCTATGTCAATTCATATAATATTATACTATGTATTACACTCTGGAAAAGCCATAATATTTAGGATGAAGAGGATTCACAATAATAACTAAATTATATAAATTTGCAAAAAAAGATCAGAGTAGCTCTGAGCCAATATCTTTGCTATGTAGTACATCATGGCAAACTGAAGTAAGGAGAAACAGAAGGCTACGAGTTCCGGCAACAAAATCTCAAGAAAGTATGCATTGGTCCACAAGGGTATGTACTGGCACAAACATATTTCTATTATATAGAAAATATAGATATATATAAGAAATTTCTTTATATTATATAACAAATATATATTTCTTATATTGAAATGTGTGCAAATGTGTTTATGTATTTATTTCAACATTATGTTCATTTACGTAGGCCTGTGAGAGTATCCTAACTGAACTCTATGATTTCAAAATATATTTCTCAAAATATGCTTTTAGAAACATAACCATGGGGTGTTCCATGGGTAGAATTTTCCTCAACCAGTTCATGGCTGATGATCAAGCTCTCCCAGGCAGGGCCACAGTCATCTCACTTCTAGGAAACTGAATCCATCAGGTCAACAAGTCACTGTTTTCTGCTCTGTTTGTTTTGTGAATCTGGGCATCCTTTGATCTTGTGTGAGCTCAAACTAATTAGAAAGGAGGCAGGAACAGCTCTCTCTTCCCCAACCTCTAATCAGTGGTGTCTCTGTTTTAATTAGAAGCAAAATAACAGGCCAGTATCCACTGGAGTCAGAGGACATGTAGTCCTGCCATGTGAGGTGCTGTTGGATCCCAGAGTGGGAAGCAAGGCCATGTGAAGAACACTTGGCTCCTTTCTCTAGGAAAACAAAGTAAGGTTTCTCTCCTCTAAATTACAGCACACCCTTTCCTTTTGAGTTTCTGTCACTTTTCCTCCATCCACTAGTAATTCTTCCACCTCTGGCTCTATTTCCCATGGGTAAAATAAAATAAGCCACTGCCATTTTTTCCAGAGGAGAACTTTCATTATAATTCACTACTCAACTTTCTGAGTTAAACATATACATATAAAAATTGGATGTGATATATAAAAGTTACTAGCATAATTTGTACCATTTTTTATTGTTTGTTTTTTTGGTACCAGAAAGCCTGGGGATTAGAAATAGCAAATAGTAAAGATAATGAACAAGCAAGATCCTTTTCATGTGTCACTGACACAGGACACCACCTTTTCGCTGGATAAATGTGGAACAAATTCTCTCAAAAAGATTGTTTATAGAGTAACCAAATCACTTCTCAGCCTGGACATCCACAGCCAAAATAATTAACTTGGACCTTGATTTGGTGCCAATATAACTTGTGTGATATTATCAACTTAAATGTGTCAACATCCTAAGTATAAAATATCTAACTACCAACTTTCTAGAAAATAACATAGGACAAGTGTATCACAGCCAGGAATCAATGGGTTCGAGAACTTATGATAATAACACCAGATACACAAGAAATGAAAGAAAAAATTGGGGTGTGGAGTAATTTATAAGAGATTAAGTTCCATGATGGCATCATGAAAAGAACAAAGAACCAACCTATAAGAATGAAGATAATGCCTGTAAATGACATATGTAATAAGAAATGAATGTCCAGAATAAATGTGACAATTTTAAATTCAGTAACAAAAATTTCTAAACATTTTGATGAAAAATATGAGCAAGGTACTTGAACACATTTCTAAAGAAAATATACAATCTGTATTATTTCTTTTGGAGTTTTAAAGTTAAGTATATACACAACATTGATTTTAATATCATTGGTGAACTGAATATTTGATTGTTAAATAACATCTCTGCTTCTCAGTCCTATTTGATATACCTTTAGCCACTTCAATTTTTGCTTTCTTATTCATGACAAATAGACAATGAGAATGTAAGTAGTTAATCATCTATTCAATGAATGGCTAGAAAACAAAATATATTTCTTATCTGCTCATAAACATTAATATTGGGTATAATCATTTTCTGTTTGCTTGCTTTTTTCAAGTCAGGAATTCTCTGTGTCACCTTGACTGTTCTGGACCTTACTCTGTAGACCAGGTTGACTTCAAACTCAAAAATCCACCTGACTCTGCCTCTCAAGTGTTAAAGGTGTCCACCACCACCACCTGGATGTTGTCTAATTCAGGAATACATAGAACAATCTAAGACATATTTACTTGTCTTTGTATGCATGGGTGCCTCTGGGTAGACCAAGCATAAACTGTGGGAGTTTGTTCTCTTCTTCCACCATGTGGGTCCTGTGGAATAAAGTCAAGTTTGTAACTTAGAAAAATTGGTGGTAAGAACCTTTACTTGCTTAGCCATCTCACAAGCTTCACAGCCTAAAATGTTTTTATAGATTAAAAATAGTTCTCAAGATTGAGCTATTTCTAAAGATTGCCTAACAGTTAGGTTTAAGAAAAACTCAAAAACCCAATATATGGGAAACATCAGTGTTGTACACTTCTTAAGGACTGACTCTTCATCTAGCCTCTAACATTACCATTCTAGAAAAAAAAATTATATTGGCTATCTACCCATCCCCATTTTCTTCTTTCAAATACATCCTTAACTTCAGTTTAGGCATAATGTTTTTCTGGAAAAAGAAACATGATCTTTGTACCTGAAATCAGCCTGCTCTTTCCAAATCCAAACTAAATTCTTCAAAACATGCTGCACTGATGCATTTGCCTAAATTTGTTTTGTTTTCAGTATTAAATGGAACAGGACACAAAATCTTTTTTATGATGCCAGTGCTTACTTAAACATTGTACTGAAAGGAGAAATAGTTCTACTTTTATTAAGTCATTTTTCTTATTGGGAAACACAGGAGTGCTATGCTGTCTGAGGAGCTGCTCCTATTCACTCCTCTCAGTACAGAACAGAACGGTGAGTTCACAGAGACACTGAGATGTTTCTTTCTCTGTGTTCCTTGCCTGCACCCTACAAACTGACTCCATATATGGTGTGTGCTTTCAAGTGAGTTACTCTTTCATTGCAATGTGGCACTAACTGTTCCACTCCACTTATATAACTCTGGAGGATATTAGCATAAACACAGAGACTTGCAGAGTGTTCAATGCCAAAGCAAACATGGAAAGGCTCTTTCCAAGTAGGATTTTCTAATAGATCACATAGGAATCTTTAAACCCAAAAGCATCCCTTTCATTTTTTTTCCCAAACAGCACAGTAGAGAGAAGAGTTTCGGGAACTTATTTCAATTGTATTAATTTAAGAATGCATTTCTAGAGACAGGTATTTTCTTATAATTTCCTAGTAGATATCAATAATGCATCTATATGAGTCACCATTAATACTTGGTATAAGTTCACTACCTGCACACATACCTTCCAGTTCTCTTTTTTTAAAGAGAGAGCAATTTGAAGGCAATGCTGATAAGTTATAACAAGTTTCCTCTTTATCTAGGCTCACATTGTTCCTTTGATCTATCTTTTCTCCCTTTCCCCGAGTTGTGTTGGTAAGACTCTCTTAGCAGAGGTTTGAGTAACCAGGACAACATATTCCATGCACCCAGATTCAGCACAATAGCTGGAGTTGATGCAGAAACTCCACAAGACTGTCCTCAGCCTTTTGAGTCACATAACCTGAGGGCTTCCTTTTTCTGTGGAAGATAATCTGAATGGTATTCTGTTTCTTCATTAGTCTGAGTGACTTGGTAATGAACTTTGTCAATATCATTCTGGTTCATTTTTCCCTTCTTGATAATTCCTTTTTTTTTCTCCACAGTGTCAAGCTTATGTCATTATCTTCTCAATTTGAGTTCTCTTCCTTTCAAAGCAGTGTTTGTTTTGTTTCAATGACAAAAAAAATCTGATACTTGATGAAAGCAGAATTTACTCAGCAGCCTCATCTTTGTTCTGAATCCTGGTTCCCTGCTAATGAAGCCTAAATTGGCATGGCTTAGCTGGCATTGCACCATCTAATTTGCTTGCATGAATTTCTGACCAAGTGAATTCCTTGAGCTTTTAGGTGGATGGTCAGAAGTATGGATGAAGATGAAGATAAAGAAGACCTTCCAGTAACCTTTTTCTGTGTTTGCCTCAAGGTATAGGCCCTTATTTCTTGGTAAATAGATATTATAAATTAATTACAATATTTTTTCAACCCTTTTCCTGCCTCAAAACCTACCATATATGTCTCTACTCTTCTTAAAAGTCATGGTCTCTTTTTTTCACTTACTGTTATTGCATGCATATATGTGTATGTGTCTATGTATATCTATGATAAATATATATGTATGTACACATATATTACTAAATAGAACCTATTCAGTGCCTATTAGTATAGCAGCAAATATGTTTTCAGGGATGAACATTTGGAAGTGAGTGTGCTCTTTCCTAGGGAATGCCACCTCTCCCAGTTCCAGATTTCTGCAGTTGCCTATAATTTATTGTGTAGGGTTGAGTCCTTCTGTGCTTTGTTCCATCTGATTTGTCATCCTGTCCAGGTAATATATAGGAAGTCATGTTGGTCAGATTTTAGGGGTGTAGCAAACTCTCTGATCTTTTGGCTCTTATAGTCTTTCTATCCTTTCTTCAAAAACATGCCATGATCCTTAAGTGTTGAAGCATTTTGTAGACATATCCATCAGCACTGTGATCCATAATTCTGCATTTAGATCGGTTGTTATAACCTCCTCTGTAAACTAATTTTTTTTCTTCTATAACACCTTCTCCTTCTAAGTTCTAGTAAGATCCCTAGAACTAAATCTTGACACTAGATAGGGCAACTGTTTTGGTGCTCAGTTTCTTTTGCAATTCTCCTGTATATAGCCTCTATCTTTCTTTGGCACTTTTACTAATAATTTCCTTTAAATGATCTTATTTTGAGAGTGTAATTTGTTTCTTTCTATAGCATGTTGAGTTAATTAAGAACAATGTTGAGATCTCTAGCAAACTAACAGCCATCTTCAGGGTAACATTGATCATTAGCTTGAAAACTGGAACAATAATTATGTATTAGCTCTTATATCACATGCATTATTCAAGTGTTTTACAGGGATACCACCTGATGTGTTAGAAAAATCTTACACCTTTTATTCAGATATAATTTAGTAGGATTTATAAATTCACTTAAAAAAATTTGGGGATTGGTTCTCCTCTCCCATTTCCCCATCAGTTCTAAAGAAATGAGAGAGATCATTCAAAGTAGATGAGACTATCGAATCAGTTAAAGATTTGAAGTACCTTGTAGAGACTAGGATGTTTATTAGATCTATATAATTTATTTCACTTGATATCTATGCATTTTGCTAGTGGCTGTGGCTTCAGATATGTAAGAAGAGCAACTATATTTATCTTGAAATTAATATGGTAGTAATTTAAGCACTTCTTTGGACAGCTTAATTCACAAGACCTTAAGTGCTTTAAGTAGAGCTGGATAATCCTGGTTTCTGTTCTTTCTCCCTAGTATTTGTAATGTGACTATGTATCAGTGCTTATAAAAAGGAATACTAAGAACAGTCAATTTTTATGACATTTTTCTTGAACTAATATTCTGATATAAAAATGATTTATACATGATGCTAATATGTATTTGGTACATAATTAATTACATGTGATTTAATTAAATCCTTTTAACAGTTAGCAATACCTGTTAGTATCTAACAAACAAATTACTTGGATTATATCTTCTGTTACTTATTTTGATGAACTTAAATCTAACTACTCTAAACCAGTGTGTTAGTTACTTTTCAGGTTGTCATCACACACTCAACAGAAAACTACTTGACGGAGGAAGAATTTGTTTTGTCTCAACATTTATAAGGGCTTGGCCTCTCATGGCCTGTTCTTGGGATGATGCTACTCACATTCAGGATATGTCTTCCTCCTCGGTGAGATCTCTCTAGGGCACCTTCTAGACATACCTAAGTCTGTATCACTGAGGAACTTTCAAACACAGGCAAATTGACAATGAGTGGTCATAACATTTATAATCAATCATCTTGGCTTTGTTGTTGCCTTCTACAAATATTTTCATCAAATTGAAATGATGAAATATTAATAAACACCTTTCAAATCTAAATATAAGAATAAAAGAGTCCAGATTGTGGGAATAAAATACTTATAAGGTTGAAATATGTGTGTAATAAAGAAATGTCTTAGTCCAAAGTAACCATGATCGAAAAAATATAGGAAATTATTTTATATATTAGAGAAAGTACTATAAAACTTTGTTTACTGTAAGTATTATATCATCATCCCATCCTCTAAACAGTTCATTTCAAATCCAACATCTGTAAAATTATAGAAAGAAGTACCACTTAAGACAGGACAAGCATTGTGTAAATATACCACATCTTCTGTATCCATTCCTCCGTTGAGGGACATCTGGGTTCTTTCCAGCTTCTGGCTATTATAAATAAGGCTGCTATGAACATAGTGGAGCATGTGTCCTTATTGCATGCCGGGGAAGCCTCTGGGTATATGCCCAGGAGTGGTATAACAGGATTCAATGGTCAGAACTGGAAAATATCATCCTTAGTAAGGTAATCCAATCACAAAAGAACACACATGGTATGCAGTCACTGATAAGGGGATATTAACCCAGAAGTTCGGAATACCCGACACAATAAACATATCAATTGATTTCCAAGAAGATGGAAGGAGAGACCCCTGGTCCTGGAAAGACTGGATGTAGGGGAATACCAGGACAGAGAAGCGAGAGGGGGTTGAATGGGGAATAGGGGGAGGGAAGAGGGCTTATGGGAATTTCAGGGAGGGAGGAACCAGGAAAGGGGAAATCATTGGGAATGTAAATAAAAAATACAGAAAATAAATAAAAACAAAAAGACAGGACAAACAGAAGACATGCAAAACATAATTACGTCAATCCATTTTGTAACATCTACTACTTCGAATGTGTTTCTAATTATTTTTCACAGAGTTGAGACAGAACTTATTGACATATTCTGAAGACATGCTCTTACATTGCTAATATTACATTAATTTATAATTTATAATTTACAGGAAGGAAATGAGTACTGTTGACATATGATACTCACTGACTTTGTTGAATCACTCTTGAACACCAACCTTATAACCAATATGCAGTCAGAATCTTATACCAGGCAATGACATGAGCACAGATGCCCTACTTTGTTTATAAATATTTTATGCTTATAGCACTTTCTAGCCCACTTAAAATAGACCAATATAAAATGTAAGAATCAATATGGAAAATTGACATTGATTAGCTAGAAAGGGTTCCTCAAAAGTCAGAATGACAAAACAATATCTAATACAAGTTTTGTTTTCATATGAGCTGGATATAAGGATATAAGGGAAGTGTATACAGGGACAATCATGGGTAATGAAAGTTTTTTTTTACGTATTTTAAATTAGTCACTTCAAGCTGTCAGTACATCTGTCTCAGGAAGATAGAGAGAGGGGGGAAGAGGGAGAGGGGGAGGTGGAGAGGCAGAAGGGGGAGAGGGAGAGGGAAAGGGAGAGGGGAGAGGGAGAGGGAGAGGGAGAGGGAGAGGGAGAGGGAGAGGGAGAGAATTCAGCCTCTTGCTCTGCAGCATTGGGGAATCAAACAAATTGGCCCCGTAAGTTCTGAGCATCAGATATGTTTCTTCTTCACAAATTTCTGGCCTGTCAGTCTTCATGGAGCAGAGAGATGCAATGAAGAGGAGATGTCCATCCCTTTTCAACTGTTGGAGGAGGACAGGAGGCCTTTTCCCAGCACAATACTCAAGTGCATAGCTCATGATAAGTTACATAAGCAATGAACAAGGAGACTTCAAAATATTTGTCCAAGGAATCTTTAGTCCTCATCTTATTAAAATATGGCCTTTATATTGTTAATATTTAAATAATTTTAAATGTCCGTGTTTAGTATCCTAAAGACCAATTGTGGGTCTTCAGCTCCAGGACAACCCCAATCAAAGTGATCTCTTGTCCAATGTTTATTATAGGTGTAGTCATTTACTACCATTTTCTTGGTGTTGCTCTGTTTTTGTGTACAAATACTATGAACTTTTAGAAGAGTATAAGGGTCCTGGTATTAGTGACCAAATATTTTATCTCTATCTGTTAACTTCAAGGCCTTCAGGAAATAATATTCCTTATTTTCTGAGTACTTGCTAGTAATTCCCATAGCACAGAACTTTCTGTGCATGTTGCATTTTAAAAAAAATTATTTTGCATGATTATATAGAATGTTTCTGTTTTGACTATAAAGGCATTTCATTAGAATTATTCTCACAAGCAGGTATTTAACCAGTCAATAAATTTTAGTATAAACTAAAGATGAAAGAACACCACATGCACCTTAGGGTTACCTATCATCAGCATCAATTGTAATGCATCCAGACTGCAAGCTTGGACTTAACAAATAACTGGCAATGTATACTAAACAGGTTTTTAAAGAAGAGTAGACATTTGAAAGATGAAGGGATATTGGAAAAAGCAAAAACTGCTCAAATTAATGATAGAAAAAGATGTTTTCTAACTATTTGTCATCACCACTGTACACTGCCATCCATCCTATTTATCCAAGAATAAACCTAATACCCCAAGAAATTAGCTTAGCTACTTCTTTGCTATTATGATGCAGTATTTTACCAAGGGAACAATGAATTTCATAACCACTAAAAATTTAATGTAAGATCTTTCTCTTCTAAGAACATGGGCTTATTTAAGTCAACTCAGAAAATCTCAGAAAAGATTTGCTTAAATTTTTAGGCTCTGGCAGAATATATTTCAATATTTACAGTGTTATTAATAGTAAGTGTGAATATATATGGATGGGAGTTTGTGTTATGCATGTACTTATATACTCTGGTCACCTTCTGATCAAGTATCACAATATGCTGAATTTGAGATAGTTCAATGCATTTCTAATATGTGTGTTCTAGAATCCAAAGTAAATTAGAATCCTATGTGTTTTAAAGATTTTTTAAAAGAATGTTTTCTCTTATTGAAAGCAATTCTTTAAAGAGAACATTTAGATCTGATTAAAATTACTCAGATGGTGGAGAAATAAATTACGTCATCATAGAAGACAGAGAATATACACAGTGACAATAAGCATGGGGGATAATTTAAGTGTACATTTAATTGTCTTACCAGATTTAGGTCAGGAGTATGTCGTTTGAAAGCTGTATGAAACTCATTTCATGGATTGGGGTTAAAGTTCAAGGTTACAGTGATTTTTTTTTTATCTTTTAACAGAAAATATTGTTAGGACTGTGAAATGATCATTAAGAAGGAAATATATATACCTATACATATGCATATACATATACATATATAGACATATATATATATGCACAGTGAGAGGAGAGAGAAAGTGAGAGAGGAGAGGGAGAGAGAGGGAGAGAGAGAGAGAGAGGAGGGAGAGAGAGAGGAGAGGGAGAGAGAGGTAGAGAGAGAGAGACAGAGAGACAGAGAGAGAGCGAGGAGGAAGAGAGAGAGGAGAGGGAGAGAGAGGGAGAGAGAGAGAGAGAGAGAGAGAGAGAGAGAGAGAGAGAGAGAGAGAGAGAGGAGGGAGAGAGAGGAGAGGGAGAGAGAGGTAGAGAGAGAGAGACAGAGAGAGAGACAGAGAGAGAGAGAAAGAGAGAGAGAATATATATCATTGAGGTTATAGAATTAATTAGAAGACAATATTATATTCTTGAAAGAAATATCAGACAAACATTTCATCTAAATATAGAAAAGATGTTATGTTCTGAAGAATTGAGTGTAAAAAAATTAAGAAATGTGATTATTAATTTGAGTTGATTGGAAAAAGAAATTCTGTTCAAAAATGCATACTAAATAGTAATTAATGCACAGAGACAAAACTAAGAAAGGGTACATTTTCTAAAACCTAGAACTAATCCACAAATTAGAAAAAAGTAAGAAACCAAATGGGTTCATGTGTATAAAAGACACATCTGGAGAATATGTTAAAAAGCACAAAAGGAAAATGTTGTGTGACAAAACTTGATCAACACCTTATGATACCAGAGTGACAGAACTTGATATAAGGTCATTTTGAAGAAACATTGTGTCTCATCCTGTCAATTTGAGAATGTGCACATCTCTAATCCAGCCAGCCTGCTGCTGGATATGCCCTGAGCACAGTTCTTCTTCAAAATGTACTGGGAATGTTTTGGTAATAACTTTTATATAACAAAGCACCTGTAAGCTTAGTTATTTGAAACAACATTCATTTCATCAGACACATACTTCCCCAGGTCAGGAATTCAGAAATGCTGACAGAAGATTCCACTGATGCAAAGAGCATCACTGGATTGTTGCCATGGTGTTCCTCTGGTAGCTGGCTTAATCTGGGCTTTTCATAAGGCTTTATTTACATTCTTCTATCTTAATAGGGACACCTGATGGCTGGCTTCTCATTTTCACTATCCTCTGTCTTCATTTAATTTCAGGGTCTTTTGAATAATCCCTTCAGTAGGATAGTTAGACTTCCTCTGTCTGTACACAGAGCATACTGTATTTTTTATATATCCACGAGACCAAGACAGAGACTGTAAGCACCCTTTCAAACACTATACGAACTGGAATAATACCACTTGTCTGCATTGTGTTGGATACCATATCACAGTTCTTGTCTTAAATTATCAAGAACATCCTTAACAAATGCTTTCTAAAATATAATGGTCTATCTTCACTGTCAATTAGACCAGATATATAAGTACCTAGGAGATTGAGGCTCAATTGTACCAGTGCATGTGAGAGCATTTCTCGAGAGGAAAATTGAGGTAAAAGGTTCAGTTTTGAAAGTAGGTTGTATAATCACACAGAGCAGAGGGGCAAGGAAAATGAGAAAATCCCTGGTGCTGGCACTTACTTCTATTTCTATTTCCTGGTTAGTCATAGTAAGCACATCACTTGTCTGTAGTGCTTTTTCTGCCACGATAAACTGACTTCACAGAAACTGAGCATCAGAATATATCTGTTTTCTCTTAGAGTTTTTTTTAATAAAGTATTTCAGATACATGTACAAAAAGCTGTCGTGCATGAAACCTTTAATATTTTATGTTACTTTCAATAGTAATTGACAGTCACATAAATTAATAAGGAATTGTTCCCCATATCCTCACCAGTAGACTCTCACCTTACTGGAAATAGCCATTTTAGGACCCATGGCTCCAACTGCATATGTAGCAGAGGATGGCCTTGTTGGATATCTAAGGGAGGAGAGGCCCTTGATACTGAAAAGCCTCGATGCCCCAGTGTAGGCGAATGCCAGGACAGGGAAGTGGGAGTAGGCAGGTTGGTGAACAGGGGGAGGGGAGATGGAATAGTGGGTTTTCAGAGGGGAAACCAGAAAAGGGAATAACATTTGTAATGTAAATAAAGAAAATATCTAATAAAAAAAGAAATTGAATGTATGTCTCACTGCTACTTTTAGCATCTGGTGTTATAAATTTGATTAGAGATTAGTAATATGTTTTTGTATCCTCAGTAGCATTTTATTTGTTCAGTAGCATTTTGTATATTCTCTGTTTCCTTGACCATTTTTATGTTTTTGTTTGTGCTCTAATGGGTTGTTTCATTTCTTTATCAAGTTTTGAATATTAACCTCAGATCAGACACATGATATAGAAGTAATTTCGTGTGTTATTTATTGTACCATCTGGGCTATCATGCACTGTTAATTTTTGTCTGTTTCCATTTACTTCTTTGATGTGATCATACTATCTATTTTTATTTCTGCTCTCTGGACATGGTGAGATGGGTTCTTATATGCTTCTTCATCAAGTTATCTGTGAATTTAAAGAAATTTAATCATTTTTTGTGCTTTTTGAAAGATTCTTTCTAAAAGATAGTTCCAGCTGTTCTGGTGTTCCATCTTACTTTCCTGACTCCTTGGTTACCTCTGCTGAACTCCTGCCCCATGTTCTTGGATCTGCCAGTAGAATGTTCCTCTCGAATAACAATGAGGATTTTATTCTCCTTGTCTTCTCCATCTACTTCACAGGACTCTGAGATAAATGTGGTTCCACAGATAATTATCTTGTACAGCCGTTCTTATGAATTAATTTTAATAATTAAAACCACAAGATCATTAGAGCCAAGTTGATGAGAACATTGTTTTGGATTCCTCAGAAATAAATGATTCAAGAATTGTTGATAGTTTATACTTAATTACCTAATTAAAATTAATATTAATTATGAATTACAGGATATTCTAGTAAATAACAGAAGCATATTATTGTTTTTTCAAATATA
Source organism: Tokudaia tokunoshimensis (assembly GCA_036184795.1). Taxonomy (NCBI): domain Eukaryota; kingdom Metazoa; phylum Chordata; class Mammalia; order Rodentia; family Muridae; genus Tokudaia; species Tokudaia tokunoshimensis. The sequence continues at coordinate 73,463,803 of BTHU01000015.1, forward strand.
GTTTGAAAAGAGATAAATGAACCTTCTCATAATACAATATATTCCATTCTACCAGGCTATTTTCTTGGAAATCTGGAGACCTATAATGTGTCTTGGCATTCAACAAAGTCTTGCATAACCATTTTCTGATGAGTTAAAGTGTAAATGTAAATAAATAAAAAACATAAGGATTCTATTTTCTTTGACACACATGTGAAAATTTTCAGAGGAAACACATTTGGCACATATGCTGTGGACTCAGCAGATGGGAAGTATGAGCAAAATATCCCAAAGCAATTCCCAAAACCCACAAAATTCACAAGAAAGGGCTTCCAGACAAAAAGAGAAAAGAAAGAAAGAAAACTAACAAGTAAAACATGTCCATATTTATCAGTATTTAAACTATGGAACTTGTTTGCTTGGGATTAGAATGGTTTATGAAACAAATCACGTTAAATCAACCATAATCTTATTATTTAATTAAAGAATGCTATACATCTTGTTCCTAAAATGTATTAATCGCTAATACAGGATCATCTAATCAACTAGGAGCAATGTCAGAAAATAGTTCTGAATATTCACACAAACAAACAAGAGGAGAGCTCTTTTTAGCCATCTTCTATTTGTTGTAATAAGAACTTCTACGATGGATAATAGCCATTTGTATGTATTTTTATAAGGTCATTATATTATTGATAGAATTATATATATATACAAATCATTGCATCTGTTTAGCAGACCCAGAGACTGTGAAGACAACAGTCCCAAAACATTATATAAGTAAGAAAGACATGAAATATTTTATAACAAACAAGAACTTGAATATAATTAAATACATAAATGTTAACTTATAGCCAAAATGTATTTCACTTCCCTATTTCCTGACACAAAATAGAAGGCAGATGGCTATTGTCACATGAGCACAAGCTCTAACAAAATGGTCTTTACTGATAATAATTTAGTGATAATAAATTAATTTGGATGTAAACAACCAAATGGAACTGAATGTCCTGCCAGAAGCTGCAAAAATACATTTCAGAGCAATAACCTAGAAGACCTTCAGAAGAATCCTAAGGGAAAAGCAGGCTTGATTTTCCTAATGTGAAGCATATGATTAGTATGTTTTAATGATCAAAAGCCTTTGTGAAAGCTTTTTCCAGTTAATTATTGTTACTGTTGATTTTTTATAAAGATAACTTGGGAGAGAGAAATTGGAACATGGATGTTTATGGCAAATTATCTTATGAGTTTAGGTTAATTCCAGGAAACAACATAGACTCAGATTCTTTCTAAATGAAAATAAATTATTGGGATCACTCCTAGTCTCTCTAAGCAAGGGCTATCAATCTTTGAATACAGAGTGAAAAGAGACCAAAAAGTCATTGAGCAGTGATAACATAGTGTAGTGTCCTTTATTAGGATGACATGAGAACATTTTCAGAGTATTACTTCCTAAGCTCCAACCTGTACACACTGGATGAGAACCTCCTGTGTTTGGGATTGGGTACCATAGAATTCTTTTAAAGAGAAGCTGGAAAATACACCTAGATTGCCACAAATAGAAAGTTCTTTTTTTCCATATCATTCTAGTAGCCAGAGGTGACCAAAGTAGGCATCTTACCAAACACCTATTATAGTATAGTCATCAAAGAAGAGTATTTGTTCTGCAGTTTTCAGTCTGGCCTGACTTCAACTTCCCTGCCTCCTCTAGCCTTATAGATTATGATGAAACCACCAGGGAAGGAAATGAGTCTACATAAAGAGGGGATGCATACATTCCAGGTGCTTCTTATTTTAAGTATGTTATAGAATTATAACCCACTCACACATCTATTAGGAGGAATGAATGGCATATAAATGTGTGCTGATGAGAGTTTCAGGTGACAGACAAAGGAAATGTACAGACTAGGTCACCTAACGTGTAAGTAGCAGGGCAGGGTTTCAAACTTTGATATTTTGAAAATGTCCTAGGAATGAATCTTCTTCATGAATTTAAAACATGAATGCATGAACAGTTCAGAGTATTACTATTTGATAAATCTAAAAAAAAATTATTTAACCTTTAGAATGAGATGTCAGCACAATACCATAAACTACCCAAAATTTTATACCAATTTAACTTTTAGGAAGTACATGTTGAAAATATTGACCTCCTAATTCTGTTAAATTTATGTAGGTCCACTTTTCAGGTATAATGCTGGCTTTTTAAAATAATTACTTTTATTTTTTAACAGTCCAGTCATTACCCCGTCCTGGTCTAACCTTACAGAATTCTTCATAGCATTCCTCCTTCCCCTTCCTTCCAACAGGCTGGCCCCCTGCCAGGCCTCCTCACTCCCTGGGGGTTAGGCAATTCTTCTCCCATAGAGGCCATACCACTCAGTCCCCTGCTGTATACTGTCAGTGGCTTTGGATCAGCTTGTGTATACTGCCTGGTTGGTGGCTCAGTATCTGAAAGAACTCAGGAGTCCAGGTTAGTTGAGATTGCTTACTATTAGCTTAATGCTTATCCTTAAAAAATAAAGCAATATCCTTTTGCTGGCAAGACACCACAGTGGTTAAGCCTCCTCTTCCAGAGGATGCAGGTTTGAATCCCAGTACCAACATGGCAGTTGAAGCATCCATAACTCCAATTCCAAGGGATATGACAGCCTCTTCTGTCTTCTTAGGGAATAAGGAACACAAAGGGTGCACACAGGCATGCAGTCAAGATATTCATCATACACACAAAATAATTTTTGAAATATTTAAAAATCAATGCTTTATTTATTGAAGAAAAATCTGCAAAGCAATTTTTAAAATGAAAATCCAAAATGCAGAAGTTATTAGGTTATAGATTTAACCATCGCTTTCCTTTTGTTTTTCTGTAAATACAACTTTTACCAAATGTTTAAAAACATTCTAAAATAAAACTGAAGCACTGCTTCGTAAGTCCCAAACAACTGTGGGTTAGATGTTTAAATATGTATAAACTCAACCATTCCTGACTGCTTTTAAACATAATTATAACTTTGATATTTCACAGTGAAAAGAAAGTATTTCTCTCAAAACAGACTGTAATAATTTGTTGTTAGTTTATCCAGTATCTATTGTGGAATGATGACCCAATGTTGAGCGCATAGACATTGGTTGTTTGAACTAAGACTGTAGAAATAAAGAATTTCAAAACCTTCCTATAATTCAATTAAAATAAATGTACAACATACTCAAACTTATGGGATACAATTAAATAATATCTTGGTGAGATAGCACACTAGCAACTTACATTACACCTAAAATCTCTAGAACAAAAGTAAGAAAACCCAAGAGGAGTAGAAGGCAGGAAATAAAGTCAGGACTGAAATCAAGAAATTAGAAAGAAGTATACTGTCTCTGTGACCTTTAATTAGGTTGACTACGGGTTTATCTATCTTGCCTATTTTCTCAAAGAACCAGCTCCTGTTTTTGTTGGTTTTTTTTTTTCTTTCTCTTTGTTTCTATTTCAACCTTGAGTTTGACTATTTCTTGACCTTTATTCCCATTTGGTGTGTTTGCTTCTTTTTGTTCTAGGGACTTTAGGTGTACTGTTAAGTTGCTAGCATAGGATCTCTCCAATTTCTTTCTTTTTTTTAAGTAATAAAGAAAACAGGTTTATTTTTGATTCACAGTTCTATCCTAACATCAAGGGACAAATCTTTGGTAAGAGCCTTCTTGTTGGCAGAGTCAGGTGATATCATCCATCAAATGTTCCACTATGTTCATAGTAGCCTTATTTATAATAGCTAGAAGCTGGAAAAAAACCCAGATGACCCTCAACAGAGGAATGGATACAGAAAATGTGGTTCATTTACACAATAGAATACTACTCAGCTATTAAAAGCAATGAATACATTAAATTCTTAGGCAAATGGATGGAACTAGAAAATATTATCCTGAGTGAGGTAACCCAATCACAAAAGAACACACATGGTATGCACTCATTGATAAGTGGGTATTAGTCCAGAAGCCTGGAATACCCAAGATACAATTCACAGACCAAATGAAGCTCAATAAGAAGGAAGAACAAAGTATGGATTCTCTGGTCCTTCTTAGAAGGGGGAGCAAAATACCCACAGGAGGAGATTCAGAGACAAAGTGTGGAGCAGAGACTAAGGGAAAGACCATCCAGAGACTGCCCCACCTAGGGACTCATTCCATATGCAGTTACAAAACCCAGACACTGTTGTAGATGCCAACAAGTGCTTGCTGACTAGAGCCTGATAAAGCTGTCACCTGGGCAACTTTGCCAATGCATGACAAATACAGAGGGGGACACTCTCACCTATCAGTTCAATGGATATTGAACTGAGTAGAGAGTCTCCAATGGAGAAACTAGAGAAAGGACCCAAAGAGCTGAAGGGTTTGTAGCACCATAGGAGGAACAACGATATGAGCCACCCAGTACCCCCAGAGCTCCTGGAGACTAAATCATCAACCAAAGAGTACACATGGAGGGACCCATGGCTTCAGATGCATATGCAGCAGAGGATGGCCTTGTTGGACATCAAAAGAAGGAGAGGCCCTTGGTCCTAGAAAGGCTCAATGCAGCAGTGTAGGGGAGTACCAGGACAGGGAAGCAGAAGTGGAATGGGTGGATTTGTGAGCAGGGACAGGGGGTGGGTTAGGGGATTTTCACAGGGTGGGGAACCAGGAAAGGGGACAACATTTGAAATCTAAATAAAGAATATATCTTTTTAAAAAAAAATAAAAAAGAGTAAGTAAACAGGCCCATATCCCCTAAGGAAATAGAAGTCATTATAAAAACCTGCCAAACCAAGGCCTAGGGCCAGATGGCTTTAGTGAGGAATTCTACCAGACCTTCAAAGAAGACTAATACCAACAATCTTCAAACTATTCCATAAAATAGAAACAGAAGAAACACTACCTAATTCATTCTATGAAGCCACAATTACTCTGATACCTAAACCACACAAAGACACAACAAAGAAAAACAACTTCAGACCAATTTTGCTTATGAATATCGATGTAAAAATACTCAATAAAATTCTCATAAACCAAATCCAAGAACTCATCAGAACCATCATTCACCTCAATCAAGAAGGATTCATCCTAGAGATGCAAAGTTGGTTCAATATATGAAAATCCATTAATGTAATCCACTATAACAATAAACTCAAAGAAAAATATCACATAATCTTCTCATTAGATGCTGAAAAAGCATTTGACATAGTGCAACACCCCTTCATGTTAAAAGTATTGGAGAGATCAGGACTTCAAGGACCATACCTTATCATGTTTTTTTAAACATAATAAAAGCAATTTATTGCAAACCAACAGCCAATATCAAATGAAATGGAGAGCTACTTGAAACAATCCCACTAAAATCAGGTACAAGGCAAGGGTGCTCATTCTCCCCATATCTATTCAATACAGTACTCAAAGTTCTAGCTAAAGCAATAACACAACAAAAGAGATCAAGGATATACAAATTGGCAAAGAAGTCAAGGTATAATTATTTGCAGGTGATATGACAGCATACATAAGCAACCCCAAAAATTCTACCAGAGAACTTCTACAGTTGATAAGTAACTTTAGCAAAGTGGCTAAATATAAAGTTAAACACAAACAAATCAGTATCCTTTCTTTATACAAATGATAAACAGGATGAAAAAGAGAATTGGGGAACAACACACTTCACAATAGTCGCCAATTCTATAAAATACATTGGGATAACTCTAACAAAACTAGTGAAATATATGTATGACAAGAACTTCAACTCTCAGGAAAGAAAGCAAAGAAGACCTCAGAAATGGAGACATCTCCCAGGCTCATAAATTGGTCGGATTAACATGGTAAAAATGGTCATCCTACCAAAAGAAATATACAGATTCAATTCAATCCCCATCAAAACTCCAACGCAGTTCTTCATAGAATTAGAAACTGCAATTCTCAAATTCATTTTGAATAACAAAAAAAGACAGGATAGCAATAACAATTCTTAACAATAAAAGAACAACTGGGGGAAATCACCAGCTTTACTACAGAGCAGTAGTCATAAAAACTGCATGTATTAACAGAGAGGCAGAAAGGTTGATCAATGGAAAAGAATTGAAGACCCAGAAATAAAACTGCACACTTAAGGACACTTGATATTTGACAAAGAGTTCAAAAATTTACAATGGAAATAAGAAAATATCTTCAATAAATGGTGATAGTCTACCTGGCAGTTTGTATGTAGAAAAATGAAAAGAGACACATATTTGTCAACATGCACAAAGTTCAATTCCAAGTGGACCAAAGACCTCAACATAAAACCAGATACACTGAATCTAATATAAGAGAAAGTGGGAAAGAGCCTTGAACTCATTGGCAGGGGAGAGTGGGAGGATTTCCTACACAGAACTCTAATGGTTTAGGCTTTAAGGTCAAGATTGATAAATGGAAAAAAACTGGAAAGCTTCTGTGAGGCAAAGGACATAATCAACAGAACAAATAAGCAACCTACAGATTGGGGAAAAAAATCTTCACTAACTAACAGCATATCTGATAGAGGGTTAATATCCAAAATGTATAAAGAAGTCAAGAAACTAACCTCCAAAACAACAAACAACCCAAGCAAAAAATGGGATATAGACCTAAACAGAGAATTCACAAGAGAGGTGTCTTGAATGACCAAGAAGCACTTAGAGAAATGTTCACAGCCCTTAGTGATCAGGGAAGTGCAAATCAAAATGACCCACCTTACACCAATCACAGTGGCTAATATCTAAACCTCAGATGACAGCACCTGTTGGTGAGGATGTGGATAAAGAGGAACACTCCTCCACCGCTGGTGGGATTGCAAACTGGTACAATTACTCTGGAAATCATGTGGAGGTTCCTCAGAAAATTGGAAAGAGATCTACATGAAGATCAAGCTATACCACTCTTAGGTATATACCCAAAAGATGCCCTACCATACCACAGGGGCACATGCTCCACTATGTGCATAGCAGCCTTATCTGTGATAGCCAGAAGCTAGAAACAACCTAGGTGTCCCACAATGGAAAAATGGATACAGAAAATATGGTTCACTTACACAATAGAATACTATTCAGCTATTAAGAATGAGGACATTGCTTTTGCCTTCTTGCTCTGTCCTCTCACCCCATTCCCCTCTCTCCCTATTCCCTTACCCCTTCTCTCTCCACATACTCATGGCTAGCCTCTACTTCTCTACTACCCTCTCAACTCGCCTCCCATTCCCTAAATAAACTCTATTTTATACTATAAAAAAAGAATGAGGACATCATAAGTTTTGCAGGCAAGTGGGTAGAACTAGAAAATATCATCCTGAGTGAGGTAATTCAGACCCAAAAAGAAATGCATGGTAAGTACTCACTAATAAACAGATATTAGCCAAAAAAGTACAGAATACTCAGGATACAACACACAGAACTCAAGAAGGTTAACAAGCCAAGTGGGGATAATTTAATACAACTTGAGAGAAAGAAGAAAGCAATCACAGGAGGCAGAGGGAGGGAAGGACCTATGTGGGAGAGGGGAGAGTTGGGAAAATAGGGAACATGATCAGTTAATGTAAGAGGAAACAAGAGTGAAGCCCTAAAGGCCAGCAGAATAAATAAAATATGCAACCACGTGGGGGGGGAAGGGCAATGTATCAGAGACCTGGTTGGTGAGAGACTCTCAGGTCTCAGAGAGGGACATTAGATGAAGTTCCCAACAGTGGGGAGAGGGAACTTGTAGAGCCTACCTCCAATAGAAAGACAGGGCATCAAGTGAAGCAATGGGGTTGCCATCCCAGTCAAAAACTCTGGCCCTGAATTATTCCTTTCTAAAAGAACTACAGGGACAAAAATTGTGAAGAGACTGAGGGAAAGGCAGTCCAGTGACTGGACCAAATTTGGATCCATCTCAAGGGGAGGCTCCAAGGCCTGACACTAGTACTGATGCTATGGTGTGCTTCTAGACAAGTGCCTAGCATGGCTGCCCTTCAAGAGGCCCAACAGGCAGCTGAGTGAGACAGATGCAGATACTTACACCCAACCAATGGAGTGAAGTCAGAACTCCTGTGGTTGAATTGGGGCAAGGGTTGAAGGAGCTGAAGAAGAGGGTGAACCCATAGGAAGGCCAGCAACCTCAACTAACCTGAACCTCTGAGATCTCTCAGACACTGAGCCACCAATCAGGCAGCATACACGGCCTGGTCAGAGGCCCACCAACACATATACCACAAAGTATTGTCTGGTCTGGCCTTAATGAGAGAAAATGCTCCTGTCGAGAGACTCGAGGCCCCAGAGAATGGGGAGCCTGGCAGGGGTAGGGTGTGGGGAGTGGGGACATCCTGTTGGAGACAGGGTGGAGGACGAATGGGATGAGGAACTGTGGGAGGGTGAACCAGGATGGGATAAGGACTGGACTATAAAATAAAAGGAATAAAAACATAGAAACAAAGAGAATACAAAGAATCAATGAAACAAAGAGTTGGTTCTTTGAGAAAATCAACACGATAGACAAACTCTTTTCCAGACTAACTAAAAACAGTGATAGTACCAAAATTAACAAAATCAGAAATGAAAGGTGGGTTTATCAAAATAACTTAGAAATTCTAAAGAATCAGTAGGTTAAAATTTTTTTTTATTTATTTTATTTTATTTTTTTAATTGACATTCCAAATCACTTCCCCTTTCCCGTTTCCTCCCTCCCCGAAAGTCCCATAAGCCCCCTTCCCTCCCTCTTTTCTCCATTCAACCCCCTCTCGTTACTCTGTCCTGGCGTTCCCCTACATCCAGTCTTTCCAGGACCAGGGGTCTCTCCTACCATCTTTTTAGAAATCTATTGATATGCGGATTGTGTTTAGGTATTCCGAGATTCTGGGTCAATATCCCCTTATCAGTGACTGCATACCATGTGTGTTCTTTTGTGATTGGGTTACCTCACTAAGGATGATATTTTCAAGATCTGACCATTTGCCTAGGAATTTCGTGAATTCCAATAGCTTATGCTCTAAGATCAAGGATAGACAAATGGGACCTCATTAAATTACAAAGTTTTTGCAAGGCAAAAGACACTGTCAAAAAGACAAAGCGGCAACCAACTAACTGGGAAATGATCTTTACCAACCTTACATCCGACAGAGGGCTAATATCCAATATATACAAAGAACTCAAGAAGTTAAACTCCAGAGAGGCAAATAACCCTATTAAAAAATGGGGTACAGAGCTACACAAAGAGTTCTCACCTGAAGAATATCTAATGGCTGAGAAGCACCTAAAGAGATGTTCATCATCCTTAGTCATTAGGGAAATGTAAATCAAAACAACCCTGAGATTCCATCTCACACCAGTCAGGATGGCTAAGATCAAAAACACAAGAGACAGCAGTTGTTGGCGAGGATGTGGAGAAAGAGGAACACTCCTCCACTGCTGGTGGAATTGCAGGCTGGTACAACCACTCTGGAAAGCAGTCTGGCGGTTCCTCAGTAGGTTAAAATTTAAAATTCCATGCTCTACAAAAATTTAGAAATTCTAAAATTCAGAAAATCTGAAAGAAATGAATAATTTTCTCTATAGATACCACTTACCAAAGTCAAGTCAAGTTCAGATAAACAATTTACGTAAACCTATAACACCTAAGACAATAAAAGCAGTCATTAATAGTTTCCCAAACCAAAATAGCCTAGGACAAGTTGATTTTTTGCTTAGAATTAATCTCTACCCATTGGGCACTGTGTAAGCTCTCTGAAGGAAGCATCTGATCTCACTCATTTTTGTCATGGTCTTATCGGTCAGGATCCAGGATATCTGGCATGGAATAGAGGAACTTAGACCACTGGGTAAATGGATGGGCAAATGACAATGGCAAACTGTTGTGGGAATCATCTTTATCTACTCCTCCTCTGTAGCTTCTTCTTTTTTCATCTTTCAAGTGAGTGCCTGCTTATCCCAGCAGGTTTTGTGTGTCAACTTGGCACAAGCTGGAGTTATCACAGAGAAAGGAGCCTCCCTTGAGGAAATGCCTCCATGAGATCCAGCTATAAGGCATTTTCTCAATTAGTGATCAAGGTGGGAGGGCCCAGCCCATTGTGGGTGGTGCCATCCCTGGGCTGGTAGTCCTGGGTTCTATAAGAAATCAGACTGAGCAAGCCAAGGTTAGCAATCCAGTAAACAGCACCCCTTCATGGCCTCTGCATCAGCTCCTGCCTCCAAGTTCCTATCTTCTGTGAGTTCCACTCTTGACTTCCTTTGGTGATGAACTGCAATGTGGAAGTGTAAGCTGAATAAATTCTTTCCTCCCCAACTTGCTTCTTGGTCATGATGCTTTGTGCAGGAATATAAACCCTGACTAAGACTATGCTTCTTCATCATTTGAATGAATCGACTTAATAAGATCACTTTAACAATCTTCTGAAAGACAGACTGCAATGTGTGATGGTAGAAAATGTCAGTCTAAATACTATGGCCTTCGACTGTTGGCATGAGTAGTAAAGAGAGGAAATACCTGAACACTTTGTTTTCCTCAAAGGAAACTGATCACATCATAAGCTGCAAATGGTTTGGATTTTGCTATGTGCATAGAGCAAACATACTCCAAATAAAGATTGATGTTGTTCCCACAGTAAAGACACCTACCTAGCTCTGGAGCAAGTTGGAAGGCTCCTATTGCCTAAAAGAACAATAATTCAAATTTAGTTTGGAATTCTTGATTTTGAACACGAATAATATGCTTAGGTTTTTCCCTATAATCCTGATGGGTGTTGCCACAATGAACAAGTATCTTAGTTTGTAGTTCTCTCTCATTGGGAAAAACCAAACATTAGCAGACATTTCATCTGTACATTGATCTTATTTCTAGGTACTTTGAGTTACTAACCTCTTTCTTTTTGTTCATGAAGTGCAAGAGACAAAGAGAAACATAAAATATGCATTATACCAAACAACAATTTATTCATAATTACTATGAGTAAGTGAATTCCACTAATCAAAAATGTAGCTAAATTTTTTTCTCTAACCTGTTTCCAGCAAGTTTAGCACAGGAAATATAAACTCACTAAAAAACCTCTCTTGTTTAAAAGGTGAGTTTTCTTTCACAGTCAACTGTTTCCTTTCGTGTTTGTGTTGAAATATATTGAGACAGACATTTCTCACTAGTGGTAGTACATGATTAGAACAATAAAAATAGAATGGAACTAAACCCATATCTCATACTAGTTCCAAAAAAATAATTAACTCAAAATATAAGGCTGAAGCTGGAAATGTAATGTAAGAGTGTAGGAGGAAATTTTGCCTTAGCAAAAGTTTTTGTGAACCAGAATTCAAAAGTACAGGCAACAAACTGTAAATTAACAATGGAATGACATCAAAGTACAAAATCCTTGTGAGATAAAAGAAACAGATAATAGAATAGAAAACAGCCTTCAATAGTAGAGAAAATATTTAGAATCACCTCTGACAACCAGTGATATATATATATGTATATATATATACATATATATATATAAACAAACATACAAAAGAATAGCAAGAATTAATACATGTTTGCAATCACAAATCAGAAGGGAAAAGTGAATTAAAACCAGAATAGAGATGACTTCTCTCCAAGTACAACGGATATTATCAAATAGTTATTTTAACAAAGAGGTGATACTATCACTTGCTGCAGTCATGAGTGCTGTGTTCAGGTTCTCCATGCCATCATCTGATCCAACAAACCCACTGTCTGAATACCCAAAGGAGATGGAATCAGTCTATTTGAAAAATTCTGCACTTCCACAATATAGGCACAACAGAAGGGCCCATTAACTGGTAAATGAATGAAGAAAATCTGGTATGTGTACCCAAAGGAATATTATTCAGACTTACAAAATGAAGTCTTGTGATTTCTGATAACACATTCTCAAATTAGAGGACATTATATGAGTGACATTGACCAAATATGAAATAAGAACTGTATACCATTATTTATGTGGAATTTAAAAAGTTAATTTCACAAAAGTTCAGAGTAGGATACTTGTTAATAGGCTGTAGATATTAAGTAGAAGGGGATAGCAGAAGAAGGTCAGTTCATACTGTATTACAGATAAGGTCAAAACTTCCTGCTATATTGCGTAGTAGGGTGTCTACAGATACATAATGATGAAAATATTTGAAAGGGGTAATGTAAAGGATTTTGTTTGTTCTCACCATAAACAATGATAAATATTTGAGGAAATGGAAATATTTACCCCCGATTTGCATGTTTTCAAATGTTCACATGCATCAAATCAAAATAGTAGCTTATATATGCCTATGAGTACTATAGTCCATTTAAAACCCATAATATTTCAGTTTCATGTTTGAAAAGCAAATACAGGGATTTCACAAAGATTAGTTCAATTTACATTTATATTTCATTTACATGTACATTATACTTTACATTCAGTCCAATCTTAATTGCCTTTCAGATGTTAGTATATTAAGATGTTTCCATTGACCTTAAGTAAATTATTTATTGTTAGTTCATGATGAAACTTTGTCACCATGACTATAAAATTTTTCTTTCACATATAATTTATAGCTGCTGCAGCTATTAAATTACATATACAATGCAATTGTTTTCTCCACGAAAATACAAAGGAATATTCCTGAATTTTTTCTTGCCTTTTATCACATCATCCCAGGTGGTAAGATATTGAAAGAGATCAAATAATGGTCATAAGCTTTCAATGCTATTTTATTAATTGCATGAAGCTACTCTGCTGCACCTCCTGTTATCTTTCTGAGTGCATGTATCCATTATATGCCTCATTAAACATACAATTACTTCACTATTCAGCCATGCTATGCTTCCATAAATCTGTTAATGTGGATATGTTACCCATTAAAATATGAGTAAATGCATTTTAATCAATTTTAAAATTTTAAATTATTTAAAATGCTGTAGATATAATTTTCAATAACATAATCTAATATGGCAAAGGAAAATAATATGATTAACAAATTAAATCATAACTTAATTTAGTTTTTCAGACAACAGAATGTTAAACATGAGTTAATAAAAAAAGATGCAACATTTAGAGACAAGCTTGAATCTTGAAATGTATCAACAAGGCAAAGTGGGAACAATAGGCATGAAACATTTTTTTTTCTCTAAGGATAAAGCAAACACAAATGATTAGTATTTATTTTTCCATAAAATTATATATAACTCCTTAATATCCTATCAATGCATTGAAATGAAAGAAATTGTTCCAGTTATGAAACTGACTCACACATAATCAGCAGGAAAAATATAACACATGTGTGGGTGTGTCTAGAGGCTTTTTTGTCTAGATGGCTTGGGGACAAACCATTATGACAGTAATGGAGCTCGGGAGGTCTTTGGACTGACCCTTGAAGAACTGAGGACAGCCTGTGCAGGTCTCAGTCGTGCCATTACAGCAACTCAGTTCATGTGTGCATCAGCATTGTCACGTACAAAAAGCACTGTTCTGCTGAAATCATCTACTACCACTGAGTCTTAGACCCTTTGCCTTCTCTTCTAAGATGACTGTGAAGCCTTCAATAAAAGCAGTGTTCTATAGATGCCTCATGATGGGACGCATGCCCATGCTCAATACATGGCCCTATACTCATGCACATACTGGCAGCAGTAAATTTTTTTTAATATGTGAATAGAACATAAAGAGGGTGGACAGTATGGCAGTGAAGGAAAGAAGGAATTGTAGTGGAGAAAATGGGGGTGGATTCAATCATTTATTTTTAAAATATTGAAAGTAGATGAAATATTAGAAAGAACTCATACTTGTTAACAAGTAAAGATGAGAAGTACCAGGAGAAAATATCTGCAATAAAGACATCATTGAAACTACCAGATTGGAATGGATTTTAAAGAATTCATTTGGGAAGAAGCAAGCTAAAGATGGTGATTTGCTCACACTCATGTGTATCTCCCAATACAAACTAAGATCAATTAATAGGTGCATAAGTAGATAAATGATACAACAATTCTCAGAGTATTTAACAGGAGCTTAAGAGTTTATGTGGTAAAAGGTGGGTACATTTGATTTTGTTAATTTTTAAGAAGCCATGAAAAAGGCTACAATAAAATGTTAAAGGAAAATAAGACTAGGTAAGCATTATAAGATTATTGTCCATCTTGTCTACCTTACAGCAAATAAAATGCTTCCCATGCAAAAAATAAAAATAAAAGATCTCACTGTAGTAGTGAGGGGAGAAAGCAATAGTGACAACTACCTCTCAGTGAGCATCTGAGACAGGAGAATATATCCTAGACATGGAAGAGTATTTCTTCATTTATCTAATTTTTCTAAATAATAGACCGATCCATATTTTCCTCTTCTTGTTTTAACCACTGTGGTTATCACTGTGGACTGGTCAATGAACTTTAAGGCAATTCCACTAGAAAGCATACTGGAATTTCCAATGTTGTAGAAATTTCCTTGGTAGGCATACAGGAAACAGATTATCGTAGCAGAGTCTTGCAGTGTGTATGGAACTAATAATGAGCACTCCCAAGACATCCAGCAATGACAAGTTGCCTAATGTAAGAGCAAATTCATCATGCATTTCCTTACTCAGAAAATTAATTAGTTTGAATGAAAACAATTTTACTGAATTATGGAAATAGGAACATACTTCAAATTCACTTTACAAGTATCTGTGGTTATTCTGTCAACTTAATAGTGACTATTTCTTTGTCTACATTCTACCTTTGCTAATGTCTATTCCTCCATGGACACGGATATTTCTATAAGTAATAGATATCACATTCATTTGTATTTAATATAGACTTAAGAAGAAAACTTAAGTTACTGTGTGACACATGTTTCAGCCAGTCATCTGGAAGAAATTTTGCATGCCAGACGCTTATTGAAAATAACAGAATGGGCTTCCGTTCAGATGAAAAGAATAAAATTCACAATGAAATCACTTCCTGACATCTTCCATTTACAATCTTTGTTCAAGAAAATAAAGTTATACATTTTCCTTTGAACAGAGTGTTCTCTCCATTTATGATTTAAACCTGGCAAACCAGAGAGCTGGTAAAATACTGAATCAATATTCCTGCTCTTCTAAAGCCATTTTCTCACATTAAGCACTCAATCTTGGTCTCATTAAAGTTGTCTTGGCAGACTCTTTCTTGGTGAATCCTTGAAAAATATATCCTTAAAGATTTCTTGCACAAGAAAATACTTAGAATTATTTATCTGATCTGTTCATTCTAGAACCAATGACTTTTCACTGATGAGTGGGACAGATGGTAATATGGTTAGTAAAGATTTGCAAGACTTCTATAGCTTTTCTGCCTTTACATTGCAGGAAATATAAGCATTTATTTTTTGTGGGTTCAAGAGGCTATCTAGTGTTATATGTATGTAAACATATGCAGATGCTCACTTATATAGTATGTTATTAACCTGAAGCTTCATAATTATTAAAATACAAAGATTGCATAAAAGATGTTCAATAGGGCTATTTTACTTCCTTCACCCACTGGCATTGAATGTTCATTTTTTTTTAAAGATTTATTTATTATACGTAAGTACACTGTAGCTGTCTTCAGACACACCAGAAGAGGGCATCAGGTCTCATTACGGATGGTTGTGAGCCACCATGTGGATGCTGGGATTTGAACTCAGGACCTTCGGAAGAACAGTCGGTGCTCTTAACCACTGAGCCATCTCTCCAGCCCTGAATGTTCATTTTTATGCGTGCAGTGTGACAAATTTTCACACGTGTGTTCAAGGAATAGTGTTCAAATCATTATAATTTTCATTCTATTTGCCTTAAATATATTCTGCCTTTGTTCTGGGACCCATATAACTCTCCTTTTGCAATGCTTTATAGAATGGATTTTAAAGTATAGCCAATCTAACCAGCAATAGAACACTAGAACTTCTTTCAACCATATAACTATATTTTGGGCCCAATTATTCAAATAATCTAGACATTAAATTTGGCAATGATATTTTTATAAAACCATCAAGAACAGACAATACAAAAAATGATAAATTAACCTCTAACAAATTATGTATTTTCCCAACAGCAAAGTAAATGATTCAGCAAAGGATCAAGACAATATGCAATATAAGGAAAAAGTAATTTCAAGCCAATCAACAAGTTCTATAAATAATACAAATTCAGCCAAAAATTGAGCAATAATCAGAATAAACATTTCTCAAAAATCTACACACAAATTACGAGGAAATTTATGAAATAGTCTCAGCATCACTAGTCATCAGAGACGTGCAAGTCAAAATCACAGTGGATTATTAACTTCACATAGTCAGCAGAATTATAACATAAACACAAAAATACTCAAAACTATCAATGACCCAGAGGAAGAACTAACACAAAGCTGTAAAGCATATAAATTATTGCTTTCTATGGTATCTTCTGCATCTGAGATTCTCTCTTCTGTTTCTTGTATTCTGTTGTTGATGCTTGGATCCATGATTTATGACTTCTATGAAGAGGGGTAGTAGAGATTGTATGTGTCTTAAGAATAGAGGACACTACAAGAACATGGCCCACAGCATCAACTAAGCAGGGCTCATAGAGTCTCACAGAGCCTGAAGCAACGAACTCAGACCCTCTATAAGTCTAAGCTGGATCTTCTGCTTACATGCTATCGTTATTAGCTTGGTGTTCTTGTGGAACTCTTAAAAGTAGGAATAGGGACTGCCCCACCTAGGGATCCATCTCATATACAGTTATAAAACCCTATTATGAATGCCAACAAGTGCTTGCTGACAGGAACCTGATATAGCTGTCACCTGGGAATCTCTGTCAGTACATGACAAATACAGAGGGGACACTCTCAGCCAACCATTGAACTGAGCACAGTGTCCCCAATGGAGGAGCTAGAGAAAGGATCCAAGGAGTTGAAGGGGTTTGTAGCACCATAGGAGAAACAACAATATGAACGACCTAGTACCCCCAGAGCTCCCAGAGACTAAACCACCAACCAAAGAGTATACATGGAGGAACCCATGGCTCCAGATGCATATGCAGCAGAGGATGGCCTTGTTGGACATCAAAGGGAGGAGAGGCTTGAGAAGGCTAGATGCTCCAGTATAGGGGAATGCCAGGATAAGGAAGCAGGAGTGAGTGGATTGGTGAACAGGGGCAGGAGGGATGGGTTAGAGGATTTTTGGGGGGGGGAACCAGGAAAGGGGACAACATTTGATATGTAAATAAAGATTTTATCTAATAAAAGAATAAAATGAAATAAAAATAAAAAAGAAGGAACAGGGACAGTCTCTGACTCTTTTACCTGTGCTTATGACCTCCTACTCTGATGCCTTTTCCAGTCTACATAAGAGGGTTCTCACCTAGTCTTATTGCAACTTGTTAGCACATGTTTGCTGTATATTCCTGGAAGTTCTGCTCTTCTATTTCCATGGAACTAGACAATAAAGGCACATTTTGAATTCAAACCATTTAATTATGCTGTGATTTATAACAAAATGTGCAGCGAGTCAAGGAAGCCTTGTGCAAATATGTTTATGGTAGATAATGACCCAGTGAAAGTCTATTGTTGACAAGAACACACCATATCAGTGACCCATGGATAACTGTCAAAGCCTGGGAATTGGCAAAGCCTCCATCCTGTCTGAGTGTGAATGTTGACAGTGCTTACAAATGATTAGCCAGTGTTTACAAAAAGCAGCAACCAAAGCTTCCTCCTCCTAGATATTTAACGTACTGAGAATGCTCCTATACAGAGTTCTAAGATAAGCTAACTCCATCCCTTGGTGCTACACATTATAAGTGCATTGAGGTTTGAGACCTTACAGTAGTGGGCACGAATTCATCAGATTGTGCAGAGTCCATCTGACTCCATCCTCTCTGTATGTGTGTCTGTCCCTTGTCTTTCCCTTTCTCTCTCCCAGTCAGCTTTCCAGGGCCAAATCATACTTGATATATGAGATTGTTAAACTCTCAGCTCTTTCATTTTTTTCCTTTTTCTTACTTTCTTTCTTTCTTTTTTCTTCCTTCCTTTCATTCTTTTCTTTCTTTCTTTCTTTCTTTCTTTCTTTCTTTCTTTCTTTCTTTCTTTCCTTTCTTTCTTTCTTTCTTTCTTTCTTTCTTTCTTTCTTTCTTTCTTTCTTTCCTTTCTTTCTTTCTTTCTTTCTTTCTTTCTTTCTTTCTTTCTTTCTTTCTTTCTTTCTTTCTTTCTTTCTTTCTTTCCATCCAAAACACTGCTCCCTTCCCAGAGTCCCACCCCTAACCTTTCTACTCTAAGAGAGTGGAGAACTGCTGGGTATCCCCTACCCTGGCACAAGTATCTACCAAATTAGGTGCATCCTCTCCCACTGAGGGCAGACAAGACAGCCATGGAGACTGAACTAGAGGACTGATTCATATGTGTCTGGGGCCTCATTCCAGCCCATGTATATTCTTTGGTAGGTTGCTAAATCTCTGAGAGCTCCCAGGGGTCTAGTTTAGTTGATGCTGTTGGTCTTCCTGTGGGGTTCCCATCCCCTTCAGGGCATTCAGTTCTTCCCCTACTCTTACAAAAGAGTACCTGACTTCCACCCA
Organism: Tokudaia tokunoshimensis; assembly: GCA_036184795.1. Taxonomy (NCBI): domain Eukaryota; kingdom Metazoa; phylum Chordata; class Mammalia; order Rodentia; family Muridae; genus Tokudaia; species Tokudaia tokunoshimensis. The sequence goes on from BTHU01000015.1 coordinate 73,482,306, forward strand.
ATATTTGGCTGTGGGTTGGTGCATCTGTTCCAGTCAGCTGTTGAGTAGACCCTCTTAGAGGGCAGTTATGCTAAGCTCCTGTCTACAAGCATAACAGAGTATCATTAATGATGTCATGGATTGATGCTTGCTCTTGGGATAGGTTTCAGGTTGGGCCAGTAACTGGTTGGCTATTCCTTTACTCTGCTCCATCTTTGTCCCTGCATTTCTTTCAGACAGGACAAATTTGGGGTCAAAAGTATTGAGAATGGGTCAGTGTCCTTTTCCCTTAACTGGGGTTCCTGCTTGGCGACAGGAACTGGTCTCTTCAGATTCTATGTTCCCACTGTTAGTCATATAGACTAAGGCCACCTGCATTGTCTTTGGGGAACCTCCCCATCCCAGGACTCTGGGACTTCCTAGAGATTCTCCCACCCCCCAGCCTCTGGCAGATGCAGATTTGTATTCATTCTACTGACCCTTTGGGCTCTCTCACATCTCTCCCTACACCTGATCCTGCCACCTCTTTCCTCTCTCTCTCCTGTCTCCCACCCAATTACATCCTTCCCTCTACCTCCTATGTCTATTTTGTGTTCCCTTCTAAGTGTGATTGAAGCATTCTCTCTTGGTCTTCCTTCTTGTTTAATTTCTTTGAGTCTGTGGGGTGTATCATGAATATTCTGTACTTTATACACTTATTGGTGAGTATGTACTATGCATGTCTTTTTGGGTCTAAGCTGCTTGATTCAGGATGATACTTTCTAGTTCCATCCAATTGCCTGCAAAATTCATGATGTCCTTGTTTTTAATAGCTGAATAGTATTTCAGTGGGTAAGTGAACCACATTTTCTGTATCCATTCTTCAGTTAACAGACATCTTGATTGTATCCAGTTTCTAGCTATTATGAATAAAGCTGCTATAAACATAATGGAGCACGTGTGTCCTTGTGGTATGGTGGAGTATCTTTTGTGTATGTGTCCAGGAAATGGACTAAACAGCAGAGATCTTGTAACAATGGGACTGTTAAATACGGTGAGAGATCTTAATAAAACCCTTCACACATAACCCAAAAGCTCCTAAATGGAAGGGCATCACTACCACATTCTTCTTTCACTCACTGTATTCTAAGGGTTTAGGAGTCCTCCTATTGCTGTCTGTGCTATTCTACCAGTTCTTGGTTAATAGATGTCAGACCTTCAAATCATTTTGACCAATCTCCTCATCTTACTTAGCCTGTCTACACTACTGTTATGAGCACCTCGATTAGCATCATACCTAAAATGTAAAACTATAAATTAGCATATGTACAACCATAAATATTAGTTGGATTTCCTTCTGAAATAATTTTGAAGATGTAAACTGTTTGTCAAGAACATCAAATAATTACTCCTACTAAATTAGGATTACTGTATAAGTTGGCATGGAAGATAACTTATTATTTTGTCCAAACTCTTTTAGCATCCATATATAATTCCCTATAGTACAGGTATTTCAGATTATCTGATAGACTACTGAAACTAATGAATGAATGTAAAATACAATATAATGACTGGAAAATAATCTCTATAATAAAATATATCTTTGCTTTTGATATTATCAAAATAGTAAACAGGGGATATAACTAACCATATGCATATGTTTGTATATATAATAACAATGTTTTTAAATAAGGCCATGTTTTTATCAACTGTGAAAAAAAAATTAAATCTTAACTTAAATGAGTCTTTCCTTTACATTCTTTAACTTAATAGTTAGCTTTGCTCTACATATCAATTTTTTGAAGAAAATGTTCAGTAAACTATGAAGCTATTTCCCCTATTACAGGGTGAAGCAAGCAAGAAACTTGGTTCAGTTCTTGTGAAAGATTTAATGAGGAAAAAAAAAAACCAGAGAATGGAAAGCCTTAATCAGACCTTCAAACAAAAAAGTCCTTTGAACATAATGAAGTAAGTAATTTCCTTCCCTCTTTGAGCAACACCATCTCAATCTTCAAAAATTTCCGATTTAGTCCTTGACCTTTTCAATGAGGTCATCGCCAAAGGAAATGTCCTGTCTCAAGAGAAGCTGTAGACATTAGAAATTCTAAAGAGTTTGAGTATAGATCATATTGGTCTGAAGAATAAAAGTAAATAATGACTGTTTGCTAAAGAAATCACTTTCCACAGACTTTCAAAGTTTTATATATATAGTATGTAAGTGTATAGTCATTCCCTGAGGAAATGTCCTTCAGTCAAGCTTCATAGACAATGACTTTGGAATTGATTATTTCCAGAAATAATACTTTCTTAACTGATATTGTCACACTAGGAAGGCTTTTACTGTCTTAGAAATTTATGCAGGTGAAAGAAAAAATTTGTTGTTGAGACAATATATACATATATATATATATGCACACACATATGCATCAAAATGTTTCAATTCAGTTCAGTATGTGGCTTTACCAACTTAAAATCAGGCATTTATATAAAATTTAAGTATGTCTGTGAAATTATTTATTCAGGTTCCTTTGAAAAAGTGAGCATATCTAAGCAGCTTGTTTGTGTTATCATTTCCAGCATTACTTTACCATTTTAATGACTGAAGTTAATGTATCTAAAGATGAAGATGAGAAGTAACTTAAAATATTTGTCTAATGAAGTAAAGCAAATCAGTTAATTATCTAAAAGTGATAAGACATAATCTATTCCAACCATGAAAATAATGGTTATAAATGTTTTAAAACAAAGAGAACTTGAGGCAAGGAAATTATATTTTTAAATTCCATCAGCTTCTCTAAACCCTACTATTAAATAGCAACTGCTATAAATATTAGACTTAAACTGTTGGCTAGTGTTTTTAAGAAATGAATAATATTTCTGGATCTGTCTAGCTGGTCTTTAAGAAAAAGACTTTAAGCTCAAGAATATAAATTTAATATTTATATTTAATATGGAAATTTGCCAAGAAGAATCTACTGCAGGATTATAGAAAGGAGGATGAGATCAAGAATGGCAATGGTTTCATATAAGTACCACCCTAGGTTCCACCCCGTGTTGAGCTCTGGGGAACTGAAAATTCTGCACTGTGCCTGTGAGATGTTACACACCCCTGCTCATTCTTAACCCATTGGTCTTGTCTCTCCATGGACAGTTTATCTCAGATCTAATGTTTATATATCCTTTCTAATTTTTAGCCACAAACATGCTCTAAGGAACAGATTATTTTTAGGAAAAAGATCCTGGATTTTTGACAATGATATCCATTTTACAAGAACAAACTAAACTGTAAATACAAAACACACACAAAACAAACTATGGAAAACACTCTTAGCTATTTGCCTAAGACCCAATCTATGCCACCCAGATCATCACTACTTCTGGCCATCCTATCTCTAACAAAGCACTACAGTGTCAAAGTTATTTTCAGTATGCTATTAATTTCCAAGCCCCACAAACCTCAATGGCAGAATTATGGATTTAGCCAAACAAATAAACACCGTTTTCATTGATAAGGGTTGGCTTCGACCTTGGCAAGGAACGTAATCTTTTCCAATTATGTTTCAGTTAAAAAAAAATGCTCAGATGTTCCACCCTAATGAAAGAAAAAAGTTACACAAAGGAAACTTTCTTTGTGGCTGAATACCCTTTTGTCTGCAAGCAATGGCAGGAAACACGAAGGCAATCTTGCCTTTTCCAATAGCAAAGAAATATACAGGCTGAGGACCACAGAAAGAAAGATGGAAATTTGTTAAAGTTAATATGGCATTATTGAGTCTTGGTTTTTAAACAAAAAGATGAGAAAAATAAGTGTTAAGTTGAGGCAAGATTTCTGCAAACATATTGTAAGTAGTATATTAGCTATTAACTCAGTAACCTTTGCAGGAAGGCTACCAAAACTGTATTTGTGAATACATCTGTATATTAGTTCATTTAACATTGAACTTCCAGTGGGTAAAGTGCATCTCATAACAACTGAAGAATACTGTCTTTTTTAAATACAATCGATGGCCTCAAATCAGATGAGAAAGATTGAGATTGCTTACTAAAATTGCTACATGTGCTTAGCACTGATGTCAGAAAAGTCATTAAACAAAAACAACTTTCATCTATTTTATTAAAGATATAAAAAGCTATTTATCAAAATGATTAAGCAGTATATCCTAATGATTTGATATAGGTAATCCTAGTTTTTCCCAAAGAATCAAATAAATATATAATTAATTGGAATACTTAGCTAACTTAAGATTCCTAACTTAACAATATTTTTTTCATTAGCTTTTCCAAGGACAATATAAATTGAATGCCACCTAGTAAGTTTATTAAGTTCAATCAAATGCATCAAACATGCATGAAATAAAACTATGAAATTAAGTGATATTGAAAAGTGGATTCAATTTACAATTTGCTAAGTATTATTGAGCAGTTTTCTTATGTGATCATCATTGCATTGAAACTTTTAAGATTGGTAGGTAGCTTCTTGAGGGAGGTTTAGTGAGAGTCAGTATGAAATAGCTCATGTGGGTGAATGAGAGACTTTGAATGGTGATCGCTAGGTTATGATGAATATACTACACAATATAATGTATGCACCTTCTCCTTCCTCACTCACCTTTCTACTTCCAGTGACAATGCTGATACAGTATGTCACATGTTTGAAATACGAGACTTCCAAGGAAAACTTCTATGTAGATGCATCATCTCCTCCCTATGCCTCTAATGTGCTGTTCCTTACAGAAAGAACTCATTGCAGACATTTCTAAAATACAGAGAATAGGATGAGAAAGCTAACCCAGGGACATTCAAGACCTTTTGTATTCTGATTTCTTCTAGAAGTAAGCAAATTCTTCTGAAATTTAACATCAGTATCTATGAGGTTTTATCTACTTAGCTGAGTTTAAAAGCTGAGCACAAATGAGCTAAGTACAAATAAAACATTTCTAAAGCCTATAGGAGCTACTTGCTACTTCTTCAGACTTTCTACTTTGTTTGCCACCAGGACCCAGAAAATGTATTAGACAAGGAACCATATCTCCTAAACAGGGCTATCTTTCTTGAAAACTATGGGTCTCACCTTCACATAGGAATTAGATCTTCAACTTACAATGAGTTTTCTTATATCAGACAGCTAATCTCAAAAAGAAAAGAAAAAAAACTAAACAGTGTACATGCATAAATATTTGCCTAAGATATTCGAGAACTTCCAAGGAAGAGTCCAAGAGTTTTCCTCAGTTAGTAAAGGGCAGTTTTCAAGGCTGAGTGTAACTTAAACAATCACCTTAGGGTGCAGAGTAACAGTAAGAGTTGGTGTCAGGGCCAAGGGAAATAAGAACAGAAAAAGCAGAGAAACAGTAAGCCTCAACATAGTCTAGTTGTTAGTGCCAAACACTAACAAACTTTGTTCAGAAAACAAAGTAATTGCAGTTGAAACAGACTGCTATAGAATTAAACAAAATAGTGTCTTTTCTAGAGTGACAATATTAGCTTAGGGTTTGGGGTTGGTAGATTAGGAATAGGAAATGCACCATATTCCTGTAGACATGAGTGTACATTGAATGGAGGTTTAATTATAAAATAAGGTAAGATTTCAGATATTCATAGCAGAAAACTAAGTGTACCACTGACCAACCAATAGAAATAAGCTACTATTTGGGAGAAGTTTTAGGATTCATTCAAAAACTGTGAGTATATGTTTATCTATACCAATCTTCCTGAACATGTTACTATCTGATGGATTAGGAAAACTATGATTAAATGTAATGAAATCATCAACCTTCCATGTTTATGAAGTGAAAAAAATAAATAAGTAACTGATGGTCAAAATAATTCACCAGGATTGCATAATAGGAAACTCACAGAATGGCCCAGACATATTTCTTCCAGAATGTTATATTATACTGAGAAAAATCAATTATCAAACTAGAGTTATAAACAATTTGAATGTTGATATGCACATATGCAGAGTGACCCATGGGGGAGAGGAAAAGATTTAAGGAGTAAAATTCTAGACGAAGCTAAAACGGGATCCTTATTTTGTTTGAAGTTAAGTGGATCTTGGAAATAACGCTTTGAAAAATAATGAAGAACTGCGATTATCAAGTGCATGAAGTCACATGGTCACATTAAAAATAAATCATCATACAATTGAAAAGATACAGAAGGAGAAAATCTCCAAATTTTTAAGCTTTAGTGTGTTTTTAAACATACAGAGGAACTCATTTATTTTGATGTAATCGGTGGAGAAAGTCATGCCATCAAGCGACAGTGAGACTATTAACGAGAGTCATGTGCTGTGTAAAGCTCTTGGACAGAGTTTAAAGGATCAGAATGTTCGAGGATATTAAAAAAAAATGGCAAAGTCCCAGTTGCTTTTGTGAGGGATTTTTAAATTAAGGCAGCAAAGCCTTTCAAACATCCTACAATGGGTAGAATGAACTCAAAGCTAAGCTAATTAACTTGATTTTTTTTTGTTTAGCGGTACAGCTTTGCAGGAATCTTTCATGGAGTTCATGAAGAGAGGATTACTCGGCCTTGAGATAGATTTGGAGAAGGGGGAACATGAAAGCTAAGGCAACCAACCAACACGCGTGACTTGTCTAGGCAGGTCTGAGTCCAGTGCCTACTGCTAGACCAGAGTTTTATCTAAGAATAAAATTCAGCCTTCTATACGCATAGCTACCTTGAAGATGTTCATAGGAATGCATGCACATGGATGTTTGTCATGAGAAGATGAAATAATATTTCTTAGCCAGGATAAAGTGTAAAATTATTTACGGCATTTATTCTTAGAACATTCATTCACTGTTTAGACACAGGACTTGTGCTGCATTTCTGTTTTGAGGGGCTGGCAGTGCACGAATGAAGCATTGTCTGTACTCTCATTGCTGAAAAAAGAGACAACAAAGAGAAATGCAAGAAGTACTTCCTATACAGTATTAATTGTAATCTAAGTTACAGTAGTAAAAAAATTCCAACATTTTTCATTATTTTATTTATTTACTTTACAGCTCAATTGCAGCCCCCCTCTCTCTGCCTTCCCCACAAAGAATACTGCTACCCATCCTCCATCCCCCTCTCCTCTGAGAAGAGGGGTCTTTCCTTGGGTATCAACCCACACCCAGTATATCAGTCATTGCAAGACTGGGTGGATCCTCTCCCCCTAGGGTCCCATAAGGCTACCCAGTTAGGGGACTGGGATCCAGAAGCAGGCAAGAGATTTAGGGACAGCTCCATCTCCAGTTGCTGGAGGACCCACATAAGACAAAACTACACATCTGCTATATATCTGGGCAGGGGTTAGGTGGAACTAGTAGGTCCAGCCCCTGGATGCTCTTTGATTGGTGGTTCAGTCTCTGGGAGCACACGAGAGTCCAGGTTAGTTGACTCAGTTTGTCTTCCTGTGGAATTCCTACCCACTCCAGATACTCTGTCCAGTGTTAGACTTTGGGTCTCTACATCCGTTTCAGTCAGCTGCTGGGTAGAGCCTCTCACAGGATAGTTATGCTAGAATTCTGTCTGCAAACATAACAGAATTAATAATGTCAGGGATTGGCTTTTGCCAATGCATGGGTCTCTAGTTGGGTCAGTCATTGTTTGACCATCCCTCAGTCACTACTCTCTCTTTGTCTCTGCATTTCTTATAGGCAAGACCAATTTGGGGTCTAATGGGTTGGTGTCCTTATCTCTCCACTGGGGATCCTGACTGAATACAGGAGGTGGCCAGTTCCATACCTCACAGTGCTTAGAGTCATCCCCATAGACTACCAGGAACTCCTCCCCCCTCCAATATTTTAACAACCTTAATATAAATCATATGCTAGTATGTATTAACCATACAAATTATCAGCAATCTTCCATTGCTTTTGTTTGGCCAGCATAATTAGATGGAAACATCCTGTTGTTGAAGACAACACACTCTAGTCACAGGACATAGAAAAATCAATCTTGAAGTGATCCATCATTTCTTTCCTGGGTAGCTTTCATTATATACGAAGCTCTTATGCATAGGAAGAAATGACATCAGTGGTCTTAACCATTAACTGGACCACATGCTATAGCAAAACTGGCATAAGCAAGTACATTCTGATTGGATTTGATGACTGCCCCACCAGAAGGAATTCATATCTAATACTATAAATAAAGTCAAAACTTGTAGATAGAAAGGTCATTAATCATTCAAGGGTATCTACTGTTGTGATGTCAAAGTGCCTTCTAAATATTTATGTTTATGTCTATAGAATAGTTATATAGTCAGAAAAGCTTCCTTTCATAGTGGGTAATGGTTAATGTTCAAAATTGGTCACAGTGTTGAGAATAAGTGCCTATGAATACTCGGCTACAAATGGAAAATTTATATCTACCTCCTTCTAGCACAAGGTTCAAGGAACATTGCAGAAAAGCAGAAGGCTGGATGTAGAAGCTGACTCTTGGAAAGGAGTGAAGTAAATTGCTTTACTCTAGATATGGCATAGTATCTTCACACATAATCTCACAGCAGTAGGTACAGGTTTAAGACCTGTACAAAATCAAGCCAGGCAAAAGTCTGGCATAAATGGAGATCACCAGGTACTACTCCTTACTGAGGGGCAACTGACTGTTGATTACTGGGAAAAGATAATCATTCTCTGAGGCTATGTTGGATAGTTCCAGATTAGCTTTATACTAGGTAAGTCATCTGAGAGAAGAGAAACTCATTTAAGAAAATTCTTTCATAAGGTCAGGCTGTTGGTAAGTTTGTAAGCATTTTCAGATTTATAGGCAAGTTTTTTACCACAGTGGAGTGAATGGTGATGAGAGGAGAAGGTATGTGGTCTTTCATAAGCATTCCAATGAAGTTATATGCAATCCACAAAATATGGCTAACTATTTTCATTTTTATATATTGGGAAGATCCTCTTAAGTATGCAAAGTAAGTCTACTGAGCATTTTCATACCACTATGACAAAGCCATAAAGCAAAGAAGGTACTCAGTTCTTTAGCCTGCTGCAAGAGAGCTAGGTACTTATAAAAAAGTGTGCTTTAATTAGACTGATGTATTAATCATGGGCTGTAAGTAAAATTATGCAGATATTCATTACTATCCCTAACAGGAGTACCTAAAGAAATGTTCAACATGTTAGTCATCAAGGAGATGCAAATCGAACTGACCCTGTCAGACTGGCTAAGATCAAAAACTCAGGTGACAACACATGATAGTGAGAATGGGGAGAAAGAGGAACACTCCTCCATTGCTGGTGGGATTGCAAGCTGGTACAATCACTGTGGAAATAAATCGGATGGTTCCTCAGAAAATTGAAAATAGTTCTACCTGAAGACCCAGCTATATCACTACTGTGCATATACCCAAAAGATTCTCCAACATATAACAATGGCTCATGCTCCACTATGTTCATAGCAGCTGAACTTATAATAGCCAGAAGCTGGAAACAACCCAGATGTCTCTCAACAGAAGAATGGATACAGAAAATGTGGTACATTTACAAATGGAATATTACTCAGCTATTAAAAATTACAACTTCAAGAACTTTGAGGGAAAATGGACGGAACTAGAAAGCATTATCCTGAGTGAGGCAACCCAGACCCAAAAGGATATACATGTTATGTACTCACAGGTAAGTGGGTATTAGCCCAAAAGCTCAGAATACCCATGATACAATTCAGAGATAAAATGAAGCTTAAGAAGAAGGAAGACCAAAGTGTGGATCCTTCAAACTCTCATAGAAGGGAGAACAAAATAATCACAGGAGGTATGGGAAAGGAAAGAGGGAAGAAAATGGCAGTGCAGGACCAAGTATGGGAAGAGACAGAAGAGAAGTCCAGAGGGCCAGGAGAAGGAATAGAAATAAGTGGTACTGTGGGTTGGGTAACTTGTGGAACCACCAGAAAGTCCCAGACACCAGGGGTGCAAGGGGCTCCCAGGACCCAATGAGGTTGACATTAGCTGAAATAGCAAACAGCATGAGATGGAACCTGAAGAAACCACCTCCAGTAGGTAAATATGGTCCCCAGTGGAGGAATGGGGCCTTCTATCCATCTTAAAGTTTTTAACCCAGAATTATCCTTGTCTAAAGGAAATACAGGGACAAAAATTGAGGAAAGACCGAAGGAAAAGTCATCCAGAGAATGGTCAACCACGATATCCATTCAATCTTCAGACAGCAAATCTAGACACTTGCTGATGCCAAGATGTGCATGCAGACAGGAACCATGGTTCCTCCAAGAGACTCCGACAGCACCTAAGATAGATACAGATACTCAAAGCCAACCACTGGACTGAGCCTGTGGACGCCAATGGAAGAGTTAGAGGAAGGGTTGATGGAGCTGAAGGGGTTTGCAACCCCATAAGAAAAGTATCAACTAACTGTATCCCTCAGAGCTCCCAGAGACTAAACCACCAACCAAAGAGTATACATGGGCTGGTTCATGGTTCCTACTACATATGTAGCAGAGGATTGCCATATATGGCATCAGTGGGAAGGGGAGGCGCTTGGTCCTGTGGAGGCTTGTTGCCCCAGAATAGGGGTATGCTAGAGTTGTGAGGCAGGAATGAATGAGGGATTGTTGGGGGGGCACCGTCTTATAGGCAAAGGGGAGGGGTTTGGGGTGAGGGGGTTCCTGAAGGGGAGATCAGGAGGAGAATAACATTTAAAATGTAAACAAACGTAATTAATACATTTTAAAAATCATAAAGTGCAAATATATGTCTTTGTCATGTAGTGAGAGTTCTATTGCAGTTTATGGGAATACATAGTGTTTTAACATTTATCCAAACTATCACTTTCAAACTTTTAAAATTAGTAGGAAACACACCAGCTCTAAGTCAATTTGGTTGCTGCCATGTTTTTTCCCCTCATTTACTTTTGCTTGAGTATAATATTTAAGAAGTGAGAAAAAAAGATAATGTCAAATAGAACAAATACAACCTGAGCAAGGAAATATGCCCAGAAACTTGATGAATGTGCTATTCCCATGACTGCATGGAAAAGTCTTATTACATGGCAGATTCAAACATTTAAGCTATTTTTCCTGCACATGTTTTACCATCATTGCAATATAAGTAGTATAAATAAATGTGCTAAAAGTGTTACTCACTCTAATTGAGGACAATTGTTCAATACAATATGAAGAGCTATCTGAATCACTGCCAATGGCAAGTTGCACATGATAGTGTATTTAAAATTAAATATTCTTAGCTTGAATTTCTTAGAAAGAAAACCGGCAAAGTGGAAAACACTTTTTAAATCAAATGATGCCCTGGTCTCCAAAATCTGGTATTGGGTACTTTATTTGTATTGTACTAAATACCAATACAAAGGTTTGTAAAGAAAAAGATGACTTAATTCTTATCGACCTTTCCAAAGGGTTTCTCACTCGAGAACCAAACCTTCATTTAGAAGGCACAAAAGTGTTCATGCTAGAGATATATAACGTTAGAGACAAAACCTATTGAATCTGCTACAGCTGGGGATAATTAGAAAGTAAAAAAAAAAAAAGAAAAGAAAAAGAAAAGAAAAGAAAAACATTTTGCCAGACATAAGAGGAAGTTATGTAGACATATTTTTCTCCAGACAGGCTTTGGAAGACCCATGGAGTGAGAAAATATTTCAGGTCCCGCCCCTTATTCTTCAGTTTAGTAGAATCTAATAGAAGACCCTTCAGTGAAGTAAACATCTTAAAACAGGGAAATGCTCAGATTTCCACAGTGATTTTATTAAGGAAACAGTGTCAACCCTTATGTTTAAGGAACTAATCATTTTGAAGGTTCTGGATGTATTTTCATGTCAATCTTTAAGCTTAGACATGATGCATGAGGTCCCAGGCTGTCATACTGAATGCATACATCAGTATGTCTATTCATCTTCTGTACCATCATGCATCCATAACCCAAGATTACTGCTCTATACATAGTATTTGACTCGTTTTACTTACAAAAAAATATTCACCTAGGTTATGATATTAGTGAGATTATGATACTTCAATGGAAGTGAAGTGCTTATCAAGGCTTCTCTCAGGAAAAAAAAAAGTGATGTGAGAACTTGTGAATGGAATTCTAATGGTTTGTATTTGCAAAGCTGAGACCTTAATGTATCTTTTGGCTACAACAAAGGTTGTATTGTGTTTCTTTCCTTCTTCTTTTTCCATATGTTGTTTGTGGGGGGTTGTATGTGTGTGTGCACATATGTGATGTTATCTCTTCCTTTTATACACATTTTCCTTTTGTGTACATGCTTCCTGCTAGTTTCTTGTATTGTCATTAAACCTAGGTCTGGTATGTGTACCATGATAAGAATGAACAATAATTTGTGAATTGGTGGTACACGCATGTGTTTACACATGACCCCAGGGCACTGAGCTTATCACTTATCACCATGGGATATAAAACAACTATTTAATGTTGTCCCTTTAAATTTTTTACCATATTTGAAAAAGGAATCTTTGTACGTTTTAATTAAAGTGCAATTAAATCACTTTTCTCCTTCTTTTCTTCCTTCCAGTCCCCCCCACAAAGGCCTCCTATTCAAATTTCTCCATGCTTCCTGATATTCAAATTGATAGCCTATACTTGTTTGATTGTTATATAGAAATATGCTATTTAAACCTAAACAAAAATTGCTTTTAGAAGTCAAACATTCTTATTCCTAAAAATAGACTATATTATGTTCCAATTTATTAAAAATATTAAGGAACAAAAGATATTACATTATCCTAGGAAAACTATAGACATTTTCAAAATCATGAAAAGATAATGCTTAGAGCAACTGCATTTCTTTCCAAAACTCATTTTAAAAATATCCTTGCTGCATGCATTTAACCAAGATGGTGAAGTCTAATCTGCTTTTACTTCCATAAATATACATTGTCATTTAAGAACATTCATTTCATATGTGTATGTTATAGTCTATATTAAAATTCTTGATTAAGACATAGTATCTCTCACTCTAGTTTCCAAACAAGGCAAAAATTGATAATAGACATTATTCTATTTAATATTTTTCATGCAACATTGTAGCCTACTATTGGCAATTTTTTCTGTTCAGAATAGAAAATGTTCAGCTCAGACAGATGCATCCAAAGCCTCCAGGTTGCACAATAATGCAAGCTGTTGCCAGTTCCTTGGCCCAGGACTCCTGAAAAGTCTGTTTCAGTGGAACTTGGCTCCTGATGCTGTCTATAAAACCACATAGCCCTGAGTAACTGTATCCGTCAGTAAAGAGCAATGCAGACTAGTCACCCAGGGTTTACCCTCATCATAACCATTCAAATTGGGAAGCTCATATCCTTTTAGAGCAACTTCATTATTAATGTTATATTTAAAACTTCATTGTCTTATATCTTTAAATTTCTACATTTAATCCTTCATCTTGGAAAACTGTTGATGTCAGTAAAATACAAGTCGCTAGAGGAATTTCCAAATTTCTTTCAGTAAGTGGTAGTTTTCCTGAGTTATTTTTATTAAAACAGAAACAGTATCAATGTAAAGGACTTACAAATAAATAACATCACACAGAGAAAGGTACAATATCTAAAGTCTAGACTATTGCTTGATCTTCTATAAGGTTACAATATCCGAACCCAATTGCATCTGACTGAAAAAAATTTATTAATTTAAATATTCTTGAGTTACATTCACAGGTATAACTATGATCATGAACTTAGATAAAGCTATATCCATTAGTTTATTTCAAAAAATAGTAATATTAAGTCCAAACAGTATTTATTATTCTGAAATTAAATGTACAGTTCCATGCACAAATTCTCTCCTGTACAACAGAACCCATATCTGACAATAAGAGAGATTCAATATCTCATAAATACACATGCCACTCTTCTTCCATGGGGCACATCTTGCCTGATGGATTCATCATGTAGTATCCACGGTCTAGCACAGGACAGACCATCAACTGATGCCTTTTCTCCTCCAGCAGCCTGCATAGCAGCTCTTAGCACTATGATGGCACTACTAGATGGCATAAGGAAAATTCCCAGACTGATCAATTTCAATTACTTTGTTCTACAACCACTGTTTATCCATCTGGTCAACCTCCATTCAAACTCCTTCTTGTTTAAAATATGTTTTTAATTACCATACAAACTAATGAGATTTTGGAATTCTTTTTTTCATACATTCTTATTTTTGGTTACCCTGACCCTTTATCTCTTCCCTAAAGCCTAGTACCCATCTGTGGTGGTTTGAATAAGAATGCCCTCCATAGACTCATAAATATGAGTATTTAGTCACCAGGGCGTGGAACTCTTTGGAAGGATCAGAAAGATTATTACCTACAGCCATATTGGAGGACATGTGTCACTTGGAGGAGGTGAGCTTTGAGTTTTAAAAAAGCCCATACTGACTGGGGATGGGATAGGGGTTTTCTGAGGGGAAACATGGAAAGGGGATAACATTTGAAATGTAAATAAAGAATGTATCTAATAATAGTAATAATAAAAGCCCATATCATGGCCAGGGTTGTTCTCTCTGCATAGGGATTAGGATGCAGCTCACAGCTACTGTTCCAGAACCTCCCTGAATGCAGCCTTTCTCCCTGTCTTGAAAATAATGGGCTACTCATCCAAAACTGTAAGAAAGACAAAAAATTAAATGTATTCTTTGATGTTTCTTCACAATAATATAACAGTGACTAAGACAGCATCCCCATCCCCTCTTAACCTTAACTTAACTTTCAGTATATATATATATATATATATATATATATATATATATATATGTAAAGTGTATATGAACACAGCCACAAAGTGCCTTAAATTGAGTGTAGGGGAAGGATGAGAACAGAATATAAACCAAATTTTTACAACTTTCTCTTGTCTTAATTTATGGATCTGATTCCTTCATGGACTTGGTTAGGTAGCAGAAAACATGATTTTCAAAACAATGTTTTTACTATTGATTTGTAAGCAAATCGAGTTAGAAAGAAGGCCACTGATAGTGTTGTAGATTGTAATTATTTTTACTAAACTATAGCTGTGATGTTTATCCTGGGAAGTCACTAGGCTGTATTTGAGTTCAATTTCTATATCACTGTCAGAGTCACTTTAAAGGTGGGTAATATACCACATAAGTAATTCACTCAGAGGAGGTTTTGCCTTCTTGCTCCAAGTTCCTTTAGGTCATGCACTTCTTTATCACAGCAACAGAAACCTAGCCAAGCCAATAGGAGAAGAGAATTTTGAGTCCATTTTCCTGAGTAATATAAAAACATTTTGCTAACTTATGATTTTCTATTTATAGATTCTAATGTTAAGAAATGGAATGTTAGCTCTCATGTTACAATGTTCAGTTTTTTCCAGTCCAGAATCACAGGGAAATTGTAAGACAATTAAAGGTTCTTATGAAGCTATCAGATGTAGCACTGGAATTTTAAAACAGTTTTAAAGGTGATTTGCGGTGAGCAATAGACTATAATACAACTTCTAACTTCTGCATGGGATGTAATACCATCTATGGAAAATTCTTACATTCTTTCACTAAAGTAAAATATCTGCTGTCTTTGAGAATCTTTTAAAAATATAACCAAAGTTAGTTTTATGGAAAAATATCTATACAACAGTATTTCTATTTAGACTTTGTCATACTCTTTTTCTGGGCTTTATAAAGTAAGTGTGCAAGTTAATGTAAACATTATGACTTGGATGTTTCTGGAAAGTGGAAAGGAGCAGTGACGTAATAGGCTCTATGTAAAGAGGTGGTTATTATTCTGCAAGCTGAATATAGTTTTTTGAGTCAACAAATGAAACAAAAAAATCTAAACCTTGGCAAAAAGAAACATACAACATATAAATGAATTCTTTGTGTTATAGGTTTATTGATCATACTATTCCATATATCTAATCTTTCTAAAATGTTAAGGCCATCTTATATTCGAATGTATTAAATGAGTAATATCTATCTACACTCACAGGAAACAATGATGCCATGAATGCAGTGCTGAGAGACATGAATCTAAGTAAGAGTTGAGATGAACATCAGAGCAAGTCATTCTGTCTGTCTTTCTGTGAGACATGAGTGATCCTGAGTCAGAGATTGGTTTTCATTTGCAGCTTAAAAAATAAACTACAAAATATAGCCAAATCATGGAATTGTTCCAGAACTTCCTTATGTTGTAGTTAAGCATCATTAGTCTACTCAATATGGAAATTATATTTCCCAGGTGATTTGCATTCATCTATCTTGTTTTAGCCTTCTTATAATTCCTTGATCTTTCAATATATGATCTTAGCTTATATTATTCCAGCACCTCCCTTTACTAGGACCGTAAAATAACTTCAACCATTTCAGGAAGCATCATAAACCATTGATCTATTGATAAATGTTTCCACAAGTTAATCATTTTAATCATGTCTTCCAGTCAAAGCCTTTCTGAGTCTTAGACTATATACCTATGGTAGACTTTTTAATACATTCACATCTAGACTGTTAAGAAGAGCTCCCAGGGACTAAGCCACCAACCAAGGCGTACACATGGAGGGACCCATGGCTCTAGCTGCGTATGTAGCAGAGGATGGCCTTGTTGGCCATCAGTGGGAGGAGTAGCCCTTGGTCCTGTGAAGACTCAAAGCCCCAGTGTAGGGGAATTCGGGGGGCTGGGAGGCAGGAGTGGGTGGGTGGGTGGGGGAACACCCTCATAAGAGCAGTGGAGGGGGAAAGGGATAGGAGATTTCGGGGGGGGGACTGGGAAAGGGGATAACATTTAAAATGTAAATAAAGAAAATGTCCAATAAAAAAATAAAAAAAGAAGGATGTCAGAAACAGTCCAGAAATAAAGAAAGAAGGGTCATGAGAAAATCTCACACAATCCTTGAAAGTTCTACACATTCTTAAACCAGAATACTATTTGATGGCACAATCAGCATAATGGAACACAAAAGTCTGTTTGTTAACATTCTACATAGTAGTGTTAATACAGGCCTAAGCAAAAATGGACTGAAACTTATCAAAAGCACTTAAACTGAACAGTAGAAAGAAGTATGCATGCCAGGGGATAAAAACATGCTTCTGACTCCCTGTCAGTTAGATTGAATGTCTGCTGCTGCTTGCATCTTGTATCTGTGGAGCTCCACTGACATCATTTTGTAAGGGTAGTCCTGAATGTAAGTGATAATGAACATTTCACACTACTGTCTCCCATAGGTCTGTCATTTGGCAAACAGCTAGGAAGGTGAAGTGATAGCTTGCTTTGCAAAACAGCAATAACCCAGTCACTGCCTGTCAGTCTTAAATGTATCATCACCTGCTGCTAGAGATTTCCAGCAGTTCATAGCCAGTTCTTTTGTGATAACATTTATTCTTGAAGTGCAATACAGCTTGCTGGCTTGTTGCTTAGATAGTGGAAAGACGGCTAAACCAGCATTCATGTACCTCAGCAAAAAAGACTTAACTGATTTGGAATGACAAGGGGAATAAAGGTTTGCTTTTAAAAATGATTAGACATTACTTATTTTTGTGCACAAATCTGTTTATTATAGAAAATTATGGTTTTTATTACAATTGCCTCATATATATCATGTATGTTTCTTATGTTCACTATTAGTAAATTTAGTCCTATTCCAACTTCCTGTTGGCCCCCCTTTGCTTTCCAAGGAATCACCCACATACTTCCATGACATTTATATATAAAATTTGTTGTAGTTCTTTCCATCTTTTTTGAAAACACATTTGCATATAATATATCCTAATTACAATTTTCCCTCTCTCTACTGCTCTCAGTTCTTTCCACCTCCCCCTTATCCATATCTATTCCCTTGCTGTATTTCATTAGGAAAAAAAGGAGGCATCTAAGGGATAATAATGAAATATAATATTAAAAATAAAGGAGAAAATTATTATTCATTCATACCTGTGAGTGCTACGGCCAGTGTGTATGCATGTTTGCATTTCTGGTACCCACAGAGGCAAGAAGATGTTATGGGATTCCTTGGATTTAGACTAACAATAGGTCAAAAGAACCATGCAGTCACAGTTATTGGTTTTTTCTAAAATACAGTCTTAAAAACAAAAACTTTAATGGTACAAGAGCAAAGCAAGATTTTTTTATATGATTGAAATAAAATTTGTTGCACTACACATATACACATTTCTTGTTTCTCTTGTAAAATACTATTGAGTTCTTAAGTCAATTGGACAAAATCAGTTGATATTTCCACATGAGTTCTCTTTGCCTTTTTACTACGTTCAATGAATATCCCCTTGCTACTGAGTTTACTCAAAAGAAGGTACTAGCTAATGATAACTTTTTTATTGGATATTTTCTTTATTTACATTTCAAATGTTATCCCCTTTCCCAGGTCTCCCCCCCCCCGAAACTCCCTATCCCATTCCCCCTCCCCTGCTTCTATGAGGGTATTCTTCTACCCACTCCACTCCCGCCTCCCAGTCCTGGCATTCTCTTACACTAGGGCACCAGGCCTCCCCAGAAACAAAGGCCTCTTCTCCCATTGATGCCCAACAAGGCCATCCTCTGCTACATATGCAGCTGAAGCCATGGGTCCCTCCATGTGCACTCTTTGAATGATGGTTTAAACTCTGGGAGCTCTGGGGGTGGAAGGTCTGGTTGATTGATATTGGTGACTTTTTAAGCTTTTCTTTGAAAAGACTTTAATCTAGACTCACTCTTCATAATAGTTGAAATATTTTATTGTAGCTTTAATTCTGTTTCCTAATTATAACTGCTCTGGATTCATAAAAAATAGTGCAGATTTAAAGTTTACATTTTTTTACCATAGTTACTTAATGTGTCTTATGTGAAAATATTATATGCCCATTTAATTTTACTTCATTTCATCTACACTATTATAATATTATTGGTAAACAAAAATAGTTTATTAAACATAAAAAACAAATACAGACAAATTAGAATAGGACCAAACAAACAAACTGAAGGAAAATAACCCAAGAAAAGGCATATGAAACAGATACAGTCAGATAGCCACTCATTTGCTCCCTCAAGAATGTATGTATATATATGCACACACACACACACACACACACACACACACACACACACACACACACATACACACACACACACACACACACACACACACAGCTCTGGCATGACATTATGATACAAGGAACCTTCAAAGATGCCTTTGTGTTCATTTTCTGTTGCATATCTAATGTTGGACATATTGCCAACATTAGAAAACAAACAGGCATCTAAGGGATAAAAATATGTATGATAAAGTAAACAGAAATACAAAATCAGACTTTGATAAAACAAACAGAATGAGAAAAGACCCAAGAAACAGATCTGGAGGCAGGTGTAGTTTGCTACCTCAATGGAGACATCCCTGAAGAAAGCTAAATTTCCCTTTTTAAGAGCTCAACTATTGGAGTTTTTTTTTTCCTCAGGGATGGGGGCATGTGTCCACCTTTCCTTTCAGCTCTAGGAGAACATCTAGTGTAGATGCTCTCCTGCTCTACTGAGCATGCTCCCTGGATGCTGTCTCATACTCAGTGTGTTCCTGTGTGTAATCGTCTAGTTCTGTTTAGAAGACTCTGCCTCTTTGGTGTCCTCCATTACCTCTTGCTCTTAAAGTCTTTCTGCCTCCTCTTTCTAAGGATTCTCTGAGCCAGGAGGTGAGCAGTTTGAAAGAGATATCTTGTTTAGGGATGAGTGTTCTGAGGTCTTCCACTCTCTGTGTTTCTGACTGTGGTCTCTCTATTTGTTTCCATCTGCTTCAGGAGGAACCTTCTCTGATGTTGACTGAGCATGGCACTTATTTGCAGCAAGCCAATTGGCAACATCAACATAAATTTTAAGAAATTCAAAGCAATTCCATTAATATCAGGCGTGAAACAAGGTTGTCAACTTCCTCCATATGTATATAATTTAGTATCACAAAATCTTAGCTACAGAGATCAAAGTGTAACAAGTTAGAAAGAACACATCAAAAGTATCTGTATCTGTATTTGCTGAAGAAATTATGGTATCCATACATGGTCCTAAAAATTCCATCAGGGAACTCTTACAGCTGATAAACACTTTCAGCAATGTTGCTGAATGTGAGATTAGCTCACAAAACTCAGTAGGCCTCCTGTATACAAATGACAAAAGACTGAGGAGGAAATCAGGGAAACAATACCTTTCACAGAGCCTCAACTAATATAAAGTATCTTCAGGTTACTTCACTAATGGTAAGTGAGGTAATCCAGATCCAAAAGGACTTGCAAGGTATGTACTCATTGATAAGGTGATATTAGCCAAAGCATACAGAATACCCATGTTAAAACTCACAGACTATATGAAGCTTAACAAGAAGGAAGGCCCAAGTGTGTGGATACTTCAATCCCACTTAGAAGGGCGAACAAAATAAACACATTAGGCAGAGGGAGGGAAGGATCAAGGTGGGAGTGGGGAAGCAGAAGAGAAAAGGGGGCAGGATCAGATATAGTGAGAGACAGGAGAGAAGCCCAGAGGGCCAAGAGAATGAATGGAAATACGCATAAGCAGGCAGTGGGGTGGGGTGGGTAACCTCAAGAAAATCCCAGAGACCCAGAATGTGGGAGGTCCCCAGGATTCAATAGGGATGACCTTAGCTGAAATGCCCAACAATGGGGAGATGGAAATTGAAGAGACTACCTCCAGTAGATAGATAGGGCCTCCAATTGAGGCATGGAGCCACCCACCCATCTTGAAAATTTTTGAGCCAATATTGTTCCCTTCTGAAGGAAATACAGGGACAAAAATAGAGCAGAGACTGAAAGAAAGGCCATCCAGTGACAGGCCCACTTGGGATCCATCCCATGTGCAGGCACCAAACCCTGACACTGTGATTGATGTCATGTTGTGCTTGTAGACTGGAGCCTAGCATGCCTGTCATCTGAGAGGCTCTACCAGAACCTGACTGAGACAGATGCAGGTACTTACAGCCAACTATTGAACTGAGGCAGGGAACCCCTATGAAAGATTTAGAGGAAGTATTGAAGGAGCTGAAGGGATTGCAACCCCATAGGAAGACCAACAGTATCAACTAACCTCTATCTCTCAGAGCTTCCAAAGACTAAGCTACCAACCAAAGAGCATACATGGACTGGTCCATGCCCTGGCACATATGTAGCAGAGGACTTCCTTTTCTAGCCTTAGTAGGAGAGGACTTGTCCAATCCTGTAGAAACTTGATGTCCCATGAAATGTAAATGATAGCAGGAGTGAGGAGGAGGTGGGTGGGTGGGGAAGGAATCCACTCAGAAGCAAAGGGGAGGGGAAATGGGGTAAAGAACTTGAGGATGGGGGGACCAGGAAGTGGGCATTATTTGGAATGTAAATAAATAAAATAATTTAATATTTTTTTCAAATATCAAAAAGAATCTCTTCAGGTAACTTAATAAAACAAATTAATGATTTGTATGACAAAATCTTCATCTTTGAAGAAAGAAATTTAGGAAGATATCAGAAAATAGAAAATATCTCTCAAGTTCATGGATTGGTAGGATTAATACAGTAAAATATTCCATCCTATCAAAGGCAAACTACAGATTAAATGCAATACCCATCAAAATTACAACACAATTCTTTGCAGATCTTGAAAAGACAAGATCTACCTTCATAAGGAAACATGAAAAGGTCCATTTTGTCCTAGGGTCTTGCAAACCCCTTCACTGCCTTGTTCTTCCATGATGATACAGTTGATGTTTTAAAATAATCACATCTTTGACTCTCACAAACAAAGATAAGGACAGTAAGAAGCTCTAATACATACATTTAGAATTTACCAAAATATGTCTTCACCAGAAAAATATATGTGTGAGAATCAAATCAAATTCACTCAGTACTTTCCCAGAAATAGGAATAATCACAGAACAATTGAGCTCCAATTCAACAATTTAATGATTAGTGAAGAAAATAGAAGTCAGAACTTCAAAAACTGGTCTCAATATAAGTAGTTGTTTCTTCAGACTAAACTTAATTTTACCTCATAATTTACTGATCAGGCATCTAGGAATGAAGTGTGGCACAATTGTGATGAGACTATAAACATACATTTTGAAGATTCCTCTTTCTTCTATCTTCCACCATTAGTCATGATGAGTACCAAAATCATCCTGATAATCAATTTCCTTGGTTCATTCAGTTCAAGGAAAGATAAGTTAGAAAATTAGTAAGCACTTATAATCAAACCATGAATATTTAAAACATTATATTTAAGAAGTATAAATATCATGTTTATTAGCTGGAGAATATTTCAAATAAAATTCAATGCAGCATACTTAAAGCTCATATTTACCACAAATGTAAACAATATGGCAGCAACATTTGTTCTGGAGTCAGTTTTCCCTTTATAATTGAAAAAGTAAGGTGATATAAAATTCTTAATAATTTCAAATGTGAACATTTGCAAGTAGTTGTTTATCATAAGTGTTTATCATGTAAAGTCTGTTGTTTGTAGTTAAACAAACACATTTATTCTAATGTATACTTAGAACAAAAAGGAATTGGGCCTCCAGGTGGATTGTTTACAAGCAAAATTGGGCCTATCATTATAGTGATCATGAAGTTGGAAAAGTTTTCTGTATTTTCTTAAACGACATTTAAGTTTATTGATACCAAACATCAAAGTTAAAATTTAATGCAATATCATTTTCAAAGATTACAAACATGCAAACACACACACACACACACACATGCAAAACTCACACTTATTGAATAAAGCATAGAATGCTGCAGTGACCAAGTGTGCATATGTGTGTGTATGTATGTATGTGTGTGAGAGAGAGAGTGAGAGAAAGAGAGAGAGAGGGAGAGAGAGAGAAAGAGTACAGTGTTCCTATATGTATGTGTGTGGTGTTTCTGTAAGTATATTCATGTGTGTGTACATGGAAAATTAGAAAGATTCTGTATGTATTTTTATGGCATAAGTTTATGTCTGTGTATCTTCCTCTCTGTATGTTTGTGTCTGTGTGAATGTATACTGTTCCTGTACATGTGTATGTTGGGGTTCTGTGTATATATGTATATATGTGTGTGCATGGAATATTTCTATATTTATCTCTGTGATGCATAAATAAGAGGCACTGCCCTCTTTTTCCTACACTCTGGAAATGGTGGTCAGACAAAATTTGAAAGAACCATCTCATTATTTTAGGGCATATTCCAGGCCTGTGTCTGGAAATAAGATTAATCCACTTCTTGGAAGGCACACTGCAACCTATAAGAGAAAACTAGTTGGGTCTGGAGACATTGCTCAGTGGTTAAGAACACTTGCTCTTGCAAAGGACTCAATTTCAGGGCCTAGCACCCACACAATGGAAAACAAGGGTCTGCAACTCCAGCTCCAGAAAATCTGACATTACTTCTTACCTCTATAGGCTGTAGGCATATAGTCACGTGCATGTGCACACACACACACACACACACACACACACACACACACACACACATACACACACCACTAATAAACACAAATCTGAAAAGATTTAAGAAAGGGATATTTACACACAGCAATCCCAGTGTAGATTATTTTAGCATCTTTGTGTAAGGTATATAAATGAATAGCAGAAATGATGTCTAAAGCTCACTATTCTACAGCTTAGATAATTAGAAGAATATTAAGTTACAGCAATTCATACATATATATATATGTACATATATATATATATATATATATTCACTCTAAAACATTTTCTACCACAGTTGTTTTTGTATGTCTCCTTTAACCTTCCAGATAATTCATACATGACACTATCAAATTTTTATTTTATAGATTACATAGTTTATCATTTTTCACAGTAATATTTTATATATTACAAAAGAAAATAATGGGCATTAGACTGAAACATTAAGCGTACAGGTGCTTTTCTTCCCCCTTCTGCCTATACCGTCTCTGAATACAGGAATAACAAGAGAGGGAGAGAAAGCAAATGAGTTGGTGTGAGAAGAGAAGGACAACAATGTTTGTGGCCAGGGCTGAAGTCATTCTACATTATTTAATTACAAAATATTGCTAAAGCAGTGGAGGACATATTTAATCCTTCAGATATTAATTATAATGTTTATTATTGTACTGGCATAGTATAGTATGTCAGCTTGTCAAAATACAGTCATACGTGAAAATAATACCATAAATTGCTTCTGATTGAGAAGCACACACATTCTCCTGAAGTTTCCTGTGGACAGTTTCATGTGAAGGACACACAGTGCCCCAGTATCAAGTCCTATGTTTACCTTCCCACTCTCACTTTCCAGTCTGTGACAAACAAGAAGTTTTAAAACGTTTTTTGGATGCCTTTGTTGTTTATGGCTTCCAAAACTTAGTTAAAATCGTAAGTCAAGCTGAGCGATCAGCCTTCGGCCTGTCCATGTTGCTGGACATGGAGTTGAGTTTATTCCCCTCCTCCCCTTGTTTCTAGTAGCAACAGGACAGAGCATTCCCTGGAAGGGGATTAGGTTGCCTGCTGGCAGTCACCTCACTGATTGTCACACGTTCCTGTCCTCATAATCTGGAATTTCGCCTTCATTATATAACACTAAATATTTTTTCTCAAAACGTTTCATTCTTTCCTGCCATTATCCCTTTCCCTGATTTCTTTTCCATTTTCTTATTAACCTGTGAGATTGGTATCCATGTATTTATCTGAATAATAGCTGACACTTCTAGATAACACATTAATCTGCAGAAAGATAGCATTAGCAGAAATAACTTTGAATATGTTCATTGCATCTCCCAGCTCAACCAATGACTATTTTGGAGGATTTGCATAAATACTTCTGCACTTATGTGTTCATCTGTATTGTTGATGGTTCATGGAAAAATGGTAGATTTAAATGAATAATTTGTCTCTATTACTAGTGAATCAGGTGGCCTTTCATATTCCATTGACCAAAATGTGTGTTGTATCAGTCATATTCTTGCCTCAGTGACAAATCCCAGAGAGGAACAGTTTAAAGGAACTGTGATCTATTTTTACTGATGTTTCATGAGCTTTTAGAACATGGTCTGGTATGTTTGCTGTTTCTGGATTGAAGTGAGGCACAGCACCATGGTAGGAGAGTATAAGAGATCCAAATTGCTCACCTGATAGCAGAGTGGAAGGTTGAGAGTCAGGGCCCAGTATATCTTTACATAATATCTCTTTAGTGACCTACTCCCTTCAACTGGGCCCATTTCTTAATACTAGCTTATTAGGAAGCCTTCAAGGGAGACATGTATTGATTCAGTCAAAGCCCTTGGAATTAAACTGATTCTCAATAGCACCTCTAACTGGAGACTCTATATTCATCACAAGAACCCCTCTGAGTAAAACTTCAAATCCAAATGCAGCACGTGGTATATAATCTAATGAGACTTCACTTATAATTTCAAGGTTATAAAAAAATTAGGCTGTTAAAAGCCAAGGCAAGCCATGCTGTCTCTTAAGCCTCAACTCCTATATTAAATTGGTGACCATAAAGGATGGTATCTGTAACGATATCCTGGTTAGCATTTCTATCCTGTCAATCATATCAGAACCTCTGACCCTTTGAGATGGAAATTCAATACAGTTACCTTTCCAGGCTGAGGATTTAATAACTTCTAATCTACATTCCCAGCCAAGAAAATGGTATTATACTGATGGTCCACATGAAATGGTACTTTTAGGACATGCCAGTGACAGCTTATACACAAAAGTCAGTTTCTTTTCAAATGTCACGTCCATTAGTATCTTATATCAGAATCACAAGTGAAATGAACCGCTGTAACCTAGTATTTTAAAAGGCTATGCTGAAGGAGTAGAGAGGCTTAAATTAATTTTCCCTTTTCCCATCCAGTAGGCTTCTACTCAATAGGATTTCCTATAATTCTATCTTAATCCTTGTCTCTGTGGATGAACCAAACAGACCACAACATGGGGGAGCCTGCCAAAATGGATCCTTGCCAGCAGCCCTCTCTGCCCTTTGAGAAGGATGCCTGCTTAATGATGGTACAGTGATCCAAATTTGAGAAGAAAGTACTTGGGAAAGCAAACACTCATTATGCGCTGCAAAGATCTGTTTGTTTAGCCATGTGCAAATATTGCCCTAAAAAGGTAACTTAGTTAGCACACGCTACTCACTTTCCAGATCTATTCAATTTGCAAAATTACTGTTGGGGATAAATCATGTCCTGGAAACATCTTTCAGTGTAAACAATATTAATCCACTGTGAGCTGTATTAATTTCCTTAGACGTTTATATAATTTGCTAGAGGAATTTCTTAGCTATTTTTGTTCTTAATGACTTACTATAAGAAGAGATGATGTGGGAAAATTAGAAACTCTAGACTAAATCAGTAAACATATTTATTCCATTATGAAATGAAGAGACAACTTTGTGAATTTTGAGAAATTAATTGTGTTGTTATCTAGACCTACATGCCTTTCATTTAACTGCCTTTGAAGTACATGTTCTCTAAAGAGAACTTGGTCATGTCCTTCTGAGAGAGTAAAATCATCTCACTCTGTCACTTTTTAATGCAAATATCCTCTGCAATTTTACTCTAATGAAAAATAAAAGCATAATGAAGAGTGGAAGTCAAGACACTGAGATAAAGCTCAAGGTATTTGTCTGTATCCTAGAGGGCTACTCTGCCGGCTCAGCAGATATCCCCTGAAGTACTCTTTCCCTTCCATTTCTTACAACAACATCTTCCACTCCCCAGAACACTGTGACTGCTGAGAGGACAAACACCAAGGTAGTAATTAATTTGAGACTGATATTGAAAAAATCCTAGATTAAAAGATTATTTATTAGATGAATATTCTATTAAATAGTGGTCATAATCTATAGGATATGCTTAAGGTGCACTTTCTTCTTAATAGGGTTTAAAAATATAAAGATTTAGAGAGCTTTTTCATTAGAAACTTATTTGCCTATAAACATAATGATTAGAGATACATAAAGTCACCTGGGATTTTATTTACTAGTGATTAGATAAATTGATACTGTTATCAGATTGTCTAGATAGAATTTATAACTATTAGAACATTAGTATACCAGGTTCAAAATAAAGTACAAAATACCCAAGATACAGTCCACAGAATTTAAAAAGGTCAACAAGCTGAAGGGCCCAGGTGAGGATGACTCAGTCTGACTTGGGAGAGAGAAGAAAGCAATCACAAGTGGGGAGGGTAGCCTGGGAAGGAAAGTGGAAGCAGGGAGGGAGAGGAGAACCTGATCTGGTATTCTGTGAAGGAAAAGGTCTAAAGCCCTGAGGGCCAGCAGAAAGAATTGAAACAGGCAACCTCTTGAAGTAGGAGGTTGGGGGGACCCTCCAAATCCACCAGAGACCTGGGAGGTGAGAAACTATCAG
Organism: Tokudaia tokunoshimensis; assembly: GCA_036184795.1. Lineage (NCBI taxonomy): Eukaryota > Metazoa > Chordata > Mammalia > Rodentia > Muridae > Tokudaia > Tokudaia tokunoshimensis. The sequence continues at coordinate 73,509,542 of BTHU01000015.1, forward strand.
GACTCAAAGGGAGGGAACTTAGATGAAATACCTGACAGTAGAAATTTATAGATCCCACCTCCTGCACCAAGACAGGGCATCAAGTGAGGGAGGGGGTTGCCATCCCACAGTGAAAACTCTGACCCATAATTGTTCCTGCCTAAAAGAACTACAGGGATGGGAATGGACAGGAGCCTGAGGAAAAGAAAGTCCAGTGACAGGCCCAAAGTGGAATCCAACTCAAGGGGTCCCAAGGCCTGACATTATTACAGAGGCTATGGAGGGAGCACTCACAAAAAGGGACCTAGCATGACTGCACTCTGGAAAACCCAACAAGCAGCTGAAAGAGTCAGATGCAAATATTTGCATCCAACAAATGGATGGAAGTTGCTGACCCCTGTGGTTGAATTAGGGAAAGGCTGGAAGAAGATGAGGAGGAGAGTGACCCTGTTGGAGGACCAGCAGTCGCAATTAACCTGGACCCGAGAGATCTCTCAAACACTGGACCACCAACCAGGAAGCATGCACCAGCAGATATGAGGCCCCAACACACATACAGTAGAGGACTGCTGGGTCTGTGTTCATTCAGAGATGATGCACCTAAGCCTCAAGAGACTGGAGGCCCCATGGAGTTTATAGGTCAGGTGGGGTGGGGAGTAGGGAAATCCTTGCAGAGACAGGAGGGTGGGGAGGAGGTATGAAATTCAGAACAGTCAGAGGGTGGGTGGAGGGGAATAAAATCTGGAGTGTAAAAATATAAATAAAAAATAATAACTCAAACAAAAAAAGAGCAATATAGTGACTTAATTAAATTTTACCAAAGGAAAATACAGTTTTTACATTATATCAACATGATAGTTGCACATCATAAATTAGAAAGTTGTAGGAGTTAGAAAGTTGATAAAAAAAATTAGGACCCCAGGGAAGCAGCTTCCATTAGGTTGTCTCCCATTACACAGTGTGACTTTGTGGTGATACAGCTACTTGGATTGGCTGTTTCTATAAGTAAAACCTCACCCATGATTCTGCAAGCTCAGTAAATTAATTGGTTCACCAAGTTTTAAATGAGTAGAATCATTTTTTCATCTATCACTAGTGCCCTACAAGAAACAAACCTCTCTGTGATTATTCCTAAGAAACAACAAAGCTTTTAATGCCACACAGCTGCCAATATAACCTACCAAGAGGGCCATCTAGGATAGTATGTTTTTTGCAAAGAGTGAGTCAGCAAATTAGAAGTCAAGAAAGCCCTGTCCAAGGAACCTGGATGTAGTTCCAGCTGCTAAATGATCTCAGCATCAACCCCATGCATGATGCTTATTTAGAAGACATGAAAGGTCCTTGCTATTCTCTTGTTCCATTCCTTTATGTGTTTCCTCTGTTCCATTTTTGTTTGGACTTTATATTAGGTCACAACCGAGAGTCTGCCTGGGATCTAAATGAGACTATAAATTTAGACTACTGTATAGTGTTTGAAAATGCTAATATTTGGGGAATTTTTGTATCAAGACTGAATGCATTTTGAATTTTAAGATGATCAGGAGCCTTTGGGTCTAAATGTAGAATGTAATAAGTTAAAATGTGATCAGTGTCAAGTTGACAAGGATGAAATTTCTTTTTTCTTTTTTTTTTTTAGATATATTCTTTATTTACATTTCAATTGATTTCCCCTTTCCAGGATCCCCCCTCCCTGAAAGTCCCATAAGCCCTCTTCCCTCCTCCTGTTCCCCAATCAACCTCTTCCCTGTCCTGGTATTCTCCTACATTGCTACATTGAGTCTTTCCAGGACCAGGGAATAATTCCTTCTTCTTGAGCATCATTTGATATGTTTGAATTGTTTCTTGGGTATTCCGAGCTTCTGGGCTAATATCCACTTATCAGTGAGTACATACCATGTGTGTTCCTTTGTAACTGGGTCATCTCACACAGGATAACATTCTCCAGGTTCATCCACTTGCCTAAGAATTTCATGAATTCATTATTTTTAATAGGTGAGTAGTATTCCTTAGTGTAAATATACCACATTTTCTGCATCCATTCCTCCAATGAGGGATATCTGGGTTTTTTCCAGCTTCTGGCTATTATAAATAGGGCGGATATGAACATAGTGGAGCATGTGTCCTTATTACATGCTGGAGAATCCTCTGGGTATATGCCCAGGAATGGTATAGCAGGATCCTCCAGTAGTATTATGCCGACTTTTCTGAGGAACTGCCAGACTGCTTTCCAGAGTTGTTGTACCAGCTTGAAATCCTACCAGCAGTGGAGGAGTGTTCCTCTTTCTCCACATCTCCTTGCCAGCACCTGCTGTCTCCTGAGTTTTTGATCTTAGCCATTCTGACTGGTGTGAGGTGAAATCTCAGGGTTGTTTTGATTTGCATTTCCCTGAGGACTAAGGATGTTGAACATTTCTTTAGGTCCTTCTCAGTCATTCAATATTCCTTGGTGAAAATTCTTTGTTTAGCTCTGTACCCCATTTTTAAGAGGGTTATTTGGCTCTCTGGAGTCTAACTTCTTGAGTGCTTTGTATATCTTGGATATTAGGCCTCCTTTGGATGTAGGGTTGGTAAAGATATTTTCCCAGCTTGTTGGTTTCCATTTTGTCCTTTTGACAGTGTCCTTTGCCTTACAGAAACTTTGTAATTTTATGAGGTCCCATTTGTCAATTCTTGATCTTAGAACATAAGCTATTAGTGTTCTATTCAGGAAAATTTCCCCTGTGCCCATGTGCTCAAGGCTCTTCCCCAGTTTCTTTTCTATTAGTTTCAATGTGTCTGGTTTTATGTGGAGGTCCTTGATCCACTTGGACTCAAGCTTAGTACAAGGAGATAAGAATGGATTGATTTGCATTCTTCTGCATGCTGACCTCCAGTTGAACCAGCACCATTTGTTGAAAAAGCTATCTTTTTCTCCACTGGATGGTTGTAGCTCCTTTGTCAAAGATCAAGTCACCATAGATGTGTGGGTTCATTTCTGGGCCTTCAATTCTATTCCATTGATCTACCTGCCTGTCACTGTCCCATTACCACGCAGTTTTTAACACTATTGCTCTGTAGTACTTCTTGACGTCCAGGATACTGATTCCCCTAGAAGTTATTTTACTGTTGAGAATAGTTTTAGCTATTCTGAGTTTTTGTTATTCCAGATGAATTTGAGAATTGCTCTTTCTAACTCTATGAAGAGTTGAGTTGGGATTTTGATGGGGATTGTATTGAATGTGTAGATTGTTTTGGCAAGATGGCCATTTTTACTATATTAATCCTGCAATCCATGAGCATGGAAGATTTTTCCATCTTCTAAGATCTTCTTTGTTTTCTTTCTTCAGAGACTTAAAGTTCCTGTTACACAGATCTTTCACTTGTTTGTTTGGGGTCACCAAGATACTTTATATTGTTTGTGGCTATCGTGAAGGGTGTCATTTCCCTAATTTCTTTCTCAGCCTGTTTATCTTTTGAGTATAGGAAGGCTACTGATTTGTTTGAGTTAATTTTATATCTGGCTACTTTGCTGAAGTTGTTTATCAGCTATAGGAGTTGTCTGGTGGAGTTTTGGAAAGGAAGAAGTCAAGTGATCACTATTTGCAGATGATATGATAGTATACTTAAGGATGATGAATTCCTTGCCATCACTTACTCCCTCCCTGTAATTCCTGTTCCACATTCATGGCTTTTTGTTTTCTTTGGTGGCCCACTGAGTTCAACCAGCTTGTATATTTATTGTAAATATGTGTGTCTGTATTGTTTATCGATATGTGTAATAGTAGATGGCAACAAATACTTTGTATCTGGATATACAGGTGGTTGTCAGTCACACAACGTTGGTGTTAGGAACACAACTCTGATCATCTTTAAGAATAGTAAGAACTCTTGATTCCCAAACCATACGTCTAGTTCTAAACAAGATGCTCTGTGTGACTGTGGGTTTTTCATTCGATTATGGTGAGCTCATCAGTGAGGACACAACTGGACATGATGTCTTCCCTTCCCCCAAATCAGTAGCTCACAGGTATAAGTAAGGTCATGTGGTTCCCTTCCTGGATCTTTGATAAACTCATATCAGGTTCCAACATATCATCTTTTATTATTTAAAAACACTCCTAAATGATAAGTAAATTTAACTTTGATGAAATATGTGCAGATTTCTGAAAACAATTTAGTTCCTAATGATTCTGATATAATTAGTGGTTTGATTATATGGCAGATTCATTATATGACAGTTGCGAAAGAGTAAAATGTCGGATACTACCTAAAAGGGTAGTTACTAAGACATGGCTTTGAGTCCTATATCTTGTCTTGGCTTTGTCCTGTATGATCTTCCGGTTTTCTTTATGTCCTGGTCATCTGAAGGAAACTGTTTGGCTCTGACATATCTTTTCTCTGATGGACTTATCACAATGAAAACGAGATCCCAACCAAACTCCCATCCCTTAATTTGTGCATGGCTGCTATCATGACTTAGTAATAAGAACAGTAATACTTATAGAAAGAACACTGCAGTTGTAAGGCAATGAATGGCTTATAAAGACCTTTCAATTTTAAGACATGGGACATCAGCCCTTTTATTGTAGTTCTAAAGTTTCATTTCATTCTGCTTCATATGAAAGTTTTCCCTTTTTATTTTCTATAGTCCTTCCATTGTGACTTTCTTTTAGGAGTTATATGGGTGTGAATTGATGAGTGATATTTTATTTAAATTCTTATGAAAGCATTAGTTTTCAGTGTATTCAACAAGTCTTACCTTTAATAAAATAGACTTGTTGAAATGAGCAATCACCCTAAGAATATTTAAGATCTGCAGTTATTGAAAGTTAAATAATACAGTAGGTAGGGCAAAATACAGACCTTGGCTTACTGTGGAAAGGAGTATCTATCATTCAAGGGTAGAGTGGTCACAGTACAGTGGGGAAGCTTTCTGTTATAGAGATCTCGAATGCTGTGGGTTCCATAGCTTCAATATTTCAGTCAAAACATTTGCTCTTGTAAAGGTGCACATAGAAGGAGGATACAATTATGCACAATACAAGCAAAAGTCTTTCAAATGAGTTTACAGTTTAATAGTCAGGAGGCAGAGACAGGTTGGATCTAGCCACTCCTTGTGATACCCTCAAAGCAAATCTACTGTTACTGCAGTACAAAATCTGTGTGTGTGTGTGTGTGTCTTTTATCTGTACTTGTTTGTGTGTGTATGTACTTGTGAGTGTATGTGTGCACATAGGCCAATAGTAGACATGTAAAGTATCTCTCTCCTCAATTTTGTGACATCTTTATGCTTTGAGAAAGATCTCTGATCTCTAAAACTGGCAGCACTTAATCAGATTGCTGTAGCTGCACAACGAGCATTTTTATTCGTCATTTATCTTGTAGTTTTATGGCTAAAGATATATGCCAGTGATGCACCTTTTTATGTGAGTTCTGCGTCTCTGCACTGGGGTCCCCGTGGTTAGAAAGAAATACTTTCCCAGCTGAGCCTTCTTCCCAGACCCTTTCGCTCCCTTGAAACAGCTCCTATCTCTTTAAAAGCCACAACTTCTTTGTCTACAATTTTTAAGCACAAACATTTTTAGCCAGATTGCATGTTTACAAATCTCCCTGCTCTCATGTTTTGCTCCCACTTTTAGATTTAAATATGGTTAAAACAAGTCAACATCAATAGCCGTGTCACAGCTATAATTTTTTGAAATTCCTTTAATACAAATTAATTCGTTAATTATGTTTAATTTCAACTTCAGTGAAAGTGTTAGGACACAGACAAGTGCCGATGATTTACTTTCTAGGATGTAAATGCTGGAGAGTGCTCTTGTGGTATTATCAGCAAGTACACGGTACTCACAGACATCCCTGAGGAATTCTCGCTCCCACCTGAACTTCATAAGTCTCGCCTTCACTAGCCACATGTCTATAACATTTCCCACTCCAGTCAACCAGCTGCCCTCAGACTTCCTCCAAGCCCCTTCTCCAAACATTTCCAAATCCTCTCACAAACTAGCTCCAAAGACCTAAGAGCGAGAGAAGCAGTTTTATTCTTAGTAGCAGTCTTGTTCTTGTTACAAAACATCCGTATTAGTTACTAAGGCAGACAAACATAGGGAATAGTTTAGTATCTCCGGGCTAAATTTCATTTGGATAATGCACACCCTCCTTTTCTAATAATGTATTAAGTAGGCTAATTGCTTTACCTGTTCTACTATACATACACTCTCTCTTTAATGTACCTAGAAATCTCACAACCTCATCTGCATTGGAATATAAATACCCGTTTCTAAGAAATGGCCTAAGTTTCATATCTCTTAGAAGCAAATCAAAATTTGAGTTTCTACTGAAATATACTCCCAGTGAAACTGGTATAAAGGACAGAAAAGCTGATATAGTCCAAATTAGCTTTATGAACAATCCACTAATTCCCATTGCATGCTGGGTATGTATGTATTTAAATTCAGATGTACTATGGGAATGGACATTCTTAGTGAGTAAAGAATATAATCCTGTCAATCAAAATAGAGAACAATCCAAACTACACCTGAAGTATCCAATTTCTGCCTTTTCTTGAACTCTAGAGGGAACCCTAAAAGGAAATCCTTGAAAATAACTGGGGATCTAGGATATTTTCAGTCAAATGGACTTCTGCTCCCTTGCATAGTATTTGATTTTTTTTCCAGTTGTTTTGCTTTAAATAGAATTCTGTATAGCTTTTGTAAATCTGTAGGGGCTTTATTTTAGTCTCTTTAAATAAAAGGCTAACAACTTGAAATTATTTCTCTTATCACTATGACAGATTAAGAGAACTTAAGAAACAAAGTCCATTTGAGTTCATGGTCTTTAGAGTGTTTAGTTCCTTGTAGCAGGGAGGGCCAGGTAATGTGAAGACATTTAGGAAACAACACTACAGAAAAGAATCCAGGAAGCTGGCACAGTACAGTATGGCTTGTCAATCAGTCTTACTTCTTCTAATTAGGCTCCATAGGTTACCTTCTACTTACTCCCCAAATGTCATTACATTATTCATATATCAGAAGATTAACACATTTAGTTAGAGCCCTACGAATGTGGCTGTCTCTGCAAATACCTTTGTAGACACCCAAGTGTTATGCATTACTAGAATATGTATGTCTCAATCTAGTCAGGTTGTAAATTAAGATAAACAGTTAACTATAAAATCATTTGCATCCATTAGTTGGCTTCAATAACAGAAATGAAAGGCTATTGAAAAGTTATACACATCCCAGGCATTCTGTGAAGAATTCTAACCCTCTCTGACTTAGAAATCTAAAGCATAAGCTTAGTCACAATCAAGAAATTGTAAGTAAATGCAAAAATAAGAAAAAGTACCCCCAAAGGCATCCAAACAGAAACAACTAACATCTTACCAGACACAAAGCATTAAATATCACTCTATTCTCATCATGTAATTTTCTTTTTTTTCTTTTCTTTTTTTTTGCTTTTTTTTTCTTTTTTACTAATTAATCATATCAGATGGCACAGGTCAGGAAAAATCCAAATGAAGGATAAGATGCAATTTGTGTTCTGTCCAACTCCTTTCAGTAATCCTGCTATCTGAACCCACAGAAAGGGAGGAACTTCCTCCATTTCTCCCAGACTCTCCACTAATCCTTTAATTAAAAGTGAGTGAGGGAGAGATGGCAAGGGAGATGGATACACTGAAGAACACAGTCTCTCATGCACTTGTACATCACCAAGGTTCACATCTCACTGGGGGCTGAGTATTCATTACAGGGAATCTAAGTCATCTGAGTGAGACGGATATTATCAGGTTTTCACAGTTAACTCTTTTCATATGCCTGCTGTCACAGTTTAACAAAATATATCATTTGGAGGGGAAGAGGCAGAGAAGGTTTTACATATTGTAGGATCCTAATAGTTTAAGGAATGTTTTTTTTCTTCAAGCCTGAGTCTTATGCAATGAAGAGCTCTGATTTTTCTATAAGCTATTGAAAAAGCTACTTAATGTTTCTTTCAGTTAAAGAAGTCTCCTTTCAATATGATCATAAAAGCATTCTCTTTGTGATAATGTATACAGATATTAGTCATATACTATGCAAAGTAAACTAAGTTCAAAGATTTAAAATGAAATAACAAATACTCCTATCTCCACAACAATATAGGGAAGATCAATCAGCAAATGTTTCTATATGTTGGGTGCTGAGCTAGATGTCCTTGATAAGTCATTGCAAACATCTGATGTAATTCTAGGCTTCAATTTTTATTTTTAAGAAAGCAATCATTCATAATGATAAGTAGCCAGAGCACGGTGGGGTAGTTAATAGTCCATGATGGTTTCTATATATTTAAAAATAATGGAATAAAAGAAGCCTGAAGGCTTCAAACACAAGCAAAAGAATGAGGAGATGTAAATTTTTCTTACATTGATTTGATCATTATGTAATGCTTGTAGGTGTGAAGGTACCTCATGAAATCCTACACCAATGCTGAATTATTGTAAGTTAGTGAATTTGATCAGAGGTTGTCCCTTTTTAAATGCCATCATTTGTAATGCTTACACCTCATTAATTCTAGCATCCTTGGCTCTCAAATATATCCTGCTTTCCTGTCTTTCTCTGCTCAGCTGCATGCAGTATATTTCATTCTTTCAACAAGTATATGTTTGTTAGTAGTCTTTATGCACAACTAGCTTTCAAATGTAAACATAACAAGCAAGATCTTTCTGGTTGCATTAATTTCCTCACATCTGATGCAAACCAATTTCTGCACTTTTTTCTTCCCTTATCATACATGTCTGGTAAAATTGATATTTGGGTTAAATCTAATTTTGCACCCACTACATACTTTTTGAATATACATAATACTGTATACAGTCGAGCCTGCCATACAATTCTTTTTTTTTATTAAATATGCTTTAACAACCAAAAAATTCTAACAGCCTAATAATGTACATAAGTTAAAAATTACCACTCAGTGATAACAAAGATTTACATGGAAAAAAAAAAGAGCATTTACAATACATTAATCCTTTCTAAACACAAGATTCACACAAAGGTTTAAGCCATCAGTGCTAATGGTGTGTCATCTGACTATATTAGTTCTTAGGCTGATTTTCAACCTTGTTTTCACTTCCATGCATGTTTACTGATTTCAATGCCTTCTCACCATTTCACTTAAAAATATTGGTCCTTTCTTTACACAGACAATAGTAAAAAATGAGAAAAGTTGAGTGAAATTTCATCATAAAAATAAGATAGCCATTCTTTGTGTCTACCCTAATACACGATCATCTTGCCAGTTTTGAAAATCGTTTACGTTTCTCTTCCTACCTGCTACTCTGAGACATTTTTATGTTTCTACCTCAGAATATTCTTTTTTTACCTGATTTCTATTTTATCTCATGACCTAATTTCCTGCCATTCTAATCCTCTAGCTTCATGCTTGATCCCTTTCCCAATTCATTAAACTTGATGTAATCTCAAGCCCTCTGGAAAGTAAATGTATGTCCTGGCAATTACATATTATTTTTAAAACTTATATACTAAAATTTAAGCACTTTAAAGAAATACGAGTAGTTTATTTTAGCTTTTTTGTTTTTGTTTTTGCTAATGTTATGGTCCAAAAAGAATAATGTAGCATCTCGGCAATTCATGACCTAAATTTTTGCTTAGAAGAAAACTAGTCTATGTTTACTAATTTAAAATCCCTAACTCTTAAATCCATAAAGATAACATCAAAAATCAGTTCTAATGGTGTGTCATCTGACTCTATTAGTTCTTAGGCTGATTTTCAACCTTGTTTTCACTTGCATGCCGTGTTTACTGATTTCAATGCCTTCTCACCATTTCATTTAATAATATTGGTCCTGTATATGTGGCCTGTTTTAAGCCTCAAAAATAACACATATCTCTCCTCCACATATGACCACAACTCAGGAACAAGATAAATCTGACTGCCACACATTTTGACTTTGGAACATAACATTGTTATCTATAAAGTTCACACCCATAAATAGAATGAAGTCACACATTTCACTAAGAAATCTATTTATGTTTGTAATCTTGTGTTTAGGTTTATTGATAACTGTCCTGAGGTATGGGCAGGCATGCCTGTTCTAGTCCCCAATATTCCTGTTGCATCAGCAACTTCTTTTGGAAAAGCCAGTCATGCTCTTTCTAAATACAAATTTTCAATAATGGTGCCCTCTCAACTGTTTTGTAGGCTAGGCTCCATACAGTCTTCATTTAATTGAACACCCAGATACAGTTCTTGCTGTGATTTTTCTCAAGGTAAATGATGTCAGGCAACAGAGTTATAAGTATGAAAGAGGATATGAAGTCAATGCAACTGTCCAGTCCATTTCTATCAACAACTATGCACGTTCCACTCCCTCTTCTCACCCACCAAGAGGACACAAAGAAACCTGAAGTTCTCACAATGGCAGATATTGGAACAAGAGGGTGGTTCTTCAATGCACAAATGAATACTTAATCAGAACCTGAGTTGTGGGCTTTATGTAAACACTGAAGAGTGTCTCTGAAGCTACTGTAGCATTCTACCTTATTTATTATAGAAGTCAGCAGGACATCTCCAATAGAGTATACCACTGTTGTAAATGTGTTTCATTTATATCCACATTACCACATTTGACATGGTCACCACTTGCTTTCCATATTCTCACCTGTATTTCCCATCCAGAACAAGGGTCACCCAATTACAGCCCATGATCGACCTCTACCCTAAGTCCTATTTTCATTTAATTTTTAAGGAAATATCATCATTGCCATTCATCTCACTTTCTTGTAGGGTAAAAGCTATCTTCATGCTGTAAGAGCTGAGTTCAGCACTTATAGAAATATTCATTAATTCGCCACCAAAAAATAAAAATCATGCTAGTTTCTGAACTAGAATATAAAATTGGAAAATGTGAACTATTTGTCTCATTAGTTTCCTATTAGAAGGTCAGGATCTGAAGAGTGCCTGTCACATTGTGAGTATTCATTAAACATGGGTATAAATGAATCTATATAAATAAATGAATCTATATAAATAAATGAGTTTTCAATGTTAGTCGAAATAGGTCAAAAATATGAAAACATAAAAAGAACTTGTCACTTTATAGGAAAAAAAATCACATAAACATCATTGTGTATGTAATTTTAAGGTCTTGATGTTGCTCTTAATGAAGGTCACTCAGATTTATCTAGACAGGACCTCATGACATTCACAGGTATCCATAAAAGAAGAAAGGAGAAAGACACACAGAAGTGGAGTGTGAATCTGAGGACTGTGGCAGAGGTGAATGATGAGGACAAGGAATGCCAGCACCAGCCAGTGAGAAAAGATGCAAAAAAATATTCTCTCTTGGAACTTTCCCAGGTAACACAACCGCCAGATTTCTTGATATCAGTTCCAGTGATGTTTATTTTGAATGCCTTACATATGGAACTTCAAGAGAATGAACTTCAGCTGTGAAAATTACTACGGCAGTGGTAACAAATTAAACAAGAAACAAAACTCTGTACAAATGTGAAAGTGAATCAATCCCAATTCCAATCCCGAGATTTTTCTTAAAATGATTTTAGAAAATTTGCTTTATATATCAATAGTCTAATGATCAATTGATTATAAATATATAATAATATAGTGATAGATATACATGAACTTAATTCTCATAAGAAAAACGTTTTTGTATTCTGTTACTAATTCTTAATTCATAGTACTTCCTGATTTATAATTTTCCTCTTTATGTGCAAAACTTGATGTATTTTGGGAGCTTAATTTTATATTGGCAGTTCATAAATTAGTGGCTGAAATATGATACATATGAGCCAGGCATAATTCTTTTATTTTCTTTAACATTTTAATAATTTACTGAATTGCATAATTTTTGGTCATAAATTTTTTTCCAGTAATTATAATTAGCTGATGTTGAAAAGTAATAGATATAAATGTTTTCAAGGTGAAAATAAACTGCACAGAAATTGTCCTCTTTAGGTAAATGAGATTGAAAGAGTAAGTTCCTGTAATAGCTATTCCTGGTTGTCAATTTGACTATATATGGAATGAACTACAATCCAGAATTAGAAGGCTCACATGTGATCCAGATCTTGAGGCTGAGAGACACAAGTTTCTGACCTGAATCTTAGCATGGAAATCTTGAGGCATAGTGACTATGAATCCCAGGAGACTAAGGCAAGCTGATCATTGAGTTCAAAGTCAGCCTGGCACAAAACAAGTTCCAGGTCCAGGTGTGATGGTACACACCTTTAATCTGGACCTCACCTTCTGCTGGAGACCTACATAAGGACATTGGAAGAAGGAAGAGTCGCTCTTCTTCGTCTGCTTGAAATTACTTGCCAGCACATCTGTTGGAATCTACTAGCCTTGTGGAACTGAGCAACTACTACATCCTTGGACTTCGCATTCACAGTTGACCACTGTTGGAGAGTTGGAATACAGAGTGTAAGTCATCATAACAAATTCCCTATGTAGAGACTATCCATAAGTTCTGTGACTCTGGAGAACCCTGACTGATACAGTGCCCAACTACTTCTGAGGACATGATGGCTTTTCTGTTTCCCTAGAAGCCTGGAAACTGCCTGTTCAGCTGAGCTTGGAAAAATAAAGAGATGGCCCATACCAACCACATGAGTTGTGTCATCTCTCTTCCAATTTAAGCTTAGAGCCACCACCCTGATCCTGTGCTTTGTGTTCTCTAAATAATGGACCCTCGTTTGAGCAACAATCACCATTGTCATTTCATTTTTGTTCACTGTTTCTAGTAAGGTACCCATCAATGAAGAGATGATAGTCATGCTTGAGAAGCCACCAGACAGATGTATAAACTTTAGATTCCAGAGAAATAGGATGGGAACTAAGATACCAAACTCAATCATCTCATGGACAGTTGATTTCTGCATAAGGAATCAATTTGGGCAGCATGATGATCATTTTAGCTGATGCCTTTATTGAGTACTGGCTGTGCTATCCAAATGACACAGAAATAGGCAAATGGGAAGATTTCTTCCCAAATAGCAAATGGCTCCCTGGTTGGCTTCTTTACTTACCTTCCCAAAACTATTTCCAGATTTCCAAATTATTTAATTTTATTTTTGTATTTATTCACTTTACATCCAACTCACTGCCCCCCTCTAGGTCACCTCCTCCTGTAATTCTTCCCCCATCCTCCACCCCTATCCTCCATCCCCTTCTGCTCTGAGCAGGTCCCCCTCCCCAGGTATCCTCCTACCCTGGCACTTTAAGTCTCTATGAGGCTAGGCACTTACTCTCCCACTGACGTCAGATACAGCAATCCAACTCAAATAACAGATCCCACATACAGGCAACAGCTTTGGGATAATCCTTGCTCCAGTTGTTTGGGACCCACATGAAGACCAAGCTACCCATCTGCTGCATATACATTGGGAGGTCTATGTCCAGCCAGTGTAGGTTCTTAATTGGTGGTTCAGATTCTGAGAGCCTTAGGGGTCCAGGTTAGTCTGTTGGTCTTCCTGTGTTCCTATCACATTTGGGACCCACAATCCTTCTTTCTATTCTCAGATTTCCATTTTTAAGCAGAAAAGAAAGGAGAGATATATTACATTTTTACATGTGTTCAATAAATCATTCCCTCAAATCTAACAAGGAATCAATTATCCTTGAGACTGAAGGCCACTTTGCCTGTATACAACAAATATGTCCCATAATAAAACTACTGCCATGTGGACTCATTCTATAAACATTAATTCCACAGAGTGTGTTTGTTTGCAATCCTCTCTTAAGGGATATCTAATTATGATATTAGTTACAATCTTAGTTTTGCAAAGTTGATAATGGGATTCTTTTCTAGACTTTATCCTTTCCTAATGTTCTTTGTTGGAACCCTGAATATTACATTAGAAGAGATTCAACATAATTTATCTGAAAATATGACAGATGAATCCTGAAATTGTTGTCCTGTTGGGCAGCACATAAGGAAACATTCAGGTAAATCAGGGATTGTTTTGTTTTTCTATTTTATGCTGCTTTGAGCTCTCTTTCTATATTAAAGACTGCTGACATTGCAAATTAGGCATCATAGTGGTTTCCTCATTATGAAAGAAACCTGCTATCAATGTGACAGATTGAAACTTGTAATTCAGCTTCCTAGTCACCATTTATTAATTATGGGACTATTATAGACTCTACTTAAATATGATTGGGAATAACAATGATGGTTGTAATTTTTTTTAAGTTTTATGTTACTTTTTTGTGCCCTTTGTGTATTTTTGTTAGTTTAATCATAAAAGTAAATAATCAGATTGAGAATTTATGTTATATACTTTTTTAATATTTACTCCTCATATATTTCATTTGCAATGTGAGACCAGACTATACATCACACTTCTAAAAGATATAGCAACAAACTCCACCTTTGGAATGGTGATACTTGCACAAGAAACCAATCCTACTGTCTCCTGATATGGGAATGTGAAAGATACACAAGTGTGACAAAGAAATGCTCGTATATTCTCCAATATTAGATTTTATGGCATGTCAGTATTCACTATGACTTCTGAAAAAAGGAAGTAAAAGTTGTTTTATTATTTTTATAAAATAAGTCATTCTTATTCTCAAAAGAATTATAGGAAATAATATATGGATATCATACTGATGAAGTTTAGATAAACTCTTTTGATAATGTCCATGTTCTTGGGGAAAGAACATTACAGTGGAACAGGTAGATGAATAGGCATCCTAGAATATAAAAGAGTGACTAACATTTTTACCCAGGTATGAACCCTATGAATGTTAATAACAACTGTCACAGCAAATATGGTCCATGGGGGCAATAGTGGCACACAAGTGTTATGGACATAAACACTACATTCTAGTTAAATTTAAGGCCTGTCATACAAAAAGAACAGCATTCTTAGCACTATAAATAAAATTAGTAACCCATGTTTTAGGGGGTTATAGACCCCTGATGTGATTACACTATTTCTTTCAGGACCCTTTATTGTTGCAGTTAAACATTATGTTTTGGCCAGGCACTCCTACTATTTCCAAAGATTTAAATACCTTCCAGTTTATCCCCTGCCTCTTCAAATTCAAATAAAATTCATTGATATTTAACCAAGATAACATTTGGAATTTATATGAAATTCACAGAACAAAGTAGTTCTACTAACTTTTAGGAAGTGACTAGTTTATCCTGAGTTGACATTAACTTATATGAAGTCCATTAAACAAACATGAATTTCAGATCCTAAAAGGCAGGGTATCAACATGACTAACAAATAACGTTATATTTTTGAGTTCCAAAAATAAAAACACCTACTTAATTAATGTTTAGCATGTGAGTAGTGTTCTTACCACACATAAATTGTATTAGGACCTTTGTTTCAATATCTTTCTAAACAAAGAGCCTTAGTCTGATTATGCCATAGTTGCTTTGATGTGACCAGATTTCTCCTAAAACATAAAGATGCTAAACAAACTTTACTAAAGTTGTACATTCTGTGAAATAAAATAAACGTATAAACAGCTATTTTCAATAAAATTAAGTTCTAATATTCTGACAGAAAGCAAACGATGCAACAAAAAACGTTTAATATTACAGATTTCAAATCTAAATCTTGGCAATTGAGGTTATATTTAATATAATATTTTTAAATTGATGGCTTGGTTAACTTACAAACAACAGTCTATTCTGTGTTGTGGTAAATGGCATATAGACTCATTAACTCTGTATTATGCTTAATGATCACCAAATATCCAATAAGAAGATACATCAAAGAAGAAGTTATTTTGACTTAAGTGTTTGAAGGGATGCAGTACATCAGAGACGAGGAGTCATGGATGCAGGTGACAGTGTGGTGGCAGGACTGTGAAGTTGTTACTCCTCATGTCCTTATACCTCGGCAAAACAGAAAGCAGAGAAACAGATGAAAATTGGGATTGGACTATAAACCCTAAAGGCTTGCCTCAGGAGAACAATTTCTCCCAACCAGATTCTACCTCCTATAGGTTCCCAGCTTGAGTACACAGGGGGAGCATTGTATACTCAAGCCACAGTACATTACTTTAATAACTACCTTGCACTTTTTTGACAATGATTTCTTCATTTTTTCTCTGCTATAATTTCATTGTCAGGCAGAAGAAGGATGAAACATTCCTTGAGTTCTTGCGTTATTAAATATGCAAGAATCTTCATTTTGTATGTGGATATAACTTGCCTGGTAATAATATTCTTGAGACATACTTTGCTTTTCCTTGTAGAATTTTGTAAACATTGTCCTATTTTCCTCTGGCACTTCATTTTTCCACGGAGACATTTGATACCAGCCAGACTTATCCTCTGTAAAATTTTGGATAGCTGGTGAATTCCTTTTTTATCCTTGAAATTCAATCACTTTAACAGAATGTTGTGAATTGGTTCTTCTAATGAATTTTTGAGAGTGGTATGCCTTTAGATTTATGGGTATTGTTTTTAATTTCATAAATCTCCTCACTATTATATAACAATTTTTAAATTTCATTTGTTGGCTTTTAATTTAGATATGTCAATTACCTACAATTCAAGTAAATATCCTGACTATAGTAGGGGCGTGTACTGACATGTCATTACATGATTCATTGTGTTGCTCCTTCACTGCCTTAACGTCACTCCCTTGCTATCTCTGCACTGTCTAATCTGACTCCTGTAGTTGCTGCTACATTAGGTCTACAGTGGAGCCCCTTTACTGTCAGCATGCTTAACTTCAGGGCTTGATTTGACTCATTCGCACTTTTAGTTATCTCATATTTGATATTTTGTTATTAAAAGTGACCTGTTATGTATTGCATGATTTACCAAACCAAAAAAAAAAAAAGGGGGGTACTTGTAAGGATATTGTTTTCAGTGTTTCCTTTCCAGAGTGGCTATTCCTGGTTGTCAACTTGACTATATTTGGAATGAACTACAATCCAGAATTGGAAGGCTCACCCGTGATCCTGATCTTGAGGCTGGGAGATACAAGTTTCTGACCTGGATCTTGGCATGGAGATCTGGAGGCATAGTGGCTATGAATCCCAGAAGACTAAGGCTAGGAGATCTCTGAGTTTAAAGTCATCTGAGACAAAGCAAGTCCCATCTAATCCAGGTAACACCTTCTGCTGGCAACCTACATAGGGACATTGGAAGAAGGAAGACTTGTTTGCCTGTTTGTCTTGGAGGATTGAGCAACTGCTAGATTCTGGGACTTCCGTTCACAGCTGCTGACCGACCATTGTTGGGGAGATGGATTACAGACTGTAAGTCATCAACAAATCCCCTTACTACATAGACTACCCATAAATTCTGTGACTCTAAAGAACCCTGACTAATACACTTTCAAATGAACTCTATACTTTGGTGGCCTTTTTGTCCATCTTATTTTTGCAGTTGAACTTCTGGGAATTTGACATTGCAAGTCAATTATTCCATGTAGGTAAACTATACCTGTGTATCACATGTTTAATGTGGCCTATATTTTGAACGTTATTTTTTATATTGTGTGAGTTTTATCGATAAATGTAAGTATAAAAGAATGGATAAGGAGAAAGATAAAACACAACTATGGAAATATTCAACAACAGAAACACAGAAGGATAAAAGCCAAAGAATGAACAGCTAATTTCAGTGTGTGAGGTATTTTTATTCACTAATTCATTGATATAAAGTTTAAAAACATTAAAAAGAATAAATATAGTGCACTTCTAAATATTCCAAGCATGGTAGAGGATTATCCATGTATATAAATATTTCAAATGTGAATGACCTATACAGTAACTTTAAAATAATATTGTTATGACAATGATTAAACTCATCTTGCCTATGATAAGCCCACTTAGAGATTCAGATTAAATGCATAAAATAAAACACTGCATAACACCTTTCACTAAATGGTGAAATATCCCAGTTGGTAGAATGTGTGCTTGTCAAACATAAGAAAATAAAATCAGGTTATCAGTAATCATGTGAAGAGCTACACCTAGCTGGGCATCTGTAATTTACATGCTAGGGAGTTAGAGATAAAAGGATTTGTAAGGCTAAAGAGCCAGTAACTTTAGTCAAACAGTGAGCATCAGGTTCAGTGGGAGACCCTGCCTCAAAAAGTAGAGAACAATTAAGGAAGATATCTAGCATAGGCCTCAAAGTGTGTGTGTTTCTGTGTGTGTGTGTGTGTGTGTGTGTGTGTGTGTGTATGTGTGTGTGTGTGTGTTTGTACACATGTGTACACATGTGCTAGCATGCATAAGTATGCAAACCTGTGTGTATATACATGTTTATACACACAAGAATAATTAAAATGCCTCAGAAGCTAGAGAATCCAATTATTTTCAAACAAAACAAAACTCAGAATGAAGGAACATTTTCCAGAGATAATAAATGTTATAATGGTTTGATAATTCTGTAAGTAGACACTAATAATAAAGTTAGTGATAATAATATTTACTTGATTTATTTATGCAATTACCTCATAGTATTTTATGCAATATGAAAGAGGACCAAGGTGAAATAGGCAAAGTACACTTATGGGTGGAGAACTCAAAAATTCCACTTAAGTAAAATTCCAAATATTTGAAAACTGAAACACTCAAGTTAAATCATCATAAAGGTCAAAGGATTCACAAAGTAGTTTTTAAAAATATCTTTGAAATAATTGAAAATGAAATTTACAAAACTAGGAGTACTTAAAAATTAATTTGTGACATTAAATACATACTAGAAAAGAGAAAGATGTACAGTCATTCTAAAAGCCCCACCTTAGAAAATTGAGAAAGCCAGACATATTCTGCAAACATCATAAAACAGTTAGAAACAAAGTATAAATATATGAAATTGAAAGTAGAAAACTGAGGGAAGCCAAAAGCTGACATTTGAAATGCCAATAAAATTGATAAAACTTTAGCAAGGTTAGCCAAGACAAAGAAAAAAAGCAGACACAAATTATCAGAATTTGAAATAAGGATCATCTGTACCCATCCCATGGACAAGCAAAAGAGCATTAAAGGAATATTATTGACTCTTCTGCTATGATATGAATGTGTTCCCAAAAGTTCAAGTGTTGGGAAATTAATCCATAAATCAACCATGTTGAGAGACTCAGTAAAGCTTTTCCTTCTCATGTAGTTTCAGAGGGCTTGGTGGTCAAGCTGTTTTTTATGTCTTGTTTGTTTGTTGTTGTTGTTGTTGTTTATCCTGGAGCCATGTGGAAAATAGTGTGCTTCAGAGCTGTAAATGAGAATGTATGGAAGTAGAAACAACTTAGTACACACGGAACATGTTTCCGTTCCTCTCTAATCAATGCCACCATTAACAGAGTCATACCAAAAAAAAAAAATCTTGGGATTAACACTTGAATTATAATTCAATAAGTGACAATTATCTGAATCCAATTTTAAGGACATTTTATCATGAAGCTCAAGAAACTAAAATTCCAGCACAGCGTAAATGAAAGATTCCAGGTAAAATACTGAAATTCCGTGTCTGGTACACTGTTTTCACTGCACTCCAGTTACTTAAACAGCTCTTTGTAAATATCAACAAACCCATATCTAAAATTTGCTTAGAAATGCAATACTGGAGGGAAGTGGATATTCTCCAACTCAAAGGCTGATTATAATGTCAAGGCTAAGGTAGTCACAAACAAAACATTCGAAAATCAATGGAACAAACTAAAGAATACAGAAAATAAATGTATACAAATAGAGTAATTGGTCAAAGTACAAAAATGACAACTCAGTAGAAGAAGTAAACAGGGAAGAAGGTGGTATAACCACAGATGACCTACCTCTCTGTCCTTTTCTCTGATTCTGAAGACCGGTCTCAACGCTAGCTTTGAAGCTGACCACCTGCTGTGGCTTCCCCTTGCTCCCTGCCCCAGTCTCCAGTAGATCACACAGATGATCCCCTTCAAGCTTCCTTTGCTCTTCTTGTTTTTTCCTGCCTCCAACTTTACCAGGAATTCCTTGGCAACCTTCAGACTTCTCAACTAGAAAACCAGGTGGTCTAAACTGGGGATGTTCATCTCTTTTTTCGTCTTTAAACCCAATCCCCCAGTCTCATGCCTGTTTTGACAAAGATCACACAATTCTCTCCTCCAATTTCTTCCCCACTCAGCCTTTTGTCCCAGCCCGCACCCTCTAGCAGACATTCCCAAGGGTCTCTCCAGCCAAGCCTGACAGAGAAGTGAGTCAGCCAGCAAAGCAAATCAGCTAAGCACTTTATATCTTCAATTTCTCCTCTCTTCCAAATGGTACTCTGCAAGCTACCAAAGGAGATATGTAAAGAGCAACCCAACCACAAACTCTTTGATCTACCATACTGTCCTGACTGCAAGATATGCACAAGCAATGATGATACTTGTTGGGAGTAAGGAACCAATATCTTCCTTTGTTCTAAAGCCCCTTCCACAGAATGGAACCCATATCCCACACTACATGGAATACCAACCACCTAAGATGCTTTAAACCAAGAGGACCATTGTATTTATGAACTCGCAAAGACTGAGGCAGTGTGCCTTGGACCTGTAGTGTTAGCATCAGGTAGGGTCCTAGAGATGAAGAGGGAATTGGACATATTCCCCAAATCCTAACCCAAAAGCAATCTTCATTTTTTTCTTTTTTCTTTTTTTTCATATTTTTATTAGATATTTTCTTTATTTACATTTCAAATGTTATCCCCTTTTATTTAGTTTTATCCAAGGGAGTCTCACTGTGGAGTCAAAGTACTCTTGTTTTTTGTTTTGTTTTCTTTTGTTTGGTTGGGTTTTTTTGTTTTGCTTTGTTTTGTTTTGTTTTTCTGACAAAGTTCTCCTAAGTATAAGCTGCATGCCCACAGAAGAGGCCAACAGAAAACAAATCAATGGCAACATTGGAGTATTCTTGTGTTATAATGTCATGTCAGAACTTTTGTTTGTTTTCAATCTTACTAATTATTTCATTGTATATTAACTTTTAAATCTCTTTTTAACCTACAAATCCTTTGTTTAGTATAAATATAGTAGAAAAATCTATATGACTATCCCACTTGATATTATGAACCCAGATATGATTATAAAAATAGTCTCTGTAAAATAAAAATAACTGTAATGATATTAAAATCAAAACTTTCAATTTTGGGGTGTTTTTTTAGTTTTTTTATTACATATTTTCTTTATTTACATTTTAAATGTTAATAAATGTCCCCTTTCCTGGTTTCCCCTCCAAAAAACCCCTATCGCATCCCCCAACCCTGCTTCTATGAGGGTGTTCCCCTACCCACCCACCTACTCCTGTTTCCCTGTCCTGGCATTTCCCTACACTGGGGCATGGAGCCTCCACAGGACCATGTGCCTCTCCTCCTATTGATGTCCAACAAGGCCATCCTCTCTACATATGTGACTAGAGCCATGGGTCCCTCCATGTGTACTCTTTAGATGGTGCTTTAGTCCCTGGGAGCTCTGGAGGTGCTGGTTGGTTGATATTGTTGTTCCTCCTATGGGCTACAAACCCCTTCACCACTTTCAGTCCTTTCTCTAGCTCCTCCATTGGGGACTCTGTGCTCAGTCCAATGGTTGGCTGTGAGCATCCACCTCTGTATTTGTCAGGCACTGGCAGAACCTCACAGTAGACAGCTACATAAGGCTCCTGTCAGCAAGTACTTGTTGGCATCTACAATAGTGTCTGGGTTTGGTGACTGTATATGGGATGGATCCCCAGGTTGGGCAGTCTCTGGATGGCCTTTCCTTCAGACTCTGCTCCACAATTTGTCTCTGTATCTTGTCCTGTGTGTATTTTGTTCGCCATTCTAGGAAGAACTAAAACACCCACACTTTGGTCTTCCTTCTTCTTGAGCTTTATGTGGTTTGTGAATTTTATCTTAGATATTCCAAGTTTTTGGGTTAATATCCACTTATCAGTGAGTACATACCATGTATGTTCATTTTGATTGGGTTACTCAGGATGATATTTTCTAGTTCCATCCATTTGCCTAAGAATTTCATGAAGTCATTGTTTCTATTTCCATGTTTAGATCCTAGATGATTTTGTTCAATTCCAATGCTCATGGATTGGCAGGATTAATATAGTAAAAATGGCAATCTTGCCAAAAGCAATCTACAAATTCAATGCAATCCCCATCAAAATTCCAACTCAATTCTTCATAGAGTTAGAAAGAGCAATTTGCAAATTCATCTGGAATAACAAAAAACCCAGGATAGTGAAAACTATTCTAAACAATAAAAGAATTTCTTCGGGAATAACCATCTCTGACCTCAAGCTGTATTATGGAGCAATAGTGATTAAAAACTGCATGGTATTGGTACAGAGCAGGTAGATCAATGGTACAGAATTGAAGACCCAGAAATGAATCCACACACCTATGGTCAATTGATCTTTGACAAAGGAGCTAAAACCATCCAGTGGGAAAAAGATAACCTTTTCAACAAATGGTGCTGGTGCAACTGGAGGTCGGCATGTAGAAAAATGCAAATTGATCCATTCTTTTTTTTTTATTTTATTTTTTTTAATTTACATTCCAAATCACTTCCCCTTTCCCGTTTCCTCCCTCCCCGAAAGTCCCATAAGCCCCCTTCCCTCCCTCTTTTCTCCATTCAACCCCCTCTCATTACTCTGTCCTGGCGTTCCCCTACATCCAGCCTTTCCAGGACCAGGGGTCTCTCCTTCCATCTTTTTAGAAATCTATTGATATGCTGATTGTGTCTAGGGTATTCTGAGATTCTGGGTCAATATCCCCTTATCAGTGACTGCATACCATGTGTGATCTTTTGTGATTGGGTTACCTCACTAAGGATGATATTTTCAAGTTCTGACCATTTGCCTAGGAATTTCGTGAATTCATTGTTTTTAATTGCAGAGTAGTATTCCATTGTGTAAATATACCACATCTTCTGAATCCATTCCTCCGTTGAGGGACATCTGGGTTCTTTCCAGCTTCTGGCTATTATAAATAAGGCTGCTATGAACATAGTGGAGCATGTGTCCTTATTGCATGCAGGTAAAGTCTCTGGGTATATGCCCAGGAGTGGTATAGCCGGATCCTCCGGAAGTGTCATGCCCAGTTTTCTGAGGAACCGCCAGACTGCTTTCCAGAGTGGTTGTACCAGCCTGCAATTCCACCAGCAGTGGAGGAGTGTTCCTCTTTCTCCACATCCTCGCCAACAACTGCTGTCTCCTGTGTTTTTGATCTTAGCCATCCTGACTGGTGTGAGATGGAATCTCAGGGTTGTTTTGATTTGCATTTCCCTAATGACTAAGGATGATGAACATCTCTTTAGGTGCTTCTCAGCCATTAGATATTCTTCAGGTGAGAACTCTTTGTGTAGCTCTGTACCCCATTTTTTAATAGGGTTACTTGCCTCTCTGGAGTTTAACTTCTTGAGTTCTTTGTATATCTTGGATATTAGCCCTCTGTCGGATGTAAGGTTGGTAAAGATCATTTCCCAGTTAGTTGGTTGCCGCTCTGTCTTTTTGACGGTGTCTTTTGCCTTGCAAAAACTTTGTAATTTAATGAGGTTGATCCATTCTTATCTCCTTGTAGAAAGCTCAAGTCCAACCGGATCAAGGACCTCCACATAAAACCAGATACACTGAACCTAATAGAAGAAAAGTGGGGAAGAGCCTTGAGCACATAGGCACAGGGGAAAATTTCCTGAACAAAACACCAATGGATTATGCTCTAATATCAAAAATAGAAAAATGGAACTTCACAAAATTGCAAAACTTCTGTAACTATCAATAGGACAAAACAACAACCCACAGATTGGGAAAAGATCTTTACCAACCCTACATCTGAAAAATGGCTAATATCCAATATATACAAAGAACTCAAGAAGTTAGACGCCAAAGAACCAAATATCCCTATTGAAAATGGAGTACAGAGCTAAACAAAGAACTCTCAACTGAGGAATACTGAATGACTGAGAAGAACCTAAAGAAATGTTCAACATTCTTAATCATCAGGAAACTGCAAATCAAAACAACCCAATGACTCTACCTCACACCAGTCAGAATGGCTAAGATCTAAAACTCAGGGAACAGCAGATGTTGGCAAGGATGTGGAGAAAGAGGAACACTCCTCCATTGTTGGTGGGATTGCAGGCTGGTACTACCACTTTGGAAAGCAGTCTGGCCCTTGCTCAGAACATTGGACATAGCACTACCTGAGGAGCCAACTATACCATTCTTGGGCATATACCAGAAAGATGCTCCAACATAGAACAAGGACACATGCTCCACTATGTTCATAGCAGCCTTATAATATCTGAAAGCTAGAAAGAACCCAGATGTCCCTCAACAGAGGAATGGAAACAAAAAATGTGGTACATTTACACAATGGAATACTACTCAGCTATTAAAAACAATGAATTCACGAAATTCTTAGTCAAGTAGATGGAAAGAGAAAATATCATCCTGAGTGAGGTAACCAAGTCACAAAAGAACACACATGGTATGCACTCATTGATAAGTGGATATTAGTCCCAAAACTTTCACTCTTGATATAATTAAAAGTCTGGGGTACATGTGGCAGAGAAGTTGTAGGAGTTGTGATGAAATGACTGGTTCAACTTGAGACTCATGGAACAAGAGGGAACCCATGCCTGACACTGTCTAGATTCGCAGAAATCAGATGATAGATATCCCAGAGTCCTAGGATAGAACCAAACACCAAAACACACACACACACACACACAATGATTTCTAGTAATATTCTGCCTGTTTGTAAAGCAGAACCTAGCATAATAATTATCAGAGTGACTTCATACAACAACTGATAGCAGCTTATTCAGAGACCCGTAGACAAACTTTAGGCAGAGCTTGGGATATTCCATGAAATAGGAGAAGGAAGGATTGTAAAAGCCAAAGGGGTCAATGACACCAAGAACACGAGAGAGAGAGAGAGAGAGAGAGAGAGAGAGAGAGAGAGAGAGAGAGAGAGAGAGAGAGAGAACCAGGGTTCATAGGGACATATAGAGACTAAACCAAAATCAGGAAATATGCATAGGTCTGACCCAGGTCATCTGCGCACATGTGATAGTTGTGTGCCTTGGTGTTCTGGTGGAACAGTGAAAGCCAGGATTGTGTAGGACTCTTTTGCCTGCTTTTAGGACCCTTTTCTTGTATTGGGTTACCTCATCAAGTCTTGATATGAGGGAATGTCATCTTATTATAACTTGTTACTCCATGTTTGGTTGATATGCATAAGAGGCCCACTCTCTTTGTAGGGAATTTGAGAAGGAGTGGATCTGTTAGAGACGGGAAATCAGGGAGGGACTGAGAGGAGAGAAGGGAGAGGAAACTGAGGTTGTGATATAATTTGAGAAGAACAAATAAAAAAGAAAAATTTTTGTATTCAAAGTCTGCAATAAATTTGAAAACATAATAAGAAAAAACAATTAACAATTTGGCAAGCGATCTCTGCACAGTCACTGTCTCAAGAAAATATACAAGTAGAAATAGGCAAATGGAAAGACCTTCAACCTCCCTTATTACTAGTGAACTATAAATTTAGAACAGAAAAGAAACCCAGTGGCCAATACTCCCTAACTGAGCAGCAGAATAAATAAAGTAATATTGGCTTATAAACAAAAATATAAAATAAATAACCATGAGCCCACACAGATACAAATAAATAAATGAACAAATATAGAAATGGAGATGAAGAAACAAAGATCCTATTCAGAAGTGTATTTTATTTCTACCTACATAGCCACATGGGTCCTATACATAGTGACTTTCTTCAAAACATTGTGAAAGTGGAAGTTTGAAATAAGTAATAATTTGCCATGGGGCAGTCTTTAAACTACTACATTGTCCAGATGATCAAGGATTACATATTTAGTAGTAAATCAGTGAGATTAGCATGCTGTGGTACCTTAACACTTTGCCCATATTTCTCTGACTCCATATGTAATCTACAATTGTAAGAAATATCTGGTATATTGCAATAGCAGCACATCTTATAAATCCATGACAACTAACCTTCAAAACTAATAACCTAACCAACAAAAAGAGTCCTAGAACTGTCACAATTTAAAAAGACATGACAACTAAATGCTGTTTTACATCCCATGTAGAACATGTAAAAGTAATAGCTCATTGGGTTAACCCAAAATCACCAGGACCTATGGAATTCTGTCAGTAGTGGCACATTATTATGTATACATTATCCAACATACTTTAGCACATGAGCCTCTGATCACCGAGATAGCTAGGGTTATAATGTGTCAGAAACTTCTTAGTTTATTTTCTGTAGTTCTAAGCAAGTTCTCAAATCCATGTTCTATATAAAGAAAGGGGGATTAGTTCTTCTTGAAGGTTTGGAAGCTTTATGTGGTGATCATTGTGTTGTATCACAACACAGCAAACAGTGCAGCAATGGGATAGTATGAAAGACATATCAGAAGGCAAGAGAGTTGGAGAGAGTCAAAGTCACCCTCTTCCTAACAGCATGTGTTCTCAGTGGGAAATAACCTAGTTCATATATAAATACACTAATCTCTTCCAAATGCCATAGAAATTTTCTAAACCATCCTTTAAAGGGTCCCTTACCTCAATATAATTCATGTTAGTTACTCTGCAATTAAAAACAATGAATTCACAAAATTCTTAGGCAAATGGTCAGAACTGGAAAATATCATCCTTAGTGAGGTAACCCAATCACAAAAGAACACAGATGGTATGCAGTCACTGATAAGGAGATATTAACCCAGAATCTCAGAATACCCTAGAAACAATTCGCATATCAATAGATTTCCAAGAAGATGGAAGGAGAGACCCCTGGTCCTGGAAAGACTGGATGTAGGGGACTACCAGGATAGAGAAGCGAGAGGGGGTTGAATGGGAAACAGGGGGAGGGAAGAGGGCTTATGGGACTTTCGGGGAGGGAGGAAACGGGAAAGGGGAAATCATTTGGAATGTAAATAAAAAAATATAGAAAATAAAAAAAAATAAGATTCCAACACATGAGCCTTGAGATGGTAAACTCTACCCAAAGACTGCATGAGCTCTGTTCTCTTTACCATTTCTCTGCATCTCTAAAACCCTTCTAATTTAGTGCTTATCTTAGTATAATTCACTGACAGTGAATAAAACCTACACATTATAGAATAGGTGTTATATTTTTCTGTATGTCAATTACCTGAAATACACACTCAGACTAAAAGTGTGCTTAGCTTCTGGAACCAATTACATCTAAAGCAAATAATGAAACCAAGAGAAATGCCATGTTCATTACTTAGTACCATTTACATCTGCTTGTCTTTAATTGAAGTGTTAAACATCAGTTTCTCTTCTACTCATTCAACCTCAGGTAGAAAGGATACTTAAAATGTCAACATTTTGCTGGGCGGTGGTGGCACATGCCTTTAATCCTAGCACATGGGAGGCAGAGGCAGGCGGATTTCTGAGTTCAAGGCCAGCCTGGTCTATGGAGTGGGTTCCAGGACAGCCCGGGCTATACAGAGAAACCCTGTCTTGGAAAACCAAAAAAAAAAAAAAAAAAAAGAAAGAAAATGTCATTTTAGGTTTTGCAAGAAGGTGATAAAATAGAACTTTGTATTGATATACTAGTTTACTTAAAGTTTTAAGATCTAATGTGTGATTACTATAAAATTTAGACTTGCTTGTTTTGAGCTGTTTTATTCATTTCTATATGAAGATTTGAACAGTCTTTCTTCACTGCCTGTGGAAAGTTAAGACATTTGGATTCCAGAGATGCAGTGATATTTGGGGGATTTCAAAAATTCTACCTTTGTTAATTATATTCTATTTAGAAAGAAATATACATAAATATTTATTTCTGATTCCTGATTCTACAATAGCGATAATAATTTATTAGGGGCATGGAAAAGTTTAAGTAATATAACAGATATGAAGCCCATAAAATGTCATCCAATGTGTCACACATACATAGTATAGACACAAGACACCTCTGCTAAATGTAATGTTAAATATTTAAGCTTATTATTATGATGGACAGAGACTCTCAAAGCCTTTCAGTGACCCACACACCAAGGTCTCTGGGACAATGTGGGCACAGAGACAAGACTGCCTGGATTGTGGTATGATAATCATTGAGAAACACTGCTCCATTGCCCTGACTGCTGCCAGGGCTTGGCCTACACTGTGGACAAACAGAGAATACCAAGAGTGTTAAATGTCTCATATTTCTTTAGACAAGATGAGTCATTTCTCTTACCTTTCTCCCCCCCACAGTTAAAGGCTTCTTGTCTTCTGGGCCTGATGGCCAGATTGACTCCATAAGTTATGATGGATACCACAGGGACCTGGAAACTTTAGGTAGTGGACAATAGACCAACTTCTGTTGTTTTAATTAATATACGACATCTGATTATAATTTATTCTTCCCAGATTTCTTTCTATATTGACAGCTAAGCTAACTACAGCTTGACAGCTAGAAAACAGGCCTCTAGCTCCTTACCCCAAGGTAATCTCCCACCATATTAGCTCATTAATCAATTCGTTTACTAGTTAAGACTGTCAGATCCTTTTTTCAAAAAGAGAGAGAAGTTTGCCTTATTCACAGACTTCATGACTAAAGATACACAAGTTTAGCTGTAGCCATTCACACATATAACCTTCTGTTACTTTAATTATCTAAACTCCTTTTCCAATGAATAAATGTTTCAGATTTCCTCTCCTATTATGTCACTGTGATGTTGAGACTCCCAGAGTTTAAAAATCTTAATTTTTATCAATAGAGTGCTTATAAATTACCATAACTATAATAAAAACATTGCACTATTTGATCCAACTTTTATAATCACGAGTGAAAATTTTAAGTTTCCTTTGATTATCTTTGAACTATAGATTTAAATTTTTTCACGCTAAACCTACACTATTAGCTGTCATTATTACAAACGTAAGTTTCCTTTGGTTGTCTTTAAACTATACACTTAAGGTATTTGTCATGCTATACTATATGATCAATTATCATATTCACAGGTCATCAAATTTTTGAGTTTCTTTTAATTATCTTTTAAATGTAATGCATTCAGTTTCCTAGACAGAAGGAAAAAAAGCCCTTCTTGCTCCTTCTGCTCCACAAAAGGTTTTTGTCTTCCCTAAGCTCACCTTAAAGACAGTTCATGCTGTCAACAAATTTATCTCTTTTGTAAACCTATAAGCTCCAGGGAACACACTTAGTTATACCTTTCATGGATCCAATAGATTCCATCCAGATAAGTACACCTACCAATCAATTGCCTAAGTTTCTACCTGTCACCTATTCCAGAGGGTGGGACCTCTCCTGTTCCCTGGGACTGGGACTCCTCTCAGGTCAACCACCAAGACCTAAGAGTTTCAAATGTGCACCTAAGAATTTATTTTCTCCCAAGCATACTTAACTTTCTTCTTTTCCTCTAAAATATATGCATATGTTTCACATATTGCCAAGTCCAGTCATTTATTCAAAATGTACATCCAGGACAGCTCCAGAGAAGTAATGCAAAGACGTTCCAATCTACTCTCACAGAAACACATGCTTCTACAGATGGTTCCACAGACTCTAGACAGCAAGGAAACAGCCAACTCTCCTAAAAACCCATCCCCTTTTCTTAGGTTTCCCAGATACAAGTCATCCCAAAATCAGCAGGAAGTAACTAAAGATCACAATGACCCAATTCTTGCTTCACCATCACCTCTTTCTAGTTTTTCTTTTTTTTTTTTTTTTTAATTTAACCAAAATGGAGGAATGTTAGAATTCCTTCTAGGCACCTCCCAGCAGTTACCTAGCAACAGCCAATTAAGCCTGGATTACCATAAAAGGGGATGTTTACCCCCTCCTCACATTCTTATTCTCTTTGACTCTATTCTCTCCCTGATCCCTTTCTCCCTCTTTCCCAATCTCCCTTCCCCTTCTCCCTCCATTCCTAGCCAGCCTCTCTTCTCCTCTCCTCTCGGGTCCTCTCCTCTCCTCTCCTGTCCTCTGCTCTCCACTCCCTTCCCGTCCCCTCCCCTCCCCTCTCCTCTCCTCTTTCTCCTCCTCCTGCTCTTCCTCCTCCTTCTTTTCTCTCTCTCTCTCTCTGTCTCTCTCTGACTTTCTCTGTCTCTACTCCCTTCACAACTCCCTTTCTAAATAAACTCTATTCTACACTATATCCATCATTCCTTCTTCTCTCTCTCTCTCTCTCTCTCTCTGTCTCTCCCCCTCTCTCTCTGTCTCTCTCTGACTCTTTCTGTCTCTACTCCCTTCTCAACTCCCTTTCTAAATAAACTCTATTCTACACTATATCCATCATTCCTTCTTCTCTCTCTCTCTCTCTCTCTCTCTCTCTCTCTCTCTCTCTCTCTCTCTGTCTCTCCCCCTCTCTCTCTGTCTCTCTCTGACTTTCTCTGTCTCTACTCCCTTCTCAACTCCCTTTCTAAATAAACTCTATTCTACACTATATCCATCATATGTCATATGCCTGGTAACTCAGGGGAAAGGGATGCCTCAGCATGGGCATCCTTTTCACCTCACCATACCCAGCTCTATCAAACATATCTTGGTCTCTCTTCCATTTTTTTATAAAGCACAACATGATAGATAGATTAGATAGATAGATAGATATTATACATATATATATATATATACATATATATATATATATATGTATATATATATATATATATATATATATTCCAAAATGCAACATACTGAGTACATACAATGTATGTTTTGGAGGCTAACTGTTTAGGTCCTGACAAACCAATTAAGGTTCAGGTCTCTGGAGAGAGCTATGCTTCCTGCTCCCTGTTTTCCTCAGTTGATTGTGGCTGTTTGTGTAGCACTGAGGCCTCATGTGGTTTTAAACTTCTAATTTAAAATTTTTGATGGTGTCCTTCTTGTTCAGTTTATGTTTGAACAATCATGTTGTTGAGACTTTATGGCTATAGCTTATAATGTTACTAAATGACACAATCTCACAGAAAATTCCCTGATATCTGACTCTTAGAAACATTCTGCCCTCTTTTCTACAATGTCCTCTTAGCCTTATATGTGGAAAAAATTTTAGCTATATCTATTGGATCTGGACTCCACAACTCTGAGTTGTAGTTTTCTGTAATGCTCTCCATCTTTTATGAAGAGATAGATTCTTGATGAAGGATGAAGACTGGTCTTATCTGAGAGTATAAGGAAAATGTTTCTAGATTATTATTAGGGATTATGTTGGATTATTAAATTTTTGACTGTAGATTCTCTTCCAACAATCACGATTTCACTAGCACCAATAATCACGGTTTCACTATCACTGTGATGTTATAGATGTTTCAAGTGTCAGGCATGGTATCTGTCTTGATTGGGTCTGAAGTACAACTAAAGAGCCATTGGTTGCTGCCAAATATATGTTCCACTACTACACTCGAAGGACTGTCATAGCATGCTGGTTGTTGATGGCCAAAGAATTTATAGCTGAATAGTACTGTTGGCTCCCTCCCTGATTTGGAAGCATTCATGGTATCTTCTAGAACCAAGAAAGGTATCATCAGAAAGAAAACATTTGGGTTAGCTCTAGATCAGGAGCCTCTGGGCTTTGTTTCTGATGTGTATGCTGTCCTCCTCAGTAATAGGGACTTATTTTTCAATCACTGGTCAGTAAACAAGGGCAATAACAATAAACTGTATGTTTCAGAAGTCTCTTAGACCTCCCTGGCCAATGACCCAAAAGAAGGTCTTCTCATGACTTGTATCTTTGGTTTTCTTAGTGGTCTTTAGCTCTTTGAGGGAGTGCTGTTAACTCTCATTCTTTTCTAGGACTCCACAGGCAAACAGTTTTCAATGCTAAAATCAGGCCAACCACTATTTTTACTTCAGTGGTAACTGACAACTCCACAGGATCTGAGTCATTATGAGAAAGAGTTTATTCAAAACTATCACTAGAAGTGGGAATGAATTATTGTGTAATAAGTAAATAAGAGCAGAAGACCAGAAGTAACATTTTACCATGAATATATTATTTTTAGAATATTTATTTTAATATTATGTTAATGAAAAAGATAAATAGGACAAATAGACTCCATTATTTTTGCAGCAACATCCTTTGTGTTAGCTAAGTTGGGGTTAACTGTGTCTTCTTTTTTTTTTAATTTTTTTTATTTTTATTTTCTAAGTTTTTTTTATTTACATTCAAAATCGTTTCCCCTTTCCTGATTCCTCCCTCCCCAAAAGTCCCATAAGCCCCCTTCCCTCCTTCTTTTCCCCATTCAACCCCCTTTCGCTTCTCTGTCTTGGCATTCCCCTACATCCAGTCTTTCCAGTGTGTCTTCTTATCTGAAAGTAGATGATGTGCTGGCAGTTAGAAGTAGCAATTTTATTTCTGAAACCTCAAATATTTTATTTTTTCAGATGTGGCTGTTCAAGCAATTTCCAAAAAAGCAAGACTAAAATAGTGAGCCTTAAAAAAAAAAATCCCATTACTCCACTAGACTTGGATTGGTAAGGACCAGTCAAGGAAAATATCTGATTTCTTCAAGGAAAAAGACTTCATATTTCCTTTGAAACATCCCTGCTGCCATAGTTACTAAATGCTCTCATTTTTTTTCCGAACAATAACATCACCTTCTAGATGCACAGAGCCTACTGAAGTAAATGTTTTATTGTGGAAACTTACAAAGCAGAGGGATCTGCCTCCAATGACTTTCAAAAACTTGAAATTGAGAGTTGCTTATTCACAAATACACCTGAGTCACACTTAAATGCTTTTTAATAAACAAGAATATGGGAGAGGAAAAAAAAAGAGTAAAGCAATTGAAGTCATTTGGTTACAATGCTACCGATGTAAAAATGTCCAAAGTGAGAACTTGGACATAGTTATTCTTCTCCAGCCCAGAGTATATGAAAACTCCCACAAGGAATGGTATGCCTACATGATTGACACCTCCTTCTAGACCACTTGAAATTAGAAACATACATACAAACATAAGTACACACTACATACACACACATATACACACATGCACAACACTACACACACACACACACACACACACACAAACTTGAAAAGAGAAAAACATTAAATAGCTTATTTATCATTGGTCTTACCAAACAAGCTCTACAGACATGATTTTGAATAAAGCAGTAGTGTGATAGGAAACAATGAGATTGTGTGGTTGGAACATTCACATTTGAAATCAAGCTGTGCTCTCTGTAATAATAAAAGTTGGTCTGATATTCTTTACTTCCTAAACTCAGTCACATGAATCCCTTTTAAAGTAATTAGAAATTCAAGCAAATATATGACCAAGGTGGTAATTATAAACAAGTTTATAAAATAATTTAGTAAATTTAATATGTTATGAAAATATTAGATATGTTTAGGACTTGAAGGGGTCTTTTAAATGAGAGCTCAACATCCCCCTGAACTGAGGACATATTACTCCATACTTCAAACAAGTCCTTGTACCAACCTGTATGTTACACCATAAGCTTCTTTCTACCTGCCAACCTGTAGTGTGTCAGGTCTTCATTAGTTACTGAATAGTCTTGATGTGTTTTATTTGTTTTCTAGACTATAATCTCAATGTTATTTTATATATTGGTGTTTCAAAACTATTACATCATAAAAATTACTTTCAATATTCAGAAAAATATAACCAAATTCAATTGTTCCAAAATAAACTACTTAGGTATAGCATTGCTGTGTTTGAAAAAACAAAAAACAGAAAACAAAACAAAAACAAAAACCTGCCCCCTTGTAACTTGCCTTGAGGAAACCTTTTTTTGACATAAGCAAAGGTTGTATAAAGATGGAATATGCTTTATGATTTTATTAGCCAGAAAATTGTGTGCAGTGTGTGTGTGTGTGTGTGTGTGCATGTGTGTGCATGTTTCCTCACTTGGCATTTTCAGTTGTCTGTAGCTTTTTTTAGAGTGACTCCTTATTAGTTTCTCTCCACTTATGTTAGCATATTCATTAATGTTGTTAGCATATCTATTAGTTCATGTTCAGACAGCCATATTGGTGAGACTTCATAGATATAACTTCTGGTATTTCTAGGAGGCACAATGCCAAGCCATCTTCTGATTCCTCTGCCTGTACTATCTTTCCATATCCTAACATATTATTGTGACCAATTCAGCAGTTCCTCAAGAAAAATCAATTTTTCAGACACAACCTGAACAAGAAAAGCAAAGGAACATTGATAAAATATGTGTCAAACTACAAGACGTCTTTTTAAGTTTTAGCCCTGCCAAATCACTATTGCATGGAGAAAAAAATGCCAATTTCCTTAGAATGAACTTTATGAACTTATATCATTCATACAGCAAAATACCCCTTTAATCAATGAGTTTGTAATACACCATGTACTTTATTTCACATTTTTAAAATTTTATCTGAGAGCTTTCTTTATACAATGTGTTTTAATCATAACCATCTTCTTTCCCCAAACTTCCCAAACCTATCACCTTTCCTTTCCACCTTATTTGGCATCCCCTTGTTCACTATCAAGGCCAACATGCTACCTGAAAATTCCTGAATGTGCTGCCTTCCGCTGGAGAGTGGTCAATTTATCAGTAGGTTATACTTATAGAGAAACCTGGCCTAGCCTTTCCCAGTAACTAAGAATTAGCAATAGCTCCTCTGTTGTCCTTAGCCTTTGGAGGAAGTAATGGATATATATGTTCCATTTACAGATTGACTTTCTGAAATCTCTAATCTTCTGCACTTTGACCATGATGGGTCTCTGTGACAATCTTCATCTACTACAATCAGGAGTTTCTCCATTGTTGATTGAATAATGCCTTTATCTACTGTTGTAATGAGAGATCATTCAGAGTTGTTTTAATACTATATCAATTAGCATAATAATGTTAGTAGATTCTTGCCTTCTCTCCTTATATTTTATTAAAATGTGTTATTTATTTACAATATCATTTTAAACTCCACAAATGTTTGCAATACATTTGATCATGCTAATACAAAGTTGTGTGTCTAAAAAACAGTATGGCATAATATCCATCTTCTTATAGTCTTTCCTACATAGTCTTTTCTTCCCTTACACAATGCTCTCTGGGCCTCCAAAGTGGATATAGACATCCCAGTCATGAATAATCCTTTAACCATCATTTATTTTCAGCACTCTGGCCAGTTATGGGTCTCTGCAGCTAACCATTACCCACTGCAAATACAAGCATCTTTATCCAAAGCTGGCAGTAACACTAATCTCTGGGAATAAACATAATTATTTAGAATGCTTTTTGGAGGGAAAATTACATCCACTTAGCACAAAAACAGCAACAGTTTTTTTTTTCTATTATCGACTATAAACTCCCTAGTCCAAAGTGTTAATCTAGTTTACAGTACTAGGAATGATGTCCCTACTGTGGAGCAGGCATCAGATCTGATCAGAAAGAGGTCAATTACCTCCATAACAAACTTTTCAAATACTGCATCCGTGAGTATATCTTACAATGCCACTTGTTTCTTTGGTTTCTTTCATTATTTCTTTTAACTGGTTTTGTTTTTTGCACATCTTGAGTAAAAGTATAGATAGAAATTCCCCCAGCAGCCTTTATAGCATCCTTTGGTACTATGAGGGCTAGCCAAGGGGGAAGAAAATTCCAGCTCAGACCCTGCTTGTGTTCTCTATATCCTATGACAAATGCATGAGCTGTCTAGAACAATAGGGTGTTAATATGTGTTTCTGGTGGTCAGCCTACAACAATTGCAATTGTTTATATTGTCCTGAGGTTCTCAGGGACCTCCCCATGCAACAACTTGTAAACTTATAGCTTCAATAATAACCTATGGCTTCAAAACTTTGGACTTAAGAAAAAGCCATAAGTAAACCTAACCCTTGGTAAGCTAATTAAAAAAAATAATATCAAGGGCTGGAGAAAATGGCTCAGCGCTTAAGAGTCCTGACTGTTCTTCCAGAGGTCCTGAGTTCAATTCCCAGCAACCACATGGTGGTTCACAACCATCTGCAATGGGATCTGATGCTGTCTTCTGGAGTGTCTGAAGAGAGCAACAGTGTACTTGCATACATAAAAGAAACAAATCATTTAAAAAAAGTAATATTAAAAAAGCAACATGTCCTATATGGGCAGATGAATCTGGTTCCCAGCACAGCTTACCAAGCACATCTTATCATATATAAAAATTGAGTCAAACTTCCTTTTTTTCCTTTTAAATTGTGTTCAACGATCCTCATGGTCCAGAGTCTCATTTTCTGTCGTCCTGAAGAGCTGGCAATCCTTTAAGACTAACCTTACATCTCATTCTGTGTATGAGTTCACATTCCATTGCTAAATTGTTTCATAATCTTGTTCCATAACTGTTAGACAGCAGTTTCATCATGATGGAGGCATAAATGAAGTAATCAACATGATTGACTGAACACCGACAATATGTCAAAAACTCTTCCAAATGGTCTATGTCCGGTGCTTCCAGTGAATTTTCACAATCACTCCATTTTAGTTGTTCACAGTTAACTCAGAGAACTTCAGTGTTACATCAGATTTACTCATTTAGCACACGGCCAACATAATTTTTCACCCAAATGCTTCCTGGGTTCAAATCCTTAAAAATAAATCTAGGCCACCTTCATTCTAGTTGTTTGAATTCACAGTTTCTTGCCATCTAATATTACATTTTTATATTACTGGTTTAACAAACTTCCAGATTGTTTTAACTCCAGAATCTGCATTTTTTTTCAGGTTTGTGAAATAGCTTTTTGTAACGCTTAAGGTGAATCTTTTATATTTGCCAAAAGTGTTTGCAAAAAAAAATCAAACATAACATGAGCTAAAGCATTGCTGTCCTGCACCTTTAATACCAACCAGACATTTCCCCCAGACTACCTTAAATGCTGAAGTTACAAAACAGGCCATGATTAATGGAATAAGCAGCCAAGATGGTTCACTTTATGATCTCGGCATGACATCTAGTGGTCGGAGTTGGAATATTTAAGAAAATGATCTTGTGCCAGAAAACCCATGTTAGCTGAGAGTCCTCAGGCTCAACATAAAAGGAAGAGTGACACACAGCTCTCTCACTTCTGAGTCTGGAGAGAGGGAACTCTTGATCATTTTCATTTCTCATTCCATGTGTCAGACCACAGCAATCAGCCATTGTGTTAAGCAATCGCTGCTCACTGGGGCTTGTGAAACTTTATTTGCCTGTAGTTGGTACTCTCTTCTGATGGCTATGACTCTGGTAATCATTATCACATGCAAAAATGAACAAATCCTTTCAGCTCTGTCTCTTCGACTCTGTGCCACAACAAACCCTCCGTGATGACAAAGAAGCTTTATGTAACCTGCATGCGCATAATAACATCACTGGCTTTATTATTTTAGATTTTTATTTTTAAGAAAGTGTTATGTACATCTGTTTTGATCTTTCTAAAATGTTATAAACAAGCAACTTCTAAATTTTGAGTCATAACAATGTCCTTTGTTTTTGATCCTCTGATACGAGATTTGGAAAGAACTTCCTGTAACTCTGAGTCAGCATACGTGACTGACAATATAAAGTGGCACGTGACGAGCTTGTGTCCAAGTGATTGGCACACCAGTGCTGGGGGAAGCAGCCAAGGACCTGAAGTTCAACAGTCAAAGACAAGGTCCCAGGGAATGAGTGACTTGAAACAAGCTGCTGCCCTTGAACCTGTGTTCCTTCCTGCAGAGGGACCTGGGGCTGCCCATCGTACCATCTTCTAGTTCCTTCACCCATACAACAGAATGCCATTTACCTCAATTTCATGTGAGGAAAATCACCTAGTATGTGTAAAATTAAGAGTCCTTCTAATTAGAAATACAGAAAGAAGTATTCAGATCAAAAGCTGGTCCTGGGCACGCACAAAGGGATGCAGGCCAACAGAGAAAATAAGTGACAACCAGAGTTTATTCCTTACATCACGACATGCCGCAGAGAATCTGAAAAGCACTCATAAGGGTTTTCTGTGTGAAATCTGGCAATTACCATAAGTCCTATATTTTAGAATTTTACCATCAGAGGTTTTTCTGGAGTTTTAAAAAAAGATTGTTTATGCAGCATGTCTGATCTAGTGAATATATGTACACCACGTGTTTCCAGGGGTCTTTGAAGGAAAGAGGGGAACCTTGGATCCTCTGGAGTCAGAATTGGCATAGGTGCTAGGAACCGAATCCAACTAGGTCCTCTGCAAGGGTTTAAGCGCTCTTAACTTCTGAGCCGCCTCTCCAGTCCCCTAACTGAGCTCGGAGGATCATGTGATGCATTACCTTTGTTTTCTTTGTGGTTGTATGTGGAATCCATGCCTTGACACACACGAAAAGGTCAGAGGACAACTTGCTCTAGCTGGGTCTCTCTTTTCCACCCTGTGAGCCCCAGGTATCAAAATCAAGTTACTAGTCTCGGCAGCAAGAACCATCTCACCACACCTAAACACCATCTTTAAATGTTCTGTTATTCTTAAATATTCTTTTTTTAATGTGACATAAGCAAAATTAGGCATCGTTTTTCCCAGAATTCAGGGTTTGTTTTTTTTTTTTAACTATAAACAAAAACCAACTCTATGATATTACTGGAAACATGGTAACTTTGCAATGGGGAGCAAGTAAGCAATAATTATTTAGTATTTCAAAGTCTATTGCTCGAGATTATGGCATCAGCAAACCTGAAATTCACCTCTGAGATAAAGAGTAAAAGAAGCAATCACTCGGCAGAGGCTCAAAGCAGACTTTTGTTGAAGAGGTGGGTTTCCCCGCGGTCTTTGAAGTGGGTTCTTGTTAAATCTGGGGACCTTGTGATGAATGAACTAGAAGGGAGACTGCTGACAGATCACAATCCTGCAGGGGTTGTTTTGTCCTTTGGTTTGAAAAGGTTGGTGATTATTAAGCTCCCTACCTAACAGTCTTTGTTCCTAACCCAAGATTCTCCACTAAAGAGACAAGTAGTAAAGGCATTTGAGGTGGCCACTTAAATAGACCCTTTTCTAGCCTTCCATGTGTTTTTTTTTACCCAATAATGTATATTTTAGTCACTGAAATTATTTATGAGAATGGATTTGGTGTTTGTGCAGGTTTTAACATAAAAGAATAGACAGGCAAACAGATGGAAACACACGTGTGTATTCATGAACATGATTTAGAAGGGCTCAACTTTTGCCTTCTTGGGATCATTCGGTTTTAAAAGGCAGTCTCTGCCTCTCTGTTATTTATCAGCATGAGATAGCTGACCGATTTAAGTGCTGATCTTAAGCAAGGTTGGCATGTCCACCCTTGATATTTAACAGACCTGAACTGAACAGAGCACAGTCAGTTTGACTCATTTTAAATATTTGGTCACTTTTTAACTCCATGTAAACTTTCTGGTTAAACCTTATTTCAAATAGTGAAATAATTATAGCCTTAATGTACTCTCTGGTTTAGGACAGTTTTTTCCTGATGGGCTGGAGTGATCATTTTGTGGTTAAGAACCCTGGCTTCTCTTCCAGACGACTTCAGTTCAATCCCTAGCACCTACAAAGCTACAAAGTAGTAAACAATTTTCTGTAACTCCAGTCCCAGATGATCCAGTGTCCTTCTCTGGCCTTCACAGGCACATGTGTAGACTAAACATACATCACACGAAATAAAAATAAATAGAATCGTGAAAACATATTGGTTGCTCTAAAAGTGGAACACATTTGCAATTAATGAATTATACCCTCAGTTGAAATATGTGATATAATCTTAATTTTGAGCTATGCAATTATAGTATGTGGACTTGGCCTCTATGCTTCTTGAAAAACTTTATCCCTTCTTCCTTTCTTTGATTGCTACTTTGTAAAAGGCTCTTCATTCTCTTAAGTAGCCAGGAAGAGATTTGTAAGAACCCAGTAGCAGCTAACTGCCAGCAATGCCATCAGCCTTTGGAGCTTCCTAATCTTTAAAATTAGCTGTCCTAAGGCATTAGTCATATCAGCCAAGTTCAATGTTTTCTTCATCCTCTTTGCCTATTCTTTGTTTGTTTCTTGATACTGTATCTTATAGAGTTTACTTTAGTAGCTGCTCCATTTTTCTACTTGTTAACAATAAAAATTTCATTTAAAATATGTTATATACAAAGTTAAAATCTCTAGCATTTTAATAATGTGTAAATTTTGATCGCACTGAAACCAGAGTTTCATGAAAATTATTATTTCATGAAAGCCAAATTATACACATCACAGTGTGTGGCACACATTGATTAGAAGAGTGTGCAGAACCAGCATATATATTTGGCATATTAGATATTGAAGAGTTGATCCTGGGTAGGATGAGGTATCATTAGTTATATAATGAGGAGGATCTGTAGAGACTGCTCAGCAGTTAAGAATGTATACTGTCCTTTCAGAGGATTTGGGTTTGGTTCCTAGCACCCAAGTCAAGAAACTCACAGCTGCCTATAACTTGTGTTCCAGGAAATCCTTTACCATCTTCTGCCTTTAATGGGTTCTGCATTCAAGTACCAAACTCACTTCCACAAACATGTAAATAGACATGATTAAAATAAAATTTCTAAAAATATATAGTGATGTATATACAAAGTGGGAAAAGAAAATTCTATATGTACCAAAACACATCTTATGCTGTGTGGGAACTATGTGTATTAGGGTCACAGGAGTTCTTCTGAATACCTACACATGATTTGTTTGGGCCTGCTAAATAAAAATTCCACCAAGCCTACAAATTCCAATATTGGTACCCATGTTTACAGAATATTAAAACTTCAAGGACTAAGATATAACATGAGCTTAGCATTCTTCACACTACAGATTCAGCTTCTACTGTATATGTATGAAGTCACAACGATACAGGTACAGCTCCAATTTATCCAATGAGGTAGCAAAAATGATCCACATTGCAAATACCCACTTTTTAATGGCCTATGTCACCCTTTTCTTGGACTTGTCTGAGCTTAGGAGTCCA
The DNA here is from genome assembly GCA_036184795.1 of Tokudaia tokunoshimensis. Lineage (NCBI taxonomy): Eukaryota > Metazoa > Chordata > Mammalia > Rodentia > Muridae > Tokudaia > Tokudaia tokunoshimensis. The sequence goes on from BTHU01000015.1 coordinate 73,550,367, forward strand.
TAGCATGAAGACCAGTACTTCTTTTCATTTCCCGGGTTCCCTGTCTCTCTTCTGCCACTCCTAAGACCCAGGCTAATGGATGTGGAGAAAGAAGTGTATGCTCAGGAATAGGGGACATTGACAAGGCATTGTCATATTTCCTTCCACTTCACGATTGGAAAGATTATGTGAGACATTTCAACAAATATTCTTTAAAGCAGACCATTAGAATGCAGCCCATCTGCACCTTTTCTTTGAGTTTGTTTGTTTATTTATTTGGCTTAAGGTAAATTTTTGGGCCAAATCTATTTTAAAGTAACATAAGCCAGTATATTGTACCCCTGAGAAATATGTCAACTTCATTTAAAAAAAATATGGCTTGCTTTATCCTTGCCCAGAAACCCACAATATACTCAGGGTCTCTAAAAATTGGGGTCAAATCAAAGCTCCAGATATTGGAGTATTGCTTTCACTTTGTTGAAATCTCTCTTGCTGCTTAACCAAAGATACTGGGAAAATTCCATTTTCCTTTTGTTCACATGTGGGGATGGAAGAAGAAGATGACTAGCAAACTATATTCCTTCAGAGTAAACTAGTCCTAATCCACTCTTCTCTTATGCAATAGATCACATAGAAAGATGACATGAGAACAGCCATCTCCAGGGAAGTCTTAGATTCATACTCTAGCCTTTACTTTCAGAATGATGGGAGTGAAGAAGCCCAAGAGTCATTGCATAAGTTTTTTGCTAATTCATCTTTATGCTCATACAAGGACGGTGGTGTTTTCTAGAACCATTTGGGGAAGCTATGGTGTCTTATGTCTTATACATGATTATACACAGATACAGTGAAGGTATATAGTCCCATAACCTTCCTATGATAAATGAATATTTCCTGTATCCTCACCTTCTTTGATTCTGTGGACAGTAACTCCTCATACAAAGGAGTAGAATTAGCCATGATTTAAGATATTCCTAAAGCATTCCTCACTAATGCTGACGAACCTTCAGCCGTAGCAGATCAAAGTAATGAAGACGCAGACCCAGTATTAGCAGGTATGGATACCAATGGGAAATGCTCCACAAGCCAGACCCATACCTGCAGGCTGAGTTATGTGAACCACAAAGTGAAACTGAACACTGAAAAATTGTAGTTAATTCTGTAAAGCAGACAAGTGCTACAAGGGCTGCCATTCTTACACAGAACAGCAACAGAAGGACCAAACTCGGGCATCTTATATGGAAAAATATACTCTCGCTAGGTGTAACACTCACAACGGTTTTTTTTTTTTAATTTTATTTTCTAAGTTTTTTTATTTACATTCAAAATCATTTCCCCTTTCCTGTTTCCTCCCTCCCTAAAAGTCCCATAAGCCCCTTTCCCTCCCTCTTTTCCCCATTCAACCCCCTCTCGTTACTCTGTCCTAGCGTTCCCCTACATCCAGTCTTTCCAGGACCAGGGGTCTCTCCTTCCATCTTCTTGGAAATCTATTGATATGCGGATTCTGTCTAGGGTATTCTGAGATTTTGGATTAATATCCCCTTATCAGTGACTGCATACCATGTGTGTTCTTTTGTGATTGGGTTACCTCACTAAGGATGTTATTTTCAAGATCTGACCATTTGCCTAGGAATTTCGTGAATTCATTCTTTTTAATTGCAGAGTAGTATTCCATTGTGTAAATATACCACATCTTCTGTATCCATTCCTCTGTTGAGGGACATCTGGGTTCTTTCCAGCTTCTGGCTATTATAAATAAGGCTGCTATGAACATAGTGGAGCATGTGTCCTTATTGCATGCAGGTAAAGCCTCTGGGTATATGCCCAGGAGTGGTATAGCTGGATCCTCCGGGAGTCATGCCCAGTTTTCTGAGGAACCGCCAGACTGCTTTCCAGAGTGGTTGTACCAGCTTGCAATTCCACCAGCAGTGGAGGAGTGTTCCTCTTTCTCCACATCCTCGCCAACAACTGCTGTGTCCTGTGTTTTTGATCTTAGCCATTCTGACTGGTGTGAGATGGAATCTCAGGGTTGTTTTGATATGCATTTCCCTAATGACTAAGGATGATGAACATCGCTTTAGGTGCTTCTCAGCCATTAGATATTCTTCAGGTGAGAACTCTTTGTTTAGCTCTGTACCCCATTTTTTAATAGGGTTACTTGCCTCTCTGGAGTTTAACTTCTTGAGTTCTTTGTATATATTGGATATTAGCCCTCTGCCAGATGTAGGGTTGGTAAAGATCATTTCCCAGTTAGTTGGTTGCCGTTTTGTCTTTTTGACAGTGTCTTTTGCCTTGCAAAAACTTTATAATTTAATGAGGTCCCATTTGTCAATTCTTGATCTTAGAGCATGAGCTATTGGAGTTCTATTTGCTTCCTATGCAAAATCCAGTGTTTTTGTTTTTTTCTGCTCTGTCATTAATAAATGATAGTCTTGGGATTTTAAATAAAAATGAAGAATATTAGCAGTTAAACTTAACTACCATATTTTCAGATTAAAGAACTGGAATTTTCTCGCCTCAAGTGAGTGTTTTCATGGACTCCATTTTTGTCTTTCAAATCAGATTGAATAGCCAGCTTATGTCTAAGACATTGAACATAGTGAGAACTGAGGAGTAATAGTTTTTTCCTTGTTTATTTTTTTAAATTATGATTTGTCATAATCTGTATTTTGTCAATGCAAGGTACTATGGATCTGACTAACATATTTGTGGATATTGACACACACATAATAGTTTTGTAAAAATTCCTTTGAAGTTAGACTCACTAATGGTTGAACAAACCTAATATTTTGGACTCCCAAAGAAAATTAAAACACCTGAGTTCATCCAATATGCTGCTAATATATAATTTTCAAAAGAATAGTTTTGTATAATGCTATAGTCTATTGTTATATTCCTGTATACACCAAAACAATCTTTGAAAAATAAATTAGCTTTGCCTATGGTGTTTAGTAGATTCTAAATTCTAGGTGTGTATTAGTTTAAGACATTTTTTTGCAATGGGGATTCTTTGTAAAATGTACAAATGCTGCCTTTTTGTTATAATTTCATTAATGTTTCTGAGTGGTCAGAAATATTAATGAACTTAATTTCAGTTTTCAGAAATATTTCAGTTTTATTCAACTCAGGGCCTTGAGCATGTTAGGTCACCAGGCTGTCACTGCATTGTTGCATGACTGCTTCGAGACGCTAATGGACAGTGCAAACTTGCGATAGTTTCTGATTCAGCATCCAAATATTTAAGCTTCCCCATACTTGGTTTTGGAAAAGAATCATAGCATGTAAATACTGCAGATTCCTCTGCTGCTTTGTCATAGTGCTCTATTCATTTCAGAAAGTAAAACTATCATTCAGAAGAGATTATAAAATGGGAACGTAATGCGGGAAGCCTCGGACTGAAAGGTAGGAGTTGTGAATATACTAAGAAATTAAAATATTGAGAAATTTACCTGTTAAGATGTACCACATCTACTATATTTAGGTAGTTCTCTTCATTATAATAGTATCTTTTTGAATGATAAAAACTTAACCCATTCATACTAGATTTTTTATTAAATTTTATGTTTTTTAAATTTTTGATCATATAACTCCATAATTTCTTTCTTCCCTACAACTACTCCCATAAACCCTCCATTCTTTATTTCAAATTCATTGTCTCTTTTTTCATTAATTAATGCAGTTATATAAAATTGGAACAATATTTAATTGAATCACCCATTTTCATAGTTATGTTTAAAATTAAAATTTTTGTAAAATTATTGACCAATATACTTGCAGGATCAGATATTTTGCCACTTTGTAGTTTGAGAAATCAATTTTCTGCATTTTTCGCACATTCCTCATGACTTCATATGTTCAATAAAATTTATTTTGTCTGGTAAGAATTTAGTGGCTATCATGCAAGTAGAACTTTAGAAACACTCATTTTTTTTCTCCTGATGTTTTCAGATAAAACTAAGGCTAACTTGCTGGAGGCTGACAGACTATATGGAAGAGATATCAATTATGCCACACATGATTGCCACCCATCAGCAAGCTGGACAGCTGTGTTCAGAAGCCGTTACACAGATATTGTGTCAGAGTTTTAGTAACTCAATCCCTAACATAAAAAAAAATGTGAGCAAATAAAAACATCGTAAATGCTTTAACCACTTAATTTCAGATTAGCTAAATGACATAATAATGTAAGCACAGCCCAATTACATAGCATCCATATAGAATAAAACCTTTAAATGAGGCACTGTGTAATACCCAAGTAACATGCTGTTAACATTTTTATTTATTATATAATGTGTACTGTATCCATGTATGTGTTTGGGTGTAGGGGATATGCACACGTGTGGGAATGGGTTTAGGGAGGCCTAAGGTCAACATAAGATATGTCTTCCTTCACTGTTCTCTACTTTATTGTTTGAGGCAGGGTGTCTCCTGGACCTTGTTGATTCAGCAAGTTGAGCTGGCCAGCAAACCCAGGGGACCTTCTTGTTCCTGGTTCTCAGTACAAGGATTATGGGTGTCTGCCACTATACCTGTCTGGTTATGTGGGTGCTCTGGACTACAACTCAGGCCCTCATTTTTGCATAGCAAGCACTTTACTGGCCAAGTCATTGCTCCAACCCCACACAATTTTAGATGTCTGTGTTACTGAATGTTTTCTATAAAAGAGAATCGCCTCAGCGATTTCCAGTATTGAGTAACTTTTTCTTCCAATCAAATGTTAAATACGATGTCAGCACTATTTGTTAAGTCTCCTTTATTACAATGTTTAAATTACTTTTCTTAGCCTCCAGTGAGTCTCTTAAAGCTACAGCATATTATCTGTACTTTGAAAGGCTGCATACAACATAGTATTCATAAAAACTCAATAGGGATGTTATTATACCAATGTTTACTATTAGAGTACTCAAAAAGAAACCTTAAATAACTGTCTTAGACATCTTTCAGAAGCTAAGGAAACCCTACACTTCTATACATATTTTGCATATATTACTTGTTGACAACTAACCATGGATAAACCAAGTTCTTTGATTATGAATGTCATATGAATTTCATAGTTTTAATGGTTTTGATTCAGGATACAGAAGAACTGATCCAAAATGGTGCTGCAGGATTCCTCAGTCTAGAAAAATATGACCAAGGGACAAAGTGTGTCCCTCTGTCATTGCGTAAATTATTAATACTTACTTAGATCTCATGCAAGTTCACTAACCCTGCTTTTTTTATCTGATATTTCTTGCTTGGGGTCAAATGAGGGAAAGAAGGAAAATTGAGGCTTAAACAATAAAATTTCCAGATTTTCTGAGACTTGCATACATTAGATGTCTGACCTTAAATACTGCTGTATTTAAGAGCATTGTGATCATATGCTCATGGGAATATGAATTTGTTTTGCAAGTTCTTTGAAAGCTTAATTTTGGAAGTCTACTCTAGGGAGATATATTTTGAACTTGAGTTAAAGATTTTGGAATGTCATTAAAAATACAACCTTTTTTTTTTCCCCTGATAACTACTTCAGGTGTTCTGGTCTAGTAAAGACAACCCAAGCGAGATACAGTCATCATGGCGTGCTTTATGTGATTCATATGCAGTTCAACTCTTTTGGGGTTTGAGATCTTAGCAAAATACCGCTTCCTGTTTTAAGGGGAAAATGGCATAAAAGTCATAAAAAAGACTCATAAGGCTTTTGGACATCAAATGACTCTTACAAAACACAATTTTAATGAATTTAGTGTAAATGAATCAGAAACACCTGGGTTGAATTTTAGTCGAAATACCCATGGGCTTAAAAATTAAAAAAAGAAAAAAAAAGAAAAAGGATATAATGGCTTGGCTAATAATCATGTACATTTTATTGAGCAGAAGTCTTTTGAAAAAAAGAATGAGAGAGAGAGAGAGAGAGAGAGAGAGAGAGAGAGAGAGAGAGAGAGAACAGCCTTGATTTGGTTGACAAAATTAGAAAAAACATTGATGTAGCCTTTATTTATTTATTTTAAAATTCTATAAAAGTAAAATTGAAAATATAATTATGTTTTTTTCCTTGAGTGCCAGATTCATTTATGTTAGAATATTTTCAAGTACAGTAACATTTGGATTAACAAGAATTATAAGTAATAGTTGTTTTTTCAAGGGAAAAAAATCACAGCCAATGTGGGGGGAAAAACAAGCAAACTAACAAAAAAACAAAAAGCAAAACAGAAAACGACAGTTCAAGTCAAGTTCATTAGGACTGAGGTAAAGAAAACACAGCAGTCATTCAGTTCACTAGCCAAAAAAATTCTAAATCCCAAAGGATGGTGAATCTAGTTAACTAACCACTGAGCTTTTTACCTAGAAAAACAGGAACAAAGGGACCAAGGCTCCAAAGACAACGAAACTAGAAATAAATGGAAAAATCTGTGTTTTGAGAACAAGGTAAGAGGTAATGACTTGAAAACAGGAAAAAATAATCACAGAGGGTAAAAACCTCTAAAGGAGAGAATGGTCAAGTTAGGAAGCAGACACATCAGAGGGGGAATCTTGGATAAATCAGGGAAAATAAGAATACTCAGCACGTAAAATCTTTCTAAGACACAGATATGAATTTAGGTGTAAATAGGAGTTTCCAATCCTACCATTGTCTGCATAGAGGAAGCTATAATATAACTCATTATACTTAGGAATTGCTTGGGTGGGGGATGGGATAGGGGGATTGTGGAGGGGAAACTGAGAAAGGGGATAACATTTGAAATGCAAATAAAATATCCAATTAAAAAAATGAATGCAAAATGTACATGAGGAACACAGCCACAAATTTAAATGAATCTATGCTGTTTTGAATAAAATAAGAACACAAAACCAAAAAAAAAGAAGAAAGAAAAAAACAAACACCCCCCCCCGAAAAAAAACTGGCAGACTCAAAAGTACTTATTATATGACTACTTGCTTAAATATAGCACATTCACATCTATATTCAGATAAGATACACCATTAATTTGGAGGAGTGAAAAATTTAAATTGGGAGACACTGGGACTCAACAACCCTGATAGTGGGAGCTCTTTTGTTTTAAGACAAATTCAGCAATTCTCAACTTCATATGGAAAAAAAAAATAAACCTGCAGGAAAGAAAAAAACATTCTCAACAATAAAAGAACTTCCTGACCTCAAGCTGTGTGATGGAAAACTGTCCTGGACTCACTTCAGTGATGGACTAAGATGTGGAAATGTAGTCCAAATAAATCCTTTCTTCCCCAAGTTGCTTTTGGTTATTGAGCTTCATTCCAGTGGATGATAACCCTGAGACACCATCTGCTCTTCCTTTTTGACAAACCTCCCACCAGTACCTCATTTAATCATTTCCCACATCTCTACATGCCTGAAATTTCATTTTCCCTACAGTCTTCCTCCCTACTTTCACTAACTTGTATATTACAGTCTCCTCTCTTTTAAGGGGCCTTTCTATGGGATCATTTCCTTGGTTTCATATGCACTCCAATTTAAACATATGAAAGACCCCCAAGCTGGGATTCATATGAGAGAGAATATTGACTGCATGTCTTCCTTGCCTGGATAACCTCATTTCTATCCATTCACTTGTAAATTTCATAATTTTGTTTTTCTTTACAGCTGAGTAATATTCTGCTGTGTAATTGTATTGCATCTTCTTATCTATTCTTCAGTGGGTGGACATCTTGATTGATTCCATTTCTGAGGTGTTCTGAATTGAGTTGTAACAATGATGGATGCACCTTTGTACTTTTATGAATTATATTCAATGTATAACATTCAAGTTTATGCCCTTGAATTGAGAGATGAAATGTTTGCATCAATCTCCATTTTAGAGAACTTGACCTAAGTCTGAACTCAGGTAAACAGACTGTTATCTAGCATCAGTTTCTAAGTTACCCCCTGCCCCCAACAAAACCTGAACCTAGCTCCAGTTTCTAGGCTAGCCATAAAACCTGCATCTCCAGGTTAATCTCCCCCAACAAATCCAGTGTTTCAAGGTTAATCCCCAAAGAGTCTACACCTTGCCTAACAATCACCAATGCAAATGGAAGTGGTAGTTAAGCATATATTATGGTTTGACACAGCCCCAGCCAATTCAGCTAAAGGCCATAGTAGCACTCCAATTAGATGCTTGACAGGCTAGAAACACACAGCCCCGGCTTGCTTCTGTCTATAAAACCTTGACCTAATGAGTGTTTGGGGCTCTTCTCCACCAAAACTGTCCTGCATTCTGTGTGTCAGGGATGAGCAAAGCCCAAGCTCAAACTTGAATAAATACCATGGTATGATTGCATCAGACCAACTCCTGACTGGTATTTCAGAGTTCACTAAAACTTCCTTGGCATTACAGAATCATAAGATAAACATGACATATGTGCATGTATATGAGTATGTATGTTTTTGTGTATTTTAAAGATGAAATTGGGATTAATAAACAAAATTAAAATATTGTCATATGTATTCATTCATATTTGTAATCATAGCTCTCAGTCAGCTGAGACTAAAGGATTCACACTAGTTTACAGCTATCATTGGGTACATTAGTTAGTTTTAGAATAGCCTGAGCTGCAGAATGACATTCCTAACTTTAAAAATAAGAATCAAAATAGAATTATTCTATGTAGATAATCCATGCAAGCACAACGTTCATTTTCTTTATTCAAAATTGCCTTCAAAAAATGCTAAGTCTTTTGGGACACCAGGAAAGAAACTAAATCTCAATTGTATGCAAATTCCTGATATTCTCCTTCAAGCACTGGGGACAGTTCATCTGCAAAGTTCATCTCATCTTACCGCAGGGCTCTCCAAGAACTTGATCCTTCAGAGCACCTGTTGGTAAGAAGACTTTCAGTTCTTTCCGCTGTGTTTCCTCTCTTTTGGATGATGTTTCACCCAGCTGCTGCTAATTAGAAAAACAAAGCAAATCCCTCTCATGGATGCTCATCTCTGAAGAAAGCCTTTGGGAACATAGAGCCAAAGGAACACCATAAGCCTTTTTGTTTTAACCCAGGGGACACACTACACTATATTCTCCTTGACTGCAAAACCACAGGAATGAATTCATATCACAACCCACAAGAGAGGATTTTGTGTATAAAAGTGGGGAGATCACGAGCAGACTGTTAATCCATAATATATGACTTTTTTTTCAAAAGTTTGAAAGGCCTTATGTATTTGGAATAGGACATTATAAATTTATTAGCCATAGAAAATGAGTAACAAGGAAAGTAGTAAAAGTTGAGATCTTTCCTGGAGGTTACAACTTTTAGCACAAAAAATTTCAAGTTCTATACACAGGTACTCATATGACAGGGAGCAGAACACCACAAGAATTCAAAAGCATACCTAAAGTATAGGACTAGGTGAGCCTGAATCTGCAAATAATTATTAACTTGTGTTTTAGAATGTTACATATACATACATTTACATGTGCTTAATATAGTTAATATGTGTAACATTTGAGCAAAGTTTAAGAACATTACATTTGTTCTGTTTAAATATTTATGCAATGAGCTTATAGAAGCAAAAAACAGTACTGTAGATGTTTTTTGAAACCTGAATGCTTTTAAAAGAAATGAATTTATGTTCATCTTAGTACTATAACTTGCTTCTTACACTTCCCTTTGTATCTTACAGAAAGGATTTCTCAAACTTTGGAAGCATTTTGTGCTGAATTAAGTATGTGTGATAGTACATATTCATCAACATTTCCCAGGACTAAAGACATAGTTCAGTGGGTTACATGCTTGATGTGCAAACATGAGGACCTAAATCTGAATCCAAGAACCCATATGAAATGCATTCTTGGTGGATACGCCTATAGCTTTAGTGTCCCTATAGTAAAAATAAGATTGCCAGAGTCACTTAGCTACTTCTTCTCAAAAAAAAAAATCCTTTTGGAGAGTGACAAAAAATATATAGTTGAGGTTAACCCCTAGCTTTCTATCTGTTCATGTATAGGTGAACCAGGTGAACACACATGGACACACACACACTCTAAAACCTAAAATTTCTTAGTCTTAAGATTCAAGATGTAGCTTTGAAATAGCATTCATATCATTATTATTTTTCTGTCTGTATGAACATTTCCCAGTATTGAGTTGTTTCAAGTTTCCAAAATGATCCAAGAAATTCTCTTCCAAAATTAAAGTCCATTTTTAGTAGTACAATAGTACTTTCTTTTCTCATGTGTTGAATTTTATAACTTCAGTTTTTTATGATCCATCCACAACTCCAAAAATCTAACTAGACATATCTAGAGTCTGAAAAGAATTATGATTTAAAGTGCATACCAGTTCACATGGGGAGATAGCGTCTTTCTGGATCATGCTTGTTCTGCTCAGTATGTGTCCCAGTTCCACATGCAACACATTCATGCCCTGTATGTGATTCACCCATTAGTCACTTAGTAGCAATTGTTATGCTATAGGAAAATTATCTGCATTCCAGTTAATAATAGATCCAAAGTGGGAAAGCAATCATGTTGGCAATTTATAAATCTCTCGAGTCATGTCCTTGCAATTGAAAGATAAGAACAATAAAGTACTTTGAGGGAACATATTTATATACTTATTATTGTAAAAGTAACTTTTATTTACCAGATTTAATTGTCATCTGGGAAGCTTACTGCTGAATAAGCTCACCCTTTCTAGATATTTCTGAACTCTGGCTTGCTAGTTCAACTCAGCTGCTCTGGCCCAAACATCTCTCCAAGCTTACTGATTCAAATTGGCTTCTCTCGGCTTCTTACTGAGTTGTTCTGCTTGGCCTCTGGCAATCTATTCTAATCTTCTAGCTCTTTTTCATTCTCTGGCTCATTCTGTCTTCACCTGCAACCTGTCTCAGTAAAGCTTTCCCAGTAAAATTACCTCCTCTCTCTGTGTGTCTCTCTCCCTCCCTCTCTTTGTTCTCTCTGTCTCTGTCTCTGTTTCTCCCTTTCCCTCTCCTTTGTTCCTCTTCCTTTCCCTCTTCCAATCTCTCTGCTCTCTTTAAGTCTTCTTTTTCTCCTCTGTTCTCATGAGAGTTTAGCATATCCTATCTCTGACTGATTCTATCAAATCTTTTTCTGCCCCTTAATTAGACATTATTTTCACCCATTGCTCCTTCCTCCTGTAAATTACCTTTACCTTCACTGGAGATTAAAGGTGTGTACTAAGGGTGTGTCTGTATCCCCCAGAAGGATTGAAGGTGTGTCATTCCAGCCAGATCACAGATTCCTAGAAGATCTTTTGATGTGAACCCTTGCTAGAGCAGCCATGTTGCTGGGTTAAAATTCCTCTATATATTTATTGTTATACTTGTCCTATCTTATTATGAACCACTGTGATCTCTTACCAGGCCTAATATTTAAATAAATATGTATGTATGTGTATGTATGCAAATAAAAATGTAGTTGTTCCACACGGGTTCAACTTACAATTTTCCAACCTTACATTACAGCAAAAGTGATGACCATTCAGCAGAAAGTATGTTTCATGTTTTGAGTTTAGATCTATTTCTAGACTACTGACAGGGAAGGTGATAGTCTGAAAATGCTAGGCAGTTGTAGTGAGTCACACCTTTTAAGAAGCCATGCAGCCAGCCAAACCTCTATAGCACACTATGCTACCATGATTCTGGACACAATTTTTAAATAGTATGAGACACTGAATTCTGTTTAAGTTTTTGTATTCTATATATATGTTTCCTAGCTATAGGCTAGTAGGCTACACTAGGTTATGCTAGGGTATTTGGAAGACTAGATATATTAAATGCTTTCTTGACATAACATTTCCTAATCATATGAGTTTGCTGGTATGTAAATGTACCAAAAGTCAAGGACTATTGAGGTATATAAACTCTTATATAATGTTTTGTACAGGCAACATACAGCTGGTGCTGATATGAGACCCCTAACACACATACAGTAAAGGACTGCTGGGTCTGTGTTCATTCAGAGATGATGAACCTAACCTTCAAGAGACTGGAGGCCCCAGGGAGTTTAGAGGTCAGGTGGGGTGAGGAGTGCAGATATCTATGTGGAGACAGGGGTGGGAAGGAAGTACAGGATGTGGAACAGTCAGAGGATGGACAGGGGGTAGGAGGGAATAAAATATTGAGTGTAAAAAATAAATTATTTAATTAATAAAAATAATCTGTTTCATATTTCCACTGATAAAAGCTTTGTAAATTCTGAAATGCACACCATTTCAGATGTCAAAAATAGGTCTTTGGTGCTTTACAACATTAGGTGAGAGACAACTGCAATGGGTCACTGTAGTGACAGGTTTGATATAGGGTAATAGATACTGAGGTAAATATGAGGAATAAATAATTGATTCTAGTGTATCTAAAATTCAGAATGAAAATACTTACTGTCCAGAAGTAGTGCAATCAAACTATTTGTAGTAATTGAAGTTTCAAATCTATCAGAATGGGAATGGCATAAATAGAAAAAGCAACATTAAAAAAGAGTATTGTTTATAAGGCAAATGTGGTCAGATAGGTATTGTTAGTATAAAAAGCTAATGTTTTATTTACTGGTTGTAAACTAAAATATATTTTAAATGAAATATGATTATATTACATTCACATCCCCTTCTTCCCAGCTACCATCCCTTGAATCTCCCATGTCCTCACTTGCAAGTTGATAACTCCTTTTTTATACATTAAATACATTAAATACAATACATATATATGCATATATATATGCGTTTGGATGCAAACACACATATGTACTATTTGCTGAGTTTATTTTTGTTGTTTAAGGGAATATAGCTTCAATGTTGACCACTCTGCACTGGACAGTTACCAAGAGTTTTAATTATACAATGTATTTTGATCATTTTTCAAGTGGTCTTGACATTGGAGTTCTCCTTGGTGTATGTTTGATCTAACACCAGGGGTTACTTCATCAAAGTAACTGACCTTCTCCCAGCAGCTATCAAATGACAGTAGCACTTCAGCTAGTGTTGGAACTTCATACTGTCTCCCTCTCTCCCTGCTGATGTTTTATATGGCTTGATCTTGTACATGTCTTGTACATGCTGCCACAATTGAGTTCAGGTGTGCAACTTCCCTGTGTGGAAAACAATGTTTCCTTGATATTATTCCATGACCTCCTAACACCATTGCACACACAACCTCCTGTTATGAAGATCCCTGAGTCTTGAGGGAAAAAGTTGCTACAGCCGTTGAAGAACTGAGAATCTTTCTGTCAAATTCCATCTGCTGCAAGATCTTCTTATTTGCTAGCCTATACCCAAATACCACAACTTATACTTCAACAACAAAAAACATACTCTATCTTAATTACCTGCATCTTATAAAATGATTAAATTTCAGTTAACACCTTTTTATCTAATGAATCCATTAGATATGTATTTGAGTGTTTTAAGAGAAAATGCCATGCAGTATTGGTCACTTGCTATGTATTTTTCCCTAACAGGAGCAATACAAAAATAAGATTTATTAATTGTTTGGGGGAAAATAATCTCATCTTTCAAATTTTTTTTTCTGATTATTATTATTATTATTATATATTTTCTTTATTTACATTTCAAATGTTATCCCCTTTCCTGGTCCCCTCCCCCAAAACACCCTATCCCATCCCCACTTCCCCCTGCTCACCAACCCACCTACTCCTGCTTCCTTGTCCTGGCATTCCCCTACAGTGGGGCATTGAGCCTTCTAAGGACCAAGGGCCTCTTCTCCCTTTGATGTCCAACAAGGCCAACCTCTGATACTGCAAGTTGATAGGTAAATAGAAATAAAACATGTTAAAACCATGCCTAAGCTAAACCAATATTCAGGAATATCACAACAATTACACTTCAGTACAGGTCTATTATTTGTTTCCTCATAGAAAAATGTTATTTATGCTAAAAATGAGCTAGTAATTCTTGCTTTCTTATTTTAAATCAGGACTTGATATGCTTGACATTTACTTAAAATACTGTGATATAACTAATATATAACTAGCTGCCCTGTAAAGATGAGAAATCTATGATCCGCAGAGGTTAAATATCAAAACTTCCCAACATTGTTTAAATAATAATGGAAAAGCTTGCTATATATTGAATTTTGGCATTCTGATGTTACAACCTTTGGATGTAACTTTCAGAATGATCCAGTAGTGAAAGAGAAATGTCTCTCCCAACTGCATAGGTCACTTTCACACAGAATTTCATACAGCATCACAGTCGTGATTTTGCTCTATAATTCAATTCCTGGTGGCACACATTAGCCTCTTAAGTTTTTGGATGTTGAGTGTTGTAGGAGAAGTTTTAGCAGAGATGATTTCTTAATGATAAGTTAATACCATGCAGGGAGTTATTCACTGCATCATAGGAGGTTCAATAAAGTATATTAGAATGCTTTTAAATAATTTGCTTAAACATCAGTCACAAAGAAAATAGAGAGAAGGCTAGAAGGTGACATGCTCTCAATATTCCTAAAGTGATGAAAGGATCTAAGATTCTTTTTCCATCCATGGGGTCAGAGACATGATAATCTCATCTACTGTATCTTTTGGATGTGTCATTCCCCCACAGGTGGCAGGGAGAGTGCTTGGATCCTGATAAGACAGCCACTGCTTTAGTATGGGCTACCCAAGTCAAAATCAAATCTCATCCATGTTTGAAGCAAATATTGGAACAAGATGAAAGAAGCAGTGTGTACCTATAAAGATCAGGGATATGACAGTGTGACTCTAAGACAAGAAATCATAAAAGAAGCATGGTATTAACTTATCATTAAGAAATCATCTTCTGCAGTAGGAATAACATAAATAAAGGAGGTTAAGTGTTTACAATAGCTCTTTGAGGGAAGAGAGATGATTCTTCTGTTGGCACTACATGAAACTGATTTTAATCACTGTAATGGGGTCTTAGATGTTTGTGAAAAGAAAATTCTATAATAGAGCATTTGAAGGAAAATTGTCAGGTTTTGTGGCTGTGTGTGTGTGAGAGAGAGACTGAAAAGTCACATAAAAAGAAAACTCAAGTAATATGGTGGACTCAGGATAATTGCCATTCTATGAAAGAAAAAATGGATATAAAACCTAGGTATTATAATGATGAACTGATATACAGAATGTTTAATTTGCTACAATACAGTTTCTAGTTGTAAAGTACCAAGGTGATACAATTTGTTCTAAGGAAGGAAGTCACACAAAATAAATATCAAAAATTATTTTTAAAAAGTCTTAAGAATTAGGGCTGGAGAGATGGCTCAGTGGTTAAGACCACTGACTGCTCTTCCAGAGGTCCTGAGTTCAAATCCCAGCAACCACATGGTGGCTCACAACCACCCATAATGAGATCTGATGCCCTCTTCTGGCGTGTCTGAAGACAGCTACATTGTACTCACATATATAAAATAAATAAATCTTAAAAATCACATAAATGCTGCATCTTGATGAAAGCAAAATATGTAGTCAGTCTGAAAAGAAATCTATTCCTTGCATACTTACTTTTCTTTTTGAAAGCTGGCAAAATAGGTAACAGTGTACTATTAACCCAATGTTTTCTAGGGCTTCAAGTATGTCTTTATTAAACATAAATTTTTCAAAGTAGCGTTATATTATAAATATGAACAAATAGTTATGAGTAATATAAAATTGATTTTATATTGTTATTCCACATTTTAAAACAATTTCATCATTTTAGTATGTAAGAAACTAATTTACTACCTATGAGTTCTACATTCTCATATGTACAAATCATCTGCTATATCTATAACTCATAAGGCAAGAGAGCTTCAACCAGAATCAAGCAAATCTAGACGATTTTAATTCATTTTATTACCTTAAATTATGTGTTTTCAGAAAGAGAATCTGTGTGTGTGTGTGTGTGTGTGTGTGTGTGTGTGTCCATGTGCGCACACATGTACGCACATAAAGGTGATCCTGAAAGCTAAAGTGGGTTGAGAACCTCCTTGCATAGGTGCTAAGAACTGAACTCAGGATTTCCACAAGAGCAGAATGAGCTCTTAACCATGATGTATCATCACTCCAGTCCCTAACACAATATAAGTAAACAATAGAAGAAATGGAAGAAATAATTACAAAAATAATATATTCTTGGTTTAGAAGTCCTAAACCTGATGTTTCCTATAAGATATACCCCAGGTCACCTGGACCAAATGAACTTAAGTTCTGTATTAACTGGACTCATTTTAATAACAGAATTTGTTATTTGAAATTCTGAGGCTAGATAATTATGAAGCAATCCCCAAGTTACTCTGGTTCTTTATATCTATTTATTTTGATGGGGCCTCATATAGAATAGGCTATCTTTGAACTTTGTAGCCAAAGATCACCTTTAACTGTCTAATTTCTACCTCTAGGATAATGAGTTGTAGGTATGAACCACCTCTGCAAGCCGATATGATCCTCTTGAGGAAAACCACTGCTTCAGAAGTATTAGGTAGGCAGTAAACCAAACGAGTCCTGTCCTGATCCCTTCACTTCACATCTTGGTCAAAAGTTATCCATCGCACTGTTTAGAAAATTACAATAAATATTAAGACAATGCATTTAACTAGATTTCCAAGGTTTCCAATTATGAAAGAATGCTTTAGTATGCAATGTAAAATGTAAGTACATAGGAGTTGAAATAAATATCAGCTATTTTAGTTCTGTCTTCCTATAGAAGGGAAGATTTTCAGTTCTGTTCTCAGGCTCTCTAGGCCATTTGCTGTTGCCACCAAATTAGATTTCAAATTGGCTGGAAGAAAATAACTTATCACTTTTACCAAGATATGAACCCAATCAAATAAGGACAGTTAAATTTCATAGGAGAGAACTAAACAAACAGTAAACGTTGATCAGAAAGAGACCTAAAGAGGAAGACAAGGCAAAAAGAAAGGTAATTGATGAGACAGAGCCCAACCAAACAAGACTCTACTTACACCTCATTTTTGAAAACCAAGAAGCATGTTAAATAGAGGTTCCCAGAGACAGTCTAAGAAAGTTCTGTCTTGGAAATAGAACAGAACAAAGGAGATAGCTAACTCATTTCCTTCCTAAGTTGTATACAATGAGAATGAAATAAGTGTAGTAGGAGGGAATCTCTCTGTTATTATTGGGCAAGTATTTTCACAATATGCCTTTTATTTGAAATTTGTAAATCATGATGCTAGAGGTTTCTGTTATTCCAGTAAATGAGATATTCATATGACAATGAGTTCATTTCATGTGTACAGGTTTGAGTCAATGATACAAAACCTAAACGGAGGTATTTGTCTTATAACAGTTACAGTACAATGAAAAACATGCTAACAAGCTATTAACACAAATTGGGGGATGAACTCATTCCCTGTTATGACTTATGTATCACAATAACTTTAAGGATTTGATAATTCGATATTAGAAATCTGAAATAGACATTTTAAAGGATTGGTCATACGTACCTAAAATATTTGTGCTACATAAATAGTGGGATACAACCTAAAACTTTATTTGTAAATGAGTTTGTACTCTCATCAGAATGAAAAAAGGTATTCATGAAATTAGAAGTGAATGTGTTCTTTTCTTGGGCAATCAAACACTTAAGTAGACTATTTCCCATAAGGAGCTATGTATGCAAATATATAATTATTGTGATTCTGAAATTTGCTGTGTAATTAAGATAGTAGCTTATAACTGTACTTTATAAATGAAGATAATAATTTACTCATGTTTCTTGATCATAGCTTTACTTATTGTTATGGCTAAGCAGAAATTTCATAAAAGATGCTAAACATAACTTCTGGCTTTGCTGGATATAAAACTAATTAGGAAGAATTGAGTGAGTTAATAATTTTAATCTAACAATATAAAAATAACCATGATTTTCAGAAGATTTATTTATAGAATAATGTGACCAAATTTAGACTGTGAAACTCTCATAGTTGTTTCCATGAGTGGCAACATGTCAACAGGATCTAATCTGGTAAAAGGAGGGTAAGCATGGTCTAGGCCATGTCTATGGGATTTTTTATATACTCCATATAAACACTTTGTAATATGTTTGTGTGGAGAGAACGCTTTACTAGTTTATAATATTTACTCACATTAAATAAATATTGGAGAACATATGCTTGTTATTCATGTTCTCTTGTCACAAATCACACCTAATAATAGGTACTATATAGTCTTTAGATTGTACTATAGAATATGCAATTATATTTAGTACAATGAGGGAACATTGTAAGATTTCATAATTGGAGAAAAACAGAGTTCTTGTATCTTTGATTTATTTTATTATACATTTTCTTTCTAATATCTAATGAAAATAGGATACTAAGATCTGGTTAATTTTTAAACCAAATAACTTAAAATGGTCAATAATTATTATTACGTAAACTATATATAAGGTCATTAGAGTTTTGATGTTGGTGGTTTTCTTATTCAGCAAAACACAGTCATTTGACAGAGTTCAAGCAAAATCCAATTTCCAGATCTAAATGACATAAATTTATTAAAAGAATAACCATGGATCACTTGATGCCTGGCAAAAATGGCAGTTTCTAACCCTAACAAGGTAATGAATTCTATGAATTCTTTAAGAGCTGAATGAGTTTGTAGAAACTATGAAAAACACCACACACACACACACACACACACACACACACACACACACACACAATCCACTGTTATATGTTAAAAATCTAAATACTCTAAACATATTAATACTCTTTCCTTAATTATAAATATGATAAACGCAAATGCTACAGAAACTTCTATGTTGGTTTCTTTGTCTCTGATCTCATTGTTTTCTTGGTGTTATCATCAGCCCTAATGTCTCTTTTGAAGGTACCCCCCTCCCTGTGAATCACATGTTTCATTTCTATATTCAGTGCCCCTGAGATATATTTATATAGCATACTTCTGACTGTATTGTGCTTACCTATCCTCGGGTTTTTTTCTATCTTACCCAAAGCTATTTGAAAGCAAGACCATATCTGATCAATGTCTGAATGCCATTGCTGTTACCTTGGACTAAGGAACTCTTAGACATCAGAAACATGATTATCAGGTGTGTAAATTAGTGAAGTAGTAAGTAAGTATGAAAAATAAGATTGTTGCTGAGATGATTCATCCATTATGAGGAAAAGATATTTGCTAAATCAGGAGACTAACAAACCAATACAACTTGACTCTACTATCCTATCAGTCACCTTCTCTATTTACAAATGCCGCTGAAAATTGCTCCTTTTAGAGCTCAGAAAACCCCAAGAAAGAAGAGGAGAAAGAGTATAAGAGACAGAGAGGATGGAGGACACAAGGCCTTCTAAGTCGACTGAACAAGGCTTTTATGAACCTGCAGAGACTGAAGCAGCAAGCCCAGGGCCTGCCCAGCTCTGAACCAGGCCTCTGCACATGTATATTAGAACTTTAAGTTTAGTATTCTTATGGGACTTCCAAGTGTGGGAATGAACAGTTCTCTCATTCTTGTGCCTTCTCTTGGGCTCATTTTCTCCCCTGCTGGTTTGTTTTGTCCAATTCTGATGTGATAACTTTTATCTTGTCTTGTTACATTTATTTATTTATTTATTTTTTTATTTTAATATATGTTATTGTTATCTCTTAGTGACCTGTTCTTTGCTAACCTGAGACATCACTGGAATGTATCTGGATGGGAAGGGAGGTGTGGAGGAACTGAGAGGAGTACCAGTAGTGGTATTTTTCTCATATTGTATGAGAAAAGAGTCTATTTTCAATAAAAGTGGGGAAAAGAAAATTTCATTGTATACATAAAGGAGATGCTTTCATCACCTTTATGTAGTGGGATAAATCCTGCTTATAGTTTTAGGGAGAAATTACTGCATTAAAATAAAAACACACTATTATGCTCTGGTGAAAAGGGAAAACTTATTCACTGCTTTTGACTGAAAATTGATAGAGCCACTATAGAATAATTGTGGATGTTCCTCAAAAATATAAAAATTGATCTTCAACACCCAGCTATACCAATCTTGGACATGAAGACAAAGGACTCTATATCTTACTACAAAATAGTGATCCATCCATGTTCAGTGATTCACTATTCATAGCGACCAGAAATTGGAAACAGCCTAGATAGATACAAATCATCTGAGAATGAATAAAAATGGCACATTTACACAATGGAATATTATTAAATTGTTAATAAAATGAAATGGTGAAATTTGAAGGTAAATGGATGCTAACTAGAAATAATCACCATGATGACATTGATCAGACCCACAATGACATACATTGCATTTTTAAAAATAAATAGTTATTAGCTTTTAAACTTTAGATATATGTGTCTCAATTAGGATAATGTGGTGATAGGCTATGCCATAAAATGGAAAATAGAGCATAGTGTAGTAAAGAGATAAAGAAGAAACTGAAAAAGGAAGATTAAGCGGGGAATGAGTTAGAAGAGCAGGGTAAAGAGGAAATAGCAGGGGACAACTAACATCATATGGAAACATACTACTCATTCTAAAATATATAGAATTTAAATGTAGTCATCATATAATAGAGGAGACAGTACCCTAACTGCACATCATATGTTACAAAGTTAAACCTCTAATGTCAGGATAGGTTATATCTTGTTGAGTATTTGAACACAGTAGTACCAAAGATACCCTTAAACATTACAGAGATATTTTCCATGTAAATCTTCAATTTTATCAGAAAATATTTATAATTCTACTTTCAATCAACTTAGGAATATTTTTATTCCTACCAATTTATCTGTAATATTCCATGAAAAAGTAAATTTTAATGTGTTTTTCTACATATTTCTTGAATTTTATCAGAAATATTTTCCTTATAGATATTCAATTTTATCAGAAAATGTTTATAAGTCCACTTTCAATCAACTTAGAAATATTTTATGCCTACCATTTTATCTGTAATTTTCCATGATAATCTTCAATTTTAATGTCATTTTATATTTTTCTACAATTTTATTAGAAATATTTCCCATGTAAATCTTCAATTCTATCATAAAATATTTCTACTTCCTTTTTCAAAAAAAAAGTACAGACTATACTCAAGGCTATCGGTTACCCTCCACAACCTAGCAGTATGGTTCAATTGCTGAAAACAACACTTGTTTACTTCAACCAACCCTGAGAAATCAAGCTTGTATCCACAAAGAAGCTTCCTCTTTATATCTTAGTGTTCATGCTGCTGGAAGGTGTTCTTCATCGTACCAGAGACGAAAACAATCATCATTCTTACCCATCTGCTGATTCTGCGATATACAACAGTGCCCTGCCTAGAATATTTATTAGAGCAACAATGACACAAATGGTAAGGGAGCAAGCAAGCACTTTGTCATAGGATTTAAGGCCCTCTCCATGAAGTAGAACTCACACTTTACACTCAATTATACCAAGAACCTGAAGCCAGATAGGTCAAAGGCTCTGGGGATAAAACCTTCTACTGTTCTAAATTAAAAAAAAAGGAAGGCATAGAAAAATAATTCAACCATTTTGATTCATACGATGATTTTCATTCAAACATCTGATTAATGCTTATTTCAGTAAGTTCCAATTTTCTATCAGATACAAAACTTCTATATATAACTTTTTCTTACCCAGCAGAAGTTGAAATTTCATAAGTTGATTTCAACTTTGAGTAGATGGGAATGGATTTTTATTTCCCAAAAATATGTTTATTAGCTTTATTAAAAGTGCAAAGAAAAAAAATGTTCTCTAAGGGAAAGAAACAGTTCTCAAGCAACCAAGATTTCAAACATTATTATAAGAAAAGATACCTCATGTTGAAGGTTCTCAAATGTGAAGTTGGGTTCTTTTCGTTTTTGTTTTTTGTTTTTTATACAGGAGCATCCAGAATGTACATCATAGAAAATGTTAGGCAGATTACATACACAAGTATTGAGTCAAATAGAAACTGAAATCACTGCAACAGATGTCTTATATTTCAATACCTGATGCAATAGATTGATCACAAACACACACACACAATCATACACAACACATGGAATATCTTTCCTTCTGGAGTTCATTGATTTTTTTTTCCTACAACTGTGCTAACATACTGCTTTCTCTTTTATTGATAAAACTGGTTTATACTCTCAATAGTTGTGTGAAAATGTGTGTGTGTGTGTGTGTGTGTACATGTGCACTTGAGTCAATGTGACTAACACACCTATATTTTTCTCTAGTACAATTACATTTACAAATATTGAAGTGAGTGATTCATCAGTTTCCTTTATGAATTTTTCTTGACAACTAGTGATCTTTATATTAATTGAGGTTTTCCTTTCTTTTGGTCAAATTGTCTATTATTTTTATAAAGCTATAAGTATTCAAACTGTAAAACTCACATACAGTGAATTTTTTCTTATCAGACCTACATATAATTTCAAGGGTGAACGTAAACCCAATTTATTAGAAAAGCAGGGATGGGCTGGGGCATCCATGCTGGCCTTCCTATAGCTGTGATGGTGAGACCCATCCCCTAGATAATTAAATAAGAAATTGTGGAAAATATGCTGTCTTGTGCCTAGTTTACACCCTTAAGGTCATCAATACATTTACCATTCAATACATAAATGTGTTTTTCTTATTAAACTACTAATTATAATCATCTGGAAAGGAAATGAGTGTGTGTCTAGCAATGTTGCTCCAGTCCTCAGAGCAACAATTATTGATGTAAATTTGGAATGATTAGAATGTTTCCAGATTTTTCAATACAAATATTTTCTGTGTGAGCAAATGAAAATTTTCTAAAAATAAATTTAATCACAGGAAGATTATAATCAAGTTATTTTCATATGCAACAGGTTTAAGAGAAAAAATAAGATAAAATGAACTGACAGTGAATGATTCTCTCGTTAACAGTAATATTTTTGTGTGTAATTGTGCTTCAAAACTTTTTTAGCTAAAGCATGACTAACTGAATCATCATGAGCTAAATGAGAGGAAGAGTTGGGTACATTAAACATTGCCATCATTTGCTTGACACACCCTCTTGTAGAATGTTCTCTGCATGAAGGCTCAAACTTTGAGTAGGATTTTGCTGATGTCTGTTCTGCCACCCCTATTCTCTAATAGACTTTATTGAAATTATATAGAAAATAGAATCCATATTGTGTTTCTTGGCAAACATGAAATATAAAAAAGCATCACAAATGCATGGAGAATGAGAGAATTTTGATAACTTCACTTAACCTTCGGTCAATTGTTCCTGGAGCTAATTTTAGGTCTGTTTAAGTTCTATTTGGTCCAGTGGCTGTGGAGCAAGCCCATAAATGGTTCCATTAATCATTCAATAGAGATTAGGTGGTGGTAATAAAATAACTGTCACTCTTGAAAGTTTGCTTACATTATTCCACTTGTATATATATATCATGCACAATATAGTTAAGAAATAAAATATATTATGAAAAGATTCCACAGTAATAAATATGCTGGCAATATAATTTACTGATAATATAAATCCCGTTTTAATAAAATATCTCTTAATTTCCAGAGTTATGTATTAACATTATAACATTAAAGCACCATTCATAAAGTGTTGGGTTATGATTTTTGGCAGAGTAAATTGTATTATTTCAGACACTATTTTTCTGAAAAGCCATCATTATGCTAAATTTCCACAGGTTGATCCAATAGCAAATGTTAACATTATAATGTTCATTACTATTCATCAAAATTCCGTGGTTTGAGTAACTTTGAAGAAGCTGTGGCTTCTAAAACTTTAAATGCCAATGAAGGTATGAAATAGCCAAAGTCAGTGGCTTATCTACACACCCATTATAGTTTAAAATATCTAAAACATTTCAAATTATGTTCGAGGGTGTGCCAACAATTTCACAGAGGCACACCATACTATTATCATCTATACAGTGTGTAAAAATTAAGCATGAGGGCTTTATATTATGCATACATATTAAGGAGCTACTCTGCTGTGTCATATCTTTCTGAAACCCGAAGTTCCTTCAAAAATTAGCAAGGGAAAACAATCATTTAAGTAATTACTACTCATTTAATGTATTGTTGGAATTCTTCTTGATGAGTTGCATTAATGTGAGAATATTTAGGAAGAGTCTTCTAAATGTTAGTCAAAACAATTTATGTACCTAAGAACCAGTTTTGTTACTCTATAAATAATGGTATAGTTCTTGGGATATGAACCTGTTAAACCACAGATATGTTTTCCATACAGTAACATTTCTGGACAATGTGGAAGAAAACAGTAATATAAGTTCACCATTGAAATTAAGCATTTCTTAACCTCATGTAGGTTCATTCTGCCTTGGAATTGAATGTTAAGATTTTAGTCAAAGAATCAACCTGATGCTTAAGTTACTTATTTTCATCCTCAGTTCAAAGCCATTCTTATAGGGTGCATCTATGTACCAAGTGATAAGGACAACACATACTTTATCTCCTCATGCTTTATATTAAAAATTGTTGTGTAAGTTTCTGCTTATTGAAATGTCTATATGACAATGATACTTATCTAAGAGTAAGCTTGAGCTGCAGTCCTCTGAAGAATCTGATCAAAACTTTAAAACAATTGAATGTTCCTAGAATACTTGCTCAGAGATAGCCTCTTCTTCCAAAGTGTTTGGGTAAAATAACTCTCATCATATGTTTTGAAAAATATAAGAGAAATAAATCATTACTCTAAATTTTAGGTGAAGAAATTCTAATTGGAGGGATAAAGATGATTTTATGAAATTTTTGAGTCAGGGGAAATTTAGTAAACAACAAATCTCATCTTAAGAGAGATGAAACTGGGGCTCAAGGAGACATAATTAGTTAATGAAGGATCTCGGCTCATTCTTGGACCACTGTGACAACCAAATAATTTACTGTAAGATTAGTGGGCAAATAATTACTATGACTAGTGTTTAAAATCTAAGAGACCACAAAGTTTGAGAAAGTGTTGAAATATTTAGAAGGACCTGCTTTAAGATGTTTCTAGGAGAGTTCTATGAAAATAGTAGATAGTATTTTTATTAATATTCAATTTTGAGGTATACATTAGTTTAGTAATTCAAGTAATCTGATACAGGAAAGATGTAATAGCAGCAGCTGTAATCTGCTAGACATGACAATTGTCTGTCAGTCTGTGTGTCTTTTGAGGAATGTGGTATCTCATTTAACTCTTGCAACATACTATGCCAAGTATTGGTCCTCAGCTTCGCATCTACGGAAAGACACCATGGTAAATTGCTGAGTCAGATATCATATAAAATAAGAGAGTTATTTGTTTAAGACATCCAGGATAAATAAATTACTGGATTTTTAATGACTCCATCACTTTGAGTTCTAAGCTATAATATTAAGTGCATTTCAGTAAACAATATGTCATCGTCTCAGTTTGATTAAAGCAAATGGAAACACCATTTTTTTCTAAAAGAGTTCTTTTGCTTGGGAACTTTTGTTTGATTCTATAATAATGTGGTCAATGTCACCTGATTAATTCATTTATAACATCTCTCTATAAAAGCCAGGGATACACTTCGTCATTGGATAATTTTAAATACAAACTTATAATGCATTTAAAATATGGATTCATAAGTAATAAATGATTAAAATGGTCTCTGAATGTTCTTAAATTATGCTTTTACAATTAAGAAAATTTGTAGAATACGTGATTTAATTTAATTCCTTGTTAATTAACTTATGTGTCATCCTAGGAAGGTGAGGAATACAGGCAGCATCTCCAGTAATAAAATATGTAAAATTTTCTGTCTTAAAATCTAATGATAGTACTGTACAAGAACTCCAGGTTAGAGAGGTATACATACATATGATGTTTTAATTTGTGGTCTTTACAGTTTAAATAAATCATTGATATGAATGGACATTTACTTTCATTTATTTTTGTTTTAATATAGTTCTTAGAATCTATCCAGCTCTAAACCTAACTTTGTATTTATTAAGTTATGTCACCTTATGTTACATTTTATAAATCAACTTAATGTCTTTCAAATGCATTTCCATTTAGTTACAGAGCTACATGTTTGGAACATTTGCAGCTTCCGATTTGAATAAGAAGTACATAAATAAATACTGCAGAATCTTACTTATTTACTTGTGATAGATATCTTAGAACCTGAAGGACTCTGTCAAATAATTCATGTCATTTTACACCTGTTTATTATTGATACTTCAACATTACTATTTCATACAAGAAACTAGTATTTCTTACTTATTGCTACACTCTATTCACTCCTACTAATGTACAGACACAGCCTTATCCCTTTCTTTTACCATTTTTGCTGTGGAACTCAACAGAATGTCACCACATATTTTCTATTAAGCGTATATTTCTCACAAATCTTTACAATTTCTTTAAGTTTTGAATTTTGCGTATGAGGCTTGTGAAATGACTCAGAAGGTAAAGTGATTTGCCACAAAGCTCAAAGACCTGAGTTTGACCCTTACAGGGGAGAGAAGATAGAACTGAATTCCACATGTTGTCTTCTGACATCCACTTACACCTTATGGCATGTGTGTGTACACACACGTGGATACACACACACACACACACACACAAAATATAATAAACTCTTTTTAAATTCCCATATGCCTTTACTATTAAGAATACCTAGAATTTTGTTTGTTTGTTTGTTTGGTATTTCCTTGTTTTTTTTGTTTTTGTTTTTTTTTTTTTATGTACAGAAGGTAACTACAGATCCAAAGCTTGCGTTGTCTCAAGGTAATTGTAGTTTAAATGCTTTTAAAGCTAATCCAAAACAACCCAAGTGCAATTCATCTTGTTGATGTGTGGCTCAGACCTGATTTTATTTTATTTCCTCAGTAATTTTTCAAGTATAGCTTGCTTAATGAGAAATGCCTGGCTCAGACTTCAGTGCTGTTTACTCTCACATTCTAAGAATTTAGAGAGACAGAGGCTGCCTATGGATTTTTCAACGTCTTCCAGAATGGTTCTGGTAAAGTCAGATCCTTGCAGCTTTGCCTCAATGAAGATCCTATTTTCCTTATTGTTGCCACAAAGGTGCCAATCAATCCATGGCACAATTTGAAAATACTTAGACTTCTAAAGAATACCTTCAATAGAATATTGTTCAGTGCCTTCAATATTAAAATGCATGATTGTTCTAAATAATTTTGTATGGATCAGTTAAATGATATGTAAATTTACTTATCACACAAGTTGGACTCGTGTACACATATCTTCTTCTCACTCATTGCTTATACAGGAAAAGCATCAGAATTCTCTGTATTTTTCATTTTTCTAACTTGGAAATGATTGAGGTTGTAATTTTTATTAAATTTAATCATCTGTCGTGAAATTTCTAAACAAAATTAACATTCTTGAAAGCATTAGTTTCTCAATATTCAAATGTCTTATCAATGAAAATTAATTGTTGATTTTCTTGAAAAACTAAATGAGAACAGCTTTATCAACTCACAATTACATATATCAATAGTTGTTGACTTCATAAAGTATTACTTAATAGTACTTTAAAAATAATTTTCAGGGCCGAAAAGATGGTTCAGTGACTAAGAGCACTGCCTGCTCAGAGGACCTGGATTTGCTTCCAAGCATCCACGTATAAAACCAGTATCACAGGATGGACAATGCATATGTGGTACAGAGATCTACATGCAGGCAAAACACTCCTGTGCATTAAATAAATGGACACAAATAATAACTTTACTTCTATTTGCTTTGAGCATATAACAAAGGAAGCAGAATCTTTTAGAATTGATAATGTCATTACAGTCACAAATCTAGAATTCTAAATAACACATCAGGCATAATTTCTATAAAATAATGGAAAATTCTTCAAATTAGTGTTTGATGCATTTTTGAAAATAGCAATAAACTCTTATATTTAGCCCCAACCAGTCATTTTCCAGCACCTGAGTACTCCTGAAATTCCTAAAATAACATACAAATGTCTATTATCTTTTGTATATTTTTTATTTATAATCTTTTACTATTTTGTATAGAGTTACTACAAACCTACTTGTTTGTGTCTTCCTTAGAAGTAAATCTTCATTGAGAAAGTATATGTTAAGTTTATTTTCTATTGGATATTTTATTTATTTTCCATTTCAAATGTTATCCCCTATCTTGGTTTCCTCTCCGGAAATCCCCTGTCCCATTCTCTCTCCTCCTGCTTCTATGGGGGTGCTCCCTCACCTACCCACAGCTCAGGAGGGTATAGCTGAGTCCTCAGTTAGTGCTACATCCAATTTTCTGAGGAACCACCAGACTGAGTTCCAGAGTGGTTGTACCAGCTTACAGTCCCACCAGCAATGGAGGAGTGTTCTCTTTCTCCACATCTTCACCAGCAACTGCTGTCACCTAAGTTTTTGATCTTAGCCATTCTGACTGGTGTAAGGTTGATCTCAGGTTTGTTTTGATTTTCCCTGATGATTAAGGATGTTGAACATTACCTTAGGTGCTTCTTAGTCATTTGATATTCTTCAGTTGAGAATTCTTTGTTTAGCTCTGTACCCCGTTTTTAATAGGGTTATTTAGTTTCGGGAGTCTAACTTCTTGAGTTCTTTGTGTACATTAGATATTAACCCTCTATCAGATATAGAATTGGTAAGGATCTTTTACCAATCTGTTGGTTTCCATTTTGTCCTATTGACAGTGTCCTTTGGCTTTGCAATTTTATGAGGTCCCATTTGTCAATTGTTGATCTTAGAACATAAATCACTGCTGTTCTGTTCAGGAAATTTCCCCTGTGCCCATGTGTTCGAGGCTCTTACCCACCTTCTCTTCTATTAGTTTCAGTGTATCTATCTGGTTTTATGTGGAGGTCCTTGATCCACTTGGACTTGAGCTTTGTACAGGGAGATAAGAATGGATCAATTTGTATCCTTCTACATACTGACTGCCAGTTGAACCAGCACCATTTGTTGAAAAAGCTGTATTTTTCCACTGGAGACGGTTTTAGCTCCTTTGGCAAAGATCAAGTGACCATAGGTGTGTGTGTTCATTTCTGGGTATGTTAACTTTATAAACAATAAATATAGCTTGTAATAATTAATTGCACTAATTTCTACCCCCAACAAGGTAATCAATGAAGGTTTCAGTTGCTCCCCATCGCAGTCAATACCTGGGATCATCAAACCATTCAAATTTTTGGCACTTACTTAGGAGTTTGCAAACTGGTTCTGTGGAGTATGCTTCTGGTGGTATGTGATTGTGAATTTTATTTAATGTATTTAAAACTAGGATAATTTCAAAATTTATTCAATAACTTTCATTACATTTTCAAGAAAAAGGTATAAATTTTTATGTCTAGATTGACAGTGATATATATTTTTTTGAAATTTATGGGGCAGAATTTTAGAATTCTCAATGATATAACAGGCAGATATATCCTACTGTTGTTACTTACCCTTAAGACAACTGCCTGGCAATAACTAGAGGCTGCCTATATTTACCCTACTGTAGTAACCTGCTATATATTACAGTATTTGGAAACCTTTGTCTATGCCAAAGTTACTAAATGGCTTAATTATCAAAACTCTATGCGGACCACATTATCTAAAGCATCTCAGATTGTCAATTTACTAAATTTTGCAAGGGAAAGGAGGATTTTTTCACCATGGTCATCTTCAATAATCCTAAATATAGACTTTATTACTGCTCCAGTATAGAGTAATCAAGAATAATAATATAAAACCTAATTTTATAACGTTGCATAAAACCTCATACCAGGCCTAAACATTATTTTAATGTGATAGTGTGACACTTTTGGTGTCAACAAATTTAGTTATTAAAATGAAGAGGACAATACATCTAAATAATTTTATTCTTAATACAATAATGTCAATCATGAGATTTGTAGTGGGATAATGGAAGGAAAACCTGCAACCCAATCAAAGGAAATTGTCTTCCAAAGCATATACAGCAGTAAGAACAAAAAATGAGGGCTCTGTAAAGCTGGCATACGATATGATTGCAAGCAAACCTGAAACTTCCCTCAAGAACATTCTTTATGTTGCTGTTCAGAATTATAAAAGTATTAAAAGAAAGTATGCCAAGAGGAAATTTCCTTTATCCATTTGGACATTTAAAGTTGAAGTAATAGCTCACAGGGGAATAATCTCAAAATGCCTGATTTTCTACGGATGAAAATTCTGTAAATATGTCAAGTGTTCCATTCAAAAGTCTTCTCATTAGCATAATTTTACATAATGAAAATCTTGCATGTTTAAAATTCAGAGGATGAGCAATATTGGTGCGAGTTGTCTAAATGATATAGACTGTAGACAGACAGACTAGCTAGAGACTGATAGAGGGTCCACCTCAAAAGCTGCCTCTGAATCTACTTAAATAAAGAGAAATCCTAAAACAAGTGTCAAATATTCCAGAAGCTACTTCTTTAACACTTGGACAAACCACACTCTGATTTATATATACTTTTACCAAAATACTCTTTGGAAATGCCAGTATACTTATATATTCTTTGAAAAATATAAAATCCCATGAATTATTGTAATACAAAATTTACCTCTCAACTTGTTTGTAACATTGAGGGTGTTTTTACCAATGTACAATTTTACATTTGCTAGGAAAGTTTCAACAGTGTGAAACTTACATCTAAGAAGATGTGAGCAGAGTATGAATAGAGAAGAGAAACACTAAAAGAAACACTAAAAGGAATACATGAAAATTAATGGATTTTTGTTTCCTCCCAAGAACAATTTTTAAAAATTATAATATAAAATGTTTACTCAGCAAGTTATTTAGAATTATTTAAAGATTGAATAAGCTAATTATATTGGAAATGGTTAAAGCAAGAAGTAGGGGTAGAAGTTATATATATATATATATATATACACACAGTAAATGGGAAACTAAATCTTAAAATCTTATAGTCTTCCCTAGAGAAATAAAATGTATAATCGACAAGCTAAGCTTATCATCTTATCTCCAGCATCTATACAGGGTTCTCAAGATGCTTGTGAGATGAGTCAATATAAAATAGTTCTCATGGTAGAATTCCACTATTCTTGAAAATAGGGAAACTGACTCCTCGAGGAATAGGAGAATCAACAATCCAAGTCCACTTGGAACTTCTCTACAGAAACACCCTTATGAGTCAGGTGGGGGAAAGAGAGAAATGATGAGAATAACAGTAAGCAGAGGTGGTCAGTGCATGTTGTTGGAAAAATTTTAGCTACAACTTAATCTAGTCATGAATGTAGAAAACTCAAGCAGAAGAGAGTTGATATAGGACCAAAACTCTGTGATGAGGAGGCATGAGTCTGTTTGGAAAGTGTGGATGGTGGATGATGTGAGCGCCCTTAACCTTTTGGGTATAAATAAAGGAATATGAAATTAGGATTAAACTTTGGATTTAAAGCACAGTAGAAAGGTAGAGTCTAATATTGAGTTAAAAAAATAAAGCAAGTAAAAGAATAAAAGCAAGTCTTGATAGGAGGAAAGACAGGCATACATTAATCATCCAAGAAGAGGGGCAGAAAGATTGTGAAAGTCAGAGGACCAGGAAATCTGTTGAGATTACTAAAATAAGAAGGAAGTAACACCTATGATATCACAACAATGGCAGCTGCCTAAACAAGACCAAACTCTGATAAAACTGTTAGACATACTAACATGGAAGAGGAAATTTCAAGGGGCCCCATTCCTGAAGCAATGAGCTTCAGGCAAATAAACTAGTGTGAGAGATAATCAGTCTTTTAAGTGAAAATTTAAAATCATTAAGAAAAAACTTTCATATTTATTTCTTTAAAGAGTACTAGGCCTAAGCTTCCCCCTGTCATTATAATCCTCCAGGGACACAACTAGTCTTATCGCCATTGCTTTTAGAACTTTCTAAAGAGTTTTTTTCTGATTTTACTGTGTTCTTTAGGTATCAAATCATTATTATTAATCTATCTTCAACTCTTCTGATTTGTCTCTCTCTTTTTAAAGTTAAATTTCTTTTTAAATGGTGCATAAAGATGTATAAAACATGAAGTATAACATAATATGTTATGATCATTCATATATATACACTATCTAATGCTTAATCCAGGTTAAATATTTATCTTTGAAAGCATTACTCATTTGACAAAACACTAAAATCATCTCTTCCAGGTTTTTGAAATGCATGGAAACTTATTGCCATTTACATTACCACTAATGATTGTCTTCCAATCAATTAGTACTTATTGAAAAACAGAATAAAGAACTTGAGCTAACCAGTAACTTTTTTTTATTTTCTAAGTTTTTTTTTATTTACATTCCAAATCATTTCCCCTTTCCCGTTTCCTCCCTCCCTGAAAGTCCCATAAGCCCCCTTCCCTCCCTCTTTTCCCCATTCAACCCCCTCTCATTTCTCTGTCCTGGCGTTCCCCTACATCCAGTCTTTCCAGGATCAGGGATCTCTCCTTCCATCTTCTTAGAAATCTATTGATATGCGAATTGTGTCTAGGGTATTCCGAGTTTCTGGGTTAATATCCCCTTATCAGTGACTGCATACCATGTGTGTTCTTTTGTGATTGGGTTACCTCTCTAAGGATGATATTTTCAAGTTCTGACCATTTGCCTAGGAATTTCGTGAATTCATTGTTTTTAATTGCAGAGTAGTATTCCATTGTGTATACCACATCTTCTGAATCCATTCCTCCATTGAGGGACATCTGGGTTCTTTCCAGCTTCTGGCTATTATAAATAAGGCTGCTATGAACATAGTGGAGCATGTGTCCTTATTGCATGCAGGTAAAGCCTCTGGGTATATGCCCAGGAGTGGTATAGCCGGATCCTCTGGGAGTGTCATGCCCAGTTTTCTGAGGAACCACCAGACTGCTTTCCAGAGTGGTTGTACCAGCTTGCAATTCCATCAGCAGTGGAGGAGTGTTCCTCTTTCTCCATATCCTCGCCAACAACTGCTGTCTCCTGGGTTTTTGATCTTAGTCATTCTGACTGGTGTGAGATGGAATCTCAGGGTTGTTTTGATATGCATTTCCCTAATGACTAAGGATGATGAGCATCGCTTTAGGTGCTTCTCAGCCATTAGATATTCTTCAGGTGAGAACTCTTTGTTTAGCTCTGTACCCCATTTTTTAATAGGGTTACTTGCCTCTCTGGAGTTTAACTTCTTGAGTTCTTTGTATATATTGGATATTAACCCTCTGTTGGATGTAGGGTTGATAAAGATCATTTCCCATTTAGTTGGTTGCCGCTTTGTCTTTTTGACAGTGTCTTTTGCCTTGCAAAAACTTTGTAATTTAATGAGGTCTCATTTGTCTATTCTTGATCTTAGAGCATAAGCTATTGGAGTTCCGTTCAGGAAATTCTCCCCTGTGCCCATATGTTCAAGGTTCTTCCCTAGTTTCCTTTCTATTAGTTTCAGTGTGTCTGGTTTTATGTGGAGGTCCTTGATCCACTTGGAATTGAGCTTAGTGCAAGGAGATAAGAATGGGTCAATTTGCATTCTTCTGCATGTTGACCTCCAGTTGAGCCAGCACCATTTGTTGAAAAGGCTATCTTTTTTCCACTGGATGGTTTTAGCTCCTTTGTCAAAGATCAAGTGACCATAGGAGTGTGGATTCATTTCTGGGTCTTCAATTCTGTTCCATTGATCTACATGCCTGTCACTGTACCAATACCATGCGGTTTTTAACAGTATTGCTCTGTAGTACAACTTGAGATCCGGGATACTGATTCCCCTAGAGGTTCTTTTACTCTTGAGAATAGTTTTAGCTATTCTGGGTTTTCTGTTATTCCAGATGAATTTTTGAATTGCTCTTTCTAACTCTATGAAGAATTGAGTTGGGATTTTGATGGGGATTGCATTGAATCTATATATTACTTTTGGTAAGATGGTCATTTTTACTATATTAATCCTGCCAATCCATGAGCATGGCAGATTTTTCCATCTTCTGAGGTCTTCTTCAATTTCTTTCTTCAGAGACTTGAAGTTCTTGTCATACAGATCTTTCACTTCTTTGGTTAGAGTCACACCAAGGTACTTTATATGGTTTGTGTCTATCGTG
Organism: Tokudaia tokunoshimensis; assembly: GCA_036184795.1. NCBI lineage: Eukaryota > Metazoa > Chordata > Mammalia > Rodentia > Muridae > Tokudaia > Tokudaia tokunoshimensis. The sequence continues at coordinate 73,584,253 of BTHU01000015.1, forward strand.
AAGGGTATCATTTCTCTTACTTCTTTTTCAGCCTGCTTATCCTTTGAGTATAAGGGAGAGATAACAACAGAAACTGAGGAAATTCAAAAAATCATCAGATCCTACTACAAAAACCTGTATTCAACACAACTAGAAAATCTCGAGGAAATGGACAATTTCCTTGACAGATATCAAATACCAAAATTAAATCAGGATTAAATAGACCATCTAAACCGTCCTATAACCCCTGAAGAAATAGAAGTTGTCATTGGAAGTCTTCCAACCAAAAAAAGCACAGGTCCAGATGGTTTTAGTGCAGAATTCTATCAGACCTTCAAAGAAGACCTAACACCAATACTCTTCAAACTGTTCCACAAACTAGAAACAGAAGGAACACTACCCAACTCGTTCTATAAAGCCACAATTACACTAATACCAAAAGCACACAAAGATCCGACAAAGAAAGAGAATCTCAGGCCAATCTCTCTTATGAATATCAATGCAAAAATACTCAATAAAATTCTTGCCAATTGAATCCAAGAACACATAAAAATGATCATTCACTATGATCAGGTGGGCTTCATCCCAGGGATGCAGGGATGGTTCAATATAAGGAAATCCATCAATGTAATCCACTATATAAACAATCTCAAAGAAAAAAACCACATGGTCATCTCATTAGATGCTGAGAAAGCATTTGACAAAATTCAGCATCCTTTCATGCTAAAGGTCTTGGAAAGATCAGGAATTCAAGGCCCATATCTAAACATAGTAAAAGCGATTTACACTAAACCAGCAAACCTGTAGCCAACATCAGTCTAAATGGAGAGAAACTTGAAGCAATCCCACTAAAATCAGGGACTAGACAAGGCTGCCCTCTTTCTCCATATCTTTTCAATATAGTACTTGAAGTTCTAGCTAGGGCAATTAGACAACAAAAAGAGGTCAAAGGGATACAAATTGGAAAGGAAGAAGTCAAACTATCACTATTTGCAGACAATATGATAGTATACTTAAGCGACCCAAAGAACTCCACCAGAGAACTCCTACAGCTGATAAACGACTTCAGCAAAGTGGCCGGATATAAAATCAACTCAAGCAAGTCAGTAGCCTTCCTATACTCAAAGGATAAGCTAACCAGTAACTTAATCTTAACATACCAACCCTCAAAAAGTTGACAGACTTCTACTATTTATAAGCCACTTTCTAGTATTTCTTTAGCATCCTCTACTAAGACCACTGTGAAGGAAAAAAAATGATAACATTAACTATTTACTAAATCCTCATGGACAATAACTGTGATAAACAACTTCAATTTGCCATTCATATCCGTATTTTTCTTCTCTCAGCATATTAAAAAATAATACATGATAAAAATCAGTACAAACATGACAAATGACAACCTTTTAAGTCTAGGGGACAGTGTACAAGTTATGCCTCCACATTGTAACCGATGTCCTTAAGGAAAAAGTATGCTGCCCTCTTTTAATCTTATTTCTATTGAAGACTAAAAGGAAATCTGTGAGTAGAGTCATTAGTTGAATACAGGAAACATGGGCTTCTTCTGAGACCTGAATGTAACTATAAAGAGGAAAAGTACCCTCTTTGATGAACCTCTTTTTATATTCATGGATCTATAAATATTCAAAGATGATCAGAAGAGGGTATTAGATGCCTCCCCAGAATAGTTTTCTTGATGGTTACAAGAATCATATCCTAACATACGTAGAAAAGAAGACCGCATGGTAATAGTGATAATGTTTCTTATCATTTTAACCTAACCTATTTATGTGATATAGATGATAAATCAATGTAATAGATGTTTGAATTGTTCCATACACACACAAAAAATATTACCAAGCAAAAGATGGAACAATTTCTTGGTTTCTATGCAGATGCTAAACGCTAATGTTTTTCTTGTTCTTTAAAAAACCATGTTGTTCACAGAGTTTTGTGGTATTTGTTTTTGTGAGTATAGGAATTGAACTCAGTTGTGACAGATAAGCAGATAACCAACTACCACTCCAGCACTGTTGGCATAATTTAATTCAACATTTTAAATTAAGGTGAAATTTAAAGAATCATCTTTCAAATGTATCATTTTTTCCCTTGATGTCTAGGGAACCTGGAAATTTTTCAAAATGGCTACATGTAAATGAATTGAAAGAGAGGAAAATCTATTGTCAACTGTATGCATGATGATTTCGAAGGACTCCTATGTGCTTGCACAGTCTTTTCACATATACTACTGTGCTCTACTTAGGACTCATACATGCCAGTGAAAACATAAATGAATAAATGATATGATGTTCACAACAAGGCAAAAGAACAACTGTGCCTGGCCACTCACTATGGGAAGCTCCATATGAGTCACATATGATCCTGACACTTAAGGTATCTGATTTTGTTAAAGAATCCAAACACTTTAGATCTGGTGTAAATATACTAATGTATCTTTTAAGTTCCTAAATTAAACACCAAAAACTAAACTTTGAGGTTATATGTCTATAGATGGGCTTTTGAATGTTGAGTATTTGAATGGCATAATAACACTTCAATCAGTTTAATTTTTCACTGTGACTATAAGTATGGGACCTGATAAGTACAAACTGAGTGAAAAAAATCTTTCTATGATGTGCAATTACTTCTATTCAATTTCATTATTATTTTTAAAAATTTTATTTACTCGTATGTTTATGTGTGCAGTACACGTGGCCATTCAAAGATAATCAGAAAAGGGTATTAGATGCCTCCCCAGAATAGTGTTCTTAATGGTTACAAGCCATGTGTTGTTGGTGTTAGAATCTAAATTTCCATATCCTGCCAAAACTAAGATCTGAGATACTAAGTCATTCTGGATCCTATTGATCATGTTATTTAAGATCTATATAGCGTTAGCATCATTATCATGTTTCATAGTTGTAGTTGATCATGAAAGTACATGTATGTTATGTATTGTGATTGTTATTCTAATAACACCTGCCTTTAAACAATAATTTTCTTATTTTGTATTTTTAGTTACCAAGATTTTGAGAGTAAGCTAAATCATTCCATACGTAACATCATTCTGTCTTTCTTTCATCGTGTAAGTTACCAGAGGTTTATTCATCTCCAGATTGACACAGTCATGCATATTGTCTCTTATTCTTCATCTGGGAAGGCTGGGTGTCCATTCAAGATAGTAGTCATCAGAAATTTTTTTTATAACTAGCTTCAGAGGGGTATACAACAGAGGTGATAGGAAGTCTAGAGGTATACAACATCATTGTTGCCACATGGTATTAGTCAGACTCAATAAATGGGATGCCCTCTCTAAAAGAATGAAGGTAAATGATTTATAAGCAGTTGTTATGTTGTATTAGATAGGGTTCTCTAGGGTTACAGAACTTAAGGAATATCTCTATATTAAAGAAAATTATTGGAATGACTTACAGTCTGCAGTCTAACTAACCAATTCATGGTCACCTTTGAATGAAAATTCAAGAATCTAGTAGTTGCTCAGTCCCACAAGGCTAGGTGTTTCAGCTGGTCTTCTGTATAGGCAGGAATCCTGAAGAAGTAGGTTCCAACAGATGTGCTGACACAAGCAGGCAGAGAAGAAGAAAGCCTTCCTTATGTAGTCCTCTACCAGAGGGTACGGCTCACGTTAAAGGTGTGTACCACCATGCCTGAAGCTAATCTATTCTTGACTTGGAATTTGCTCTGTCTTAGGCTATCCTTGAACTCAGAGATCTGCTTGTCTCTGTCTCCTGCAATTAAATGTGTCTATCCACCTTTCCAGGGACTAAGCTTTTCATACTCACTGTGACAAGATCCATAGCGAAAGCCTCAAGATCTGGAACACAGGTGTGCCCTACATTTCTGGATTGTAGTTCATTCCAGATGTGGTCTAGTTGACAACCAGGAATAGTAATCATAGATGTATAAGTCAGATTTTAACTACGGTACATATATGAAGAAACTGCTTATAATCATAAATCAGATAACAAAGAATAAACATCTAAGGAACATTACAAAATATAATTTACCTATCAAAAATGTCTTTAAAATGTCACCAATGGGAAAGTTTATGAGACCAGGAGAAAAAGGAACATCTTTAAATACATCGTTCATCTTCATTCATTTTATTATTTCCTCATTTATTCTTTCATGACATAAATATGTGGTAATGTTCTTTCATAAGCCTCTAGGCTTTTATTAAACAAAGTAACTGTAACCATGAAAAGGCAAATATTTCATTCTTTGCTTCATGATATTTACAATTTAATAGCACAAATTATTCTCTTTGAAAAAAATCATTTGATTAGAGTCCTGGTAATAAAGACAGCAACAATGTTTGCATAATTTGCAAATGAAAAAAAACTATATGCAACAAAGATTAATGCAACATAAAATAATTAAATAAGATGCATAGAGGCATTCAGTTATTTAATCAAATAAGCTTAATTTAGGGCTTTGTTGTGTCCCTAGGTTCATTCTAAATCATTAGGCCAATGCATAAACCGTGCTCTAACAAAAACAGATGCTTCCCAGCACACAGGGCCCCTCCATCTGCTCTGTAGTTCCACATGGGAACGGCTTCCTTTTGCTTACCAGCCCATCCCTGGTTCCAAGAAAACATGAGCCTCTTAAAACAAAGTCGAAAATCTAGTGGCTTGCAAGTCAGCTGGCAGTGTTTCTGCATTTTTAAGCAAACTTGGATATCGGGTGGAGCTTAGTGTTCCCTCTGAAACTGACCCTTCTGAGCCAAGCTCAGAGTTGTGCGAGTTATCAAACCTGACAGGCTTTTGGCAAGTCGTTGAAGACTCTCAGGCCCGGCTCCTTTCCAAGCTCAGCTGGGAACAATTAGGATAAATAATAGTCCTTGAAATAGCTCGCTCTTACTATGCCTTTTAAATGTATTTAGTGTGCAATAATGGAATTTATGGCTTATCTATAGCACACTAACCATTCAAAAGAAAATAGAATCTCAATGAACGGTGAGACAGCCTTGAGAGTTGCAAACCAAGAGTTGGGATAAAAATAACAAAGAGGTTTTTTTTATTAAATCCTTGCTCTTAAGATTTTATAAGACATAATTAAATAATATAGAAAATATATATCTCCCCTAAACTTGTACTCCAACACCAAAAACAATATTTAGGAAACCTCATTCAAACATACCACACAGACAAAGCACACACATATAATTGAGGGATTGTGACTACTCCCAACAATCAAAGCTTTTGTTAGTATGCAATACTGACTTCTAATGCTAAGAAAATATTGAGCATACACACATGATACTGGTATACAACAAATTCAAGACACGGAATGGATGCAGACAAGAGAGCAACAGTAGATGCAAAACTTCTATATCAAAAATAACTCATTAGGTGTTGCTAATCTCCTGACTTCCTGCAGACTTGCTTTTACTTTTATCTGTTGTTTTTCTTTATTTATCCTAAGGGCAGAGAAATACAACTTTCTCATGGTCAACATTCCAAACTTGGCCTATTAAAAAAGTAAGGCTTTGACCCAATTTGTTGCAAGTAGAGTCATTAAACTATTGTAATGATTTTGCTAGACTGGTGTTCTCATACTTTTAACAAGAAAGATTATTGTTAATAATTATGCCTGAATTTTTAAGTTGGGTTAAAATCTTATTTATTTAAAATTATATGTATAACTATCTTCTCTACATATTAATAATTAGTGTGTGGCTTTTTGTCAGGTACATTTTATCCATCATATGAATATCTTTATTGGTATAAAATGATAGTAAAAAATATTTAAAGAGTATTGGGAAGTGATTTGCATTCCAAACATCCAAAGAGCTTCTTGATGTGTGAGTGATCTGGTTGCTATATCAGTCACCCTATTGATTGTCACGGTTAAGTGTTGATATGTTTAGATAAGTGGTAGACCCTTCTCTTATTGCCCCATACCTACGCTCTCAATGCACAAGTTTTGTTGAAGAATATCTTCTCATCTAAGAGAAGAAGAAAATTGGATTCTTTAGAGTGAGAGTAGATTAAAATAAATTCAATGTACAAAGTGATTCGGCATGTACAGAGTGCATTTCATTATTTTCCAATACAAAGAATCTAAATATGGTAACCCTTTAGCACATAAATCTTTGAAGACAAAACATCACACTACATGCTTTAATTACTTTGCGGATCAATTTTTCACCTACTGATTTATAGGCAAAATAAGCTAATAAAACAGATAACATCAACATTTAAATTTCAATATTCAAAGACCTAAAATATGTTGACACTGTTTGAAATATAGAAAATACAAAAGCAACAAAGCTAGGGTTGTCATATGAAGTTAAGAAACTTAATGAGGAGGTGTCAATGGGAAAATAATAAGCAACCACACAAAATAGCTAATTTACAAAATGAGTGGTCTTGACCAACAGTTGTCAGAGCAGGAAGAAGGGAGGGTTGATCTTGGGTTAATGTTTATAGCATCTTTATCCTTTATATTTCTAATCTGGAAACACACCAAATGTTTATAAGCAGCTGCTTAGAGAAACAAATCATGTTATTCTCATAAAATGAAATATTATTCAATTGGTAACAACTGATTATATATACAACTATTATGGTTAAATTATGAAACACTATGACAAACAAAACATAAAATAGACAAATTGAAGTATTATTTATGTATAAACTACTACAGAAGAAAAATGAATCTTTAGAATATTAAATCATATCAAAGCCATATGAAAATATGCACAATATTTATTTTGTTTTCAACTGTCAAAACATTCAAGCTTTCCTTCAGTCAGTGAATGGCTAATAAAATGATCATATGGCTGTATGATTGAATAGTATTCAGTGCTAAAAGTAAATGAAGTATCACTCCTAAAAATACAGGAAATATAAATACAGATGACTAATCAAGAGAACCTATTCTATACTATTTCATCTGTGCAGAATTCTGAAATATGAATAGAAGTGTGAATACAGTAAAATATCATTAGTTGTTTTCAAAGAGGAAGGCAGAAGAATAATTGCATTGGAAAGAGAAGACTTATACAACAACAAAGCTAGTGTATTTACTGTAAAAGTGTTGAGACTCCCACATATGTACAAATATGTAATACACAATATCAAAAGTAAACCCTGTTCTACACTACTGCCCAGGTGAAAAAGATGTGTCAATGTGATTCATTCAACATAACCAATGGTGTATAATACTCGGAAATGCTAAGAATGGGAAAAAAACCTTCAAGTGTGGAGGCAATACCTATAAGTACATATATTTCCTTTTGGTTTTGCTGTGAACTTAATATCATCTTAAAACGTAGTTTACGAACGCCAGGACAGAGTAATGAGAGGGGGTTGAACGGAGAAAAGAGGGAGGGAAGGGGGCTTATGGGACTTTCGGGGAGGGAGGAAACGGGAAAGGGGAAGTGATTTGGAATGTAAATTAAAAAAATAAAATAAAATTAAATTAAAAAAAATAAAAATAAAAATAAAACGTAGTTTACTTAACCAAATGTATCACATCAAGTTTGCTTGATCCACACATTGTTCATTTTTGCAAAGCATTATGAATTTGGAATTATGGAATTATTTCATAACATTAATGGTTATGAGTGCATTTAGTTTTCAAAATGTATGCAAGTATATATACTCAATAGGGATGAAGATTAGTATTTATAAATTATAACTAACTAAAGATAATTGCAAGTAATTTTTAAGTGCATTTCAACAGCGGCATTAGGTAGACTTTGATTCAGAAGCTTTTTATTTTCAATAAATCTCATTAATTCTTGCTACTCTTTGCTGAGATGAAGCCTTTTTCAAAATGTCTTTGCCTTCTATCTGTGTCTCCAATTATTTTCTCTCTGACTTTCTTCCAGTGTTAGTACAGTTTTCGGTCTTATGCTGACGTCTCTGACTCATTTAAATCTCTTTGGGGGCAATGTAAGAGACAAAAATCAACATTCATTCTTCTACACATGTCTTTCCAGTTTTCCAAGTACTGAATTTTCTCCAATGCATTATTTTGGTACCATTATCAAAAATGAGAGTTGTTATAATTTAATGTGTTTAATTAGGGCAAGTCTATTCTGTTTAATTGATAATAACATTATCATCATATTATTGTTGCCCTGATTATCCACCACAGCTTCATAATAATACCCCATTCAAGAAGACACCACACACATTGGCTGTAGAACATGAAGAAATCAATTTCAAGCTGACCAGGAAAGCCCACAATGGCGGCTAGCTTTTATACTGCCTAAGGCACTATTCATGATGCTAAGGAAGAGACAACATCATTCATCATCCACAACACTGAACCATGCAGGGTAAACTACAGTCTGTAAAGTGTGGCCTCTGATGCAATAGTGTCATGGCACAATTAGCTTCACTTTTATGTATAAGTTGCTGGAAAAATACATAGAAATTTTAGTAGCTGAATCCTTAGAATTTAGAAGTTGTCCATTTTAAATATCATACCTAAAATATGAATTACAGTATTAAAGTATATACTCAGCCTCTTGTTACTGCCTTTTCCTATTTACACTGTGCTCCTTTCTTTTTTTAATCTGTTTTTATTAGATATTTTCTTTATTTACAAATCAAATGTTATCCCCTTTCCTCATTTCCCCTACGAAAACTCCCTATCCCATCCCCCATCCCCCTGCTTACTAACTCACCCTCTCCTGCTTTCCTGTTCTGGCATTTCCCAATACTGGGACATCGAGCCTTCACAGGACCAAGGGCTTCTGCTCTCATTGATGTCCAACAAGGTCATCCTCTGCTTCATATGCGGCTAGAGCCATGGGTCCCTCCATGTGTACTCTTTGGTTGGTGACTTAGTCCCTGGGAGCTCTAGGGGTACTGATTGGTTCATATTGTTGTTCTTCGTATGGGGCTGCAAACCCCTTCAGCTCCTTCAGTCCTTTCTCTAGTTCCTTTATTGGGGACCTTGTGCTCAGTCCAATGGTTAGCTGAGAATATCCCCCTCTGTATTTGTCAGGTACTGGCAGAGTCTCTCAAGAGACAACTATATCAGGCTTCTGTTTTCAAGCACTTGTTGACATTCACAATTGTGTCTGAGTTTGGGAACTGTATATGGGATGGATCCCCAGGTGGGGCAGTCTCTAGATGGCCTTTCCTTCAGTCTCTGCTCCACACTTTGTCTCTGTATCACCTCCCATGGGTATTTTGTTCATGCTTCTAAGAAGGAACGAAGTATCCACATTTTGGTCTTCCTTCTTCTTGAGCTTCATGTGGTCTGTGAATTTTATCTGTGCTCCTTTTCTTAGAGTACTTAATACAGCCCTTGGAAGCTATTTTCTAAGTGTCAGGATCAAACATTTTTTTCTGTTTTGATGTTAGCACATGCTCACACTGTTCTGCAACATCAGTTACATGTCTAATTCTTGAGGAAAGTTAGCTTGAGGTTTTAACTTTTTGTTATTAATTTATCTATCCACTTTATATCCCCAATCAAAATCCCCCTCCCTCCTCTCTTTCAGGTCACCCTCCCACCACCTTTCTCCCATTACCCCTTTCCCTTCTATGAGAAGGGCAATCCCCATCTCTGGTACCAATTCACCCAGGCACAAGTCTCATCATGACTAAGTGCATCTCTCCTAAGGAGGCCAGATGAAACAGCCCAGCTAGAGAAAAGAGACCCAAAGGCAGGCAGGAGAATCTAAGTCATAGAAAGACCCTGCCCCAATTGTTGGGGAACCCACTTGAAGATCAAGCTGCACATCTCCACATATCAGCAGAGGATATAGGTTTAGTTGCTGTGAGCACCATGAGCCCAGGTCACTTGGCTCTGAAGATCTTCTTGTGGTGTCCTTGATCCCTCTGGATGAATCTTTCTCCCAAATCTTCAATAAGACTCCCTGACCTCTGTCTATTGTTTAGCTGTTGATGCATGTTTCTGTCAGCTGTAGCCTCTCAGATGACAATTGTGCTAGACTCCTATCAGAAAGCATAGTAGAGTATCATTGATAACGTCATAGTCTGGGTCTCTACCATGAGGTGGGTCTCAAGGTGAGGCAGTAATTAGTTGACCATGCTCTCAATCTCTGCTCCATCTTTATCCCTATACATCATGTAAGCTGGGAAAATTTTGGGTCGAAGACTTTGTAGCTAGAATAGTGTCTCTGTCAATCCTTTGGAAGTCCAGCCTAGCTACAGGGGGTGACCATTTCAGGTTCCATATCCCCCCACTTCTAGGAGTTTCAACCCATATCCTCCAAGAACCTGCCCTGTCCCAGGTCTCTAGCTTGTCCCAGAATGCTCATCCCATTGATTTCCCATCTATTTCCTAGACCTCTCACCCCAGATTCCCTCCCCACCCCCCACATGCTCTCCCACCCAGTTCAGTATATTCTCATTTATAAGTGAGTAATAGCCATAAACCATGCTACAATCCACAGAACCAAAGGAGCTAAATAACAAGAAGGGCCTGAAGGACAATGTTTGAATCTTACTCAGAAGGGAAAATAAAATATACATGGGAAGTCGATAAAAACATTAATTTGGGACTCCTGGGTTTGGAGGTACGATCATCATTTTCTCTCTAGTGACTGCACAAGGTGTGTATGGCAGATCAGCCCTGACAGGGTCCTTCCAGGCTCCATCTACACCCAGGAGCTGGACTGAGCCACTGCCCTCTGGGCCAGGGAAGAGTTGGTCTCACAGGATGCTCAGACAGGCTTGCAGGCCCACAGGAAGGACAAGCTCCAGCCAGAGACAGAGGGACCAACTAACACCAGAGATAACCAGATAGCAAAAGGCAAACACAAGAACATTACCAACAGAAACCAAGGCGACATGGTACCTTCCAAACCCAGCTCTCCAACAACAACAAGTCCTGGATACCCCAACACACTGGAAAAGCAAGACTTGGATTTAAAATCACAGCTCATGATGCTGGTAGAGGACTTCAAGAAGGACATAAATAATTCCATTAAAGAAATATAGGAAAACACAACCAAATAGGTGAAAGAATTGAACAAAAACATCGAGGATCTAAAAGTAGAAGTAGAAACAATAAAGAAATTACAAAGGGAAACAACTATGGAGATAGAAAATCTAGGAAAAAAGTCAGGAGTCAGAGATGCAAGCATCAACAACAGGAATACAAGAGATAGAAGAGAGATTCTTGGGCGCAGAAGATACCATAGAAAATATTGACACAACAGTCAAAGAAAATGCAAAATGCAAAAAGCTCCTAACCCCAAATATCCAGGGAATCCAGGACACAATGAGAAAACCAAATCTCAGGATTATAGGTATAGAACAGAGCGAAGATTTCCAGCTGAAAGGGCCAGTAAATGTCTTCAACAAAATTATAGAAGAAAACTTCCCTAACCTAAAGAAAGAGATGCCCATGAACATACAAGAAGCCTACAGAACTCCAAACAGATTGAACCAGAAAAGAAATTCCTCCTATCACACAATAACCAAAATGCCAAATGCACTAAACAAAGAATATTAAAAGCAGTAAGAGAAAAGGATCAAGTAACATATAAAGGTAGACCTATCAGAATTATACCAGACTTCTTGCCAGAGACTATGAAAGCCAGAAGATCCTGGGCAGATGTCATACAGACCCTAAGGGAGCACAAATGCCAGCCCAGGCTACTATACCCAGCAAAACTCTCAATTACCATAGATGGAGAAACCAAGGTCTTCCATGACAAAAACAAATTTACACAATATCTTTCCACAAATCCAGTAATAATCACTTTTCCTTAATCTCTTTTAATATCGATGGGCTCAATTTTCCAATAAAATGACATAGACTAACAGACTAGATACATAAAGAGGACCCAACAAATTGCTGCATACAGGAAACTCACCTCAGGCAAAAAGACAGACTAGCTCAGAGTAAAAGGCTGGGAAACAAATTTCCAAGCAAATGGTCCCAAAGAACAAGCTGGTGTACCCATTCTAATATCAAATAGAATCAACTTTCAACCTAAAGTAATCAAAAAAGATAAGGAAGGATGCTTCATAGTCATCAAATGAAAAATCTACCAAGATGAACTCTCAATTCTGAACATTTATGCTCCAAATTCAAGGGCACCCACATTCATAAAAGAAACTTTATTAAAGCTGAAATCATACATTGTACCTTACATGATAATAGTGGGAGACTTCAACACACCACTCTCATCAATGGACAGATCATGGAAACAGAAACAAAATAGAGGCACAGTGAAACTAACAAAAGTTATGTACCAAATGGATTTGAGAGATAAGTATAGAACATTTTATCCTAAAACAAAAGAATATACTTTCTTCTCAGCACCTCATTGTACCTTCTCCAGAATTGACCATATACTCAGTCACAAAACAGACCTCAACAGATATAAGAAGATTGAAATAATTCCGTGCACCCTGTCAGATCACCACGGAATAAGGCTGGTCTTCAATAAAAACAAAAACAACAGAAAACCCACATACACATGAAAATTTAACAACATTCTACTCAATGATAGCTTGGTCAAGGAAGAAATAAAGAAATTAAAGACTTTTTAGAATTTAATGAAAATGAAGGCACAATACACTCAAACTTATGGGACACAGTGAAAGAAGTCCTAAGAGGAAAACTCATAGCTCTGAGTGCCTCCAAAAAGAAACTGGAAAGAGCAAACACTAGCAGCTTAACAGCACACCTGATGGCTCTAGAACAAAAAGAAGTAGATACATAAAATAGGAGTAGACAGCAGGAAGTAATCAAACTCAGGACTGAAATCAACCAAGTAGAAACAAATGGAACTGTACAAAGAATCAACGAAACCAGGAGCTGCTTCTCTGACAAAACCAACAAGATAGATAAACCCTTAGCTAAACTAACAAGAGGGCACAGAGACAGTATCCAAATCAACAAAATCAGAAATAAAAAGGGAGACATAACAAAAGATACTGAAGAAATCAAAAAAAAAATCATCAGATCCTACTACAAAAGCCTATACTCAACAAAATTGTAAAAACTAGACGAAATGGACAATTTTGTCAACAGATACCAGGTACGAAAGTTAAATCAGGATGAGATAAATGATCTAAACAATCCCATAATCCCTAGAGAAATAGAAGCAGTCATTAATAGTCTGCAAACCAAAAAATTACCCTGGACCAGATGGGTTTAATGCAAGTTCTATCAGACCTTCAAAGAAGACCTAATAACAATACTCTTCAAACTATTCCACAAAATAGAAACAGAAGCAACACTACCCAGTTCCTTCTATGAAGGCACAATTACCCTGATACCTAAATCACACAAAGACCCAACAAAGAAAGAGAAATTTATACCAATTTCCATTATGAATATCTACGCAAAAATACTCAATAAATTTCTTGCCAATGGAATCCAAGAACACATCAAAATGATCATCCACCATGATCAAGTAGGCTTCATCACAGGGATGCAGGGATGGTTCAATATATGGAAATCCATCAATGTAATCCACTACATAAACAAACTCAAAGAAAAAAAACACGTGATCATTTCATTAGATGCTGAGAAAGCATTTGACAAAATCCAACACTCCTTCATGATAAAAGTCTTGTAAAAATCAAGAATCCAAGGCCCATACCTAAACATAGTAAAAGCAATATACAGCCAACCAGTAGCCAACATCATACTAAATGGAGAGAAATTTGAAGCAATCCCACTGAAATCAGGGAATAGACAAGGCTGTCCACCCTCTCCCTACCTGTTTAATATAGTAATCGAAGTCCAAGCCAGAGCAATTTGACAAATGAAGGTCAAAGGGATACAAATTGGAAAGGAAGAAGTCAAAGTATCACTCTTTGCAGATGATATGATAGTATACTTAAGTGATCCCAAAAATTCCACCAGAGAACTCCTAAACCTGATAAACAATTTCAGCTCATGGAATGGCAGAGTTAATAGAACAAAAATGGCCATCTTGTCTAAAGCAATCTACAGATTCAATGCAATCCCCATCAAAATACCAACTCAATTCTTCATAGTCAATTCTTCATAGAGTTAAAAAGAGTAATTTCCAAATTTATCTAGAGTAACAAAAAACTCAGGATAGTGAAAACTATTATCAATAATAAATGAACTTCTGACAGAATCATTATCCCTGACCTCAAGCTATATATACTACAGAGCAATAGTGATTAAGAACTGCATGGTGTTGGTACAATGACAGGCAGGCAGATCAATGGAATAGAATTGAAGACCCAAAAATGAACCCACACACCTATGGTCACTTGATCTTTGACAAAGGACTTGGAACTATTCAGTGGATAAAAGACAGCATTTTCAACAAATGGTGCTGGTTCAACTGGCAGTCAACATGTAGAAGGATGGAAATTGATCCATTCTTATCTCCCTATACAAAGCTCAAGTTCAAGTGGATCAAGGACCTCCACATAAAACCAGATACACTGAATCAAACAGAAGAGAAAGTATGGAAGAGCCTCAAGCACATGGGCTCAGGGAAAAATTTCCTGAAAGAACACCAATAGCTTATGCTCTCAGATCAAGAATTGACAAATGAGACCTCATAAAATTGCAAAGCTTCTGTAAGGCAAAGGACACTGTCAATAGGACAAAATGGCAACCAACAGATTGGGAAAAGATCTTTACCAATCCTATATCCAATAGAGGGCTAATATCTAATATATACAAAGAAATCAAGAAGTTAGACTCCAGAGAAAAAATAACCCTATTAAAAATGGGGTACAGAGCTAAACAAAGAATTCTCAACTGAGGAATACCAGATGGCTGAGAAGCACCTAAAGAAATGTTCAATGTCCTTAACCATCAGGGAAATGCAAATCAAAACATCCCTGAGATTTCACCTAACACCAGTCAGAATGGCTAAGATCAAAAACTCAGGGGACAGCAGACGCTGGAGAGGATGTAGAGAAAACATGCTCCTCCATTGCTGGTATAATTGCAAGTTGGTAAAACCACTCTGGAAATCAGTTTGGCAGTTACTCAGAAAATTGGACATAATTCTGCCGGAGGACCCAGCTATACTACTCCTGGGCATATACCCAGAAGATATTCCAATCTGTAATAAGGAGACATGATTCACTATGTTCATAGCAGCCGTATTTATAATAGCCAGAAGCTGGAAAGAACCCAGATGTCCCTCAACGGAGGAACGGATTCAGAAAATGTGGTACATTTACACAATGGAGTACTACTCAGCTATTAAAAACAATGAATTCATGAAATTCTTAGGCAAATGGATGGAACTAGAATATATCATCCTGAGTGAGTTAACCTAATCACAAAAGAACACACACAGTATGCACTGGCTGATAAGTGGATATTAGCCCAAAACCTTACCCAAGATCAGAAACCACATGAAGCTCAAGAAGGAAGACCAAAGTGTGGATACTTTGATCCTTCTTAGAAGGTGAATCAAAATACCCATGACTCACAGCCAACCAATAGACTGAGCATAGGGTCCCCAATAAAGCAGCTAGAGAAAGAATCCAAGTAGCTGAAGGGGTTTGCAGCCCCATAGGAGGAACAATAATACGTACCAAACAGTGACCCCTGAGTTCCCAGGGACTAAACCACCAACCAAAGAGTACACATGGAGGGACCCATGATTCCAGCTGCATATGGAGCAGAGGGTGGCCTTTTCAGACATCAATGAGAGGAGAGGCCATTGCTCCTGTGATGGTTCGATGCCCCAGTGCAGGGGAATGCAAGGTCAAGAAATTGGAACGGGGTTGTTAAGCAGGGGAAGGGGAGATGTGATAGGGGGTTCTTGGAAAGGTAATGAGGATAGGGTATACCATCTTTTGAAAGGTAAATAAGTCTAATAAAATAAAATAAATAATAAAACAAAAAAACAAAAGCAAAAAAAACCCAAAACAAAACGTTAATTTGTAATAGTTGTCACGTAAAAAGCACTACTTTCATGTCAAATGTGGATATCCTTTGGTGTCTCTTTGTGGCACCAAACTGATAGCAGACACCAAAGAATATATATGGACAGTAACTGTCCATGCTGCTCTGTTATCTCTGATATTATTCTCTTAATATCTCTCTATAAAACATAAAGAAATTTGATGAAGATGGGTTATAGTTGTACAAAGTACAGTGTGTGTGTGTTTATGTATCTATATGTGTATACATGAGTCTCTCTCTCTCTCTCTCTCTCTCTCTCTCTGTGTGTGTGTGTGTGTGTATGTGTGTATGTGTATGTGTGTTGTGTGTGTGTCTCTGTAGGTGAATGTTTGTGTATATGTGTGCACACGTCTGTGTTGGTAAGCACACACACACACACACACACACACACAAGCACATTCATGTATAAGCAAAAGATGGATGCCTGATATCTTTGATCCTCTCACTTGAGACAAACTCTCTCACAAGTCTCAAGAATCCTTTTGTTCTGTTACTCTCACGACCACAGCTAGCTTTGTATATGGGTTGTGGGAATCAAACACAAATCTTTATGCTTGCCTGCTAGTCATTTTCCCCAAGCCATCTTCCCAACCTCAGTGGTAGACTGTTTTGGTTTCATTATTTTAAATTGAAAAGAAGGATCCATATTTTTGATTCAGATTTAGAAATGTAAATATAAACAAGTGTTGAGAATTACACAATTATCATAGCAGTGTATCTATTATTTGTATCTCTATTTGTGTATGTGTTATTTGTATCTGGCTGGAAATTCATAATAAGTACTAAGAATCCTGTGTACAAATATTGATATTACTAACTTTGGAAGCCTCAATGTGGTTTCAAATTTGAAGGCACATTTTTAGTATTATTTATTTTTGTATTGTTAGAACAGTACAAAAATTCCATTGCACATGGAAATGGCAGAATCTTACCAAGATTTGCATTGTTTGGAGAGAGCTACTGTTTTCATTGATAACTTCCTACATGCTAATAATCAACTTAATATTTTTATACCTAAAGATCATAGAATATTATTTTCAAAATATATCTAGTGCCTATGTAGGCCTTTTATTTTGCAAATTTATCTGATAAATACAGTGTGCCTTACCATAAAATAATGATAGATCAGTGTTACAAAATCAAATGTAACCTATTTCAAAACCATCTGGATCAAAGTCATAAGCAGTATCTGTAACAATTTTTATAGGTGAAAGCAAAACCCTAGAAATAATATTCAGAATATAGAACTATACCTGAATTAATATTGATCACTAAAATAATCAATCTGTCATTGTCTTGAGAAAGGCACTTTGAATTATATGGAATCATATTAAAATTATTTGAATTGAATTCATTTAAAAATGATGAATACACAGCATTGTCTTAAACTATGCCAGTATAGGATTACATATCAGAAGTCTTCCAAATATTACTTAAGAGTTTTTCAGCATCTTATTAAAAATATCATCTGCATTTTGCTCCATACACCACAAACTATATGCAAAAAAAATTTCCTTCTTTGATTTAAATCACACCCTTTAGCCTAGCAAAGAATGCTGCTAGTTTAGTGTTCTTAAGGGATTCCTGAGTTTGTAAATGACTGGATCTCTGTGTCTATATCTGTTTCTTGTGCCTTTTCTTGGGCTTTTTTCCTCTGTTTGCTTGTTGTTTTTTTTTTCCTGTTCCAATGTGTTAGTTTTTATTCTACCATATTGTATTATATTATATTATACTTATTGTATTATTATTCCATATATATTTTAATTGCTAAAGAAAGGAGGTAGAACCAGATGTGAAGTGACCTAGAAGTAGTGGAAGGGGAAACATAACCCAGATGTATTACTAAAACATCTATTTTCAGTAAAAGGAAAAACAAAAGGAAAAGGAAGCAAATAAATTCTATCCTCATTGGTTTTCCACTGGAGAATTTTAAGCTTAGATGAAATGTAAGGTACACATACTAAAATACACTGATAATCCATAATCAGTCATATTAACATCAACCACGATGTGCCTCCTGTGTCAGGTACACAGGCAATCACAAGATCTGCTCAGATTTGTAAAACTATTGATAGTTTGCTGATATGACTATAAATTGTCCCCAAAATTCATGTGTCAGTAGTTTGGTATTTGCCTGTTGATGACATTATAAGGTGACTGGATCCTATTGGTCTGGTCAAAGCTGAATGGGCTCTAAGGAACTTGTCAAGTTAGAGGTGTCCCATCAAAGGGAAGATATTCTTGTCTTCTTTCTCCGCTCTCCTGGGGTAGGCAATCATCTCTGCCATAAATTGTTGTCATCATTCTTCTCTAATTACACTGGCCTGAAAGTAATCAAGCCAAATGTCCACAGGCTGAAACTTCTGAAAGTATGGGCCAAAATAAATCTTTTTTCCTTAAATTGATGTCAGGTATTTGGTCAGAAGTACAGAAAGGAATGGCATCCCTCTCTAATCTATAGTCCTTGTGTTTCTTCTCAGTTCTGCTGATCCTTAATAACTGTTGCTTAGACAGCCATTCATATCTAGTTCTGCTAAAAAAAAAGATTAAGTTGATTACCCTAAACATTAGCTTAACAAGGATGACAACAACTGACATGCTAATATGGGGCCCAACCCCTCCCTACGTTAAGAATTACAGGCAACCAAGGAATGTTGAGAGTGTTGAGAAAGTCTTCTCCAGGAAAAAGCACAGCAATTGCTTATTCAGTACCAAGTGATCAGTCATGAAAGCAGACATACAAGTAACATTATTTATATCGAGCAGGTTATTTTGCACTTAATTTTCCCTGTATTCCCTTCCTTTTCCATCTCCTCTTTGTTCAATCCTTCTACCCCAGTCTTCCCATCTCTCCATAACTATATACACTATTTTCCCAATTTAGATGAAATAGGAAACAATCAATTGAGTTCTAGGCCAATAGGGTTCCATGAAAATGCCCAAATACTCACAGTTATTGCCAAGGCTATTTGGTGCTCACCACAAGTTATTGGTAAGGCCCTATTGCTGAAGACAACATGGAGACGTTGAGCTGGCACCTAACTAGAGCCTACCAACTACTGTTCATGGTACTGTAAGGTACACTCCATGCTACCAAAAGATAAAATACATACCAACTCAGCTACAAGCTCTTAGATCTACATTGGTGACCTGCCTGTAAGATGCAGCACTAGTGATACAAAAGTTGTGTTATTGACCAAACATTTTCTTGTTGAAATTAAGGTCCATGCCAGGAGATTGAATGCATGTCAAATACTTCTTGGGTGGCAAAGAACCTGAGAAGAGATAGCCACAGTCCTAAAGACAAAAATCATGTTTTCGGTAAAGGAGAGTAGCAATAAAAGGACTCCTAACAAGACTCTGCTGTATCTGTAGGTCAATGTCTCACTCAGCCACCATGAGAGAAGCTTCATCCTGGAGGAGATGGGAACAAACATAAAAGCCACAACTAGACAATGTGCAAAGAGTGAGAATCCTGGGCACACTCAATACTAAGTGGGTTTTCTCTGTCAAGTCCCTCAGGAGTCAGGAAACTATAATGAAAAGACACAAGTGTCTGTAAAATCCAAAGAGAATGGATGATATGAAGAAATAAGTGTCTTCTAGACACAACAGGAACAGTGCACATATGAACTCATATAGACCATGTCAGCTTGCCCGGGGCCAACACTATTCTATATAAGCCATGCTTAAGAGCAGCCTCACACCGAGAAGTAGATGGCCAACACAAAACAAACTCAATGGTACTTTTGGAAAAATTTTTGGCTCCTGTCCTTTGTTTGGGCAGGGTTTTTTGTATGTTAATGATCTCTTGTTTATATGTTATGGTTTCCAATCTGTGTTTTTTAAATAAATTTTGCTTTAGTGTGTCTGTCTGTGTGTTTTTGTGCATTGTCTTGACTGTTGTTATTTTTCTTGATTTTTTTCTTTATTCTGTGATTTTTTTTGACTGTTTCCTCAGGAGAGAGAGATAAATTTAATATGAAGTTGGATGGGTTGGAGTATCTGGGAGAAGATAGAGAGAATATAATATTTTAAATAAATTAATTTAAAAGCATATTTCTCATAAAAAGTTGTACATAAAAATGTTAGGTTGGCTAAATTAATAGTCTGATTTCATAAATTCTATTAAGACTTTAAGGACTGGAAAAGACCACTGTCATCCTTCATATATAAAAGCAACAAAATGAAGAACCTAGAAGCTTTCCAAAACAAGGCACATGACTGTACAAAGTGTTTTGCTCTAACTTGAATTCATTTACTCAGTCATTAAAAGAAATGTTTCACCTACAAGCTCTTTAAATTTCTTCTTAAACATATAATTCTATGACATGAACATCAATGAAAATAAAATTCATATAACAAACCAATGAATGCTAAGGAAAATCACTTGAATTTTTGCTAACTAACCTAGGCTAAGAAAAAAAACATAAAACAGTGTCATACATTTTGAGAGAGCTTCAGACAAGAGCCATCATTTAAAATACTTGGCTGTTTAGATTACACTTTTCACCTTTTGACAGTTCACTCAAGCTTGACTTCAATTTTACTACCAAACTTAGCACATCCAGCAAAAGAAAAATTTTACTCGATTCTTGTACTACCCAATCCCCACATGAGTTTTGTTTCTAAAGTAGCATTTTTAAGTGATTTACTCACTCCCATTGATTTCTCTTTCAAATATTTGTTCCTTTTGGATTATAAGAAACAACCAGTCAGTGGAAATTTTTGCAAAACTCTTGGCTTTGGACACAGACCTAATAGCAGATGTCTATTTCCTGAGTGTAGATGAAACAAATGTTTCCCTTTGGATAGGTTTTCTTATTAAACAAATTTTAGACTATGTTTAGATTTGAGCTTTTGGGACATCATCAGGTTAAATAGATCCTTGCTAAAATACTCATTTTATTTTGCTGACTCAGAAATACAGTAATTATTGTGTGAATTCAATAACAATCATTATTATTATTATCTTTAAAAGGATTATTTTCTCAGAGGTGGTACTTTTAAGGTTTGGCTCCTAGAGCAAATTTCAGTGTTATAAGAGTTACTTAAGCTATCTATAATGTTATCCTTGAATCTGAATGGGTTTGGATCTTTTCAACTTTCTGGTGACAATCATGATCACATTTCACTTAAATCCATCCAAAGAGTAGCCAAAGGCCCCACAAGGCATAACTGATACTTAACAGGAAATAAACAGTAAACTTTCTGGTGAGCATTTATACATATATTTTGAGCAACCTGTTCCTTCCAGACTTTCCTGAATAAAATGATGAGTTAGCATGAAACACTTTCCAAAGGCTCTCCATCCTTAAATTTCTAGGACTCTATGACCCCATTTTTGAAGGCTCTCTCAACTAAGTTAATTTAATGCAGATGTACTCTGCTCCAATACAACACCAGCCAACATCAGCATTGAGGAGCCTCTAATAGGAAGCTGTATGTTCTTGATGGTTCAAATAGAGATTGATGTAAATAGAAGCAAAAATTGGTTCTCACTGGGTAGAGCTAGATTTCTCCAGTCATCTCTTTTTATCACCAATTACCTTTAAGTGTGGAGTTCCCAATTCAGTCCAGTCTACTATGTCTGTTATTTCTATTCTTGTTTATATCTCATAATCCACTGTATGTGGCAGAGGGAAAGAGACTGAATTCAGAAAAGCAGTAGCTCAATAACCTCCATAGCCTCCATTCTCACAAAGCCTGCAAATGTCTGGAAAGCACATGATAAAGAAGAGGTCAATGTGGTTAGAAGACCAAAATAAAATGGCCTGTGACTAATCCTGCTCCTTTGCTTTCAATATGTTTTTCCTACTTTATTTTTATTGATAAATCCCATAAGGGAACAATATTTTTAGCCACAAAGCAATAAAGTGAATTAAACTAAACTTTCCAATTCCTGTGACAAAGGATTAAATATGCAAACCTCTCTAGTCTTAGGACTCAGCTCTGAGCAATAAGAATTCAGAACAAATCTGCTGAGAACTTCTTGACTGATATAGGTGCCTTGACAAAGAATCACACACACACACACACACACACACACACACACACACACACACACACACAAAACTGGTACCACTCCTTTCCTTTGCTTGTTTTGATTTTTAAAATTGAATACCATTGCCCTATGAGAAAGAGTGAGAGCAACACGGGCATAAGGCAGTGTTGATTCATTGAGTGGCCTGATCAAAATCTTAAAATATCAGCAATGGTTAGCCTCTGAGTGGTTGGTTATCTGCTAGCAAATCAAGATGTCTGTTTGCAGTGAATGAAACTGCTCTGCTGCCTGGGTTTTCCCTTCAAAACTGAAGTATATATTCACAAAAATCCTCAAAAGCAAATTGGGTTTCAATGCTTATCTCCTGAGGCCACTCTCCAAACTGTTACTACAGGAGGAAAGCTTCCTCAACAAAATGCGCACCCCTTCAAAATTGACACAAATAGATAAAAGACTACTACAAGTCTCACCACAAAGCAAGATAACTCTGAAAGTCTTTCTAGACTGTAAGTCTCCCTATCACCTTGGCTAAGTCCTCACTACAAAAATAAGTGCAACCTAACTCTCCATGCAACCAGAATACCACCTTCACTGAAGGTGTTGCTTCTGTGAAAACTCTTGTGTGAAAACTTTTAGACATTTTAACTGTCTCAGATCAGCTACAAACAAATGAATTGATAGTATTCTTTAACCTATTGTTAAGCTTTTATATTATTAATATTATTTAACTTACTGTTAGGCTTTCAGGTGCAGCAGGCCCACTTTGTCTGCAGTTTTAGGTATAACAGAAAAAACTAGCAGAAATTTCACTGTTACAGTTTCTCTACGGTTCATTTCATCTGCAATTTTTCCAACTCGGGCATACCATTTCTCTTGCCTTGTTAAAAATAACACTTTAATTGGGATGTGGTAGCACAGGCCTTTAATCCCAACACTTGAGTGTCAGGGGAAGGTAAATCTCTGAGGTTAGGGTATTCTGGTCTACAGAAATATTTCTAGGTTAGCTAGAGATACACCAAGAAACCCTGTCCCCAAAACTAAACATAACAACAAAAGAAATTAAATTTAAAAATGGAACCTCTATGTTTCCTTAAATTAAGTGCATCTTGCCTACTCTTTAGCATTTCAAAATTTTCAGTATCATTATTCTTGATTATGGATAATTATTAAATGAGATGAGTGCTACCTTAACCCAGCACTTTAATGACACTATGGTTGACAAAATACCCAAGAAATCTCTGAAGTGATAACAGACAGACAGATGTATATTCAGTGTGGATATACTAAAATGTGAAATTATTCATGTTGTTGATGTAAGGGAGATGTTTGTACAAGATTTTACACTTTACGATTTATTTACAAGATGCACACATTACAATTTGTAGATATTTTCTGACATTTTCCATTTAACACTTTGAAACCAAAGCTGAATGTGGGTATAAGCTTTCCCACCAATCTCATTCCTAATTCATTAAGAGAAAATATGCTGGCTGTAACATAACCCTGAAATAGCTACACCAGTACAAACAGCTGCACCAGTAAACCAGTACAAAAAGGATGCAATATTGTGATGGAATTGAAAATTGCAATACTTTAGTGGGGAATAGTTTCAAATCAAGACCTAGTCACTTGCCCAGACTATTAAGTTTAACCAAATACTTAAACTTCAATAACAGCCATTTTTTTCAAAAGTGTTAGTTGAATAGCTAATATATTTTATTTTATTCTATCATTTCTTATTTTCACAATTTTACTATTCATTTAATCTTTATTTTATTATATTCACTATTCTTTTTACTTGTCTTTCTTCTTTCTCTTTTATGGCAGTTTGTGTGTGTGTGTGTGTGTGTGTGTGTGTGTGTGTGTGTGTGACTGTCTCTGTGTTTGTGTGTGTGTGCATGTATGCATGTGTGTGTTCTAAGGTCTTCAAAGGGATTTACAGAAGAGGCAGAGTAGAGAGACAAGATAGATGATATAGGAATGGCTACAGTATGGACACACAGAGCTACCTTCTCTTATCTTCACACAAGACCTGCGAGCCCCTATTTGATTGTGGCACATGGCCAGTGACCTTGGACAGATAATATTGCAAAAATACTCCATCCACTCAAGAAGATCAGGAGTGAAGCCTTTGTAGTGACACATTCCTCCAAGTTTTGACTGACACTTATTCCCTTTTGTTGGTTGCTTTTAATTTTAGCGGTCACTGGAAAGTCACATAATGCATGCTGGGCTCTGCATCTATAGATCTGTGCCATTTGCAATGGGCTCAATCACTACTTACTCTGTAGCAGACTGGCAATTAGCTTCTGCCTAATATCTTGCTTCACTATTAATGATAAATGCTTTTATTTCCCTCTGATAAGTTGTCTTAACCAAA
The DNA here is from genome assembly GCA_036184795.1 of Tokudaia tokunoshimensis. Taxonomy (NCBI): domain Eukaryota; kingdom Metazoa; phylum Chordata; class Mammalia; order Rodentia; family Muridae; genus Tokudaia; species Tokudaia tokunoshimensis. The sequence continues at coordinate 73,608,501 of BTHU01000015.1, forward strand.
CAACAGTTGAGCTCTTGGTATCACTCAGTAGAAGAGCACTTACCTGGCATGAAAGTTCAAAGTCCTGGGTTTGATCCCCAGGAACACAAAAAGACAATATAAACACCATTAAAACAAAAAAAAATGAAAATAATAATGAGAAAACTCAAATATGTCACTGTTCCCATTCCATTAAGAGACCTCCTAGAACACATTGCAAGAAATGTTGTAGCTATGACTTATAGAAGTAGTGCTAACAAGGAAAAAGCAAATTGGTACGGGGAGGCTTATTCACCACTGTTGGCATGTCTAGGTTGCTCTGTAGTTTTCTTGTGCAGCATGAGAGCTATGTTTTGTGTAGAAGCTGTGGTCCTGTGGGTAGGATAATTATTAAAACCTTATGTGGTGTGAACCTTCAAAAGTGGAACTTGCATTGCCACTATTACAATCAGCATGGAGGAGGGCAAGACGCAGAAGAACTCATCAAGGTCCTAGTTCTGTCAGGACCTACAAGTCATTCTCAAACATTAGCTCCCAGACAGACTGGTGTGCATGTGGACTTCACCTCCATCTCTAGAATAGATCATGTAAAGTGACATCTTGCAAGATGAACCCGGCTCATGATATGTTTTATTTGGCTCTTAGGCTGTTCAAAACATATTACTAACATTACAGCTGGGAACTTTCATGTAAAAACCCATCTTTCTTTCTGGTCTGGCCTCTACTTGAAAAAAAAAGGTGGGGGAATAGGCACCACTGAGTTCATACTTTGTATGACAGTAATCATCAGGATTCATAGCACTATTATCCAAATTCAATACTGTACTCCCTGTTTGCCATAGTCCCCTTCACTCCTGAGTCCTCATAAGAAGTGTCACTTGAGATTTATCACTATATTCTCCTTATAATTTAACCTTGCCAAGAAATATTCTTGGGCAGAAAAAATTATTAAAATCAAGATACTGCAAATAGGAGGTGTCTTCAGATTTAAAAAATAAAAAAAATATTTCTTAAGCTGGTGAACATAATAATCATATTTAATTTATAGTATCTTCTTGGCCCATTATGACAAAACTTTGTTTCTGTTTGGTCTTCCATAATGAAATATTTGATCAAAAGTTGTCTTTCTAACAACATAATATTGACCTTGGAATAAAATTTGATGTAAGTACTTCACTACAAATGAATAGATAGGTGGATGGGTGGGTGCACAGATAGGAGGTGGAGGTAGGTGGGTGTGTAGATAGATGGAAGGTTAAGTGCTTCTAAATCTGAAAATATCTATGACCATGTCACATAACTTAAATCATGCAGATGTTGAGGGAGGCTACATAACATCTAGGTGAAAGGCTTCTATATTTTAAATCCAACTAGAAGATGGATAACTTTCCACCAGCTGACAATAGGCAAACTTTGATATTTTCAAAAGATATCAATTGGAGTCTTCTGTAAGGTCACTTGAGAGATTTGGATGCATGTCTTGAGACTTTATGTCTGACCTGGTCTTAGTTTTACTTAGTTACTTAGAAACACTTTTCACTTCATTTTTTATTTTACTTTATTACTTTTATGTACTTTCTTATTTATTTATTTAATTTTTACACTCTGGTTAAGATCAAAAACACAAGAGACAGCCGTTGTTGGTGAGGATGTGGAGAAAGAGGAACACTCCTCCACTGCTGGTGGAATTGCAAGCTGGTACAACCACTCTGGAAAGCAGTCTGGCGGTTCCTCAGAAAACTGGGCTTGACACCCCCGAAGGATCCGGCTATACCACTCCTGGGCATATACCCAGAGACTTTACCTGCATGCAATAAGGACACATGCTCCACTATGTTCATAGCAGCCTTATTTATAATAGCCAGAAGCTGGAAAGAACCCAGATGTCCCTCAACGGAGGAATGGATTCAGAAGATGTGGTATATTTGCACAATGGAATACTACTCTGCAATTAAAAACAATGAATTCACGAAATTCCTAGGCAAATGGTCAGAACTTGAAACTATCATCCTTAGTGAGGTAACCCAACCACAAAAGAACACACATGGTATGCAGTCACTGATAAGGGGATATTAACCCAGAATCTCGGAATACCCTAGACACAATTCGCATATCAATAGATTTCTAAGAAGATGGAAGGAGAGATCCCTGGTCCTGGAAAGACTGGATGTAGGGGAATGCCAGGGGGTTGAATGGGGAAAAGAGGGAGGGAAGGGGGCTTATGGGACTTTCGGGGAGGGAGGAAATGGGAAAGGGGAAATGATTTTGAATGTAAATAAAAAAAACTTAGAAAATAAAATAAAATTTAAAAAAAATTACACTCCAGATTTTATTCCCTCCCCTGTCTACCCTCCAACTGTTCCACATCCTATACCTCCTCCCAATACCCCTGTCTCCACAAGGACATCCCCACCACCTACCCACAACCCAACCAGACCTCTAAACTCACTGGGAACTCCAGTCTCTTTAGGGTTAGGTGCATCTTCTTTGACTGAACTCAGACCCGACAGTCCTTTGCTGTATATGTGTTGGGGGCCTCCTATCAGCTGGTGTATGCTGCCTGGTTGATGGTCCAGTGTTTGAGAAATCTAAGGGGTCCAGGTTAATGGAAACTGCTGGTCCTCCTACAGAGTCACCCTCCTCATCAGCTTCTTCCAGCTTTTCCCTAATTCAACCAGAGGGGTCAGCAGCTTCTGTCCACCGGTTGGGTGCAAATATATGTATCTGACTCTTTCAGCTGCTTGTTGGATCTTTCAGAGGGCAGTCCTGATAGGTCCCTTTTTGTGAGTGCTCCATAGCCTCAGTAATAGTGTCAGGCCTTGAGACAGTCCCTTGAGCTGGATGATACTTTGGGCCTGTTGCTGGACCTTCTTTTCCTCATGCTCCTCTCCATTTCCCTCCCTGCAGTTCTTTCAAACAGGAACAATTATTCGCTTCATTTTTTTACATTAAAATATATATAATCTTTTTACATTTCCTTTCCTCCTTCCAACACTTCACATAGATCCCTTTTTACTCCCTTTCAAATTTATGGCTCCTATTTCATTCATTGTTTGCACACACACACACACACACACACACACACACACACATACCACACACATACCACACACATACACACATACACACACACATTTAAATACATAAATGCAGCCAGTTTAGTATAGTATTATTTTTATGGATGTTTTCAAAGCTGAACACTTAGATTAAATACCCAGTTGTGCTCCTCCCTGGGGATGACTATTTCTCTGAATCCTAGAATTCTTTACACACCTATAGTATTTTTTGTAGGGTTGAGGCTTCCTAGTCTTGCTCCCCACCCTCCTCCACCCATGTTATCATGACTGCTATTGCTCTTATAAATATGTAGGCTGTCATTTGGTGATACTTTATGGATATAGCTTCTAATTAAGTGATAACAAACACACTGATAATTTGTGAAAAAATTAAAAACAGCATTGTCGAAAAACGGTCACCAACTTAGTTTCTATGTCTATTTTAGAATATTATCCACACATGCATATGTGTTGAAGGTGTAGCAGTCTATATTTCTGTATGTGCCTTAAGATTATTTAGCATAGCAGGATTTTTTTGTGTGTGTTTGTTATATATCACCTTGCATGTAATAATATCTTTGTTCAGTCCTTGATGTGTCATAACTGTGGTGTGGATAATATTTACAAATATTCACTTATCAGTGATTACATACCTTGTGTGTTCTTTTGTGATTGGGTTACCTCACTCAGGATGATAGTTTCTGGCTCCATCCATTTGGGGGGGGTAAGCAAGGGGGGAGGGATGGGATGGGGGTTTCAGTGGGGTAATGTGGAAAGGGGTTAATATTTGAAATGTAAACAATGCAAATACTTAATTAAAAAAAGGAAAAAAGAAACCGTGAGGTAAAATAAATTTCCCCCTTTTAACTGTTGCTCTCTGATACTTTTTACATCAGTCATACTCTATGCTTGGCTGAATGGAGCACTTTCTTGCCAAAATTTTTCTTTTGCTGCAGTTAAACTGAGGACTTAGCACCTAAAGCCAGGTCTTTAATCAACCACTTAACCATTTACTCTTCAATAATGCAACATCTTTATAAGGTGTAGGATGGCTTTTCATATCTATTAGATCCAAGCTATGCTAAGTTAAATGTTTTATGTTAAACATATGGGCACAGGGAAATTTTTCCTGAATAGAACTCCAATAGCTTATGCTCTAAGATCAAGAATTGACAAATGGGACCTCATTAAATTACAAAGTTTTTGCAAGGCAAAAGACACTGTCAAAAAGACAAAGTGGCAACCAACTAACTGGGAAATGATCTTTACCAACCCTACATCTGACAGAGGGCTAATATCCAATATATACAAAGAACTCAAGAAGTTAGACTCCAGAGAGCCAAGTAACCCTATTAAAAAATGGGGTACAGAGCTAAACAAAGAGTTCTCACCTGAAGAATATCTAATGGCTGAGAAGCACCTAAAGCGATGTTCATCATCCTTAGTCATTAGGGAAATGTAAATCAAAACAACCCTGAGATTCCATCTCACACCAGTCAGAATGGCTAAGATCAAAAACACAGGAGACAGCAGTTGTTGGCGAGGATGTGGAGAAAGAGGAACACTCCTCCACTGCTGGTGGGATTGCAAGCTGGTACAACCACTCTGGAAAGCTGTCTGGCGGTTCCTCAGAAAACTGGGCTTGACACTCCCAGAGGGTCCGGCTATACCACTCCTGGGCATATACCCAGAGACTTTACCTGCATGCAATAAGGACACATGCTCCACTATGTTCATAGCAGCCTTATTTCTAATAGCCAGAAGCTGGAAAGAACCCAGATGTCCCTCAACGGAGGAATGGATTCAGAAGATGTGGTATATTTACACAGTGGAATACTACTCTGCAATTAAAAACAATGAATTCACGAAATTCCTAGGAAAATGGTCAGAACTTGAAAACATCATCCTATTGAGGTAACCCAATCACAAAAGAACACACATAGTATGTAGTCACTGATAAGGGGATATTAACCCAGAATCTCAGAATACCCTAGACATGATACGCATATCAATAGATTTCCAAGAAGATGGAAGGAGAGACCCCTGGTCCTGGAAAGACTGGATGTAGGGGAATGCCAGGACAGAGAAGCGAGAGGGGGTTGAATAGGGAAAAGAGGGGGGAAGGGGGCTTATGGGACTTTCGGGAAGGGAGGAAATGGGAAAGGGGAAATGATTTTGAATGTAAATAAAAATATAAAAAAAACACTTTAAAACATAAAGATTATTTATTTATTTATTTATTTTAAACTCCAGATTTTATTCTCCTCCCAGTCTACCCTCCAACTGTTCCACATCCTGTACCTCCTCCCTGCCCCTGTCTCCATGAGGATAGTTGCACCAGTCACACCCAAAGATTTTTGATAAGAAAACATCAAATGAATTGTGCTCTCACTGTAGTTATTTTATCTCAGTGCTCACTAGAGTAATTCTTCTTTCTGACTGTTCCATTGCTTGCTGTGGGAATAAGGATGTGAAAAGTTGTTCCTTCTGGAGTTGTCACCAATGACTAAAAAAGTTTCATGTAGTGAAACACAAAGGGTATTGCTAATTATCAATTGATTCTAAAACCCATATGAAAGGAGGAAAGAGAAGATATGGGACAGAGTGAAATTTAAAGTGATATGTATTAAATTTAAATTCAAAAATTATTCTTTTTTTTCTTTTACGAGATAGTTTATTTTCTTTATAGCCACATATAATAGGCAATTTGTATATAATGAGATTATACCCAGTCTGTCTCTCAACCCTAACTGGAGAAATTTCTTTTTACACTAGATAACAATTAATACAGAGACCCACAACCAGTTAACAAGCAGAGAATAACAAACTGTGAGATGCTCAGCTCTAAGTGGGATGTCTATATAGTATCTTCTAACCTCAAGATTTGAAAATCATAGTAAGAGAGAGGCAAGAAAGATTTTAAGAGACTGAAGTAGTGGACAATGGCAGGGAAACCGTGTTTGCTAGGCATGAGAGCACAGTTGCACACATGAAATCATAGTGGTTGCATATGCATGTGCAAGACCTGCACAGGCTCAGGTCATCCAAAGCCCTAAAATGGATAGGGGATTGGCTCATGATCAGGGATGCCCAGATTATCTGTAGAGCTATTGGCAACTGATAGCAGTAGGGGTATGATGAATGAGTTCTCTTCATAGATGTGTTCTCTAAGAGGCTAGTCATGCTATCATAGATGTATACACACACACACACACACACTGCAGACAAGCTAATGTTTGCCTACCACCTACACTTTTTTCTATAACACTGCATTAACTAAAATTTTACTTCCAGGGTTAAGATCACCTTCTTTGATCACCTGTTTTGTTGGTGGTGGTGGTCGTGGTGTTTTGTTTTGTTTTGTTTTTTAATCTACAATTAAGGTTTTAATGTAGGTTTTTGTTGTCAGTTCCCATTAGGCGATAAGGAAGAAGCAAAATTGCACGACTTCTTGTATTTGGTTATACGGAGTAACTGCCACTGATGAATGTACAGAGAGGTAACACTAAGTTAAAAAAAATCACCTCAGTTTGGAAGGCGAGCACACAAAGCTGGGTGGAGAAGTGCTAGTGGGCAGCAGGTGACTGAGAGCAGGAAAGGGGAGTGGACTTAATCAAAGCACATCAGCTGCTTGCGGGTATTACCAACAAATTTAAAAAGTAATAACATTTGATTTTAGTTCAAACAAATTAGTTACACATTTAAAAAATATTAGTTCAGATAAGTCATAGAAGTGCAAATATTGCTATTTCTCTATAAAGCTTACCTTTGAAAATTAATCAGTCCACTTAGCTCTAATTTTGTTTTGTTTTATTTTGTTTTGTTTACTTTTGTGGTAGCTTCTCTTTGTGTAGCCCTTGCTGTTTTCAAACTTTTTCTCTTTAGACCAAACTGGCATCAAACTCAGGGATCAGCTAAGCTCTGCCAGCAGAGTCCTGGGAATAAAGGTTTGCACCAACATGCCTGACTATAACTCTAATTAATTGTAATTACATATTTTAAATTGGTTTCACCTGGTACTTTAAACTTGGTCAAAGTCCCTTGGTTTAGGAGGTCATGGTTCTTAGTGTACACCTCATCACTTAGATTTAGCCAAACCAAAGCAAAGTCTCAATCTAAATGTCTCTCTTTGCAACAACTGTCAGTGAATTCAGAGACCTATGGCTGACACCTGAGTTTGAATCTCTATAATTTATATAAAAACTCAATTGTGTGTAATTCCAGGACTTATACTATGAGCATCTTGGAGGTGAAGTAGAGAATAAAATTCCCAGAAAGAGCTCACAGGCCACTACTAAGACACATAATCAAGGACACAAACAAATAGACACAAGCATGGTGTGGTATATAAGGACTGATCTGTGCATGACTCTCTCTCTCTCTCTCTCTCTCTCTCTCTCTCTCTCTCTCTCACACACACACACACACACACACACACACACACACACACACACACACACCCCACACAGACCAGAGGAGCTAAAGTTCCCCACCACCTACATTTTTTCTACAATTCATACCTAACTAGAATTTTACTTCCAGAGTTAACATTTCTCTTTGTTTGCTTTACCTTTTTATTTTATCTCCAATTAAGATTTTGATTAAGAGTCCTCAATGTCCAAACATTTTAATTTTGAACCATATAGAATTTTTTATTCTTTTAACTTTAATTACTTTTTACTTATTCATTTTACATCCCACTCACTGCTCGTCTCCTGTTCACCCCCTCCCACAATCCTTCCCACATCCCACATCCCACATCCCCTTCTCCTCTGAGCAGGTGGGCACCTGTTTCAAGATATTTCTTATCCATTCACATTGGCAGTGAGAGGCCAGTGATTGGAGGGGAGAGAAGAGGAGGAAGAGCTAAGGGAAGTGGGGAGGGGGAGACCACAAGAGCAGAGCAGAGAGGGAGACATGGATATCCAGATGACCTCAGATGTATTTCTGGTGTTTTGGAGAGGTTAGAAATATAGGGATAAGACCTTATCATTTTAAGTTGGCGTTATGTAATTGGGAGTTTTATACACGTAAATATATTTGGTTAACTAATCAAGTTTAAGAGTCATGATTTACCTGATACTTGGAAGGAGTGGATGCTAGACAGAAGCGTGGGACTCCCACCGTTTACAGAGTCTATGGCAGAGAGGAAACACAGCTGGGATGCTGTGAGAGCTAGCTGAGAAAGATTGTGGGTTCTGAACAAATGGAGTGAGGGCTGTCCCCAAAGCTGTTGATTTAAGTTTTTGTTATTATCTCTGTTTAGGAGATGAGGAACAAAAATTACATGACCTCTTGTATATGGTAAACCAAGTAACTGACATTGACAAATCACTGGCAGCCTTTAAATGAAATGACGTCATCATCAGTCTTAGTCAGTATGTACAGAATATTTTATAGAATATTCTAGCAGAAAAGTTTATTCATGAGATTTCTCACAACTGAGAGTTATAGATTCTTTGTGCTTAAACAAGTATTAGTGGATATTAGTGGACAAAGCCTTGTAAATTAAAATCTATATCTTTCAGAAACATGAAAGCAAGAGTTGTCTGTCTCCAGAGGAAATGTCCTTAACCTTTGAGCTATAACACAAAAATTCAATTCTCAAGTGGCAATCTTTGATTTTGAAAATCTTAAGAATGGTCAAGATGGTACGTGAACAGCTTTGTTATCTAGCCTGAGTTCCAGTTCTCTGATGAGTGACTTACCTAGATCATATAACTCATAACCATGTCCTACATTTCTGAGAATATCATGGCTTCCAAGTCTTTCTACACGTAATTCTCATTGAGAAAAGCTGCTGTGTGGCGGCTCTTCAGACCCTACTGGAAATCTCTGCTGTAGCTAAGCAGGAACTAAAAATATATTCTTTCAGATATAAATCATGTTTCTGTGTGTGTAGAAAACTTATGACATGCAATCTCTGTGTTTTTAAGAGGCCAGAAAATGTGGTCCAGAGAATCATGAGGTGTGTTTGTGTTGTGTGCACACACCATGTTCTTGCAGCAAAATCACAAGGTTATAAATAACATTGAGAAATACCGATTTAACGACAAGTAAACAAAATGGGGAATTCAGTCTTGATAGAAAATGTATAAACAATAAGATTCTCCAAGGTAGGAACTTTGGCCAATTTTGTTACCATCTTAATTAGCTGTCCTTTGGTCTTACTTCAAAACAGAACAATTTATTCAACAGATTTTTTTTTGGCCCAATATGTGAATTGTCATGAAATATTTATAAGTATTGGGCTGTAAACAGGAACTGATACAAATTATTAATCATCTTTTCAGCTGCGACTGGAGACCATAAAGCACTCACCAATAAAGGTATATCTTCCTGTCAAAATGGAGTGCAAGTGATGTATGTGCACATGCACATACCCAAGTAGTCATATGTATTGTTATATGTACATGTGTAGGTCAAATGTCAGCCTCAACTATTCTTCCCAAGGAAGCCATCACACTATTTTTACTTGAAGCTCACAGCTTACAATCTATGGTCCTCAGGCTTGCACAGAAAGCACAATACTGATCCAGCCATCTACCCAGCCCTGAATTTAATAATACAGTACGACTGACTTTTCTGAGCTTATAATGTAGTGAATTACAGTACTTGACTCAACTTATTAATTCTATTTTAAAAATTTTTATCATCCCAGAAGTATATTGTTCACATCTCAAAGACATTGCTTAAAGATGGATGGGTGTAGTCCCTGATTTTAGTGGGATTGCTTCAAGTTGGATAATATTTGAAATGTAAATAAAGAAAATATCTAATAAAAAATAACCAAAAAAATGGATATGTGTGCACATACCAATTTGAAACACCTCCCATCATTCCAAGTATTACACTGATCTTGTAGAGGTTTTATCCCTTTCTAGAATCTCTCCTTGTTTAGAAGAATGAGGAACTGGTGGGATTATTTTATCTGAATGTTTCAGTTGTCAAATAGACTTATTTCTACTGAAAAAGATATTTGTTCTAATATCTTTTTAAATGGCAAATAGAAACTATCTCAAATGTTTTTCCTCAAATACTATCATAGACTAGAAAAATAGAAAAATACTTTAGTTCATACCATGGAGGTACTTTTTGGATAAATTCATTCCAATAACAATTCTTGTTCGAGAATTTCCAACAAAATCAATAACATGGGTCAGTGATTTTAGAATCATTTTAAAATCAATATCAAATTATTCTTTGTGGAAATAGTCATTTGAATACAAGCCATACCTTTAATATGATTGAATATTTAGCAATTAGGAACAATGGAAACTCAGGACAGTAATTTTCTCGGTCAAATTAGGATACTATAAGAGGATATCATTGAACGGGTGGTTTTGAGACTACAGAACACCATCACAGTTAGGGAAGCTGATACTCCAAACTCAAAATGCCAAGAGGTTCATTGTCAAAACACAGTTTCCTTCCAGACTCACTGGTGGTTTCACCTGACTTCAGCTATACTGGGGAAAATCCAGTGTTTCCTGAGCTCTCTTCTATAAGTAGTCTAGTTCCATTCACAAAAGTTCCACCCTTGTGAACTCATAAGCTCACATCAGTCATGAGTCATTTCCCCAGAATTGAAATGTTCCCTCCGAGAGAAAGAAAAAGACAATTTGAAAAATTATTCAAAACTTACAAAGTTCAGACAGTCCCCGAGTTTTCAGAGTTCCTGAGGCACCTCCTGAACAGTACAACTTACTATGGAGAGATTCTTGAGCCAAACTGGCTGCAGGTTTTGTAGTGAGCTTCAGAATACAGCGTTCAAGATTCATTTACCCATGCTTTTTACTGATACATCTGCGTTGGGTCACCCACACTGTTATAAATAACTTCTTACTCATATTTCTATAAATAACTCCAAATAATACCAATTACTGACAATTCTAGGCTATGGAAGAATCTTCTCATTGTTCTGTTCTTCTCATTGCTTGCTTATGTTGTGTGAACATTTCATATTGTCCCTCAAAAAAACTCCACACAGCACCATTACTTTGAAAATATGGTTTTACCCATGTGAAATTCTAAGAGTCACATATAATCAAGCAGAGTAACAAGATTTTGGCATTAAATATCTCATTTAGAAAGTGTCAAGATAACAGAGTATTACAACAACACTCTTTAAACTATTATATGCTAAATTTTATTTCAAGTTTTTTACAGTTTGTCTTGGTTTGGGAGAATATATGGAAGAATATATATATATATATATTTATTATATATATTTATAATATATATATATATTTATAAAATATATTTGCCAGTGTTAAAGTTAACTACTTTAACTTCTGTAATAAATTGAGTATAACAAAGATACACGGATCTGAGCTTATGTTGTAACATAACATAATTATAGGATCATAACAAAACTGAGTTTCGCCATGTAAAGAGTGCATTTCTCCCAGATTCAAAATCTTTCAATATATATTTAACTTAGTTGAGTTTGTTAATTGTCTTTCTATATACTCTTTCTATATACTCTTCTATAGCGTAATGAGCCAATCAAGTCTTTTCAGGTTCTTTAAATTGGGGTATCATTTAAAGAGTGGCAGAATAAACTTCTATGAATTAACTCTAATACTATCTTATCATAAATAAATCAAAATTTCTTTTTATTTTATAGCACAAATATAAAAAAAGAGCATGGGGTCCCAAGATCTGCATTAACTTACATTTCCATTTTTAAAAAATCCTTACTTTTAAATTTTCAGAAATACATAAAATTACGTAGGATATTATTTCTCAATTTGACACCCCCAAAATTTCCATATTTCCCTCAGCCTCATGAGTATGATTATTTTTTATAACACATTGAGTCCAGTTAGACTCTTATATGAGAATGTATGTGGCCCTATTCCTGGTAGCATGGGAAATCTACCAGGGTTATATTCTCAATAAAGAATGATTATTCCTGTTCCAGACAACCATCCACTGGCAGTAATACTTCAGATAAGCAACTCAATATGGAGTGGGACCTGAGGTTCATATGTCCTATCTAAACTTAGTTTCTGCTGGATTGATCTTGTGTAAGTCTTCTCAAGGTAAAAAGGAGTCTGTGTATTTAAGAGTTCACTCTGTGTACTTAGGATTCCAGAGCTGGAGAAGTAGGGATATCTATTCCCTTTGGAGCCCAGAAGATCACAATCCCAGATGCTGGACACTGGCCTATTTACAAACACAACTATATAAAATAGCAGTCACGGGCTATACCTTAGAATTGATGGCCTCATCAGCATGGTGAGCCTCTTTAACCAGGGTTATAGTACCAGACAAAAATTCCCTTCTGTGAAACAGACTTCAAATCCAATCACAAAAAATCCCTTACTTAGTAATAGTCATACCACTTTTGCCCGAGTATATACATTTTAGGTGGCAGGTCCATACAGCAACATGCCAGGTCCAACTCTGGGTAAAACCATTGCTTTCTTTCTTCCCCCAGCAACCTGAACACTATTTTCTTGATGACAGTTTTATTTCACTTTATAGCAATCTTGCATCACCAAGGAGTAGTAACTATAGTCTTTGTTATACAAAGGAGAAATTTAATCTGAGGAATATTAGCTGCTTTGCCCCAAAATAAAACACCATTGAGAATACAGCATGAGACTAAGATTTTTGTTCATAATATACTAGCTCCAAAGAATTTATTAAATGTTTCACAGATGACTTAAATTCCTCTTTTTAACCATGGTTTTTAAAGAAGGTGAATCCTACTTTTTGTATCTCTAATAAATTTAATTTACAGTCATCATAAAGTGATTAAATGGTTCTTAAAAACTAAACTTCCAGCACAGCTAAATGTGTAAGTCATAACGCCAAACATTTTGGAGTTAAAAATGTGATGAATCCCAGACTGTCAGCAATGTAAATTGTGGAAAGGCAATATTGGTACTTCATAGAGTACTCTTGAGCAATGACTTTCAGAGTAGTGTAGAGACAAAGAGAAGCATGTGATCCTCACCCCAATTTGCTTAGTAAGTTGTTAAAAAGTACCAGAGTCTAGATGTTTTATTTGGTTCCCAAATTTCTGGTGTATTTCCTTTGCTGAGCTGTTTTGTGTAAAGGGGTTAACAGGAACATCTGGAAATAAGATGTCCCTGAGTATCAGTAAGTAGAGAAAGGACACAGTTTCTGGCACCAAATAATTCATATCAGCTCTGCTGGGAGCCTTTTGTGAAATTGTATTATTTAGAAAGGCATTCTCTAATACTAAAGTCATTGGATATGTCACTATTAAATTTAAAAATAAGATATTCTACCTACATAATATCTGAATTATGTTTTATACTTTCCCTCAAATAATTGTTTCAATTCATGTCACAATGTTTCAGTTTCAGATTCAAACATAACAAATCAGAACTCACAGAGAACAAAAATATAAACAGGACCTCCTTTGGTATAAACAGGCTCATCATCTTAATGGTGAGCCTTCTAAACATGAGTACTTGTGTGTGTTTATAAAATATCAGTTAATGACCTTCTGTCTCTTTTTTAGGGAAAGTAAATGACACTGCCATGTCTCACATCACTGATAACTTGTCACGTCTTTCAGTCAGTCATGAAACTATGTTCTGGGAAAACATTGAGGGCAAAATTACACTGAGTGCATTGTGACTGATAAGAAATGTTATAAAACTTTAGAATCGCAGAGATAATAAGAAATAAGTCATTAACATCTAAATCATACCAATGTACTTAAGAGTCTTCTGAAATAAGTCTGTTGCATTGAAGACTGCATACTTCCACTGAGGTGATAATTCTACTCTAGGAGAAATCTACACAGATTTTAGAGTGTTACAAGAAAGAAATGCATTTAGTTATTGTATTTTAAATTGGTATTTTGATTAGGATGAATATGTAAGGTGGCTTTTCTTATATAAAGAACTATAATAACCCATTGACTTAAGTCTGTTTTCTGAGTCTCAAAGTCTAAAGAAGATTTTAGACTAACTTAAAACATATCTCCTAAAAGGGAAATGTAGAGCAATACCAAACACGTCTTAACATTTTAACCCTGATTTACAAAAATGAGAGGATTTCAAATACATGCTTCATGACTTCAAGTATAAGAGGAAAATGATCATATATTGCACATGTGCACACACACACACTGAATAAATAATTATATTTTTTTAAAAAAAAAGAGCTTTCTAATCTCTAGGGAAATTCAGTGCAGGAGGTCAAGCTGGATGACAATTTCACCCATATTTTTATTAAACAGAATTAGAACTTAAGAAAAGAAATGCCATTCTTAATATTATTAAAGAGAGAAACACAGAAAAGGCAGTCTTATCATACCCTTACCAAAAACCAGTGAGAATAATACAAAGGGACAACTCAGAGCTCTGAAGTATCATTTTTCCAAGCAGAATGCAAGGTCAATTGATGTTAGAATCTGGCTGTGTTATCTGAAGGGCACAAGATTAGCTGACAACTGTTGATAGATGAGCTAAAAGGAGATGCTTGATCAAGGGAAGCTGGCACTCCTGCATTGTCACAGAGAATGAGAGAGAGAGAGAGAGAGAGAGAGAGAGAGAGAGAGAGAGAGAGAGAGAGAGAGAGAGAGAGTGTACATGTACATATGAACACACAAGGGTCCACAATACAAATAGACTTAAATAAAGAGAAGTAAGAAATCATTTCAGATGTACACAGGCTGAGAATGAAACAAATAAGAATTGAGGGGAAAGAAAAGCACTACTTCAAAGGTGAGGGTTCAAAGAACAGAAAGTGTTCACAAGAAAAAAGTGACTGGTTTCAAATGTATTTGAAGCACAAAGCATTCTGCCTATAAACCTTGTGACACCCTATATATGACAAATTTTATGACCAAGAAACTGTGCTGTTAAAAGCATGAAAAGCTAGTAGAATAACCTAAGAAGAAAGAAAACTTTAGTCACTCATCTTACCATAACGCTGGCCTTCCCCTCAGAATCAGGTCAGAACACAGGTGTGAATGGGTCTCTCCACACTTATCTTTCCTTTTCCTCTTAAGATTTTATATAACTGAACACTTTGCCAACTGCTTAGAATTTTTTCATTATTTTGGAATATTTAGATCTCAGGTAATAGATAAATACTACATAAATATTAATGTGAAATATACAAGAAGAAACCTTGATAAACTACAGGTATAACTTCTATTTCCATAGATGGAATTGATAGACCATCTAGCACAACATATTACTTTAGACCTTAGACTTACATGACTTTGAAAAAATATACAAATAATTTAAAGGAAAACAATTTCATTTGCCTTAGGATTTCTGGATTTTTTTTCATTGTTGTTAATTTGGCTCCAGCTGGATATGTAGTAGCAGAGGACTGGCTTAGCAGGCATCACTGGGAGAAGAGCCCCTTGTTCTTGTGGAGGCTCATTGATCCAGAGTAGGGGAATTCTAGGGCACTGAGGCAGGAGTAGGTGGGCGGTTGGGGGAGCACCCTCATAGAGGCAGGGGAGGTGGAGAGGGTAGGGAGTTTATGGAGGGGAAACTGGGAAGTGGAATAACATTAGAAATGTCAATAAACAAAATAACCAATAAAAAATGAAAAAAAAAATTAGTTTGATTCCAGAGAGTCAAGCTTGTTTGGTTCAAGGTCAACTGGTTCCATACATCCTGTAGGAATGGAATGGTGTAAGAAAGATGCTCACATGGTGGTGTCCAGGGAGCAGAGAGAACACTCATGTGCTTCCTTTTCCTTAACAATTTATTCCATTCAAACCACAACTTATAAGGTGATATGGCCTATTTTCCACAAGTCTTTATCAGTTACTTTCTCACATGTCAGTCACCTCTAGAAACACCCTCCCAGACCCATTCTTAATTATAGTTTACTAGTCACCCAGGTATATTTTAAACTTATCAATTTCTGACTAACATGAGCCGCCACAGTCTTCCTATTTGCTCTTTACCCTCAAAAAAACAGCAGTAAGGAAATGGTCTCATAACCAAATGATGCCACTTCAGTCATAAGCCTGATAAATAACATTTACAGATTTGTTACAATATTTAACAATGAATTTTATCCTGTTTTCTTCATTTTATCAAGGTTTTATTATTCACCATAAATAAAAATGATTATGATTTTATTTAAAAGTTATGCCACATGATTGCATAATTAACAGGTAATAAAAGTTGTTTTAAAAGTTTGTTTGAGGACATTAGTCGAAATGCACAACCAAGGGGAGACAGAACTTGAAGAGACCATATCCAGCAGAAAGGCATGGCCCCCAGTTGAGTGATGGGGCCACACACCCACCTCAAAAATATGAATCCAGAATTCCTCCTGTCAAAAGGAAGTGCAGGGACAAAGAGTGGGAGCAGAGACTGAAGGAAAGGCCATCCAGAGACTGTCCCACCTAGGGATTCATCCCATCTGCAGTCACCAAACCCAGACACTACTGCTGACTACAAGAAGTGCTTGCTGACAGGAGCCTGGGATAGCTGTCCTCTGAAAGGCTCTGCCAGAGCCTGACAAATACAGATGCAGATGCATGCAGTCAAACATTGGACTGAGCACAGAGACCCCAAGGAGAAGTTAGGGTAGGACTGAAGGAACTGATGCGGTTTGCAACCCCAAAGGAAGAACATCAATATCAAACAACCAGACCCCCCCCCAAAGTTCCCAGGGACTAAACCACCAACCAAAGACATGGGGAGACTTATGGCTCCAGCTGGATATGTAGTAGCAGAGGACTGGCTTAGCAGGCATCACTGGGAGAAGAGCCCCTTGTTCTTGTGGAGGCTCATTGATCCAGAGTAGGGGAATTCTAGGGCACTGAGGCAGGAGTAGGTGGGTGGTTGGGGGAGCACCCTCATAGAGGCAGGGGAGGTGGAGAGGGTAGGGAGTTTATGGAGGGGAAACTGGGAAGTAGAATAACATTTGAAATGTCAATAAACAAAATAACCAATAAAAAATGAAAAAAAAATTAGTTTGATTCCAGAGAGTCAAGCTCCTTAGTATGAATATTCAAAACAATTTAAGAAAATAGTGCATAGCAAAGAAAACGGTAGAATTTATTTGGCTGTGTGACTGTAGGGCATTTTAGAAACATGTACCCCCACTTCTTCATCATTGAATTTAGATAATCATAATCATCTGTTTGGGGAATGAATATAAGTAGAACATTTCCAATAATGCTTATTGAATAAAACTGGGAAGTATAAGGTAGCACTCTGATTGTTTTTATATGCCTCATTCTATATCTGTATCCTACACTAGAATAATACTTACAGAGCTGTTTTATAGTGCTTAAATGATAAATGATAATTTTCTACTAGTGAGATTTTCATGAAGCCTGGGGTGAAGCTAACGATGAATTAAAGACTACAGTTGTTATAATGTCATACCATTTTAGGTACAGTATTTCCTGATTTACTTGTCAACAACAAGAATTTCAGAAATGTTTTCTTACTGGATGAGAACAGTTCAGATAAAAATAAAAAATAGTGTCCATGAATTAGGCAGCACTAACAAAAGAATTGATAACAACACATGCTAAGAATGAAATGTACTAAGATCTCAGAGAACAAGATATTCATTGATAATTGAAGATGACAAAAATGTCAGGAAGTAGTCTTTTATTCTTCTCTCAAAGAGTACATTTCAACAGCAAATTCCCCCGTCCTCTACTCCTTCCAATTCAGCCCTCTATCTCTTCTCTCCCCCAGATCCACTATTCCCCATTTCTCTTCAGAAAAAAGCAGGCCTCCCAGGAAGATCAGCCAGACACAGTATAAGAAGATGCAGAAAGACTAGGCATGAACCCTTATATCAAAGCCAGAGAAGGGAACCCAGGAGAAGGAAACAAGCCCCAAAAGTAAGCAAAAGTATCAGAAATACCTCCATTCCCATTGTCAGGAATCCAAGCTGAACAATCACAGCATGTATATAGAGGACTTAGCTCAGAGCCATGCAGACTCTGGGAGCCCTTATGACCTCAGTTGCTTCTGTAAGTGATGTTCTACTGGTGTCATCTATTTTTAAATGGTTTCTCTTATGGGAAGAAAAATGGTCCCTTTTAAACTTAATTGTTGGATAAGCCACAAGATATTGAAAAATTAGTTTATATTGAAATTTAATAATGAACTCAATTTAACTCCTTTTGAAATAATGTTTTTAGATTATTTTAGAAACAAATTTCATGTGTTTATTGGATATTTTCTTTATTTACATTTCAAATGTTATCCCCTTTCCCAGTTACCCTGGAAACTCCCTATCCCATTCCCTTTTTCCTGCTTCTATGTGGGTGTTTCCCCACCCAACCCTGTGGCAATGAGCCTTCACTCCTCCCATTGATGCCTGACAAGATCATCCTCTGCTGTATATATGGCTGGAGCCATGGGTCCCTCCATGTGTACTCCTTGGTTGGTGGTTTAGTCTCTGGGAACTCTGGGAGGTGTGGTTGGTTAATATTGTTGTCCTTCCTATGGGGTTGCAAACCCCTTCAGTTCCTTCAGACCCTTCTCCAACTCCTCCATTGGGGACCCCGTGCTCAGTCCAATTGTTGGCTGTGAGCATCTGCATCTGTATTTGTCAAGCTCTGGCAGAGCCTCTCAGAAGACAGCTTTTGAGAGCATTATATAATCAGGGCATTCTCTCCTTCACGTTCCAACCTTGCCACCTATTTCAAATTCATGGCCTGATTTTGCTAATTGTTGTAACACACACACACACACACACACACACACACACACACACACACACTTGTTAATCCACTCTACTCATTCTATATAACATTACTGGTATGTATCTTCTCAGAGTTGACCGTTAGTATTAGATAATCAATTAGTGTTGTTTTCCTTGGGAATGTAGAAGCAATATTATAAAAGATGTATATTTAGTAAAGTTGTTGTAGATGAGTAAGGTCAAAAATTCAATATAATAAGCATTTTGTTTGGTATAAAATGATAATTTGAAACCCTAAAAAGTACTCTGTATCTAAGAATATTTATATTTCTGAAAGTTAACAAGGTCATTTTTTATTTCTTTTTTTTTAAATAATTGATTTGGGCCATTGGTTTTCATAACATAAAATTCCTTGATCTAACAAGAACAACAATCATTTTGATAGTTTGGTATGTTTATTAGAAATTTGGATTGTGGTTCATTGTTTTGTTGTGACCTATTTTTTAGAGTGCAGGAAAATGTTGAAATCCAATAAAATATTGTTGTTTTGATATTAGTTTTCTCTGATCAATGTGGTAAGAATTTAAGGTTTATAAAAATGGAAATTGTGATAACTCAATCCTCAACCAGCTCATTTCTGCTCACAGAATCACCCAGAGAAAGAAGCATTGAACCCATTTTCTTTCTTTTTTTTTTCTAAGTTTTTTTTATTTATATTCCAAATCATTTCCCCTTTCCCATTTCCTCCCTCCCCGAAAGTCCCATAAGCTCCCTTCCCTCCCTCTTTTCCCCATTCAACCCCCTTTCGCTTTTCTGTCCTGGTATTCTCCTACATCCAGTCTTTCCAGGACCAGGAGTCTCTCCTTCCATCTTCTTGGAAATCTATTGATATGCGAATTGTGTCTAGGATATTCCGAGATTCTGGGTTAATATCCCCTTATCAGTGACTGCATACCATGTGTGTTCTTTTGTGATTGGGTTACCTCACTAAGGATGATATTTTCAAGTTCTGACCATTTGCCTAGGAATTTCGTGAGTTCATTGTTTTTAATTGCAGAGTAGTATTCCATTGTGTAAATATACCACATCTTCTGAATCCATTCCTCCGTTGAGGGACATCTGGATTCTTTCCAGCTTCTGGCTATTATAAATAAGGCTGCTATGAACATAGTGGAGCATGTGTCCTTATTGCATGCAGGTAAAGCCTCTGGGTATATGCCCAGGAGTGGTATAGCCGGATCCTCGGGGAGTGTCATGCCCAGTTTTCTGAGGAACCGCCAGACAGCTTTCCAGAGTGGTTGTACCAGCTTGCAATCCCACCAGCAGTAGAGGAGTGTTCCTCTTTCTCCACATCCTCATCAACAACTGCTGTCTCCTGTGTTTTTGATCTTAGCCATTCTGACTGGTGTGAGATGGAATCTCAGGGTTGTTTTGATTTGCATTTCCCTAATGACTAAGGATGATGAACATCTCTTTAGGTGCTTGTCAGCCATTAGATATTCTTCAGGTGAGAACTCTTTGTTTAGCTCTGTACCCCATTTTTTAATAGGGTTACTTGCCTCTCTGGAGTTTAACTTCTTGAGTTCTTTGTATATATTGGATATTAGCCCTCTGTCAGATGTAGGGTTGGTAAAGATCTTTTCCCATTTAGTTGGTTGCCACTTTGTCTTTTTGACAGTGTCTTTTGCCTTACAGAAACTTTGTAATTTAATGAGGTCCCATTTGTCAATTCTTGATCTTAGAGCATAAGCTATTGGAGTTCTATTCAGGAAATTCTCCCCTGTGCCCATATGTTCAAGGTTCTTCCCTAGTTTCCTTTCTATTAGTTTCAGTGTGTCTTGTTTTATGTGGTGGTCCTTGATCCACTTGGAATTGAGCTTAGTGCAATGAGACAAGAATGGGTCAATTTGCATTCTTCTGCATGTTGACCTCCAGTTGAGCCAGCACCATTTGTTGAAAAGGCTATCTTTTTTCCACTGGATGGTTTTAGCTCCTTTGTCAAAGATCAAGTGAACATAGGAGTGTGGATTCATTTCTGGGTCTTCAATTCTGTTCCATTGATCTACATGCATGTCACTGTACCAATACCATGCAGTTTTTACTCCTACAGCTGATAAACAACTTCAGCAAAGTGGCTGGATATAAAATTAACTCAAGCAAGTCAGTAGCCTTCCTATACTCAAAGGATAAGCAGGCTGAGAAAGAAGTAAGAGAAATGATACCCTTCACGATAGCCACAAACCATATAAAGTATCTTGGTGTGACTCTAACCAAACAAGTGAAAGATCTGTATGACAAGAACTTCAAGTCTCTGAAGAAAGAAATTGAAGAAGACCTCAGAAGATGGAAAAATCTTCCATGCTCATGGATTGGCAGGATTAATATAGTCAAAATGACCATCTTGCCAAAAGCAATATACAGATTCAATGCAATCCCCATCAAAATCCCAACTCAATTCTTCATAGAGTTAGAAAGAGCAATTCAAAACTTCATCGGGAATAACAGAAAACCCAGGATAGCTAAAACTATTCTCAAGAGTAAAAGAACTTCTGGGGGAATCAATATCCCGGACCTCAAGCTGTACTACAGGGAACCCATTTTCTTATCAACCACCTTTTATAGTCTATATATTCGAGCTATACTCAAATCATATGTCGAAATCCACAGGCAATAGTGTTAGGAAAGAAATATAGACACAAATGATTAAAGTGAAATTAGTCTTTCCTGTAAATCTCTGTGCATATTATCTGTCTAATAATCATTTTTTCTTTTGAAAATATTATTTATCTTTATTGATAAACAAATATGCCTTGTCCCATGACCTGCATGGTACAGCGCCTGTCCCTTGGTCTTTAGCTCATGGTTTCCTAGGGGTGGAGCAACAGATGAGTAGATAAATACATCTGAGGGCACTGTCCCAGGCTATTCTGAAACTTGACTAAAGTTATCCTAAAATGGTGCTCTGTTTTCCTTGATGTGGTAATAGGAACATAGAAGCCAAACACGCCCAAACATGTTTCACAACCACCTGTGACATACTCTCTCTCTCTCTCTCTCTCTCTCTCTCTCTCTCTCTCTCTCTCTCTCTCACACACACACACACACACACACACACACAGGCATGTGGTGGCTGCATATCTATCTCGATGGTCCCATCCATGATAGGGTTCCCAGTCCATGTTTTCTTGGGTGAGAAACAGCAGGTTATGGAATGGATGCTGTGGTTTGAGACCTCCTATGTATACAGTCACCACTGAGGAGTTGTGAATGCAGTACCTTTGTTCTCTACACTCCAGGCAAGAAGGAGATGGTTGAGCCCTGGACAACTGCAGAATATGGTTTGGTTCCAAGTGAGTGCCAAGAGTATGGAGAGGCTGGAAGAGAGAAGTCCTACTCTGGGAGATTTAGGTGCAGCTTCTTTCAAAGAAGGCCTCCCCCAGTGGTGATGCTTTGTGAAAAAGATGGCCTTTGCATGTCCAAACTGCTTTATTTGATGGCAGATGTGAATGCACACATCTTACTCAAGGATGAAACCAGGAATTGAATACTTATTATGAGAAGAAATGTCCAGAAAGGGAAGTCCATTACTAAGCACTTGGGGCCTATCTAGATACCATTAGCATGGAGTTTTCATGCTATGTAACCAATTGGATTGTTGTGGTCCTCTCAGTACAATGTCATGCTTCTATGTTCTATATCAGGTTGTTTGGCAGTGAGTTGGCCTCATGCCTGTCATTCTCAATTCTAAGATTTCCCAGTGTTTAGGGTTGCTCAACCTTACCAGTTCTTCTGTATGATGGTGCAGTCCATTTGCCCTTCCACCGACCCCACCCCACTACACCCCACACACACACAGTCACACAGGTGAGAGTCAGAATTGAGTCCTCAGAGGCCAGGTGACTACAATCAATGTAAGGTCTGGATTTCCCAATCCACTTTCTGTTTTCCTTCAGTCTTTGAGTTTAGTGAACCTCTGTTTCTCTTACTTTCCCCTTATATCATAATCATTATTCTCACCTATACTTCAGGTATAGTCATTTAACAATGACTAAACTCAAAATTAGCTAATTACCATGTGTCATCCAAATTATTCAGTACATTTTATTCTCATACTAAAAATAAGAAGGATACAGTTTTTTAATTACTTGGAAGATCTTCCCCTTTTTAATTAAAAATGAGCAACATATCTTTGGATCACAATATTTTTCCTAAGTTTTTCAGTGTGCAGTTGGTTTTCAGAACATAATGTACTTTTCCTTCAGGTAATTACATTTTAGCTAATCCATGTGGTTATCAAGATGACAGTATATTTTTTTGTTGATAATTATTTTTTTTTTAGAAATCACTCCATGAGATTTTCATCCTTTGCTTAATTTGTAAAAAAAAAAAAATCTTAGGATTAAAAATCACTCAGATTGTTTTCAAGTATTTGAAATTGGCAAAATATAGAAAGGATTTTGCCAAAAATTTTAACTTGAGTTTTTTAACGTGTGTGTTTTGATGGAAACTTAATCCATATGTTTCTCATTCATTTGCAATTAGCTGACAAAAATATGATTTTTGTAAGTTTGAGGTCCATTGAAAATCAAACAATAATTCTCTTTTATCTGCAGAAAAAAGTGAAAGGAAACCTATCATAATAATATTAGTATTGTATTTTCTCATTTTTTTTAAATCACGTGTTATTATTGCGGATGCCAAGAAGCACTTGCTGACAGGAGCATGGTATAGCTGTCCCCTGAGAGGCTCTGGAAGGGATTGACCAATACAGATGCAGATGCTCTCAGCCAACCATAGGACTGAGAACAGGGACCTCAATGGAGCAGTTAGGGGTAGGACTGAAGGAGCTGAAGGGGTTTGCAACCCCATAGGAAGAACAACAACATCAACCAACCAGATCCTGCCCCCACCCTATAGAGCTCGCAGGGACTAAAGCACCAAGCAAAGAATACACAGAGAGGGACCCATGGCTCCAGCTGGACATATAGTAGCACAGGATGATATTGTTGGGCATCACTGGGAGAGGAGCCCATTGGTCCGGTAGAGGCTCGATGATCCAGAGTAGGAGAATGCTAGGGCACTGAGGCAGGAGTAGGTGGGCAGTTGGGGAAGCACCCTCATAGAGGCAGGAGGAAGGAGAGAGAATAGTGGGTTTGAGGAGGCAAACCTGCAAAGGGGGATAACATTTGAAATGGCAATAAATAAAATAACCAATAAAAAGGAGAAAAGAATAACATGTTACATTGAAAACGTAAGTGCTAACGCAATTAAGTAATCGGCATTATAGAGGACAAAGATCCTCAGAAAGAGACTGTTCAGTGTCAGAATGGGAGAAATATAAGAATATTGGATAACAGTATTTCTTGTTTAGGTAAGAGTCAAATGACAGTCGCATGAGCAACTTCCATGAATGCAGTGGTTTATTAATGGCCTTGGATCCGCAACCCTATTTAGTCTAATGTTGTACTAACTTTAGTGTTAAGTTGTGTATATTACCCACCTAACACTGTGTATATCATACAGGAAGTAACCCTATTCAGAAAGGACTAAACTGGGAGACATGTAGTGGTAGCCATGGGGTGAAATCCTCAAATCTTACTTACGAGATGCAGCGTTCTGTCCAATGGTTGGCTGCTAACATCTGTCCCTGAGCTCTACAGTGGAGGAGTGTTCCTCTTTCTCCACATCCTTGCTAGCATCTGCTTTGCTCACTCTCTTCTTATCTATTCAATATAGTACTTCAGGTTCTAGCTAGAGCAATTAGACAACAAAAGGAGGTCAAAGGTATACAAATTGGAAAGGTAGAAGTCAAAATATCACTATTTGCAGATGATATGATCATATATTTAAGTGACCCAAAAATTCCACCAGAGAACTCCTAAACCTGACAAACAACTTCAGAAAAGTGGATAGATACAAAATTAACTCAAACAAATCAGTAGCCTTCCTCTACTCAAAGGATAAACAGGCTGCCTAAGAAATTAGGGAAACAACACCCTTCACAATAGTCACAAATAATATTGCATATCTTGGTGTGACTCTAACCAAGCAAGTGAAAGATCTGTATGACAAGAACTTCAGGTCTTTGGAGAAAGAAATTGAAGAAGACCTCAGAAGATGGAAAAATCTCCCATGTTCATGGATTGGCACGATTAATATAGTAAAAATGGCAATTTTGCCTAAAGTAATCTACAGATTCAATGCAATACCCATCAAAATTTCAAATTAATTTTTCATAGAGCTAGAAATAGCAATTCTCAAATTCATTTAGAATAACAAAAAACCCAGAATAGCAAAAACTATTCTCAACAACAAAAGAACTTCTGGGGGAATCACCATCCCTGACTTCAAGCTCTACTACAAAGCAATAGTGATAAAAAATGTATGGTATTGGTACAAAGACAGGCAGGAAGATCAATGGAATAGAATTGAAGACCCAGAAAAGAACCCACACACCTATGATGACTTGATATTTGACAAAGGAGCTAAAACCATTTCTTTAAAAAATGGAGCTGGATCAACTAGAGGTCAGCATGTAGAAAAAATGCCAATAGACCCTTATCTTATCTCCTTGTACAAAGCTCAAGTCCAAGTGCATCAAGGACCACCGCATAAAACCATATACACTGAAGCTTATAGAGGAGAAAGTGGGGGAGAGCCTTGAACACATGAGCACAAGGGAAAATTTCCTGAATAGAACACCAACAGCTTATGCTCTAAGAACAAGAATCGACAAATGGGACATCATAAAATTACAAAACTTCTGTAAGACAAAGGACACTGTCAATAGGACAAAACAGCAACCAACAGATTGGGAAAATATCTTTACTATTCCTACATCTGATAGAGGACTAATATCCAGTGTATACAAAGAACTCAAGAACTTAGACTCCAGAGAGTCATATAGCACTATTAAAAAAATGGGGTACAGAGCTAAACAGAGAATTCTCAACTGAGGAAACTTGAATGGCTGTGAAACACCTAAAGAAATGTTCAACATTCTTAGTTATCAGGAAATTGCAAATCAAAACAACCCTGAGATTCCACCTCACACCAGTCAGAATGGCTAAGATGAAAAACTGAGGAGACAATTTGAAAGCAATTTATTTTGATTGAGGAGAGCATTGGTTGGGCATTTGTATACCTCTAGAGGGAAGGTTTCTTTCAGGTATGTTTTCCTAAATCACTTGTTACAAGAGGTTATTCTTTGCTTTTGAACCTACCTACCATTCATGGACCCTCCTGTTCACATATCATTCTTGGAGAATAGAAATTCCTTGAGTAACCTCATTATTCCCAATAACATCATTTGACTTTTCTTTTATCTGTCAAACAGAAAAATTGACTAGTCTATACAAAAGACAGTATCTCCATAGACTGCATTCTGTGTATCAGATCTATCTCACAGCAAGAATGATGCCAACAATTATTTTCTTGATTTAAATATCACCAGTAATTAATTTTCCTATTCACATTACTATGCCAATGCCCAGATCTATGTACTCAAACAATAGCTTCCCATAATGCTCTTTGTACACCCTTAAAATATATTTATTCCAGGTCTTTTAATCAGTCATGAGTTTTATTAAATATTTCCACTTAGTTGTAGTTTTTGTTTTATTCCATGTTTATTTAATACATGAGAACTATACGAATTTTTTATTCAAAGACTATAATCCCACCTTTCAGTGTTGGAAATGTAATTCTGAAAAGGGTGAAATTTCTTTCCATTATGCTCACAAATATTTTCAAATATATTTTTTCCTATATTAGGTTTCAAATGTCATTAATACCCATAGCCACAGAGCCATGTTTTAATTTTTAACTGCTCACTTCTCAGACTTTTTCATGCTTCCATCCAAGTAACTAAACTTCCTAGTGTTCCTAAATTTCTTTATGTAATAAAACAGTAAATGTCATCATTGCAATTTCTAATATCTGAGTTTTCACGAAGCTCAACTCTGAATACTATAGGTGCCAGGAAAGAAGAACCAACTAATCTAATAAGGACATGGAAAATCTAATATTGACTGTTTCATAGAAACCAACTGCTTTATGATTGAGTCTGTAGATTATCTGGTGGTAAGGAATTCATGTTTAATACTAGGTCATCAAAAGCAAATCACTAGGGAGGTCATAGTCTCTAAGGTAGGATATACTGTTATCTTGGTAAATTGCCACATTATTGTCAAACTGTACTCTTTAAGTATTTGTATTTATCTTAATATACATGGGCTGCACTCAATCATGATCAGAGAAGCTTCTTTCCACAGTGGGTATCAGTCAAGTGAGAGACTCATAAGTGGCCACATGCTGAAAATAATGAAATGACTTCAAATACTCATCTCTAAAAGGCCCCAAATGGAACATGTATATCATCCCATTTAAACTCACATCCACATGGCTGAGATTCAGGAAATATAATGAGAAAAGAGACAGACAGAATGTAATTGGAAAGTGATGTAGAATGATATTGTGCACTACTATCTTCAAGACACATACAGTCATTTTATTCATCTACTCACAGCTTCTATGGGTACTTGCAAAATACTTGTGCAAGATCAAGTCACCCGAAACTCCACCACAGGTGAAGAAGATGATTATCAGGACAAATGCTTAAAAGAGGAGATACTAGCAACTGGTAGCTACTGAGAAAAGGAGAATCATTATTCTTTGGGAAGGTAGTCACTGGTAGAGTTCTCATACTCCAGCTATAATCATATGCATATGGTCAGCACAAATTGTACTTTGTTATTTTGAAAAGTACATGACAATGGTAAAAGGGAATGTAAGGGATCTTCATAAGGAGGTGGAAACAAGGATTAGAAGTAGATATGATTATATTTAATTGTCTACATATATTACTTTCTAAAATAGTGTTTTGTAAAAGATGAAGCATTTTAAGTAGGGCCACTTTGAATGTCATTTCAATAAAAATATTTAAATTATCAGAAAGAAAAAAAACAAGACTTTAGCAATAGCAAACATAGTTCAACATCTCACTACTTTAATTCAATATAATTGTATTTCTGTTTCGTCTGCAAATATGAGTATTTGGGTCTCTGAGCTTTCCTGAGACCTCTTTCCGACCTATTGACTCAGTGACAGGTTGTTCCTAAACTATAGTCTTTGAGCTCATGAGAACAATGGGAAAGATAAAGCATCTCTGGTGTTCTCTTAAGACTCAGAGATGAAAGCCTCATCAATTTTTTTTTTTAACTTATCCTTGTCAGTACTGAGCCAAATGGAATCAACAGTTACTTAACAAAGCTGGTATTCCAGTTTCCTTTCTGTTTCTGTGATAAAACACTCTGACCAAATGTTGTCTGGGGAAGAAAGAGACTTTTGGCATATGCTGCCGGATTTCAGCCTATCTTTGAGGGAACTCACAGTAGGAACTTAAGGCAAGAATGTTGAGGCACAAAGGATGAAGGAGTAATGCTTGCTGCCTCATTCTCTGGCAGGTGGTAGGCCCATGTGTAGCTACTTCTCTCTCACAGTTCAGGACGCTCTGCATTGGAACAGTACTGCCCTCAGTGGGCTGGATCCCATTGCACCAATTAATAATCAGACCAATTCCAACAAATATGCCCATAGGACAATCTGATCTAGAAAGTTCTTCTCAGATATAAGAAGATATCTTAGATATCTCTCAGAGGAGGAAATGGAATCATAAGCAAAGTGCTTTGTCTGCAATGTGACCAAGAATGACTAATAAAACACTAATGGTTCACTTTTCCATATTTGATATTTGAACTTTCGAACTAGAATTCCACCAAATATCTTTAAAGGCCATGAAATTTCACTTTTATGCATGTCTCTTTGTAAGCCAGAAGTAGGGAGTTTGTTAAGCTCATATTACACTTAAGAGGCTAATATGCACAATCTTGAGCTATGTGAATAAGGCTTGGATAATTCTTTGGAGTTCTCTATCCAGTCTATAATTGTGAAGATGAAGATTGTGAGACCAGGAACATGTGATTCTGTAGATTAATTAACAGAACTTCTAGAATTGTAGGAAGGGACCACTGTTCAAATATTTTTTTCTTTGCCTGGTGAAAGAAAGTCAGCTTCATGATCTGGAGTTAACATACTTTATCAAAACAAGTATTTAACAAAAAGACTACAGTCAAGCAACATTTAACTTTCCTTCAGAAAAGCCCATGAGATGTACTTTGTATGAAAAAATAATTACCCTCAATGATTTACTTTAAGAGATCATTAATTCAGAGAGAAATATCATATTACTCAACCATCAATACTATGTGGAACAGTAGAAAACACCAGATGGTTTGTCCCTCCTTTTAGCAAATATCTTTATTTTAAATAAAGTGACTGTGCATTTGCTTACATAGGTATCAAGAAGAAATCAATGTAGAGGAAAAATAATATTATTAGGAAGATTTACAATGAAAGTATCAAGACCAGATTATATCAGTTATTTCTTCAAATAATTGGCATGCTACAAATGATGCTGTCTGGACAGCGTGTTAAATGGACACTGTTGTCGTTAAATGTAATGCTTTCAAAAGTGTTTGCATATGATAGCAGTTGTATGATCTTAGACATTAAGATATGGGCTGGATTTTTCTTTACTTCGTTGCCTCTAATATCTGACACTTATAAAAATTATATGTATGATTATTTTCCTTGCAGTACATTACTCAATAACAATATATAACACTTTTAGCTTAAACGGTTTCAAATTACAAATTTAGCAACAATACTAAAATTTGTAACTTTTGGAAGTTTAATTGCTTCTGACCATGTTCTGTTTTCAAGAAGAATTTCTGAAGTACAGAGTCACCACAAAAGACATCACGAAGTGCTGAAGTATTCCAAGACAGCCAAGTTCTGCTATTTTCTTGTTAAAAGTTTTGTGAGGTGAAGTTGGCCTAATACAGCTATTTCCAGAGATGGGGAGTTGGCAGATATGATACACACTGGCGTTTTACTAATGAAAAACTAAGCTGGTTCAAGTGTTTGGAAAGCATACAATATGTGTTTGTGTATCATTATCTGTTAATGGTCTTGAGCAGCATAATTGGAAACTACAAATGACTTTCACAACCTCGGGAGTAAATATTTTTTCTTAAACCACATGTGTGACATTGCAGAAATTGTTCAGGCTAGACAGTTTTCTCCTGCTTAAAATATGAACAATTAAAAAGTATAAGAGCATGGCATCTAAGAAATAAAATGGAAAAAAAACAGTGAATGTTAGCAACTAAACATTAAAATCTGCATAATTAAAACTTGCTTTTTAAGAATCCAGGAAAATGAAAGGAAAAGAAAGTAATTTACTTATATTACTTTTATTCGATATCTGATTTGAGGTACAAAGTAAAGCTCTATGTAGGTAAGAGCCCTTTAAAATTGGTTTTTAATACAGTTTTAAAATTTCACAGAGGTAGCTTTGAAAATTGTATATGTATGAGAATACAGAAAAACATCTAAATTATTTTTAAAAGACATTGAACTTTTGTTAGCTGGTTATGAGGGCTAGAAAGGTGGAATACTCGTCACAATACTTCCTGTGCAAGCATTAGGGCTTTAGTTCGATTCTCAAATTACACTTAAAAATATGGGTATAGCACAATCCTAGAAACAAAAACAGGATGAAACCAAGGAGTTTCTGGCCAGACACTCTAAGTTAATTGGTAAGCCACAGGTTCAGTGAGAAATTATGTCTCAAAAAGGGAGTAGTGGGGGAAGGCAGAGGGAAGTTAAGGAAGGCAGCTGAAGTCTCCGGCCTCCATATGCAATGTACATGTGCACATACACTTATGCACACATGAACACATATGTACACAACCATTCAGAATGAAGTAATACAAAGAGCAGAAAAATAAGACATGTTTTTTTTCTTATGCGTGTATACTAACTTTAGATATGTATGTTTAGAATGAAATACCCACAAGTGTCAGGAAGCTAGTAAGGGACCATACATGGGGTAGATCCAGCAGAGGTGAGCTTTGAGTTGCCCACTGATCTCCACTGTCTGGCTCATGACATTGTCTGCTTTCCCAAGAAGACCTGCAGGGTCCCAGCAACATCCATGTTAGATGTGCTCTGTTATCTGCTATAAAATGATTATTCTATTAATATACTCATAAAGTTAGTACAACAGCAGTTATTCCTTCACTAAATAATTCCCCAATAACCACATAGAGAGACTAAGATTTGCCTTGAGGCAAATACTGAGCAATTATTACTCCATTCTAAACCGCCAAGCTGGTCAGGCTTCCTCTTGTACTTTTTCATCCTTTCTTGATCCAGCTGTCTTCTGATGTTTTCTCAACCTCTTCTTGTGGCTCCTTCCTTCACGGAAATTCCTGTCTCTTTCTCCACCCCTCCTGGGATCAGAAGTCTCACCTTATTCTCTCCGTATTGTCTTGTTGACTTTTATTAGCAAGGCAGAGAATGAATGAGGACCAAAGTTTATACAAAAGAGACAGGAGTTTCTAAAAGTAAACATAACAAAGCCGTGTCCATATTGAAACAAGATATAAGGGCAGAGAAATCAGCATTTTAATAACACAAGAATAACCTTTACACAATACACAAAAGCAATATCCTACAGCCTGCATTTGGATCCTCTTTCAAGGATGTCTTGGATGTCTTGTCCGGACTCAATGAGAGTAAATGTGCTATGACTTGATGTGCCAGAGAGATTTGTAATACATGGAGTGGGAGGTGTCCCTTCTCTGAAGAGAATGGGAAGAGGGAATAGGTGGAAGGGTAAGTGAGGTCAGACTGAGAGGAAAGGAAAGGGGGCTGCAATCAGTATATAAAGTGAAGAAATTTTTAAAAAGTAAAATCTTAATCTTAAAAATCACTTATAGCTTTACTAGGAAGATTAGTGCTTCTGGAGTTGAGTTTGGAGGAAAGGACATCTTGGTTGTCCTAACATGAGTTAATATTTCAGAATTATAGAAAAGCTGTGTAAAGATTTCAGGATGTTTTTTTAGACCCATTCTTTAAACTCCAATATTTATATTATATAAATACCTCCTTAGTCACAATAGACCATATTCATGATGCTAGCTTTATATTCTATAATATGTACCATATGAGAAAACAGGATATGTCTAAAGAAAAACTCTTCACAAGAGGTAATTACTAGACTATTCTTTTGAAATTATGTTTCAATATTTATCCATATGTTTTACAGAAAACTTTGGAACTTCCATTAAGTCAATAGGAGAGTCACCTAATCTCAAATATACTGACTTAGACTTAAGAGTTTGCCAATTATATCAAATCATAATTAGTTGAAATTATAGTATTCCAGTGAGTTGGCAAGGTTCAGAGGCCCAAGAAATGTTGAAATAATAAAAATGAAGATTAAGCATGGGCATGGTCCTCACGTTATAACAATGAATCATGCAGTATATGCTCAACTTTCATTCCAGGGCAGATGTCAGTGCTTTGCATAAAAGAACCTCTCAAGATCAGAGTTTTGAAAAATTATGGCTCATATTTACTATCTCACAATAAATCTATCTGACTAAGACATTAAATTTAGACTATATTATATATGTATATATGAAGACACCTACATATAAATATCTTTAACTTCTAGTAAATTATGTCTTAAATGTATAGTCCTTCCATATTCTGCACTCACTCTACATGAAGAAGTTTCTCAGCCTTTGGCTCAATAGTTCTATCCAAATAAATAAATAAATAAATAAATAAATGTGTCCAATCATTCATTGTAATGCTAGATGCAAATAATGTGAGTAAATCTATTCCATGTTTGCTATGTTACGAGCATTTTATACTTACTGAATTTTGTCTTCATATTTCCTGAAATATATCTAAGAACTATTAATTAGGTCTGGTAAACATTCTTATTAGATATACAATTTAAAACAATGCCATTAATATTGTAAAATTCTAAAATTGGCATAATTGGGAGGGACATATGGCTCAACTGTTATGAATATTTGTCACTCGGTCGTAAGGGTCTGAGTTCAGATACCAGCATGTGTATAATGCAAATGTCTATTGCTCCAATTTCAAATAGTTCAGAGGCTCAACCTGATGCAAATCTCTAGAGAGAAGATAAAATATTTGACAAAGATAAAATGTTGTACAAGAGGACATAAGGAGAGGGGAGATCAACCACCCTTGCATTAATTTTGAGTATCAAGAGAAGTAATGATCTTGTGTGTGTTTGCCGTTGTTACTGCAATGAACTAACAGAAAGCACCAGGCATTTCTGAAGACCCAGTTATTCCGACAGGTCAAGCATTATTGTGCATGCCTATTTGCCCACTCTGAAGAGTCTGTAAGACCATGGATGCATTCTGCATCTGAAGACAACATATAGGGCTAGGTTTTGGCAAAAGCACCCACTCTGCTTCCATCATCTCTTCACATCTTGATTCTGACCTTCCTGCTACTCCCTTTTACAAAAAAACACCAATCCATTTTTTGTGACTTTCTTTAAATGAAAAAAGAAGTATACGCAATATATTCTGATCTCATATTTTCTCTCCCCAAATTTCTCTAAAATTCTCCCAATCTCCTCACCCAAAAGCCCCAACTCTCCTGCCTCCTCTCTTCCTCTGTCCAACCCTGAAGTCTTGTCTACTCTCACAGTGATTGGTTCCTTTATTCATTAGGGAAAGGTTCACAAGAAGTCACCTGAGTGCATGACTCCATTCTTCGGTCCAGACAGCTCCTCCTGGGAGGGTGGAATTAACATCAAAATATATACAGCACCAAGGTCATCCACAACAGACTAGATCTATATAAAACAGCAATGATAACTTAGTCACAGAAATTATGACTTTGAATTTGACATGAACCTGTGGAGCCAATGACAGAAAATTAAGGTTTAACCATGTAATTACCCTTAATGAAAACACACATAAACATCTCTGTTACCCCAACACTACTGATGATAACTAGAAGTGCTTGCTGACAGATACAGTTACTCACAGCCAACCACTCAGACTGAGCCCAGAGACACAAATGAAAGAGCTAGCGGAAGGACTGAAGGAACTGAAGCAGATTGCAATCCCATAGGAAGAACAATATCAACTAACCAGACCACCCAGAGCTCCCAGGGACTAAACCTCCAACCAAGAATACACACGGAGGGAACAATGGCTCCAGCTACATATGTAGTAGAGAATTGCCTTATCTGGCATCAATGGGAGGGCAGGTCCTTGGTCCTATGGAGGACTGATGCCCCAGTGTAGTGGTTGCTAGAGTGGTGAGGTGGGATTGGGTGAGTAGGGGAAGGAGCACCTTCATAGAGGCAAAGGGGTTGGGGTATGGAATGGGAGGGTTGCAGAGGGGAAACCAGGAAGGGGGACAACATTTGAAAAGTAAGTAAATCAAATAAAAAATAATAGCTTGAATTTATGTCCCTAAAAACAGGTTCAAAAAGGTAAGACCTAGACATGATGACATTATTACATCAGAGCAGGAGGAGAGAGAGCAAGATTAGGAGGAGGAAGGAAAGGAGAGCAGAAGAGAGTAACTTAGAAATTAAGAAAGAAACTTAAAAATTTAGAGAGCATACAGTCTAGTGGATGTCCCCCTTTTACTTTCCCTTAAAAATAAATACATTAGTGCAGAAGCAGATGAAGAGAGCAATATGAAGAATAGAGAGAGAAAGAGGGACAAAGAAAAGTGAGAGCAGAAAGAGTAGGCCGGCTTCTTCTCCTTATCATGGGACTGAACAGGCCTTTTAACAGCAAGGCAGCCTTAGGTTCACTAAATAGGACAAAGCTTTTATGTTTACAGACTTGAGTTTACTTTATTTAGAAAAAAAACCAAAACGGAGCAGCGCCACGGAGAGTGTGCAGAGTGCACTCCGCCATCTTTGCTCCAGTGACTGGGAAGTTGGGACAGCCAGGTTCTGAGACAGACAGGCATAATATCGCTTGGGTCTCGGGCGGCTTGTGTGTATGCGGCTCCCAAGTGCTGGGCTGATCTGCAGTAACCAGCGCGCCAGCTCTGCTGTGGGACTTCTGCCTGGCAGAGGGACCCCGCACTGGGCGGGAGCCTACCAGTTTTCCTTCCGCGACCTCTATTCCCGCAGACTGCACTGAAGAGACAGGTACCCAGGCTCTCTCCCCAATATAACATCACTTGGGACACGGCCTGTTGGGGCTTCCGTCTGCGCCCAAGAACGGGTCAGAACTGTGGTCCTCTGGGTGCCAGATCTGCAGGCCATCGCGTCTGCAGGGTGAGCAGCACCACGGAGAGTGTGCAGAGTGCACTCCGCCATCTTTGCTCCAGTGGCTGGGAAGTTGGGACTGCCAGGTTCTGAGACAGACAGGCATAATATCATTTGGGTCTTGGGTGGATTGTGTGCACGTGGCTCCCAAGAGCTGGGCAGATCTGCAGTAACCAGTGTGCTAGCTCTGCTGTGGGACTTCTGCCTGGCAGAGGGATGCCCCCTCCTCCCACCCTCTAGGAGAGATCACACACCCCTGCACAGGGCAGGAGCCTACCAGCCTCCCTTAGGCGACCTCTGCTCCAGGAATCCACTAGGCTGAGCCTTTGGATGTGCAAGGCCTCCCCAATATAAGATCACTTGGGGCAAGGCACATTAGGGCTCCAAAGTCACTCAGGAGCAGGCAGGCCCCAGAAATCGGTGCCAGGGGAATCCTGGTAATCCAGGGGGGGGCAGAAATAGCTTTGCAGGCTCACAGGAGGTCCAACAAACAGCCAGTGGCAGCAGGACCAACTAACATCAGAGGTATCCAGATGGTAAAAGGCAAACGTAGGAATGTTACTAACAGAAATCAAAGTAATGTGGGATCATCCGAACCCAACTCTCCAACAGCAGCAAGTCCTGGATACCCCACCACACCCAAAAGACAAGATCTGGATTTAAAATCACTTCTCATGATCCTATTAGAGGATCACAAGAAGGACACAAATAAATCTCATAAAGAGTTACAGGAGACCATGAATCAACGGTTAGAAGCCCTTACAAAGGAAACACAAAAATCGCTTAGAGAAATGCAGGAGAACATGGATCAAAAGATGGAGGCGCACAAGGAGACAACACAAAAATCGCTTAACGAGATGAATCAACGGGTAGATGCACTCACAAAGGAATCACAAAATTTGCATGAAGAAATGCAGAAGAATATGGGTCAACAGATGGATGCCCATAAGGAGGCAACACAAAAATTGCTTAAAGAAATGAATCAATGGTTAGATGCCCTTACAAAGGAAACACGAGAACTGCTTAAAGAAATGCAGGAGACAATGGATCAACAGATGGATTCCCATGAGGAGGAAACACAAAAATCGCTCAGAGAAATGCAGGAGAACTTGGCTCATCAGGAAGAAATCCTGAAAGAGGTAATGCAAAAATACCTTAAAGAAATACAGGAAAATACAAACAAGTGAAGGATCTCAGCAAATCCATCCAGGAACTAAAAAAGGAAGTAGAAACAACTAAGAAATCACAAAGGGAGACAACTTTGGAGATAGAAAACCTTGGGAAGAAATCAGGAGTCATAGATGCAAACATAAACAATAGAATACAAGAGATGGAAGAAAGAATCTCAGGTGCTGAAGATTCCATAGAAAGCATCGACTCAACAGTCAAAGAAAATGCAAAATGCAAAAAACGTGTAACCCAAAACATCCAGGAAATCCAGGACACAATGAGAAGACCAAACCTAAGGATTATAGGTATAGATGAGAGTGAAGATTTGCAACTTAAAGGGCCAGTAAACATCTTCAACAAAATTATGGAGGAAAACTTCCCTAACTTAAAGAGAGAGATGCCGATGAACATACAAGAAGCCTACAGAACTCCAAACAGACTGGACCAGAACAGAAATACTTCCCATCACATAATAATCAAAACACCGAATGTTCTAAACAAAGAAAGAATACTAAAAGCAGTAAGAGAAAAGGGCCAAGTAACATACAAAGGAAGACCTATCCGAATCACATCAGACTTCTCACCAGAGACTATGAAAGCCAGAAGATCCTGGGCAGATCTCATGCAGACACTAAGACAGCACAAATGCCAGCCTAGACTACTATACCCAGCAAAACTCTCAATCACCATAGATGGAGAGACCAAGATATTCCATGATAAAGCCAAATTTTCACAATATCTTTCCAAAAATCCAGCCCTGCAACGGATAATAGGTGGAAACCTCCAATACAGGGAGAGAAACAACACCCTGGAAAAAATGAGATAATAACCTTGAATCAAACCCAAAAGTAGATAACCACTCAAACATAAAGATAGCGTCAAGAATGGCAGATGGCAATAATCACTATGCCTTAATCTCTCTTAATATCAATGGTCTCAATTCCCCAATTAAAAGACATAGACTAGCAGACTGGATACCTAAACAGGACCCAGCATTTTGCTGCATGCAGGAAACGCACCTCAGTGTCAAAGACAAACACTACCTCAGAGTAAAAGGCTGGAAAACAATTTTACAAGCAAATGGCCCCAAGAAACGAGGTGGAGTAGCCATCCTAATATCAGATAAAATTGATTTTCAACCTAAAGTCATCAAAAAAGACACAGAAGGACACTACATACTGATCAAGGGAAAAATCCACCATCAAGAACTCTCAATCCTGAATATCTATGCTCCAAATGCAAGGGCACCCTCATTCGTAAAAGAAACTTTACTAAAACTCAAAGCACACATCGCACCGCACACAATAATAGTGGGTGACTTCAACACCCCGCTCTCTGAAATGGATCGTTCAGGAAAGCAGAAACTAAACAGGGACACAGTGAATCTAATTGAAGCCTTGGACCAAATGGAACTAACTGATATATATAGAACATTTCATCCTAGAGCTAAAGAATACACCTTCTTCTCAGCTCCTCATGGTACCTTCTCCAAAATTGACCATATAATTGGTCACAAATCAGACCTCAACAGATATAAGAAGATAGAAATAATCCCATGCCTCCTATCAGATCACGATGGAATAAGGGTGGTCTTCAATGGCAACAAAAACAAAAGAAAACCCACGTACACATGGAGGCTGAACAATGCTCTACTCAATGATAACTTGGTCAAGGTGGAAATAAAGAAAGAAATCAAAGACTTTTTGAAAGTTAATGAAAATGAAGGCACAACATACCCTAATTTATGGGACACAAGGAAAGCAGTGCTAAGAGGAAAATCCATAGCCCTGAGTGCCGCCAAAAAGAAACGGGAGACAGCATACACTAACAGCTTAATGGCACACCTGAAAGCCCTGGAACAAAAAGAAGCAAATACACCAAAGAGGAGTAGAAGGCAGGAAATCATCAAACTCAGGGCTGAAATCAATCAAGTAGAAACAAATAAAACCATACAAAGAATCAACAAAACGAGGAGTTGGTTCTTTGAGAAAATCAACAAGATAGATAAGCCCTTAGCTAGACTAACCAGAGGGCACAGAGATAGTATCCAAATTAATAAATTCAGAAACGAAAAGGGAGAGATAACAACAGAAACTGAGGAAATTCAAAAAATCATCAGATCCTACGACAAAAACCTGTATTCAACACAACTAGAAAATCTTGAGGAAATGGACAATTTCCTTGACAGATACCAAGTACCAAAATTAAGTCAGGATCAAATAGACCATCTAAACCGTCCTATAACCCCTGAAGAAATAGAAGTTGTCATTGGAAGTCTTCCAACCAAAAAAAGCACAGGTCCAGATGGTTTTACTGCAGAATTCTATCAGACCTTCAAAGAAGACCTAACACCAATACTCTTCAAACTGTTCCACAAAATAGAAACAGAAGGAACACTACTCAACTCGTTCTATGAAGCCACAATTACACTAATACCAAAAGCACACAAAGATCCGACAAAGAAAGAGAATCTCAAGCCAATCTCTCTTATGAATATCGATGCAAAAATACTCAATAAAATTCTTGCCAACCGAATCCAAGAACACACCAAAACGATCATTCACCACGATCAAGTAGGCTTCATCCCAGGGATGCAGGGATGGTTCAATATAAGGAAATCCATCAATGTAATCCACTATATAAACAATCTCAAAGAAAAAAACCACATGGTCATCTCATTAGATGCTGAGAAAGCATTTGACAAAATTCAGCATCCTTTCATGCTAAAAGTCTTGGAAAGATCAGGAATTCAAGGCCCATATCTAAACATAGTAAAAGCAATTTACAGCAAACCGGTAGCCAGCATCAATCTAAATGGAGAGAAACTTGAAGCAATCCCACTAAAATCAGGGACTAGACAAGGCTGCCCTCTCTCTCCATATCTTTTCAATATAGTACTTGAAGTTCTAGCTAGAGCAATTAGAAAACAAAAAGAGGTCAAAGGGATACAAATTGGAAAGGAAGAAGTCAAACTATCACTATTTGCAGACGATATGATAGTATACATAAGCGACCCAAAGAACTCCACCAGAGAACTCCTACAGCTGATAAACGACTTCAGCAAAGTGGCTGGATATAAAATCAACTCAAGCAAGTCAGAAGCCTTCCTATACTCAAAGGATAAGCAGGCTGAGAAAGAAGTAAGAGAAATAATACCCTTCACGATAGCCACAAACCATATTAAGTATCTTGGCGTGACTCTAACCAAACAAGTGAAAGATCTGTATGACAAGAACTTCAAGTCTCTGAAGAAAGAAATTGAAGAAGACCTCAGAAGATGGAAAAATCTGCCATCCTCATGGATTGGCAGGATTAATATAGTAAAAATGAGCATCTTACCAAAAGTAATACACAGATTCAGTGCAATCCCCATCAAAATCCCAACTCAATTCTTCATAGAGTTAGAAAGAGCAATTCAAAAATTCATCTGGAATAACAGAAAACCCAGAATAGCTAAAAGTATTCTCAAGAGTAAAAGAACCTCTGGGGGAATCAGTATCCCGGACCTCAAGCTGTACTACAGAGCAATAGTGTTAAAAACTGCATGGTATTGGTACAGTAACAGACATGTAGATCAATGGAACAGAATTGAAGACCCAGAAATGAATCCACACTCCTATGGTCACTTGATCTTTGACAAAGGAGCTAAAACCATCCAGTGGAAAAAAGATAGCCTTTTCAACAAATGGTGCTGGCTCAGCTGGAGGTCAACATGCAGAAGAATGCAAATTGACCCATCCTTATCTCCTTGCACTAAGCTCAATTCTAAGTGGATCAAAGATCTCCACATAAAACCAGACACACTGAAACTAATAGAAGGGAAACTAGGGAAGAACCTTGAACATATGGGCACAGGGGAGAATTTCCTGAACAGAACTCCAATAGCTTATGCTCTAAGATCAAGAATAGACAAATGGGACCTCATTAAATTACAAATTTTTGCAAGGCAAAAGACACTGTCAAAAAGACAAAGCGGCAACCAACTAAATGGGAAATGATCTTTATCAACCCTACATCCGACAGAGGGCTAATATCCAATATATACAAAGAACTCAAGAAGTTAAACTCCAGAGAGGCAAGTAACCCTATTAAAAAATGGGGTACAGAGCTAAACAAAGCGTTCTCACCTGAAGAATATCTAATGGCTGAGAAGCACCTAAAGAGATGTTCATCATCCTTAGTCATTAGGGAAATGCAAATCAAAACAACCCTGAGATTCCATCTCACACCAGTCAGGATGGCTAAGATCAAAAACACAGGAGACAGCAGTTGTTGGCGAGGATGTGGACAAAGAGGAACACTCCTCCACTGCTGGTGGAATTGCAAGCTGGTACAACCACTCTGGAAAGCAGTCTGGTGGTTCCTCAGAAAACTGGGCATGACACCCCCGGAGGATCCGGCTATACCACTCCTGGGCATATACCCAGAGGCTTTACCTGCATGCAATAAGGACACATGCTCCACTATGTTCATAGCAGCCTTATTTATAATAGCCAGAAGCTGGAAAGAACCCAGATTTCCCTCAACGGAGGAACGGATTCAGAAGATGTGGTATATCTACACAATGGAATACTACTCTGAAATTAAAAACAATGAATTCACGAAATTCCTAGGCAAATGGTCAGATCTTGAAAATATCATCCTTAGTGAGGTATCCCAATCACAAAAGAACACACATGGTATGCAGTCACTGATAAGGGGATATTGACCCAGAATCTCGGAATACCCTAGACACAATCTGCATATCAATAGATTTCTAAGAAGATGGAAGGAGAAACCCCTGGTCCTGGAAAGACTGGATGTAGGGGAATGCCAGGACAGAGAAGCGAGAGGGGGTTGAATGGAGAAAAGAGGGAGGGAAGGGGGCTTATGGGACTTTCGGGGAGGGAGGAAACGGGAAAGGGGAAATGATTTGGAATGTAAATTAAAAAAATAAAATAAAATAAATAATAATAAAAAAAAACTTCCACGCAAAAAAAAAAAAAAAACCAAAACAGTAGAAGATTTTCCTTTTTCTATGCAATAAAGATTGGAGCTCATTTTTTTTTTTTTTTGTCCAGAGTGAGTGAGTTCTTTCTGCACTAGTGCTTGGGCTTTTGCTCCATATGCATATGTAAGTATGGTGTGTATATAATTATGATAAAACTAAGTAACTGAGCCCCACTGGAATGCATGAGGGTGTATGAGTATGTGTCTTAGTAAGGGTTTCTCTTCCTGCACAAACATCATGACCAAGAAGCAAGTTGGGGAGGAAAGAGTTTATTGAGCTTATACTTCCATATTGCTGTTCATCACCAAAGGAAGTCAGGACTGGAACTCAAGCAGGTCAGGAAGCAGGAGCTAATACAGAGGCCATGGAGGGATGTTACTTACTGGCTTGCTCAGCCTGCTCTCTTATAGAACCCAAGAATACCAGACCAGAGATGGTACCACCCACAAGGCACCCTCCTCCTTGATCACTAATTGAGAAAATGTCCAAAGCTGGATCTCATGGAGGCACTTCCCCAACTGAAGCTCCTTTCCCTGGGTTATCTCCAGACTGTATCAGGTTGACACACAAAACAAGTCAGTACAGTATGTGTATGAATGTAAGTGAGTTTATGCATATTTGTTTTTGTGAAAGTTTTTCTTCTGCAAGAGATGCTTCTCCTCTCCTGGCTCAATAAAAGTTTATTGTTCCAAACCTTCCTCCTGCCTGACAAAGATAAGGAGACTTCTAGGCAAGAGAGACAAAAGCGATAGCAAACCTTTACATAATACCCCAACACACACACACACACACACACACACACACACACACACACACACACACACACACACACACTGCAATTTCTGGCTTCAGAGTTACTTAGAATCAAGATGGTAAACATTGTTGTTACAGTAAAAGCAACCCCAGTTTCTCACAAGACTAAGTCTTGTCCCCGCTGATGCTCTTTTTCTTCGCCTACCTTCAAGAGAGAACCAGGGCTCCAGAGGTGGAGTCCAACAAATTATATCCTGGTTGACAAATGTAGGGGGAAGCAAGCAAACAATTTTTATTTCAATTTTAATTTTTTATTGGTTAATTTATTTATTCACATTTCAAATGTTAAAAACCTTCCTGGTTTCCCCTCTGCAAAGCCCCTTTCCCACTCCTCTCACCCCTGCTTCTATGAGGGTGCTTCCCTACCCACCCACCCACTCCTGCCTCACCACCCTAGCATTCCCCTATGCTGGGGCATCAAGTCTTCACAGGACCAAGTGTCTCCCTTCTCATTGAAGCAAACAATTTTTTTCTTTTCTTTTTCTTTTTTATGTTTTTATTGGATATATTCTTCATTTACAAATCAAATGTTATCCCCTTTCCCGGCTTTCCTCCTCCCAGAAACCCCCTATCCCACCCTCCCTCCCCCTGCTTCCATGAGGATGTTCCTCCACCCACCCCACTCCCACCTTCCTACCCTCAATTCCCCTACTCTGAGGTATCTATCCAGCCTTCACAGGAGCAAGGACCTCTCCTCCTATTGATGCCTAACAAGGCAATTCTCTGCTACATATGCAGCTGGAGCCATGTGTACTCCTTGGTTGATGACTTAGTCCCTGGGAGCTCTGGGGTGGGGAGGAGTCTTGTTGGTTGATATTGTTCTTCCTATGAGGTTGCAAACCCCTTCAGCTCCTTCAGACCTTTAACTCCTCCGTTGGGGACTCCACACTCAGTCCAATGGTTGGCTGAGAGAATCCACCTCTGTATTTGCAAGGCTCTGGCAGGGCCTCTCAGGAGACAGCCATATCAGTCTCCTTTCAGCAAGCATTTCTAGGCATCCACAATAGTGTCTGGGTTTGGTGACTATATGGGATGAATCCCCAGGTGGCACAGTCTCTGAATGACCTTTCCTTCATGCAATTAGCTGTGGCATTTCCACCCTTTTCTAACACTGTTTGGGTGCTTTCCCCACAAGACTTTTCATTGTAGGGAGTAGAAACCAAAGATGGCTTAAGCTAAAACAAGACTGTTTCTTTGATTCTCTATATTTTTCTGTTTATTTCTGTTTTGTTGATTTCATCCAGCAAT
Organism: Tokudaia tokunoshimensis; assembly: GCA_036184795.1. NCBI lineage: Eukaryota > Metazoa > Chordata > Mammalia > Rodentia > Muridae > Tokudaia > Tokudaia tokunoshimensis. The sequence goes on from BTHU01000015.1 coordinate 73,651,594, forward strand.
TTGATTAGTTCCTACCCTCTATTCATATTGGGTGTGTTTGCTTCTTTTTTTTCTACAGTTTTCAGCTGTGCCTTTAAGTTACTACTATGAGATTTCTCAAATTTCTTTATTAAGGCACTTAGTGCTATGAATGTTCCTCTCAGTACCTTTTTTATTTATTGTGAAACATTAGTTTGGGTTTGTGTACATTCATTGAATTCTAAGACATGTTTAATTTATTTCTTTCTTACTTTCTTTCTTTCTTTCTTATTTCTTTATTTCTTTTACTTCAGTAGAGAGTTTTTCAATTTCCATGAGTTTATAGACTTTCGGTTGTTTCTCTTGTTGAAATACAACTTTAATATATGGTGGTCTGATAGGACACAGGGTCATTTAAATTATCTCATATCCTTTAAGACTTCCTTTGTGACTGAGTCTGTGATTAATTTTGGAGAAAATACCCTAAGGTGCTGAAAAAAAATGTTTATTCTTCCCTGTGTGAAATGTTCTGCAGATACCTGTTAGGCCCATTTGGTTCATTACATGTGTTAGCTCCATTATTTCTGTTTAGCTTTTGTCTGGATGACTTGTCCATTGACAAGAGTAGAGGTTTGAAGTCTCCCACTATTAATGTGTGGGGTACAATATGTGATTTAAGCTTTAGTAACGTTTCCTTTACAAGAGTGGGTACCCTTGCATATGGGAAAAATGTTAAGAATTGACACAACATCTTGGTGGATTTTTTTTTCCTATGATGAATATGAATTGTCCTTCCTGTCTCTTTTAATTAATTTTCTTTGAAAGACTATTTTGTTACATATTGGAATAGCTACGCCAGTTTGCTATTTACATCAATTTGCTTTAAAAATCTTTTTCTAACTCTTTACTCTGAGATTATGTCTGTCTTGGTGTTGAGGTGTGTTTCTTACATGCAGCAGAAAGATGGATCCCGTCTTCACTTCCCATCTGTTAGATTTGTCTTTTTATCATAAAATGGAGGCCTTTGATATTGAGAGATATTAACAACCAATAATTGTTAATGTGCCTGTTACTTTGTTGTTGATGGTACTGGTGGTTTGTGTGTGTGTGTGTGGGGGGGTGCAGTGTGTGTTTGCTTCCATTTTTGTTTTGTTGGTGTGAGAGTATTTATTTCCTGTGTTTATGGGTATAGATAATCTACTTGGATTGCAGTTTTTCTTCTAATACCTTATGTAGGGCTGGATTTTTTGGATAAATATTGTTTAAATTAAAGTTTGTCATGGAATGTCTTGTTTTCCCCATCTGTGGTGATTGAAATTTTGCTGGGCATTATAGTGAGTTAGACTAATGTTTGTATTTTAAAGCTAAGTGCTAGCCTCCAAGATTTGGGGTCAGTATGTAGCATTTGGGAACCTATCCCCAGGTAATTGTGATTGGTATACAAAGATGCCACAACCAACAGCTGGAGAGAAGAAAAATACATGGGATTTAGGTTTTCCGGACTTGGGACCACAGGAGGAGGGGGGAGGACAGGAAAGCTGTCATGGAAGGGTAAGAATGTAAAGGAAACTGAGCTGCCATGGAAGAATGTGCAGGAGAGAAAAGGAGAGCCACCGTGTAAAAGGGCCAACAGAACATGGCCCAGGGGCTGCCCAAATGTCAAGAACAGCCAAGATGGAACACAGAAATTAGTTAGTAATAATTTAGGTTATCAATGGGAAAGTAGGTTCTAATGACATGGAGGTTAGGCAGTTGCCCAGCTATTGTGCTGCATAAGGCATATTACAACATAAGGTAGTGTGTGCGTGAGAGAGAGAGAGAGAGAAAGAGAGAGAGAGAGAGAGAGAGAGAGAGAGAGAGAGAGAGAGAGTCTCATGCAGAAACATAAATAGAAGGAACCCCGTACCATGATTTATTAAATATTCCTACAACAGAGTATAGTAATCTGAGCTGGCATCTGTGGTCTCTTAGAGTTTTCAAGACATCTGTCCAGGCCCTTTAGGATTTTATAGTCTCCAAGGAGAAGTTAGGTGTAATTCGAATAGGTCTACCTTTATATTTATATGTTACTTGTTCTTTTTCCTTTTCAGCTTCTAATATTCCTTCCTTCTTTGTATTTTTTGCTATTTTGAATATTATGTGTTAAAGTTATGCCCTGGTTCTTCCTTCCATCCCCATGCATCCATGCTTCCAGAAATAAGACTCAGATTCAAAATATTTTTACAAATACCTTGCCCATGTAGCTAGGATCTTCCCTGACTACAATCAAAGCTTAAGATAACCTACTTATTTTAACCTACATTCTGCCACATGGCTGGTTACCTGTGCTCAGCTACCAGGTAATATTCTTCCTGTTACATTTTCCTTGCAAATCTACTACCTGGCTCTATCCCAGAATTCTTTCTCTCTCCCCGATGCTCCACCTCCATTTCTTGCCTAAGCTATAGTCCACAGGCTTTTAAATCGATGTATCCATTCAATACACAAGCTATTCTCTCTATAATTATATGGCAGAGGAACTTTATCTTCTGGTCTAATCTATTTGATGTTCTATAAGCTTCTTGTATCTTTATATACATGTCCTCCTTGAGTCTATAAAATTTTTCTTCTATGATTTTGTTGATATTTTCTGAACCTTTGATCTTAGATTTTTCTCATTCTTCTCTTCCTTTTATTCTTAGGCTTGTTCTTTTCATAAGTGTTCCAAATTTTTGACATGCTTTGTCTCAAAATTTTTTTTAGATGTAACATTTTCTTTGACCAAGTTATCAATTTCTTCTATCATAATTTCTTTGCCTGGGATTCTCTTTTCCATCTCTTGTATTTATAGGTAATGCTGGTTTCTGTAGTTCCTGTTCACTTACCTATATTTTTCATCCTTGGATTGTTCTTTCCTTTATCGCTTCTATTTCTATACTCAGGTCTTAAACCCCTCCATTCATTTCTTTAAGTTGTTTTTTTTTCTCCGCTTTCTGTAAAGGATTTATTTACTCATATCTTTCTATTGTTTGTGTTTTCTTGAATTTCTTCAAGGGTTTTTATTCATGTCATCTTTAAGGACCTCTATCATCTGCATGAAGTTGATTTTAAGGTAGTTTTCTTGTGCTTCGGTTGTGTTGGAATATGCAGAGTATGCTGTAGTAGGATATCTGGATTCTTAGGGTGACATATTTCCATGACTCCTGTTAAATGTGTTGTTACAGAGGCCTTTAGGCATCTGCATTTGGAGTAGTTACAGATTAAGTACCAATTTTTGAGGTTGTCTTTATTGGATGTTTTGTCCTATTGATTTGTGTGTCTTCTTGCCTGAGTGGCTTGTAGCTCTGGTGATCAGAGTCCTCTGAAGTCCTCTGATCCAGTAGTACTCCTCCACTGGGGTTTTGACAGTCTTCAATACCTTTGGAGTTCTGGAGTTCTGAGAACTGATGTGTTACATGGTGGGGCAGGGGTTTCCTCCAGAATTATAGCCTTGATATGGTGACAATTAGGGGTTACTGTTGGGGGAAATCTGAGTGGATTCTGAGGAAGGGTTGACAGTCTTACTTGGTTTTGGAAACCTGTATGGCCTCTAGTAGAAAAGTGTGTGTGTGTGTGTGTGTGTGTGTGTGTGTGTGTGTGTGTGAGAGAGAGAGAGAGAGAGAGAGAGAGAGAGAGAGAGAGAGAGAGAGAGTGTGATTTGTGGGCCTGGATATGTAGAACAGGTAAGGGGGCAGTTGGGTAGAACTTGGGTTGGTTCTGAGTAAGTATTTTAATGACTCAAGGCTTGAAGTAGATAGATTGGGACACCAACCCAGGCACAAAACCTTCAGCCTTCAATTTGTCCTGCTTGCAAGATATGCTGGACTAAAGGTGACACAGAACTTTTTGGAGTAGAGATCCAATAACTGGTTCAGTTTTAAACACAAGCCATGAGAGGTATCCAAAGCCTGACAATGCCCAGAGGGCCAGAACCCAGTAGCTAAGTAGCCCAAAAAACTGGGATAGAACCAAACATGACCAGCAACCCGCCCCCCGCGCCACCAAAAGGCAATTAAATGATTCCTAAAGACACTCATATTCATAGACAGAAACCTAGCACAATCATCATCAGAAAGACTTCATCCTGCAACTCATGGGAGCAGAAACAGGTATAGAAACTTGTAGGGTTATGGGTAGACGCTCTGCCACAGAGCTTGGCCACTTGGGGAGGCAGGACATTAGAAGTTTGAGCACACTTACCACATGTCATCACCATGCAGGTGTCGGGCTGTAGGAAAACCCCAGGACACAGCTCCAGGGCTGGGGAAGCACAGTCTCAAGTGTGGTACAGTGACAAGGCTTGGGCTGTCTGGTTCTCAGAGCTTGGGCTCTCTTGGACACTCAGGCACTGCTTGGAGGCTCAGAAGAGCTAAGAATGGAGTGGGGGCCTGCAGGCTGGATCTAACCTGGGGCTGCAGGAGGAAAGGAGGCAGCTGTTGCTGATCCCACAGGGAGAGTCCTTGGCTTGTTGGAGGTTGGCTTGGGCTTGGCTTGGTGGCGGTTGTGACTAGGAGTACAGAGAGGCCTTCTACAGGAGATTAGATGGTGGCTCTGTAGCGAAGGCCTTCTCCACCTGTGGATCCCAATGAAAAGACACAGTCCATGGCTTTAAGACTGTTATTGTCATGGCAGAAAGCGGATGAGTAAAACCATACCCCACTTCTCAGGATGAACCTGAGGTTAAATATCCTTTGCAGTGAGGAATGTCTGGGAAGGAAAGCTTGTTGGCTAAGTCCGCCAGGTTTTTAGGTACCACATTAAAATGGAGATCTGTCTTGAGCCTACAGGAGTCATTTGCATGTGGAGGGGCTTGGGGAATTACCCTTAGTGACTAATGGTCACTAATCTATGGGCAGCTCTGGCTAGTGACAGGGGCCTGGTATCCAGGCACAAGCTAAGCACCTACAGTTCCTTCAGAGTTTCTGGGGCTTCAAGTCTTAGCTCAACCAGGGACCAAGCTACCTTTCATGGTCCCACAGAAACTCACAGACAAACACTGGGTAAGAAAGTGCTCAAGGAATCCTATCACAGAAGAGAGAGAGGAATTATTGTCGGTGCCAGAGGGAACAAGTACACCACAAAAAAAAAAAAAAAAAAACCACAAACACACACAGAGTCAACTAACCAGGGATCATAGGAGCTTACAAGACTGAATTGGCAATCAGGAAACTTGTACGGGTCCATGCAGCCTGAACAAGGTTTACACCAGAGGACATGCCCAAGTAGGCTTGGGAAATTCCATAAGGCCTCAACTCCACACTAAGAGATAGGTCACTTGAGGAAATTTAGGAGGGGAAAAATAGCATTTCACGGGGAAGAGTACACCAGTTAGTTGTCCAAGAGCAAATGTTAAGTCCCGAATTGTGTGTGTGTGTGTGTGTGTGTGGTGTGTGTGTGTGTCTACAATAGCAAATAATGAAAGAAGAGTCAATGAACTTCAAGGAGAATGGGGAGAGGGGCAAATACTGGAGAGTGTTAAGGGAGGAAAGGGAAGGAAAAGTGTAATTAAAACTCCAAAAATAAAAACAAATAAACTACTGGAAAATATTCTTATTTGAAAAAATGAAGAAAATTGCCAGTTCACATCTATAACCACATTTTAAATACACTTTGCCCATTGGGCATGGTCTAATAACACGTCCCACACCCAGCCAAACTAACACTTCTACTTTCATCTCACTCCCGATCACAAGTGCCCTTGCTAGCACACATCACATCCTTCTGCTCATAGTTTATTCTGATTTTCTTGTTTTGACAACTATTGAAAAACAAATAATTTCCATTTTTTTCCTTTACCAAAAATTGCTAAATCTAGTTCAGACTTTCACATGATTAGAACATTCTTTTCAAAGAAATTTCAAAGCAAAGATTTAAAAATAACTGCTTTCTTCTTCCCTCTCAGTTTCATAAGATCTCATAATCACTAACATTTTTATCAAAGAAACTAAGTGGTGATATTCTGCATAGTCAACATTAAAGGTAAATTACGTGTTTTAATTAGGTTATTTTCATTGTTAAAATATTAAATCTTAAGCAGTGCCATGTTTCTGTATTATATTTGCTCACATATTTTCTTATGTTGCCCTCTTAGTCACAGCAGGCTGATTACTTTAACAACTTCAATTCTTATGGGTGCCACACAATCTACCTTTGATTCTCATTCATGTCATAATCTACAGCACATTAACACTAATAAAAATCGACTTGTGATTGCAGACAGCCATAATAAGTAGTATTAGTTGTGTGGTTCAGAACACAAAAATGCATTTAATCAACATCCTGAATGCTAGAAGTCCATGATCAAGGGTCATCCTTACCGAGTCCTGATGAGGAGTCTTTTCTTGGATTATGAATGTCTATGTCTCAGTGTGAAGGAGAAAGTTATGCTTTCATTTTTGTAAGGTAACTCATACTAGCAAAGAGGAAGCCAGACACAACTCTCACTCATCCTTAAGAACCTACTTAAAGCCTCATTCCCAAATGAAATCACACTAAAACAAATTTATGAATATTAATATGTGAAAATATATTCAATATTCTCAATGTGTGAACTGTAAGCAGGTACAGTTTGGTTCAGAGGAAAAAGCTCCTCTTTGTGCCTTCCACTCTAGTAGTGTCCTCATGTGTCATCTTTCTCAGAATGCCCAAATCTTTTACCTATCAGTAATAAAGATGAAGGACCATAGGTTGGTTAGAAAAGTCTACATCTTTCCTAAAAGGGCTATCACTTCTACCCACATTTTAGAATTCAGTCTTAGGGCCACAGTTAATTTAAACAGACTGAGAAATCTAATGTACAAATATGCAGAAAGGACGGTGAAAATTTATGTAAAAGTAGTTTACACCTCTATTACCAATCCTAACTAAGCAGATATTTAATACATTAACTCTAAACACCATTGGAGATACAAAAAAAAAAAAGAATTGAGAAAAATTTCCAAATGTAAGAACAGTAAAAATCAATTTAATTTCTATATGCTACCAATGAAAATGAATAGAACTAAGAGAAAAGTTCATTTGGGAATGAAAATCTAGGCAATGGGGAGCTCTCAGTCAGTAAGAATGCTTGCTAGTCAGTGTGGAGACTCAAATTAGAATCCACAGAACCCATATACAAAGTCAAGTGTGGGTGGAATTTAACTGTGACTCTTGTTGCTGGGGAGGGAGCAGGAGAATAATTGCAGCTTTCTGAATCTTAGCTACAGGTACAGCAGTAGACCTTGTCTCAAAAGAATAAGAGGGAGAATGATAGCACATGTCACCTTATGTCCTTTAGTGACCTCTACTTGCACATGCCCCATACACATATGACATACACACAAAGAATGCCAAACCAAGAAAATCTTTTGGAATGAACTTTGGAAGGAAATTAATTATTATTGTAGCAACTGAGAAACTGAAGACTGGTAGCACAAAGCAGGGAGATCATGCATAACAGTTTAAGTCTGCAATAAGAAGAATCCTCCAATAAAACTGAATTACAAGGAAATGGATATTAAATGGGATAGAATGCGTGAAAAATATAAAGAACCAAAATGTCTGAAGGATTTGTGGTGGAACAGTTACCCAACTGACAAGTCCTGGATCAAAACAAAGAGAATTTCCTGAGAGGGAAGGGATTTCCACAAATTGGCAATACTTTGGAAATTTCTGAAGAAAATTTAGATCATTCAGGGTTAATTGAAACATTTCTTAGTGCTCAAAAACCTGGCAAGGAAAATGGTGGTACAAAAAGTGGATCTTTATCTGACAATGAATATGATGATAACAAATCAATCCAGAAAAGAAGGTTGCTGGCAAACATACTTGGCCAGAGGTGAAGAAATAGCTCTTGCCAGAGATAGCAAGGAACATAGCTGTTCTCCAAGAGATGGAAAGATTCAGGGGTGGACCAGTTGTCACCATCAAAAGAAGCAAATCGCAAGTGTCCTCAAAATATAACTGCTTTGGAGTTTTTTAATGTTGTTCTTGTTGTTACTTGAGATGAATCTCATTCTGTAGTCCAGTGTATCTGGGATCTCACTCTGTAGTCCGAGGTAGCTTCAAACTCATAGTGATCAAGATGTTACCCTGAATGGTACAGATCCATTCAGTAACTGCTTCTATATATGCATAATTTATATTATATGACAGATGGTGTGTGTATATGTATGTTTGTGTGTATGTGTTGTGTGTGTGTGTGTGTAAAATGCAAGTCTTGGTTTTTGACTTATTAATAATACTTCCTAATGAAAATCATCTTTCATGTGTTGATTTTCAAATTACTATTGGAAGAATTGTGGAGATTTTCATTGTTCTGCTCAATAGCTTCGGTTTCTCTGGACAAATAAAAGCATTCTAAAACATTCTCAAAGTACAAATAAAATATACTACAGATGTGTCCTCTGAAAGGAAACTACAAAAGCATTTTTATTTATAATAGCAACAAAATACAGACACTTAGGAATAAAGCCTTAAAGGAATATATAATATATTTTATAAAACTTACTGTCTTACAGTTGAGGGAAACATTGAAACAATTTTCACAAAACAGCCCTTCTTTGGTTTAGAAGGCAACATTAAGAATGGCAATGCACTCTGTGATGGAGAGAGTTTTTTCTCCATTAATTTATTTATTTATTCACTTCACATCCCATTTGTAGCCTTCCCCCTCCTCCCATTCTCTTCCTCACACCAAGCCTGCCCCATGACACTTTTCCCCTCACCTCTGCAGTTTTATTTTTAAATCTGGCATAACTGTAAATCACCTTGGAGATGAGTGTCAGTGAGGAGTAGTGTAGATAAATTAGTCCTGTGGGTATGTCTGTGGATTGTCTGGATTGCTGGAATTGATTTTGGAAGGCATAGAAGGCACGGGCTGAAAATGAACAAAGCTACCGTGTACGTTTAGCTCTAGACAGTTTAAGAGTAGAGAAAGCTAGCTCAGCAGTAAGTGCGTTTGCCATCATTTCTGTCACTCATTTGCATTGTAGCTATCACTCCCTTGCCATGACAGACTATAACCTGGATTTGCAAGCTAAAATAAACTCTCCCCTAGGTTGATTTTTGTCAGAGCATTTTATCAGAGCAACAGAAATAAAACTAAAACATACTGCAAACTGATTTTGAGATTCAATACAATGTCTGTAAAGAGGCCAATGTCTATTTTACACAAGATGTCTTCTAAATGTGATTGGTACTTACCTGTAATTCCAGGGTGCCTTGTAGTATCTCGAACTTGCAGTCCACCCAATCTATATAACAACTTAAAGGTGAGGCTATATAACAGGACCTCATGACACAAATAATTACAAGGTGATATGAAAACTCATACAGAAAATCAAAATAATCTAAAATTGTCTTTGAAAGGAAAAAAGTTTGTAAAAATCTCACATCGAGATCTGAAAACTTTTTTTCAAGCTTTGAAAATCCAAACTAGTGCTGGCATAGGACAGATAACACATTAACAGAACCAGAATAAACACACATAGAAGTCTTGAAATCGAGTCATCAGACTTCACCCAGGGTATAGACATATTCCAGTGCAGAAAATAGTCATAGTTTCAACCAATGTTGACAGGACAGAAAGATGTTCACATGCAAGAGAATGATCTTGAATATCTCCATGTTCCACACAAAAATATTATTAAATATAACACTATAACATTATTAGAAGAAAACACATATCCTTATTCCTGATCTTTAGGTAAGATTTTTCTTATATCTGACACCCACCAAAGAAAAAGTGTAATTTTAAGATTTTCTAGCTGAAACTTTTGTTGTGTCAATAAACACAATTAAGAAAATGAAAATAAGTGTGGGAGACAGAGTTTGAGAGAACATATGATCTTTTAGGGAAATCATGCTTTGTTCCAATATCCATGTGGTGGCTTAGAAGTATCTATAACTCCAGTTTTTGGGATGTGATGCCCTTCTCTCACCTCAATAAGCACCAGGCACAAATATGGTACACAAATATCCATACAGGCAAACACCCAGACACATAAAATAAAAATAAATAAATCTTTTAAAAGAAAAACTGTAAATAAAGCTACTAAGGGTATACAATAATAACAAACCATACATATATTCCATAATGTGTAATTTCACTTCCTGGTGAATACTACAGAGGCAGTATTATTTTGGTATCACTAAACATGGGCATTTAAAAAATCTATACCCAATAGCTCGTAGGGATATAAATTAAAATATTCTCAAAATGTCCTAGCAAAATCACTCTTACCAATAGTTAAAATTATTTTAACACAGAGCTGGCAAGAGTTTAAAATGCAGCTGCAACTCTGGAAAGTCATTTGGTAGCTTTTCAAGATGCAAAACTAACCATATGGCCTAACAATTCTATTCATATAAGTACATCCCAAAAGAAATAAAAAAGCATGTCTAAAAACATGTGACATCAGCATTATCCATCAGGGTCTAACCATGAGATTATCACAGATGTTCATCAACTAGTGAATGGATAAACAAAACTACATGTGCACATGTAGCATAATATTATTCAGCAACAAAAAGGTCTGAGGGTCTGATTCACAGCACCATGTGGTTGAATCAAGAAAATGTTATTTTATATAAAAGTAGTAACTCAGGAAATATAACATTCATGAACTCTATCTATATGTGTGTATGTATATATTACTTATTTTACATATATGTGTGTGTACCATCTTACTTATATCACATAAATAAGGAATTCCACAGAGACAGGAAGTGGATTAGTGGTTGCATATGGTTCAAGAGAGTGACTGAAGAACAGCCTATCACTAACAAAGGGTTTATTTGGGGGAGATGAAAATTTTATACTTACAATTTATATATCCATACATAAAATAAAATTAAGAGAGAATGGTCTGGAAGAAAATTTACTCTTCCATTGATTACAGTTTGATATGCTTTATGATTAAGTTTTTTATTATACTAGCCAGGAAGACCTGATTTATATAAAAGTCAGAGTTTCAACCCCATGTTAGGCCTAGGTTTATGTTAGTAAGTCATGAGAATATCTCATCAACATTGTTTAGCCTTGTGCTTGTTTTTAAATATAACTAAACAAAGATGCATGTCATTTATAAATATAAATTTATGTATAAACAAGTTTACCAATCAGGAGATCAAAGAATGACTTGTGGTTTTAGTGCATACAATGTAGTAAATATGTATATTTATATTTGAACTTACTACATAGATGGCATTTCTTTCCACTTCATACAATGTAGCAAACATGTATACTTATATTTGGACTTAACATATAGATAGCCTTTTATACCACTTTATATGTTTTCCTTAAAAGTCCTAAGTCAGAAATTGCATGTGATATTTTTATTTCTCTGTAAGGAAGCAGAATCAGCGTAATTCAATGGTTTACCTAAAACCATCTTGTGAAGTTCTGGTGGGTGGGTTTAGGGGTTCAGGGAATGTATTTGAACATTATTCCTTGAGATCTATATTTGCTATTCTGTGTGTTTGTAGCATTTTATATAAAATTACATCTTCTAGAACCCTTTCCATTACAGGTGGGATCTTAAATGACCAACTTGAACCAATTGTTCAACAAAAAGGGATAAACCATGCCTCTCTGCCCCCTCTGACTCAGTGCTGTTGTAGATTTCCTCCACAGCTCCAACTGCATCTTAAGGCTTACCTCTGAAATTTCCAGCCAAGAGTTCACTATAATTCTATGTCTACCAACACCTGTTATGGCTGACCATTCTGTCTATAGATGGATGATAGCTTCTTTTTGATCATTTCCAAGGAGCCTCACTCCCTCTATTCTAATCAATTTCTATATCAAGTAACTTTCATTTTAATAATTTTAAATTATTTTCATCTTCTGTCTAGATGCTAATTGCTATTTTAAATGGTCAGTGATGATTTCACCTGTAAAATATTAAGCCTTAATCAATTTTGTTATTCATTAAATATTTTCATCATTTGCCTAGAATGAGTCATAGCTTCATATGATAGTCCTTTGTATACAACTGACATAAAATATATTTGCTAATTTTACTTGTATTGCCCATATTTGAATTCCTAGTATTTGTCTATATGTTCTTTCAGCAACAGTATGAGAAATAATCCCATGAAAAAATGACTGATTAGCAATTAAATTGAAATAGAAGAGACACCATGTGCAGCTTCTGAAAATCTTCATGACCTCAGCATCCTTTATCTTTAGCTCTGCCCAAATAGGAAGAGTCCACCTGACACTGGTGTCTTTAAGAAATAGCATGAGCTAAGACCACACATGGGATGCCATAGAGTTTCGGATAAATAAACATCAAAAAGGGAAAATTAATTTAAAATACTGAGAATTTGGAGAACAATGAAAAAAGAATTTAGTTGTGGCATTTGTAGGCTTATAACTAATTATTTTGGATGACAAGATTTTAAAAATCATTTTATAAGCATGTGTGTATAGTGTGTATACATAGCTATGAACTATATATACTCAAATATATCATTTTAGCATCCAATCAGAGTATACTTTTCAAAAGATCTTTAGATTTTACACTTCATAAATTTCAACCAAAACAGTGAGTCCAGAATTTAGTGTTTAAGAGGTGCCTGTGTTTATAATTTTGGAGCAAGTCTATAGATACAACCAGAAATGAATAAATTCTGATTACCCACTCATCCCTGGCCTCTTTCCACTCCATACTTGCCCAGGAGTCCAGTAACACCATTTTACTCTCAACTGCTATGGAGTCAACTGTACCAGATTGTGGGCATAATTAAAACCATCAACTACTTGAAATGTTGTTGTTATTTATATACTCATCAAACCATTTTGTCTCATATAGCTGCTTGATGTTACAGCTACGTAGTATTCTGTTTATGGACTACATCTTCTTTATCTATCTATCAATTTATAAACCTTTAGAATGTTTTGGTCTCTTCTTTATGAAATAGTTCATTTAAAAGTATTTCTAAAACATTCAATTAACATTAAATCAGTGTTGAAAGACATTAAAGGAGCTCAAGTGACATCAGCTGCACTGTTTTTGATCATTTACAATCCAAGGTGCTTCAGAGAAGCTAACTTTGAAAATTGTAACTGAGATTATATGACCTCTATGTATTCTTCATAAAAAAGTATAAAAGCATGCAATGATCCTAATCAGAGTACCTTTTGTGCCTTCATTTCTTGTCCTCTTTCATATCGTTTGTAAAAATTTTTTACAACTCTCAGAGGAAATCACCAATACATGCTTGCATACACACACACAAACACACACACACACAAACACAAGACTAAAGGATATCTGAACACAATTGCCTTTTCTCTAAGGCTATGGAGAAAGAGAAGGGGCAGCAGAGAGCTTGGAAGCAAGTCTACAGATACAGAATCAGTTTCATACAAGGAAAGGAAGCAATGGAGAAAAGGAAAAGATGCAAAGTGATTGCAGAATCTTCCCTAACATGAATGCTTTGAGGCAATTTCATATCTGAAGGACAAAAAAAAGTTAACAGTAAATAGGATATTAAAAATAAATCAATTATTCATGTTAAACAACTACATCTGACTTCCACATTATAGAAGGAAATGTATTCTGCTTCATTCCAAGTATACATTATTTTTAAAAGAACGTTGCAGAATTCAGCCAGAATGGAACATGAGAGAACATTATGTAAAAATCACTTCTTGTTTCATTTCTCTCAAAATCCATGAGCCCTATATCAATCGAGGCTCCTTATGAGGGATGGTGTTCAGGACAATGTATAAAGCACAAGCATTTGTTGTAACGATGGTCATTCTTGATTCATATTTTCATAACACCCTATTGTAATGTCCCTACCAGGTTTATACTGAGACATAACAAGGCTCTCTCAGGGATTCAACAAATGTGAAGGAGTTGGAGTCGATGTGGAATTCAAGATGTTAATATTTCCTCTCTGACCAAACGAACCCCACATGTTTTCTGCTGCGACGAATCTCCTTCCTGTGGAATTAGGCATGGTCTGACTCATTCTTTATTTTTTTGAGCACAACAATTTAATCCAGAGTCGTCCTCATTTCACACAGCCTTGGGCTCTTGGTTCTTTGCTGTGTGCTGGCATCACTGCTAAGCTACAGAGCAAAGGTGTGGAATTATGAGGAAAAAGCTCTCAGCACCCATGTGCAGGGAAAAAAGCCTTGGCCAGTGACTTTGTAAAGAAAGGCTAGAGGAAGCATGAGTCTGAAGAGAAAGAACTGCTAAGATATCTATTGATCTCTAGGTGTGATGAAGTGCCCCAAACAAAAGTAATGACATTTACATTAGACCTTTGTATTGAAATACGATGTGGCTTAATCTAAACGACAAGAAAGGAGAGCTTGGGACTCCAGGTTGAAGATAAGGAGATGGTCATGAAACTAACAACAGCAGAGATTCAAAACTAGCTCTTCGGACCCACAATTGGGTCTGAACATTTTCATTATTCCTTCCAAAGCAGCTTGTTGCAGAGCACAGATGAAAACATGAATCAAAGCTCAGAAAACTGAAATGGTTGCCGAGTCTGCCAAGCTTAGATAGCAACAGCTTTATCTACAACCAACCCAGATCTCAGTAGACTTTTTCCTAAGCCTGTCATTGTCTCCATCTCTCAGATCACTCATGAGACTTAGCTGAAGCCCATCAGAGAACTCTGTAGAGTTTGTAAGTAATTGGCAAACATGGCACAAAGAGAAGGTGAGAGACAATAGGTATTTAAAGGACTGAATCATGCACTGTTTATCTTTGTAGCCACCCTTTCTAACATGGAGTTCCAAACATGATGATCTAGACTATGACCCACACACTCTCTACATTTCTCTATTTCTATTTTCTTGTGAGTCACATGCAATCACTTAAGATGCCTGACTCTGTGCACGACGTGATTATATCTACATTTTGAAGAGCTTGTATGCCATTTAGTGGAAGGGCAAGGAATGGTTGGGCGAAAAAGGTAGGAAAATGTCTTTGTGATTGAGAAGCTCATCAAGAAGTCCTTATGGGGTCCCATACCAAACAACAACCTGATAGGCTTTTGGTTTTGTTTCTATCAAGTTTAACAAATCAATACCAAATGTGAGCAAAGCTAGCAAAAGATGAAAGCACATGTACAACATGTGACCCTAGGGGCCAGGAAAGTTTTTCAGAACCCTATGTTATTGGAGTTGCAATGTGGGTCTGAGAAACCAGATGTGGGTGCTGGGAAGAGAACCCAAGTCTGGAAGAGAAGCAAGTGCTCTTAGCTTCTGAGCCTTTCTCTTCTCTCTCACACATCTCTTATCTTCCTCTCATTCATTTTTCTTCCTCAGGCCCCAGCAAACATGTATATTTTGTTTCTTTCTGACTCATTAATCAGAACAAATACAACAAATACACAACAAATCTAGAAATGATCTTATCTCTGTTTTTTACCATGTCAAATAAAACCCTTAGGGATTATTTCAGACATTTCCATTAGCACATGAGGATGTTCCAGTATAACGTAGGTCACCAGACAATTTTTATGAATATAAATGTTCTTCATGGTTTATGCAATTAAAAATAAATTGACAAAATAGATGTTCAGATACTTAAAAGATTATCACAATATATGAATATTTCATATATTTAACTTTTATATACTCCAAAATATTTACAATGTTAAGGAAGTCAGATAAAACAAAATCTAAAACAAATGTAAGTCATAAACTAAAGCATGTCTCATCAAAAGTATTTCCTGATCTATTTAACTTTTCAATACTTTTTAAAATCAAAATTCTTATCTAACGTTATGCATTTCTGTCTGTGGTTGTGGTTATTTTCCAGAGCCCTATGGCAGCCTTAAAACTATTCTCTGAATGCCTTTTAGTCTAGTTTTATGCTTCAACTAATGAAGTTCACAGATGTTGAAAAGGAAACCCTGTTGGAATCAAACCAAATCTAAATAAAGACCCCTTCCATTATTTTATCACATGATGACTATACCATATCCATTTTTTCAAGCCACAGCTTTACTTAGAAACACTCAGGGGATGTGTCTTCCATTTTCTACCAATGCTAACAGCTGATCATGTGACTACACTGATGTTCGTCTCTTATCCAAAGGTAGTTATCTTCATCAGATACAATTATATAAAATTAATTTCTCTACAGTCAAGGTAATGGATGAACTTATTGAAAACCTTCATTCTGCTGGACAACCAGCACTCCATGATCATAAACACAGGCTCCAGACCTCATCCTGTTGCAGGGAGGCAGGATGAACACACTCTTGGAAGGAGGACACTCAAAAGAATGAATGTCTTGTCTGAACACTGATGGTGTTACACTATGAAACATCCTCAGAATTTCATGAACTACTGTCTCTCCCCTGGGGCCTGTTCGTGGACTAGTCAAGGCACAATGAAACTGCATTTTTACTTTTTATCACAATTGTGCACCCTTAGAAAAAAAGTCTGAAGGAAAAAAACAATAGTGTTGCTTTGTTGTTAAAGGACTTCTACCCAACATGAGTTCAAATGAAAAGGGCAGCACAGCTCCATTGTGTTGAATCCCATGTATCCAGCAGTAGAAACAATTGTTCCTAGGCAACTATCATAGAGGACAAAATGAAAGACTTGGAAATTCCATGTCTACTACTGGTTGCATATTGCACTTGTGAGCAATCATTGAGACAACTTTGAATGTGTGTGCTTCAAGCATAAATAATAAGATTAAATACAGTTGTCATACTGACACATAAACCTACAATACACTTTAGAACAGTAAAAACTAATTTTTTATCATTGCTTTGCTGGGTTCTAGGAAGTGGGGAATTGCAGATTTAATTCCAGTTATTATCTAGGAAATTATAATCTACTTATTTTACTTGATCTAATTTTCAGACCTGATACTTGCAGAGATAAAATTTTATGTCTTGCTGAAAAAAAAAAAAAGACTAGCGTTACAATAAAGATTCTCCCTGACACTTATAGTATAATTGTTACATTATAATATTAAAAATTTTAATATAAAGCTAAAATTTTATTTCTTTTCTTATGTTCCTGACTTGTCCCCTTTGGAGTTCTTGATTTCTTGTCTTTCCTCTTCCTTCTTTTATCTTACCCCAAGTTTCTTGTAAATAAACATGATAGAAGAGAGATATTACTTCAGATGACTGTGCTTGCATGGCAGTCATAGACCAAAATCTCTCATGATGAAGGGCATCCAACTTACTGTCTAGATTCTGAATAGGTGTTAACTCCCATGGGATGATGCAGCCTACAGAGGGTGAATTCTGGACTCCCCTGTGTCTGTAGGCCAGCCCTGGGGCTTATATACTAACAAATGACTCTAAGTTGGCAATAATTTTATTTTAGTCTCTGTCTGAAACTTCAACACCATAGAAACATAACACAGTAACCTCTATATTTAAACTATAATATTAGGGTTGATTGTGTTACTATTGTTATTGATATCCATCTTTAATCCAAGGTGGTCAGAGGTCAGATAAGATGCAGACTATATATATATATATATATATATATATATATATATGAGAGAGAGAGAGAGAGAGATTTGTCTTTAGATGTGACTCCTTCAATGTGTTTTCTGGCTTCCACTTGAGCACACACACACACATAAAAAATAAATGCAAGTGAATAAATAACATAGAAATAACATAGGATGCCCAAACACTGCAGTTTCCACATATCATACCCTGGCCAGTGAAATTTAAACTTTAAGAACCACAGAAGGAGATACAAAATGTGTAGCAGAGACTAAAGGAAAGACCATCCAGTGATTGCCCCACCTGGGGATACATCCCATATACTGTTACCAAACCAGACAATACTAGGGATGCCAACAAGTGCTTTCTGAGAGGAGCCTGATATAGCTGGATCCTGAGAGGCTCACCCAGTGCCTGACAAATCAGAAGTTGATGCCCTCAGCCAACCATTGGACTGAGCACAAGGTCCCCAATGGAGGAGTCAGAGAAAGGACCCAAGGAGCTGAAGGAGCTTGCAGCCCCATAGGAGGAACAACAATATGAACCAACCAGTACCCCAGAGCTCCCAGGGACTAAACTACTAACTGAAGAGTACACATAGAGGGACCTATGGCTCCAGCTGCATATGTAGCAGAGGAAGGCCTTGTTGGACATCAAAGGGAGTAGAGGCCCTTGGTCCTGAGAAGACTCCATGCCCCAGGGTAGGGGAATGCCAGGACAGGGAGTGGGTGAGTTGGTGAGCAGGGGAATGGGGAGGGGAAGGGATAGGGTATTTTCGGAGGGGAAATGAGATAACATTTAAAATATAAATAAAGAAAATATCTAATAAAAAAAAAGAACATTGAACGTGACTTCCTATAAAGTCAACAAGAGAGGGAGGATCACCTGGCATTTGCTCTGCAGCCTTTGAGCATAGATAGGTCTTTCTCTCTTCCCTTTGCATGCTTCAGCACATGATGAAATGGAGATGTTTGTTAATTAATGACCACAAAATTAAAACTGATCATTTCTCAGATGAGCTTAAATACTGCTCCTGCAGGCTTTAGCTATGGTGGTGGAAGGAGTACAACTTTCATCTCAGCTCTTTCTTATCTATTGTTACTTCCATATATTAAGTGAGCTTTTAATAGAAAAGTTTACTCTGGTTTATTTAGAATATCTGCATCTTATGTTGTATGTAAGTAAGACTTAGATAATAAGCTATGCAATGAAGTGCTATCTTACTTTCTCTAACTCAGTCTTTCAACACTTAATTAGTTTCAGAAATGATGTGTAGTTTTCACAGAATTAATTCAAGCTGAGATAGATTTTATTTTCAAATGTCAATTGGGGAGGAAGTTTGTGTGTTATTATATATGTACTAATGACTATAAGTAATACAAAGGGATGCTTTTCTAATTCAATTTCCAAACATAGTCATTAGCACCTAGTGATATTTGCTTTGGAGAGATGGAGTGGATGAGTGACATGAAACCACTCATTTGCACATGATCACTGAGTGATGACTGCAACAGTGGAAGGAAGCTGATTGAAGCACATACATTCAAGGAAGCACCACAGAGAAAGTGCATCATTTTTTACCTTAAAGTCTTCCCTTTGAGGAGACTAAGCATTGTGACTCAAGCAATGGAAAATAGAGCTTGTTCTTTGACAAAAAACAGCCTGAGAACTGATATCAATCCAGAAGTAGTAATGATTCAATATTCTAATTGCTCCAAACGCTTTCTGTAGAGATGTAGAGTGTAAATTAGAAATATTAATCTGTACCCCATTTTTTAATAGGGTTACTTGCCTCTCTGGAGTTTAACTTCTTGAGTTCTTTGTATATCTTGGATATTAGCCCTCTGTCGGATGTAAGGTTGGTAAAGATCATTTCCCAGTTAGTTGGTTGCCACTTTGTCTTTTTGACAGTGTCTTTTGCCTTGCAAAAACTTTGTAATTTAATGAGGTCCCATTTGTCTATTCTTGATCTTAGAGCATAAGCTATTGGAGTTCTGTTCAGGAAATTCTCCCCTGTGCCCATATGTTCAAGGTTCTTCCCTATTTTCCCTTCTATTAGTTTCAGTGTGTCTGGTTTTATGTGGAGATCTTTGATCCACTTAGAATTGAGCTTAGTGCAAGGAGATAAGGATGGGTCAATTTGCATTCTTCTGCATGTTGACCTCCAGCTGAGCCAGCACCATTTGTTGAAAAGGCTATCTTTTTTCCACTGGATGGCTTTAGCTCCTTTGTCAAAGATCAAGTGACCATAGGAGTGTGGATTCATTTCTGGGTCTTCAATTCTGTTCCATTGATCTACAAGTCTGTTACTGTACCAATACCATGCAGTTTTTAACACTTGCTCTGTAGTACAGCTTGAGGTCCGGGATACTGATTCCCCCAGAGGTTCTTTTACTCTTGAGAATACTTTTAGCTATTCTGGGTTTTCTGTTATTCCAGATGAATTTTTGAATTGCTCTTTCTAACTCTATGAAGAATTGAGTTGGGATTTTGATGGGGATTGCATTGAATCTGTGTATTACTTTTGGTAAGACGCTCATTTTTACTATATTAATCCTGCCAATCCATGAGGATGGCAGATTTTTCCAACTTCTGAGGTCTTCTTCAATTTCTTTCTTCAGAGACTTGAAGTTCTTGTCATACAGATCTTTCACTTGTTTGGTTAGAGTCACGCCAAGATACTTAATATGGTTTGTGGCTATCGTGAAGGGTATTATTTCTCTTACTTCTTTCTCAGCCTGCTTATCCTTTGAGTATAGGAAGGCTTCTGACTTGCTTGAGTTGATTTTATATCCGGCCACTTTGCTGAAGTTGTTTATCAGCTGTAGGAGTTCTCTGGTGGAGTTCTTTGGGTCGCTTATGTATACTATCATATTGTCTGCAAATAGTGATAGTTTGACTTCTTCCTTTCCAATTTGTATCCCTTTGACCTCTTTTTGTTGTCTAATTGCTCTAGCTAGAACTTCAAGTACTATATTGAAAAGATATGGAGAGAGAGGGCAGCCTTGTCTATTCCCTGATTTTAGTGGGATTGCTTCAAGTTTCTCTCCATTTAGATTGATGCTGGCTACTGGTTTGCTGTAAATTGCTTTTACTATGTTTAGATATGGGCCTTGAATTCCTGATCTTTCCAAGACCTTTAGCATGAAAGGATGCTGAATTTTGTCAAATGCTTTCTCAGCATCTAATGATATGACCATGTGGTTTTTTGGGTACAGAGCTACACAAAGAGTTCTCACCTGAAGAATATCTAATGACTGAGAAGCACCTAAAGAGATGTTCATCATCCTTAGTCATTAGGGAAATGCAAATCAAAACAACCCTGAGATTCCATCTCACACCAGTCAGAATGGCTAAGATCAAAAACATAGGAGACAGCAGTTGTTGGCGAGGATGTGGAGAAAGAGGAACACTCCTCCACTGCTGGTGGAATTGCAGGCTGGTACAACCACTCTGGAAAGCAGTCTGGCGGTTCCTCAGAAAACTGGGCATGACACTCCCAGAGGATCCGGCTATACCACTCCTGGGCATATACCCAGAGACTTTACCTGCATGCAATAAGGACACATGCTCCACTATGTTCATAGCAGCCTTATTTATAATAGCCAGAAGCTGGAAAGAACCCAGATGTCCCTCAACGGAGGAATGGATTCAGAAGATGTGGTATATCTACACAATGGAATACTACTCTGCAATTAAAAACAATGAATTCACGAAATTCCTAGGCAAATGGTCAAAACTTGAAAATATCATCCTTAGTGAGGTAACCCAGTCACAAAAGAACACACATGGTATGCAGTCACTGATAAGGTGATATTGACCCAGAATCTCGGAATACCCTAGACACAATTCGCATATCAATAGATTTCTAAGAAGATGGAAGGAGAGACCCCTGGTCCTGGAAAGACTGGATGTAGGGGAATGCCAGGACAGAGAAGCGAGAGGGGGTTGAATGGAGAAAAGAGGGAGGGAAGGGGGCTTATGGGACTTTCGGGGAGGGAGGAAACGGGAAAGGGGAAGTGATTTGGAATGTAAATTAAAAAAATAAAATAAAAAAAAAAAATTAATCTGTCCTAAGTATTCTTGCACATGAAACTCTATTCAATATTACAGGTAAATAATTTAAAAGTAGGTATAGTAGGTATAGACCATCTTCCCCTTTCCTCCCTCCAGCCTTTCCTAAATGTTCCAACTCTCAAATTGAGAGCTTCTCTCTCTCTCTCTCTCTCTCTCTCTCTCTCTCTCTCTCTCTCTCTCTCTCACACGTTATAGTTATAGTTATATTTTAATTATAGTTATATTATATATATTATATATAATATATAATATTAATATATATACACATATACACATACACAAATAAATAAATACAACCTGGCAAGTTCATTGTGTATATATTACAGGGCTGAACACTCTATATTGGACAGCCAATTAAAACAATAAAGCTATTGTCAAGGTACTTGGTTGTCTCTCATAGGTTGTAGGTCTCTCTACTGTTAAAGTCAGTGCATATTTAGGACTCAGGACTTCATTGATTGCAGATCGATCTAACTTAAAATCCTGCAGTCTAGCTTTCACAGTAGCAGAAGATACTATACAAGCTGCCAAGGGAGAGAAGCAACGCCTAGACTACCAATCTGTGATACCTATAAACCACAACAGTGGCCAACAAGAAATCCCTAATCATAAACTAGTGTCACTTACATGGTGGTAACCAACACCTCCCTAATTGGATTTAAGACCCACATCAATAGAAGGGAAACTCTGTTAGAAACCACAGAACATTTCTGTCCAGTAAGTCTGAATTAGGAATCAGACATGTTCATGGGAGAAAGAGGTTCTTCTGCCTCTCTATGTTTTCTCTGAAAAATTGTTCCTTAGACCCTACTTTTCAAAATCACCCACAGTTTTGTACTACATAGGAAAACACAACCCGAAGAATTATGAAAGAAACGTGATAAATGCAATGTAAAATGATATGTATTTAGTGTAAAACATACACAGTGAAGTAAAAATATGATAATCTAAGAGTAAATATTTAAATCTGTTATTATTAGAAGACAACACATGAGAAAAATAGTAGTATATGAGAGTAATTATAAAATGAAATGTGTACATGAAGCTTATCTTAACAATCATTTGTCAAATGCAGTCATGAAATATAATAAGTAACAGGCAGCTGTTTCATACATGCTGGAGTATGGAATTTGGGTGTAATTAAGATTTATGTCAGTCTCCTAGGCATGTGGTTTTATTTTGTGTCCATGTGGATTTGTCAACAAGTGGAATAGCAATACATTTTTTCTTCAAATTAAAAGCAAGCTGTGTAATGGTTTTGTGGTCCAGGGATATTATTCTATATGATTGACTGTCTGAAGAAACTACTGGACCTCTGGGATTTCATCAAATTTAGGAAAATATACATTCCATACATCCCTGAGCAAGGTTGTTTTGCTTGTTGCTATTCACCACTTGTTTTAATTCAGATCTATCTTCAAATTTCCTTCACATTCAAAATGCTTGTCATCTTTATGGCACAATATGACCATGTATCCCAATTAAATTTTCTGTATGAATCTAAATCTCTGATATACCCTATATACACTATATATGTATATATACAGGTACATATATGTGTGCGTGTGCGTATAAACATTTATGTCTTTCTTTCTTCTTCCCCCTTTCTTTTTCTCCTTACCTTCCTGTCATCTGTTTTGCTGAGATCAAATACAGTTTTTCACTAATCTAATGCAATTCTTCTACCACTACATCTCCAAATGTTCCCTCTGTATTCATAAACCCTGTGTATTTAGTAGTTTGTAGGAAGTAAGTATTGTACTTTAAGGAGACTTTCAAATCATTTTTATGGGGATTCGGGTTATGAATTTCCAGTTTGTACTGCATAGTTAATAATTCCCTGCTGTCATATTACATTTTGATTTTCAAAAGATCCTTCTTCTGATTAGTCATGCCTCTTTTGAGGATTTACCCTATCTTACATATGCTAAATAGTCAATATGAAATTTGTTTGAATGTTTTCATGTTGAATTACATATCTAGAATTTTAATTTAGAAAGCTGACATCTGGAAGATGAAAGCATTTGGAATGAAAATAATTTATTAATAAAAAATTTGACATGACAGATAATGTTCCTCTCCTGACACATACCTACTTCCTTGGCTTTCTGTCTATACTCTGTCAAAGTATGCCTTTACTTTCAGGAAGATGTTAAGGTTCACAACATTCATGGTATCCCAAACAACCTCAGGAATTGGATACTGTTAGTATACCAATACACCCAGAAAAGTTGGGGTGAGTAGATAACTTTTGCTCAGCAAGACATGAAAGATTTTGACATGCTGAAGAAATTTCCTAACCATAAAACCAGAAGGATCTCCACTGAGCAGCACTGGTCCAACACTGCTGCCCATGCACCATTTCTCAGAATCTCTTACTTTCATGTGGCCACAGTACTCATTCCCAACCAATCAGACATCTACCAGAACATATGGAGAGGTTTTAGGAAAGTTTTAGTTTCTAATAAAAGTCAACTCACAAATAAGTCACCATCACATTTCATCTGTTTCTTCCTTGAACATAGGTATCTCTGTCCAGGGTTACAATGGAGGCCATCCACTTGCAGTTGATGAGTGGAACCAATGTCATTGCTTGCTTTCCCTAGTTAAGGTATGGCAATAAATATCTTTTGCCACTAATAATCAAATTGTCAATTCACTTTCTTGTTGCTAATTTAATGCACTATTATGTTATTCTACTAATCTCATTACAAATGTCCTAGGTATAAATGTTATTGCTAATTTGAGTAAATCTGTTCTACAGTACCCTGGGTCTTAGACATGTGCTCACCATGGATGAATGTTAACAGTTCTAAAGGTTCATTATTATAAATAGAAGGCACTTACAAATATGAACAATCATTCATACTGTAAGTACAGTGTATAAAGCAGTGTGTCACAAAAGCACAGCTCATAAAAAGAAAGAAATCTGAGAGTATTTGGAAGTTTACCATGGAAGCATTAAAGAGAACAAACATGGGGTTTAATGGTAGTGTTTCTGTAGTCATCCACAAGGTTTCCTAAGACAGATAATATGTTCTCCCTTCCCTACTTAATCCTCAGCTACAAGCCATGGTTTGGAACTAGATCACTGATGAAGGATTCTTGAAACGGATTCCAACATATCTAATTGGGATCTCTAGAAACAAACAATGAAAAATTGGAATAGCACTACAGACTTCCACAAAACGATCCTTCAAGTACAACAAAAACAGCTTCATGTTTTCTTAAAAATCTTCTTTTCCTGGCAGAACATATTTTTCTAAACTCCATGTTGTGTGCAAGCTCATCTCCAGATGTGTCCTTGTACATCAGAGGCATGCATGAAACAAAGTTCAGATACTTGTTCTGCTGTAAACATTTTAATATATTTAGTAGTGATCGCACTTTGTGACAGAGTATCAGATGGTCAAAGTATATCTGAATAGTTGTGTGTGTAATTAGGCTGTTTGAATGATGATGTATACAAGTGGCCAGAGCCAGAAAAAAAAGTAGGAAGCAATTAAAATTATGTAATGAGTATTTAATTATGTTGATATGGTGAGTTTTTACTCTGACTTTACTAAAGCATTGTGGCTAAGGCAAAGACAAATTCTCCATTTTTGAAAGCTACTTCATATTAGAAATTCATGTTCAGTTTTCTAGCATCCATTTAAAACACACTTGCGTTTTACAAGGATAATGTCCTTAGTTCACTTCTTTCCCCATCTGGATTTATGTAAATGATGTTTAAAAACCAGGATGAGATTTTATACTTGAAGTTTAAGTTTGATATATTGGATCTTTCTTCAGACTAATATGTCTTTTCTCCCTACAGTCTTGTTTTATTTTCAATGTCATATTGATGTGTATATACACATGTATGTGACTTATGTGTCTATAAATCTAGGATGCATATGTGAGAGAAAGTAGAACTGTTATCTTCCTGAGATTGGTTTATCATTACTTAATATTATTAGGTGGCCTTATTCTAGGTGGATTCAAAACACACATACGGGTACATGCTCTCTCTCTCTCTCTCTCTCTCTCTCTCTCTCTCATACACACACACACACACACACCATTAAGGAGATGTCATCAATAGAAGTACGGATGCAACCAAAATCCAGTTTGTTTTACCAATGAATTTTATCGGGATTGCTTCCAGGAACATGAGTGAGGGGTTACTTACAGGAGAATGACTCAAAGACAGAAATATTAGCAAAGGGGCTCTGGCCAGCTCAAGCGTGATGATCATGGATGAGACAGGCTTTGTCATGCTCCATGGTTCCCTCTGTCTTGGTAAAAAAAAAATTAGATTAGATTCCTAATGCCCAAGGTCCATTCCCTTATTTGCACACATCTTCCTCCTAAGACTAACTACCAAGATCCATCTATCCAAATATTAAAGCCCAGCGATCAAAAGCCCTCTTTGGCTCACTGAATCAACCTGCCTGATTAAAATCAAGCATCTCATTCTAACATGGGGTTTCCCCTTGTACTATTATAAACTGTCATTGTCCTATGTGCCATATCTGTCTTCTCTCTCCAGAAGCAGTGCTGTGCCCTCTGGGACAAATGCGCCTTCTCCCTTCCCCTCCTCCTTGTCCTCTTTTATCTCTGACTCTTATTACATTCTCTATCCCTCTGAGGCAAACAAAGCTCCTTTGTGCTGAGAACTTGGTCTTGGGGATCCTGAGCTGATACTTCTTTAGGAAAATCCACAATAGTGTAGATGACAGCTCACTGAATCTGGAAATCTAAAACACACTGTGTGGTCTATAGGCAGTTCCAAAGTTTGAAGATCATCCTTTCCCAGTAGCTTCATTGGTCTGACCTTTTCTAGGTAACTTAGCTGTGTTTTGTTTGTTCTAGTCAGCTCACCCAAGTAGTTACTTCTTCCAGATCTCAGTGTGTGTATCTGCTTCTTTAAAGTGACTGGGTCAATCTGAGATAATATTTCATGCTTATATACACTTGGGAAGAGAAATGTGCAGAGGAATTTTAATCCAGCAACATGGCAGTTCTGGCAAGAAATCACATAGAAAAACTATGATCTGGCTGGAATGTAGACATGCAGTTAGCACCTTTAAGCCCAAACAATGTCTAATTGAGGGGCAGAGCAGTCAGAGATAATATCTGCCCAACTCTCCCAACTCTCATGAGAACAGATAGGAGAGAGAGAAGCTATATAAGTGCAGTGAGGGAGAAATTTCGGTTTAGTTCAGTTAGGTTCAATTGGGTCCAGTTCAGTTCACTGCAGTGCAGTTCAATTCAGTGCAGTTGAGCTGAATTCAGAGCAGTTTAAAGGCAGTCTTTCTAAGCAAAGCAATTCAGAAGCCATGTGAAGGCAAGCATTTGAATCAGTAAGCTTGAAGAGGAGTTTGAATAAGAACAGCTGAGTTCAATCAGCCAGCCAGAACTCAGAAAGAGCTAGAAAGGGTGAGTGTAGTCAGTACTAAATGTCAAAGGCTAAAATTTCTAGGCCTAGGTTAGCAGATATAGGCTGGAAACTGAAGCCTTCATGGTCTGAGCTTGCAGAAGATTTTATTGCACAGGGGATAGAATCTTCCAGGCCTAGGCCTAGTCATAGTACAGAAATAGAAAAGCTTTGAGCTCATCCCAAGTAATATATTCAAAAACCTTGGGTACAGTTCTCATCTTATCACTGCATCTGAAAAAATAAAAGTGACATTACACTTACAGAGGGGCATAATGAATAGGGTTAGCGTTTGGGAATTTCTGAAGCTACTTTAAGTAGCTTCACCAGAGAGATAAGCCTATATTTTTTACTATATCTGTTTTCATTGTATCTCATATGTTATAGTGTGCTGTGTTTTCATTTTTGTGCAATTATGGGATTTTTTAAATTTCCAACCTTATTTCTTTGATAACCTTTTTGTTTTCAATCTGCCTGAGTTTGCATGTTTTCTGTGGTTTCTCTTGTAGCTGGTTTCACTTTTACTCCATAACAGCAAGTAAACTAAAAACGTTATTCAAATTATCTTGGTTTCAAATATCAAAATCAATTATCTATGTATTTGTTATCACTTCCTATGCACTGTATTTTAGAGAAATTCCAAGGGAGTATTTGTGTAGCATTTTTACTCAATGCCTATTAATAGCAAGTTGATATATACTGTCATTTAGGTAGTGATTCATAGTGATGCTTTGTGGCAGATGCTTTTGTCCGAAGCAGTGAATACAACCTCTGCGGTTGTTTTAGCCCAGCACTGAAACCAGAACAACAGGACATGCTTGGCCTAAGGAGTATCTGATCCCCTGTTCTACTTCCTAATCTTCTCTTCTTTGTTATTTATCCCAGTGTCTCTCTACCAGCAGCCATTTTGTAAGATGCTTACTTTCCAGTACTCTCCTGTTTTGTTTTGTTTTTTTTCTTGGAGACTCTAGTAGTCTGTGGATGGGTATTGTCCAGCATCATCATCATGGAATTTTCTGATTAACTTAGCAAATAACAAGATACAGTTTCATGAATATAATTTTAATCAGTCAACTAGCACATAGATGTAAAATAATAATAATTGTAATCATAATCATAATATAATAATATAGACAATTTTATTTAATTGTGAAAAGATATAATTTTGGCACCATTTTCTATATTGGATTTACATAAAAACATGTTCTTTTAAGTAAATGTTACAGTACCTCTTCTGTAGAATATTTTGACTCTGTAAACCTAGACTGTATATCAGTATTCCAAATTGTAATACAGAGTTCATTGATTTTCTTCCTACAGAATTATTTTTTAGATCATACTTTTGTAAAACAGCAGTTATATCATATTACAAGCAAAGAAAACAGTATGTATTTATTGATCCAGCAAATTACAATGCAGGCTTATAAGGAGTGCAATATCATCAACATTTATTGGGTACATACCTTATATAACTAAATAGAAAATAACAATCTAGAAGGGAAGATACAATGTTATGTTCTATGGTGAGACAACAGAAGACTAAATCAGAAAGATGTGGTAGTTAGGTTGAAAGGCAAAATGACAGGCCCCTAAATTTGGCTCAAAACAATTTGTTGGATACCACCAGAACACTGGGTTTACATGAAATTAAGACTTCTGACAATATTCTCTACATGCCATTTTTTTTTGATTCTCTGTACATGTGGATATGTCAAAAGCTGTCACAATAATTCATTTGCTTTAATATTATAAACAAGTTATGTAATAATTTGGTGTACATAGACAAGATTCTAAATGATTGAGTCTCTAAGGGTACTGCTTATATCTATGATTTTTCTACATCTAGAATATATGTAGCATAACTGTCTTTATTATAAATATATGAACTTCAGCAGCTTTGATCATCTAATTTCATTCTACCTAATTTTCATGATTCCTTTCAACAACAACAAAAAATCCTATTTTCAGTATACTATGATTAAATCCCAATATTAATTTTCCCCAAGTGGTAATCTGTAATTTCTTGCCTTAAAGTCCATCAGGGTTTTTTGTTGTTTTTTTTTCAATTTTTTTTTTTTATTTTTCCCTTATAAGGTAGAATTAAGACCTCCATCTGTTTCTCATCCAAACCATCCCTCTGAGACTAAATCCTAGCAGACTTGAATGTAGTCGTGGGTAGCATAGTGATTTCTGTTTGATGCTGTGATACCAAATCACCATTCATCCTTGCTGCGAACCCACGATGTACTAACAATTCCTTTGTCTCTTCAAAGCACAAGCATTTCTGACGTAAAGAAAGTTTGTCCACATCACACAATATCTTATCAGTCAGGAATGGTAGACTTTAGCATAGAAAAGTTGAAATCCAAGCCTGAGTTTATATCATTACATTATGGGTCTTGTTTTCCAATATTTCAAATCACTTTTTCTTAAGGTTTAAGGCAAACTGCAAGGGAATTACCTCAGCTGTCAAAAACTTCCCTTTCAAATCATATACCACTCACTATTGTTGCCATTCTGACTAGGCTCAGTGTGATGATGCTCTTAGGAAGCATGATTTCTAGTAAGCTGAACCATATTGTACACTTGGTTTATTATGTGCCTTAAAACAATATATTCACCACATGCTCTGAGTTATCTCATACATCAGACGTAACAAATGACATAATAACAAGTTGGTATAATGAATTAGAAATTCTTTTGTAAAAATAAACCACCAATACCAAGCTTGTAGGCTTATTGAAAATGCTTCTTAGATTAAAATTTATGAATTAATATATGTTGATTTACATAAAATGATAAATGAAACTGTTGGTATTGTTCTTCATATTATTAGCAAAATTAATATTGAATATAATAATGTAGAAGCATGTAATCATCTGGAATTACATCCTAAATAAAATAATTTATCTAATGATTTTAAATGTTATTTGATTTTTAGAATGAAAATAAAGTCATTGGTAGGACTTTCTTATCAGAGAACTGCTCATCAAAAACAACTAAGTGTGATATATATATCCTCATCCATATTAATTGGAAATTTTGCTACAAATAATAGTATAATAGTCTGGGATGATATTTGTCTACTTGTAGAGTCTGCCAGAAATCTGCCCATGACTTTCTGGCTTTTAGAGTCTCTGTTGAGAAGTTAGGTATAATTCTGATATTTATGCCTTTACATGTTACATGAACTTTTGTTCTTGATGCTTTAATATTCTTTCTTTTTTCTGTATATTTAGTGTTTTCATTATTATATAGTTGGAGCATTTTCCTTTCTGGTCCAACCCATTGGTGTTCTGTAAGCTTCTTATATGTTTATAGGCATATATATCTTCTGGTTGGGTACATTTTCCTATATGATTTTGTTGAAAATATTTTCTGTGCCTCGTAGCTGGGAATTTTTTCTTCCTTCTATTCCTATTCTTCTTAGGATTAGTGCTTTCATAGTGTCCCAGACTTCTTGGATGTTTTGTATCAGGAATGTTTTAGATTATCATTTCCTTTTACAGATTGTATCAATTTCTGCTGGTATAGTCAACAGAAAAACCTCAACTGGGGAAGTGAGGGTGATTATCAGAAAGGCAAAAAGAAGGTACAAGAGACAGAGATGGAAGGGCTGCTGGTTACTACCATGCCAACAATGTGTGTATTTTCTCAGTATCTTTTAAAGGCAAGCAACACAACATATGACCAATTCCAGGATATTAAACAATGACAACACATGTTTACGTGGTGAGTTTATAGTACACAGTATTTATGCTTGATTAAAGCCATTTCCTTCAGGATAGGACAGTCTCTCAAGAACATATGTGTAAGCAGAGGAACTTTTCAGGGTATAATGCACATCTTAATTAAAAACAAATATAGTATGCACTCACTGATAAGTGGATATTAGCCCAGAATCCCAGAATACCCAGATACAATTCACAGACCACATGAAGCTCAAGAAGAAAGAAAACCAAAGTGTGGAGACTTTCGGTCCTTCTTAGAAGGGGCAAATAAATACCCATTGGAGGTAGTACAGAGACAAATTGTGGAGCAGAGACTGTAACTAATGTTGCAGAACAGTGTGAGCATGTGCTAACATCAAAACAGAACAAAATGTTTGATCCTGACACTTAGAAAATAGCTTCCAAGATCTATATTAAGAAAAGGAGCAGAGATAAAATTCACAGACCACATGAAGCTCAAGAAGAAAGAAGACCAAAGTGTGGATACTTCAGTCCTTCTTAGAAGGGTGTGCAAAATATGCATGAGAGGTGATACAGAGACAAAGGGTGGAGCAGAGACTGAAGGAAAGGCCATCCAGAGACTGCCTCATCTGGGGATCCATCCCATATACAGTTCCCAAACCCAGACACAATTGTGGATGTCAACAAGTGCTTGCTAACAGGAGCCTGATATAGCTGTCTCCTGAGAGGTTCTGCCAGTACCTGACAAATATAGAGGAGGATGCTCTCAGCTAACCATTGGAATAAGCACAAGGTCCCCAATAGAGAAACTAGAGAAAGGACTGAAGGAGCTGAAGGGGTTTGCAGCCCCATAGGAGGAACAACAATTTGAACCAACTAGTACCCCCAGAACTCCAGGGACTAAACCACCAACCAAAGAGTACACATGTAGGGACCCATGGCTCTAGCCACATATGTAGCAGAGGATGGCCTTGTTGGACATCAATGGGAGATGAGGCCCTTAGTCCTGTGAAGGCCCCAGTATAGCATAATGCCAGGACAGGGAAGAGGGAGAGTGTGGGTTGGTGAGCACAGGGAGTGTGGAGGGGATAGGGGTTTTTCAGAGGGGAAATCAGGAAAGAGAATTACATTTGAACTGTAAATAAAGAAAATATCTAATAAAAATAACAAAGACAGACACAGGCAGACTCATTCATGATTAATCACAAGCAAGAAGCTAGCCACAGATAACTCAGATAACTCAGCTCTCCACATGTCTCCCTTTTTGTTATCTATACATGACAAAGTTGTCTCAGCTATTGGCACAGAAACGCTGTGCCTGACTTAGAAGGAAGTATGGACTGTACCCTACTCATCATCAATATGTAGCATTCATGCTCTGTCTTAGGTTGATCCACTTCTGAGAGAATCTTATCCATCTTTCTTAGATATAAGAGACATTTTATCAGTCATGGAGCAGAAATTTGCACCTGTCTTAGCTTGTCATTTGAAAACATAGCTCTTACCCATCATTGACATGCAAATAATCTTGTATTTGTTGCCTGTCTTAGGTTGAGAAGGTTTTCAAGTTGATCTTACCCGTCATTGACTACCAACTTCTGCTAGGGAAGACTTTGGAGCTTGAACTTATATAACTCTGCTTTGACATCTGTAAAAGCTCTGATAATTTCTCTCAAAAATGCATGTAATAGACATGCCATAAAACAGATGATAAAGTCAAGTCCTACTATGTCCAATAAGAGAGATGTAAATGAGGACCATGAAGGAAAAATGGCCTGTAATATTTTTCAGAATATCATTTGCAATGCTATCTGTGTCAAAAGGCAAGGCTTTGCATTTTGTTAACTTACAAACTCCTTATGCAGGGCTAGTAATTCTAAAGAAGTATAATATTATGCCAAATACCCTAAAATTGCCTTCTTACTCTTGTCCAGCGATGCTGACTCTCATTATTCATTTTTGGACTCATACAAGTCTAGAGATATTGAGCATGGCATTCCAAAAGGCTCTGTCTTTCATTCCTTGTACCTCATCTCCAGTGATCTGTACTATATCATATAATGTGTCAATTTTTGTTCTAAGTTGTCTATCCAAATCTTCTTGTCTTCTCTGGACATTAATTACATAGTCTGCAAGATGATTAATGAAACTGGCTGTTTGTATGTTTTGTGTTTAAGCTAAAGAAGAAGTAGTAGCACTAGCTGTAAGAGTTATGAGAGCAACAACAGCAATAATCAACCCAACAATACATTTAATCCTTGTCAGAGTGTGATCTAATTCTTCCCATTTGTAAGTCTTTTTCTGAATACCAGGATTCAGATAAATTTACTGGAATCATAATAAAAGTTTGTTGATGTACTACCATTACCGATTGACTATCACAGAGTATAGAAACACAATTGGACAAAAGACAATTAAAATAAGTAACATTGAACTTATTATCAAAGCTAATAACAAAATTAACACTCCCAATTAGTAAAAGATTAGGTGGGGTAACACAGGATGTTACATTTACCTTAACCTTAGAACCAGTTCATTTTTATCCACAACACACATAAAAACATACAAAGCAGGTGCCAATTTCCAAATATGTCTCTGAAAATATCCAGAACCAGCCCTACAAATGCCCCACTGTCATTTCCTTTTGTCCAATATTGGATTGATTTCAAGACTACTCCATGATTGAATCAGAACTGGTCACATTAAAGGAAAGAGGAGGGTCATTATAAGAAATTCTCCATTTGAATGGTTTTTTAAAGGCAGATTCTTCAGTCTCCAGGTTTTCTGTCCTTCAAGGTCTAAAAGCCTGAGGCAAGGCAACTTGTCCAGTCTGATATAAAGGTATTCCCATCTTAATGCTTTGTACTACAGTCTTCTTCCAAGTCTGAGGGTACACAGAAACACATCCAGCATTGGTACTATTTCTAGTAAAACAAATTGGTAGTTCCTGACCCATTCAGTGTAATTCACCAATTTGGAATACTTTTTACTCTCAGACCAAGGGAATCTAAACAGCTGAGTATTATAGAGGTCACAATTATTTCTGGCCTTGACCATTCAGAAGGATGTAGCAAAGGAGGGTCAGGAACATAAGTTCAATACAGTTATTCCATCACCAGTGTCAGGCCTCACCATCAGCATCATTCTTTCGACCAGCATTGGCACATCTCACCAGTTGCTCTGGCAGCTACCTGGCACTTTCAGCATCCTGAGGAAAAAATATTCATGTGCCCTCTTCTCCATATTAAGACAGATCAGGACTATGCCATATGCCAATAAGTGGATCCTTCCATTTCACCTGGGCATAAATAAGCTTAGTTGTAGAGTACCATAGGCATGTAGCAGCAGAATATCCCTTGGGATCCAAGGTCACAAAATTCAAAATAAAATTGTGTGGTGAAGGAGTATACAACACCCCTTTGTTTATTTTTGTAACTGATATTTTAGAGCTCTATGGGCTCATTCCATTATTCCCTGTCCTTGAGGAACATGCAAAATTATGTATATTCTATAGATTGTGACTCATATTTTATAGATTTAATTCATATGATTTATATTTACTGTAAAATATAAGTTAACATAATCATTTTCAATGTATATAATATATATTCATAAAATATATAACTTATGTTTTATAGATTTAACTCATATTTAATTCCTATTTTAACATATATAATTAATATTTAATTATATAATTTTCATTTAAAGTATAAAATTAATATTTAATGCATATGATTTCTACTTATATATAATATATTGATGTATTTAAATCATATTCAATGTATATTTTATATTTAAATTATATAATTTATATTTATTATATAATATATATTTAATGTGGATAATTTATACACAAGTATATGTGAATTCGCATTTAGTTGTATAAGTGTTTCAATTTATAAAAATTATAACTTGTATGATATATGTTAGTTTATATAGTTTATATTTGGGGCCACCTGCTGGATTGAATCAGAACAAGCAGGTATACTTATCTGGTGTCCATTTGATCTATGAGAGGCGGATTCAAGTCTTAGGACTCTTGATTCCCTGAAGTTTATGTGAACTTCAATTTATAAAAGGATGTACATTAGTATTTGCCATTGTATTGAAATCCATATTTTAGAAATATAGTTAACAGTTGTTGGTTAGATAACAGGAGTAGATTTAGGCCTTTGAGACCTAGTAAAAGCTATAGGTTTGGGTTAAAAGGAACAGAACATTTATTCCTCAGTTCAGAGGGCTAGATATACAGATGAAACAGATTTTGCATGTGTGTGATGAGAAGCATCTTTAAGTTTATGTTCAGAAGACAATGAAAGAGAGATTAAAATCTTGAGCTTGTGACTCACCTAGGCCAGAGCACAGCATTTCTGCCTCAGCAGCAGTGTTCCTAGAACAGAGGGCAGGACTGCTTCTCTAAGACCTACTTCTCTCTCCCAGCCTTAGTCAGGGTTGAAAGAGTAAAAGTATCTACAGGCACTTTAGGTAGAACATGCACTTCGTAATAATTTAGAGGTCTTTCTCCAACTTTCTTCTAAGTTACTAAATCTATTGTACCTTCCTCAGGATACCAAGGACACACCTTTTCTACAAATTCTAAAAAATTATGTAGTTGCCGTTGCCCTACTTTACCAAAGTATATTAAGCATTTGCACAAAAAGTGTAAGGACATTTCCATTCTCTCTCTCCTCTCTCTCTCTCTCTCTCTCTCTCTCTCTCTCTCTCTCTCTCTCTCTCTCTCTCTCTTATGTTTTACTAGTTCTCTTTTTTTTAAAAAAAAAGAATAATTTATTTATTTTATGTATACGAGTACACTGTAGCTGTCTTCAGAGGGCATTGGATCTCATTACAGATGGTTGTGAGTCATCATGTGGTTGCTGGGAATTGAACTCAGGACGTCTGGATGAGCAGTCAGTGCTCTTAACCCCTGAGCCATCTCTCCAGCCCCTTTACTGGTTCTCTACCTTTGTCAATCTCCTTTACTTTTTATGAGCTCCCTTATCTATGTTTTCTTAAGTCTTTTACTCCTGAGAAATACCGCAACAAGTGCTTCCTTTTTTACAAGCTCCCTTTTTGCTTTCTGAGAACTCACTTTTTCAACATTGTCTTTCACTGCACCCCCCACAGTTGAGCCTCACACTGAACACCATTTTGCCAGAGTGAGCCATTACAGTCAACTGGGTAACCACACCTTGGGGAGTGAGGATGATTCTAGGAAAGAAGATGCAAGAGACAGAAATTCTTCTATTTGTGTCGATTGTGTCTCTTCTTCTAAGACACAAATTTTCTTCTATTGTATCATTCACACCTGAGTGTCCCTCTTCCATCTCTTATATTCTCTTGGTGATGCTGCCTCCGGAGTTTCTATTCTCTTTCCTAGGTTTTTCATCTCCAGTATTCCCTCATTTGTGTATTGTTCATTGCTTCTATTTCCATTTTCATGTCTTGAACAGTTTTATTTATTTCATTCCACTGTTTGGTTATACGCTTCCTGTGTTACTTTAAGGAATCTATACCTTACTCTTTAAAGGCCTCTTTAAGATTGGGTTGAAGGTCATTTTCTTGTGCCTCAGCTGTGTTAGGATATCCAGGGATTAATCTAGTAGGCTAGTTGGGCTCTGATGGAGCCATATTGCTATGACTGTTGATTTTGTTCTTATGCTGGCCTTAAGCCATGTGGGTTTGGGGGTTATTATAGGTTGAGATGC
Organism: Tokudaia tokunoshimensis; assembly: GCA_036184795.1. Lineage (NCBI taxonomy): Eukaryota > Metazoa > Chordata > Mammalia > Rodentia > Muridae > Tokudaia > Tokudaia tokunoshimensis. The sequence continues at coordinate 73,687,902 of BTHU01000015.1, forward strand.
TGGTTTCTTTGTTAAATGGATTTTTCCCCCTTGGTTTCTGTTCACTCTGTCTTCTGAGAGTGACCTGGAGTTCTGGTGACTAGCGAATCTTCAGGTCTAGAAGAGTGTTTATCTTTGTGTGTGTGTGTGTGTGTGTGTGTGTGTACACTTGTGTGCTACATAGCCTCTGGTGTTTTGGGTGCTAACCTTGCCTCTTGGGGCTCTAGTACCAGCATTGCCTACAGTCCCTGGTATCACAGTGGCCTCCTAGAAGACAGACTGTGTTGTGGGCTGGAGTCTAGGGAGTAGGGTGCCATTTAAGGCTTTTGGGTGTATTTTAAGAGAACTTTGCAGGCAAGGTCTTGGTGAAGGTGTATTACCTGGTGTTCTTGGTGCTACCAGGCTCCCAGGAAAGCAGGCAGAGTTGTAGGCTGGAAAAATGGATGACAGGGTGGAGTTTACAGCTCTTGGGTGTGCTTTAGGGGGACTTGGCAGCCAGGGAATTGGGGAGTGGGGTCTTACCTGGTTGCCTCTGATGCTGGCAGTCCTTGGAAAGCAGGCAGAGTTTTAGGTCAGAAAATGGAGCACAGGGGACAGAGTCAACTAAAGGTAATTAAAAGTACATTATAGTACTGATGGAGTGCCTTTATGTCAGAGTGATGAGAGAGATACCATCCAAGGACAAAGACTACTTACTGTCTTTGTTCTCTGATCTATTATGGTGTTTACCTTTGTGTGTGTGTGTGTGTGTGTGTGTGTGTATACATACATGTGTGTGCTGCACAGTCTCTGGTGTTTTGGATGCTAACCTTTGTCTTTGAATCTGCTCAGTTGTCAGCATTATGAGTTTTCTCATACTCTCAATGCAGGTGGAAAGCCTTCCTAGAACACAAGACACTATAGAATGCCTGACACATGTTTGAGTCTAGGCAGGGCAAGAGATTCTGCCCAGACTGCAGGCTGCAAAGCTAAGCATGACCTGAAGAGGCCTCTGATACAGAAAGAAGATAGCTGCTAATGTGAGGAGAACTCTAAGCACTGAGACAGACTCTGCACAAGCACAAACTGAGACTAGCTGACACCATGGCAGGCTTCAAATGGGCAGTTCAGGAAACTAGGCCTATATTTCTGTTTCTAAGAACTGGGCAAATCCAGGCAAGTCAGATGCTGCCCAACTCCTGGCCTGAGGCAAAGACAATGGGTCAACAACATTTTCCAGACTTCCCCAGCAATAGTTTCCAGCCCCCTACACCCTAGTAATGGTTCTGGAATGTCCTTAGAGATGGAGCCAACAGGGTAAGATAGAGAGCACCTACTCCTTCCTGAATTCCCCTAATATGCTTTAGTCGGGCCTATGATCTTATTTGGGCATCTCCATCTTGGAAGACAGTAGACCCCAGAATACTGGACTTCTGCAGAATAAAACACTCTGCTTTTGCAAACTATTTGAGTCCGGGGTATCACTCTTCAGTGAATCATGACCCTTAGAAAATCAAAGGGAATTCTAAAAACCACAAGCTCAATTGAATTGATGTTAACTTTTAAGGCAACGTAATACTGAGTCTGTGAGATGGCTATTATTAAAGACTCATGTGCAGGTCTACATTGAAAAGTGGCAAGTGTAATAGAAATACAAAAATGTACATTTTAAACCAAAAAACTGAATTAAAGAAAATATAATGCTGTAGTCAAAACTTTCTGAAAGAGATAAAGAAATTATTGCCATTAAGGAGAACCCTCCTTTGCTTCACTGTAATAAAAAAAAAAAGATACCCTCAGGCTAAGACTCTCCCTGCAAGACTTCTATCTTAAAAAGAGAACCAAAGATATGTTCTGCTCTTAGTAACTATATCAGAAAGTGTATAAAGCACAGCTTACAGAAAGCACAAGAGAAAGCAGAATAATTAAACACAGAGTTTTTTTTTCCTTCTAGGAAAGGAAATGAGACCTGTATACCCAGAAGGCTGGAGTAGATGTTGTCTAATGACCTGGTGAACTTTTGCTATTCTATGGAGCCAGCCTTCTCCTGTATTCCTCCCAAATGCTGGACATTGTTTAGGCCCTGATCATGAGCTTTGTCATTCAGTCAGTGGAACCCATTATTGTCAAAGTGGTGCCATAAAGTTTGCATTCTCGCTTAATAGAACCCATCTTTATGCTTATTAGAAATTCTTTCTCATTAGGTCCTTTCCAGAACATTGTATTTCTGTTAATAAAAATACTACTTTTATAGTGAATGTCACAGTTGCTTTGCTAAAGAGATTGTACATTGCAAAGGAGCTGTACTGTAGCCTTACATGAAGTTCATTGTGATAATTTTCAAGTGGAAACTTTTCTTTAAAGTTTTAAATGGTGTTTAAATGTTAAGAAAAATAAACCAGTTGGTCAGACTCCAGGCGTTTTTGACCCAGCATGTGCTGAAGTTGTACTGACCCAAGTCTCATTTCTTAACCTCACCAGGATCATATACTCTGCTGGCAGGGTCCTTTGCAAGGAACTCCTGCAAGAAAGCTGCCGCTAATGTGATTCAAAGTGGTTAAGGTCTACCCCAGCTGACAACCAAATTTGGCAGTCCTGTTTAAATTACTACAGCTTAATAGACAAAAAGATATGAGTAAACAGTTTTACAGTTCTCTTCTGTTGCTTCAGAGAACCACAAACATCATTGTATGCGAAGCCCAGGGTGCAGTAAAGGGTCCAAGATATAGGCAATGCCAGAACCGTGGGCTATAAGCCAAGGAGAACAGGATACAGGGAATGGAACCAGCCCGAGAGAGACATGTTACTGTGTTACAGGCAACAACGCTAGAAAGTGAATGCCATCTCTGCCCTTTGACAAGATTTGGTGTTTTCATTGCTAGGGTTTAGGCTAGATTTGGTTCAGTATTTTCTCATTATGCTCAGTTCGTGAAATGAGCCAATTCAAGTTAAGTTAGAGTACATTAAATGCAGCTGTAGTGGGAAGCTGCTCTCAGACAGGTGAGTTCAATGGCAGGCCAGGAAAGTCACCACGGGGTGGGTCAGGGAGAGAAAGGAAGAGCATGCACTCAGCACACCCAGGCAGAGAGAGAAGGAGAAACAGGAGGAGGTCAACATGTCTGGATTATATAGGGCAGTGCCTCTGTGGGAAGGGCACCCCTGCCTCTGGACTGGAATGTTCAGGGTTGGGAGCAGGGTATGCCAAGAAGGAACTGGGGAATGCTGGGAGAACCTGGAGGTCAGGTCTGTTTTGGTATGTAAAGTATGAACCTCAGGCCCTTGTTCTTGCTTCTGAAACCAAAAGCTGAATTTCTTCCTTTAGGAATGGTGACAAGATAGATAGATAGATAAATGATAGATAGATAGATAGATAGATAGATAGATAGATAGATAGAATATATTACCATATATGTACTACCATACATATACATGTGAGTGTGCATGCATGTGTGTGTGTATGTGTGTATTCTTTGCCATTATATGTTAGAAGAATGTAATTTGCTTTTATATTTTAAAAAATCCTTCAATTAAGAGAGTTCCTTGAGTCTCAAAATAGACTTTGGTCTTTAGAGTTTTAAATATATAAAGCTATGAAGACTAGCATTTGGACTAAGTGACTAATCCTTAGTCCAAATGCTAAGTGCTAAGTGATTCTTAATCATCATATGACCAGAAAACAGTGAGGTCCAGGTATGTAAAATGTGGTGTGAATGAGAAAGGCCCCATGATCTCAGGAATGTGAAAATTCCATCCACAGCAGAGGGCACTGCTTAGGGAGTTTTAGGTGTGCAGCACTGCTGTAGGAAGTATGTCCTTGGAGATGATCATTAAGAGCCAGGCCGACCAACAATGTTCACAGCTTCTGCTTCATTAGAGACTCTAACCCTCTGGAATCTTAAACAAAATCGCAGTAACAGAAAAGGCACTAAGATAACACCCAAAATGAGAAATGACACAGCTTAATAAAAATCTAAATTAAAAGGAATTTTTACAAGAGATTCCAGTGAAATCAGGAGGGTCATTTGAGAATTTATGGTACAACCCCAGACCCTCCAATCCTGCAAAATCTAGAAGCAATAGGTAAATTCTTAGAAACATATAATATAGCAACAATCACTTTTCCTTAATATCTCTTAATATCAATGGACTCAATTCCCCAATAAAAAGATATAGGCTAGCAAACTGGATATGTAAATAGGACCCAACATTTTGCTGCATACAAGAAACCCACCTCGGTGACAAAAACAAAAACTACCTTAAAGTAAAAGGCTGGAAAACAATTTTCCAAGCAAATGATCCCAAGAAACAAGCTGGAGTAGCCATTCTAATATCGAATAAAATTGACTTTCAACCTAAAGTTATCAAACAAGATAAGGAACTCACCAAAGAAAAAATACACCAAAAAGAACTCTCAATCCTGAATATCTATGCTCCAAATGCAAGGGCACCCACATTCATAAAAGAATCTTTACAGAAACTCAAAGCACACATTACACCTCATACAATAATAGTGGGAGACTTCAACACCCCACTCTCATCATGGAAACAGAAACTAAACAGAGAAACAGTGACACTAACAGAAGTTATGAACCAAAATGGATTTAACAGATATCTATAGAACCTTTTTACCCTAAAACAAAAGAATATACCTTCTTCTCAGCATCGCATGGTACCTTCCCCAAAATTGACCATGTAATCAGGCACAAAACAGGCCTCAACAGATACAAGAAGAATGAAGTAATCCCATGCATCCTATCAGATCATCATGGACTAAGGCTGATCTTCAATAACACCAAAAACAATAGAAAGCCCACATCTACCTGGGAGCTGAAAAATACTCTACTCAATGGTAACATTCTCAAATAAGAAATAAAGAAAGAAATTAAAGACTTTTTAGAATTTAATGAAAATGAAGCCACAACATACCCAAATCTATGGGACACAATGAAAGCAGTGCTAAGAGGAAAACTCACAGCCCTGAGTGCCTCCAAAAAGAACTGGAGAAAGCATACACTAGCAGCTTGACAGCACTTCTGAAAGCTCTAGAACAAACAAAAACAAATACACCCAAAAGGAGTAGATGGCAGGAAATCATCAAATTCAGGGTTGAAATCAACCAAATAGAGACAAAAAGAACTATACGTAGAATCAACCAAACCTGGAGCTGGTTCTTTGAGAAAATCAACAAGGTAGATAAACCCTTAGCCAGACTAACCAGGGGGCACAGAGACAGTATCCAAATTGACAAAATCAGAAATGAAATGGGAGACATAACAACAGAAACCAACGAAATCCAAAAAATCATCATATCCTACTACAAAAGCCTATACTCAACACAACTGGAAAATCAGGATGAAATGGACAATTTCCTAGACATATAGCAGGTACTAAAGTTAAATCTGGATCAGATAAACAATCTAAACAGCCCTATAAACCCTAAAGAAATAGAAGTAGTCATCCCAACCAAGAAAAGCCAAGGACCAGATTAGGGTTTAGTGCAGAATTATATCAGACCTTCAAAGAAGACTTAATACCAATATTCTCCAAACTATTCCACAAAATAGAAACAGAAGGCACTCTACCCAATTCGTTCTATGAAGCCAAAATTACCCTGATATCTAAGCCACACAAAGACCCTACAAAGAAGTAGAGTTTCAGACCAATTTCCCTTATGAATGTCAATGCAAAAATACTCAATAAAATTCTTGCCAACCAAATCCAAGAACACATCAAAACGATCATCCATCATGATCAAGTAGGCTTCATGCCAGGGATGCAGGGATAGTTCAATATATGGAAATCCATCAATGTAATCCACTACATAAGCAAACTCAAAGAAAAAAATCCACATGTTCTCTCACTAGATGCTGAAAAAGCATTTGACAAAATCCAACACCTCTTCATGATAAAAGTCTTGGAAAGATCAGGAATTCAAGGACCATACATAAACATAGTAAAATCAATATACAGCAAACCAGTAGCCAACATCAAACTAAATGGAGAGAAACTCCAAACAATCCCACTGAAATCAGGAACCAGACAATGCTGCCCACTCTCTCCATACCTGTTGAATATAGTACTCAAAGTCTTAGCCAGAGTAATTAGAAAACAAAAGGAGTTCAAAGGGATACAAATTGGAAAGGAAGAAGTCAAAATATCATTATTTGCAGATGATATGATAGTATCCTTAAGTGACCCCAAAATTCCACCAGAGAACTCCTAAACCTGATAAACAACTTCAGCAAAGTAGCTAGATATAAAATTAATGCAAACAAATTAGTGGCCTTCCTCAATTCAAAGGATAAACAGGCTGAGAAAGAAATTAGAGAAACAACTGCCTTCAAAATAGTCACAAATAATATAAAACACCTTGGTGTGACTCTAACTAGACAAGTGAAAGATCTGTATGATAAGAACTTCAAGTCTCTGAAGAAAGAAATCGAACAAAATCTCAGAAGATGGAAAGATTTCCCATGCTCATGGACTGGCAGGATTAATATAGTTACAATGGCCATCTTGCCAAAAGCAATATACAGATTCAATGCACTCCCCATCAAAATCCCAACTCAATTTTTCATAGAGCAATTCAAAAATTCATCTGGAATAAAAGAAAACCCAGGATAGCTAAAACTATTCTCAAGAATAAAAGAAACTCTGAGGGAATCAGTATCCCGGACCTCAAGCTGTACTACAGAGCAATAGTGTTAAAAACTGCCATGCTCATGGATTGGCAGGATTAATATAGTAAAAATGACCATCTTGCCAAAAGCAATATACAGATTCAATGCTCAACATACAATACACAGACCACATGAAGCTCAAGAAGAAGGAAAGGGGATAACATTTGAAATGTAAATAAAGAAAATATCCAATTTAAAAAAAAGAAACAAAAGGTATTATCAGTTATAAGGTTACTACTCAGAAAGATACAGTATGCTATTTCCCCATGTCATAATACTGTTTTAATCACTTTATTTTGTTTTAATAAAAACTCTGATAAACAATTTTGATTACAATCCTTTTCTTAGATTTTATACTTTTACAGTTTATTCCTTCTCATAAAAATTGAAATATAAATAAATATACTTAACTTATCTCTAAAAAAGAAAAAAAAGAAACATATGACATACAAAAGTTGAAATAGGAGGATGTAAAAATGATCACCAATTCTTCATCTCTTACATCCAGGTACCTGTCTTGAGTTCTTGCCCTGCCTTCCCTAGATAATGGTTTACAAGCTGTAAGTGGACACACACTCTTCTGTCCTATTTGTTCTTGGTGATGGTGTTTTATCACAGCAAACAAAACCGCAAATCAGTCAGGTCGAAAGGAAAGGTATCTTCCTTCATGTGTTCCTCCATTCCTTCCCTCAAGTTTTATCTCTTCCTAATCTCTCTGTTACAACTATCTACAAGACTGAATTAATAAGTTCTACAGTGGTAATAAATGAATAGATTTGAGACTGTAACCATTTAAATGACCCCAGTAGAAATATTGGAAAGCCATTCTTCATCATCTGTTGTTTATCAATGTCTGTTGCCCTGTTACGCAAATTCTATTAAAGGCTTTGAAACTACATATACACTCTTATAGCACAGCACTATTAGAGACATTGAAATAGATTCGAGCTTTAATTTGGCATTGCTTAGCTGGGCAGTGGTGGTGCACACCTTTAATCCAGCACTAGGGAGGCAGAGGCAGGTGGATTTCTGAGTTTGAGGCCAGCCTGGTCTACAGAGAGAAACCCTGTCTCGAAAAAACAAAAAAATAAATAAATAAATAAATAAAAAAATAAAAATTTGGCATTGCTGAATATCCATGATGTCAATAGAATTTTAAGTGTTAATGTATTAATTTACATATATATACATATATAAATATATATAATTCTATCAGCAGTATTTCTTCACGTCAGCTTGTGTCAGCTAAGTTGTATATGGTTTCATTAGCTTATATATTTCATAAAAATTATAAATATATTGGGAAAGAAGATCTGATTATTAGAATTTTACATAGAAAAATAATACAATCCATGGACTGTATTCAAATATTCACTTAATATAAATTTGGGGTTTTGTAATGTTAAGTACTGTAAGAATAAAAGGGTATTGTTAAATAAAATTGTACATAAAGGAAATTAATACTCTGCTATTCTAAATTTCATTTGTATGTTATGCAACAATACTTTAATTGGTTATATAAAACCTTTTCCTAAGAAGTTATTACAATCAGATATTTTCTTCAGAAATGATTGTTTCTAGTTTTTTCTAATCTTTAAAAAAATAAATATATTACTTCATTCTATAAAGATTCTCGAACAATTCTGTTCTCTTCCATAATCTAGACTGAAAAGTAATTATTATCGAATCCTCATTAAGAGGATCAAATGTTATCTACACTTTTCAAGATTTTCTAGACAGTTCAGTCAACGTACACTAAGGAAAGGCTGAGAGGGTAAGTTGTTACATAAAATGTCCGAATAAAAAGAAAATTTGATATTTGATGTACAATAACACTGCTCTTTGTGAACTACTCCTAATTCATGTTAAATTCTAGCTGCTAATTCCCTCTTACTTTTACTCACACTTGAGAAGTATAAAGCTGATTAACAAGCTATGGAACATGCTAGTGCATGTGAACACACATATGGATGCATGAATATACTGTCACAAGCGATGTGTGTTAAAAATATGTTTTTACTTCTTACTTCAGATACAAAGGTTTTAAACAAATAAAAAATTTGATTCACAGCTCTGACGCTAGAATGATATTTATATTTCTTATATGATAATACAGCACTGTCTCTGCACAAAATGCCTTTTTATGCTTAGGATATTAAAATGAAGAAAAAGTCACCATATACAGCCACATTAGAAATAAAAAACAGAATAATACAACAATTGCTGAAAACATTTCTGCAAACTTGCCAACACCAAAAGCTAGGACTATGTCATGTACTCACTTGAACTGTTTGTTCTCTTGCTCACTTTAGGAATGGAACTGCGGCCAAATGTCTCCAAATTGGGCCCTGGGAACTCTACTCACTCTCTCTGGTCAAATAAAACTATGAAAAATGATGGACAATCTTCACATGTCCTTCCAAAAATGACATACTTTAGTTTTGTGTTTAGTGAACCTTAAAATTTGGGATAGAATGAAGTTCGGGGTGAGAAAGTCTTGGAAAAAATCTGTGGGATTCTTCACAACCTTATGAAGTATTTTGGATAAAATGTGCTAATCTTTGCCCAAAGGACACCTTTTTTTCCCAGTGATAAGTGGCTGACTGTGCATAATTGCTATCTCATGATCAAAACATTTGTTATTAGAACAGAAATGAAGGGGTTTCTAGTTATATTTCTCTTGCTGTGATAAAATACTCTGACCAACTCAGCAATTATTTTTAATTTTATATTAGGTATATTCTTTATTTACATTTCAAATGATTTCCCTCTTGCTAGTTTCCCCCATCCCTAAAAGTCCCATATGCCCTCTCCCTTCCCCCTGCTCCCCAACCAACCCACTCCTGCATCCCCTTCCTGGTATTTCCCTGCATTGCCACATTGAGCCCTTCCAGGACCAGGCACCTCTCCTTCCTTCTTCTCGGGTATCCTATGATATGTGAATTGTTCCTTGGGTATTCCAAGCTTCTGGGCTAATATCCACTTATCAGTGAGTACATATCATGTGTGATCTTTTGTGAATGGGTCACCTCACTCAGGATGACATTCTCCAGTTCCACCCACTTGCCTAAGAATTTCATGAATTAATTGTTTTTAATAGCTGAGTAGTATTCCATAGTGTAAACATACCACATTTTCTGTATCCATTCCTCCGTTGAGGGACATCTGGGTTCTTTCCAGCTTCTGGCTATTATAAATAAGGCTGCTATGAACATAGTGGAGCATGTCTCCTTATTGCATGTTGGAGAGTCCTCTGGGTATATGCCCAGGAGTGGTATAGCTGGGTCCTCTGGTAGTATTATGCCGAGTTTTCTGAGGAACCACCAAACTGATTTCCAGAGTGGTTTTACCAGCTTGCAGTTCCACCAGCAGTGGAGGAGTGTTCCTCTTTCTCCACATCCTCTCCAGCACCAGCTGTCTCCTGAGTTTTTGATCTTAGCCATTCTGACTGGCGTGAGGTGAAATCTCAGGGTTGTTTTGTTTTGCCTTTCCCTGATGACTAAGGATGTTGAATATTTCTTTAGGTGTTTCTCAGCCATTTGATATTCCTCAGGTGAAAATTCTTTGTTTAGCTCTGTACCCCATTTTTTAATAGGGTTATTTGGCTCTGTGGAATCTACCTCCTTGAGTTCTTCACATATCTTGGATATTAGCCCTCTGTCAGATGTAGGGTTGGTAAAGATCTTTTCCCAATTAGTTGGTTTCCATTTTGTCCTTTTGACAGTGTTCTTTGCCTTACAGAAACTGTAATTTTATGAGGTCCCATTTGTCAATTCTTGATCTTAGAGCATAAGCTATTGGTGTCCTGTTCAGGAAATTTTCCCCTGTGCCCATGTGCTCAAGGCACTTCCCCAGTATCTTTTCTATTACTCTCAGTGTTTCTGGTTTTATGTGGAGGTCCTTGATCCACTTGGACTTGAGCTTAATACAAGGAGATAAGAATGGATCGACTTGCATTCTTCTCCATGCTGACCTCCAGTTGAACCAGCACCATCTATTGAAAAGACTATCTTTTTCCCACTGGGTGGTTGTAGCTCCCTTGTCAAAGATCAAGTGACCATAGATGTGTGGGTTCATTTCTGGTTCTTCAATTCTGTTCCATTGATCTACGTGGGTGTCACTGTACCAATACCATGCAGTTTTTAACACTATCACTCTGTAGTACTGCTTGAAGTCGGGGAAACTGATTCCCCCAGAAGTTCTTTTACTGTTAAAAATAGTTTTAGCTATCCTGCATCTTTTGTTATTCCAGATGAATTTGATAACTGCTCTTTCTAACTTCATGAAGAATGGAGTTGGGATTTTGATGAAGATTGCATTGAATCTGTATATTGCTTTTGGCAGGGTAGCCATTTTTACTATATTAATCCTGCCAATCCATAAGCATGGAAGATCTTTCCATCTTCTGAGGTCTTCTTCGATTTCTTTCTTCAGAGACTTGAAGTTCTTGTCATACAGATCTTTCACTTGTTTCGTTAGAGTCACACCAAGATATTTTATATTGTTTGTGGCTATTGTGAAGGGTGTCATTTCCCTAATTTCTTTCTCAGCCTGTTTATAGGAAGGCTACTGATTTGCTTGAGTTAATTTTATATCCGGCCACTTTGCTGAAGTTGTTTATCAGCTGTAGGAGTTCTCTGGTGGAGTTTTTTGGGTCGCTTAAGTATACTATCATAATTTCCTAGATAGATACCAACTACCAAAGTTTAATTAGAATCAGATAGACCATTTAAATGGTCCCATAACCTCTAAAGAAATAGAAGTGGTCATTGAAAGTCTTCCAACCAAAGAAAGCACAGGACCAGATAGTTTTAGTGCAGAATTCTATCAGACCTTCAAAGAGGACCTAACACCAGTACTTTTCAAACTATTCCACAAAATAGAAACAGAAAGAACACTACTCAATTCGTTCTATGAAGCCACAATTTTGCTGATACCAAAACCACACAAAGATCCAACAAAGAAAGAGAACTTCAGACCAATTTCCCTTATGAAAGTAGATGCAAAAATACACAATAAAATTCTTGCCAACCGAATCCAAGAACACATCAAAATGTTCATTTACCATGATCAAGTAGGCTTCATCCCAGAAATGCAGGGATGGTTCAATATAAGGAAATCCATCAATGTAATCCACTACATAAACAATCTCAAAGAAAAAATCCGCATGGTCATTTCATTAGAAGCTGAAGAGGGAGGGAAGGGGGCTTATGGGACTTTCGGGGAGGGAGGAAACGGGAAAGGGGAAGTGATTTGGAATGTAAATTAAAAAAATAAAATAAAAAAAATGTAATAATAATAATTGAAATAAATTTAACAAGTAAATAAAAAAAAAGAGAAAAAAAAAAGAAGCTGAAAAGCATTTGACAAAATTCAGCATCCTTTCATGTTAAATGTCTTGGAAAGAACAGGAATGCAAGGCCCATACCTAAACATAGTAAAAGCAATATACAGCAAACCAGTAGCTAACATCAAACTAAATGGAGATAAACTTGAAGCAATCCCACTAAAATCAGGGACTAGACAAGGCTGCCCTCTCTCTCCATATTTATTCAATATAGTACTTGAAGTTCTAGCTAGAGCTATTAGACAACAAAAGGAGGTCAAAGGGATACAAAATAGAAAGGAAGAAGTCAAATTATCACTATTAACGCAGCAACTTCTAATATAAAGCCATTTATGTGTCTTACAATTTACAGGTCACAGTCCTTCAGTCAGGAAAGTTATGGCAGGAACTCAAGAACCTGGCAAATAAACAATGAAGGAATACTGACGCTGGCTCATCCCATCTCACACTCACCTAGCTTTCTTATACATCCCAAGGGCATCTTCCCAGGGACTGCTGCTACCCACAGAGAACTATCTGGTTAACAAACAAGATAACATCCATAGACAAGTCCACAGGCCAATCTGATCTAGACAATCCCTTCATCAAGACGTTGCTCTTAGATGACTCTAGCCTGCATCAAGTTGACAACTGGTGCTAGGTAAGACAGGAAAGAAATCATCCATTGTTTACCTAATTCTCATAGGTTCAAATTCTAAGAACCATTCAAATTCTATGTGCCATTCATTTGTACACGGTAAAGGAATGAGCAACAGAAATAAAGTGCACTGAGCATTTCTCTCTTGCATCTTCACCAGTTTGGTCTCCTATCTATCCTTACTTGCTCTCTGACAGCCATACTGAAATATTACCCTAAATATTTTCTCCTTATTATACTTATTTTTTAATATTTTACTTTTTATTACACTTATTTTTATTGTTACTACTTTCATACTTACTCTATTGTCCCCTACTCAGTGTCAAATACTTTGTAAATTTTCCCCAAAACTCTTTCTTTTACCTTCCCATTCCAGAACATTAAACCAATTTTCATTTCCATAGTACATAGTAATAACTACTGAACTGTGTGTCTGTCAAATCAGGAGATGATTGGTCCTTTCAATTCTCATTGCTACACTTCCTATTTAGTTCAGGAGGTAGCTCTTCAGTTGATTGAACATTAGATTTTTTTTTTTTTTTGGTTAGTATATGAAAACTCCTCGTCTACTTTCTTTGAACACATGATGTGATTTAACCTCATTTTTCTTCCTATGTTCTGCCTCTGAGAAGTTCCTTTTGTTAACTTCCTCCATCAGCACTGAAACCCATATCACATCTCCTCGAATGGATCACATTTAAAATAGAGAAATTGGAATACTTGAATTGTAACCGAAAATGTTACTGGTATTACTGTGATCCCATAAGTCAAGAGCTGGATGGACTTGATATAGCAATATCATGTTCCAATAAAGCTTCAGTTGACTAACAAAGTGGATAAAGTAACCTTCTAGGTTAGAATTCTACCCTACAGAGCATGTTAAATAGCAAAGTATCCCTCAATATAATACTGCATATGTAATCAGAAGTTTTAAGAGAAGGAACCACAATGTGATAAGTCTTACTATTACCACAATAATTCACTACAACTTTTATATCTGACTACTACACGTTTGAGGGGTATATTCCTAAAAGAAGCAACACTCTATCAAGACACACATTTATGTTCAGTTTCATTAAAAGCTTTTTTCATCATATGACTCAAGTCAGAGTGAAATTGAATTTTTGCTATAGCAGTAAATCTATGAATGGAACCCAGGAGATTTCCTTCTTCTTAATAGGTTCTTACCAAAATTCCTGGGCAGTAGACACAAATAGAAACACAATGAAAACAGGACCATGGAATAAACCATTTAAGATGAGCTCAGCACTTACTACTCATCCCAGGGGCAGCCAGGGGTAAAATAAAATGACCCAGGAAATTGAAAAGGAAATTACTCAAATTAGGTGTGATGACTCCTATCAGAAATGGGAGCTGAAGCAAAAAAAAAAATGTTATGCTAATTATCATTTTCTACTTTCTATTCTCCTTCTCTTCAATGCCTTTTCTGAGAACGCTGGAATTTTGCTTTCAAGTCCCTCATGGGCAACAAGCTGTGTAGGATCAGTAGAGTTCAGATAATGAGAATTCTTATAGAGTATGAGAAGGAATAAGAGTAACATAAAGTATATATACTCCTTCTGGATTGATGAGTCCATCCCTCTACCAAACACTCTGTTTTTTTATACTCTATTCATGATTATAAAGATCTTGTGGTACAAGAATTGTCTATGTTTACTAGCCTCTATATAGTATTCCTCTCTTAGTTGATTTCCTTAGATTTGATTGATTTCACTGAACCTAGAAGCAACTATCATTTACTAATTTTATAAATGCTAAGTCTTCTGGAAAGGAAGAGAAAAGAAACAAAGGGATAAAATCTGATATGACCAAATTAACAACCAAAACTTAAATTCTTATCTAAAATATTTATCAAACTTTCTTTTACTGTGCACTATATTAGACAGCCTATTTCCAATATGCTCTTAAAATGAGAAGAAAAATAGCTTACCCCAAGTTAAGTAAACCCATGAGATTGCTTAATTTAGAGGTGATAGAAACAGCAATTACTGTAAACATAATTTTAAAAGTCAATGGGGAGGGGTGTGGAAGGACAACCAGGAAGGGGAATATCATTTGAGATGTAAGCAAATAGAATGATTAAAAAAAAAAAGAGTCAATAACAAGGGTGGAAAGAGGTAAAGCTTGGATTAACTGAGTCCCACCTGAGTACGTCCACTGTTGAAGGTCTCAGGTAAGCCAACATGCTCTCAGAGATGAGATAGGAAAAAAACAAAAAATGAAAATAGCACTAAATCTGAACTTTCTAGTTTTTAGTTTTGAGAAAAGTTCAGGTGACAATGATACAACCTGAAGACCCATGTAGGAAGGTAGCCAGGAGCAAGGGAAGCACTCTTCACTTAGTGTGTGCATAGCTGCGCACACTGTGATTCCCAGCTGCAGCCCTGACCTGTACTAGGATCAGAAATTCCTCTTGGGTGGTCGTACCATTCGTGGAAGCGAGAGGATGAAAAGAGTAAAGAGTAACTCAGGGGATCTCAGAGAGTTAGACATTGCTGTTAACAAACCATCACAAGCACTCCACATTCAGTAGAGTCCTCCACCCTGTGCTCACTCCACACTCAGTAGAGTCCTCCACCCTGTGCTCGCTCCACACTCAGTAGAGTCCTCCACCCTGTGCTCACTCCACACTCAGTAGAGTCCTCCACCCTGTGCTCACTCCACACTCAGTAGAGTCCTCCTCTCTGTGCTCGCTCCACACTCAGAGTCCTCCTCCCCCTGCTTACTCCACACTCAGAATCTTCAGCCCTGTGCTCACTTTACATTCACCGTCCCCCTCCCTGTGCTCACGGCCCTTCTATTCCTCTGACTCCTAATCTGAAGAAAAGCCTGTCAAACACCTGAGCTAGCTCAGTATCAGGTCTCTGGCCACACTAGATCATCTCTTTAGAATTCCAGGGCAAACCCTGTGGGTAAAAGTATAACACACTTTGTAATTTATAAGCATGAGAAGGCTGTGAGGTTGATTGATCATAAAATCTCAGCAGAGAAATTGGGAAACTAAGAAGAAATAGAAATAATGCACCAATATAAATTTGTTTTGAAGTCATTTTAGTAACCTCAGAAGAAGTCATGTGATATTGCATTCCTAAACGAAAACAGGTTGCCAACCTATAAAAAAACAGTAATAGAAAAAATGCTTATAAATTAAGATATTATCAGAGTTATCAAATGAGTTATAATGAAAATATCACTTACATTAATAATCTGCAAGAAAAAGAAATATTCCATTAAAGTTAAAATACTAAGAAATAACAATAGAATATGTTAGTTTTTATAAATATTTAATATATATTTATATAGATTAGATAGATTAGATTGATATATAAATACATACATATATACATACATATATACATACATATATATATATATATATATATATATATATATATATATATATATATATACATAGACAGACAGACAGACAGAAAGACGGGGAACCTGCTGAGTTTGATGCAGGAACCCTCTTGCACAAATCTAACAGTCCCTGAAGGGGAGTTAGGATGATTAAAGGAAGGAAAAAAGAGACAAGAGATAAATTCAGGAGGGGTGGACTGTCAGTAGAGTGCTGCAGCCCCTGAGGTTATTTTACATAGCCTTTTTATACCCTGCATTGCCTTGGGAAGCAAAATCACCAGCTAGCAGAAACAGTGACTGACACACACATAGTATACCTATTCCCATCCAGAGGCCTCCCTGATCCTTCCATCAGGGTTAATAGAATGTTCAGCCCCTCACCTTGAACCTGAAGTGTATCTCCTCTTGTCCCATGAGTCAGCAGGCCAGGAAATCTGCCTGCCTGCAGACCAGCCAGCCAGACCAGCCAACCCTGACCTGTTTTGACACGGCCTAGCAGGCAAACTTCTGCTCTGCTCAAGAAGCAGCCAAATGACTCCAGACAGTCTGAATCTGTTCAGTGTTGCTTGTACCTGTATGATTTCAGGGCTGACCACTTAGCTAAAAACTAGGGGGCTTATTCCTGGGAAAGACTAATTGTGCCTCTCTCTTGAGTCACCAATTTCCTGTAATTCTTTGGCTAGGAATGGGACCTCCTGAGAGATCCTCTTTTACATTAGCATATCTATTGAAGTTGGCATTGTTCAGAACTTGCTTATAAGGCCATATTTTGAGGTATCATAGTCGTAACTTCTCTACAATTTCTGAGAGATACAAGCTCACAGCAGATTTTCTGGTCTTCTAGCTTTTATAATCTTTTACCTCCTAGATTTTTTCTAAACCTTAGTACAAAACTTGTTATGTAGATGTATTACTTGAGATCAGGCTCTCCATGATCCATTGATCTTTGCATCCTGACCAGTTTCCTGTAATTGTCTCCTTTTGCTGCAAATACAAACATCTTAGATAAGGGGTGAAAGCCACACTTTGTGAGTATAAACATAAGTTTAGAATACAGTTAGGAATTACTCAGATTTAGTAAAGTAGCAGATTCTTTTCTGAGGTCAATAACCTCACTAGTCCTAGGTACTTCGTTCTGATTATACCATGTGTGATCTTCCTCTTACTGAATGGGCTTTAAGTACAATTAGACAGCTGTTGGTTTTAAGCGTCCAATAATGACACCAATAACTAAAGATGTCATTATTGAGTATTTAGGGATAACTTACCATGGCTGTCATTACTGAGGTTCATAGGTGGAGCATTGATTGCTTCCCTTTCTTGGCAGCTTGGAGAGCTAGACTTAGGAAGGATGTTTCAGACTTCATATTATTCCTCATATCATTGTATTTTGAAAAGATCACAAATCACAAAACGTATATTATATTTTAAATTCTAAATAGAATATTCACTTAAGTGTGAAAACAAAATTTTAAAAGAAACATTTCATACTATGATGCTCTAGTATTCATGAGTCTTTTCTGCAAAATAAAAATATCACAACTGAGGCATACAAAAGAACATGTATGAAAGAATGTATGCGTCTGAGAGTGATTCACTGAATGGACTGATGGGGAAACAACCTCTTCTACAACAGTTTCTTTTAGTTGCAAAATCAAATAAAAATTATGAATAAAACTACTTGTATAAGATTATGGTTCAAATATATTTTTTAAGTAAAAAAATCTTCCTTTCTAAGCAACAAAATGACTAAGAGGGAACAATCAATTTACCATTGGATTCCAAGATACTGACCAGAAAACATGAGTCCAATGCTAACAAAGATGGTGTGTGTGTGTGTGTGTGTGTGTGTGTGTGTGTGTATGTATGTAGTGTGTTTATGGGTGTAAGGCAATACAAATGTACTGTGGCATATGTGTGGAAGGAGATAGCATTTAGAAGTTGGCTTCCTGCTTCTACCATCAGATCAAATCAGGGTCAACAGCCTTGGTGCAAAGTGTCTTTATAATCATCCTGTCAGCCCTTAAGTAATTCAAGTTTCTCCACAATCTTGAGATGAAAAATGTACTAGAATTAACTCAAAATGCAGTTACCATCTTTCCCCACTCACCAGACAATAAGAAAGTAGGACTCAGTGTCCTAAGGGACTACAGGTGAAATATAAAATAGTGACATTCCCGAATGCAAGTTTAAGTATATATTAAGTATCAATCAGGATATCCTCATCCAAGGAAAGAGTTGACTGAGTAATTTATATTCTCATTTCCATATGGAACAAATATTTATAATATTCTTATAGGTGATGAAACATTCAGGTACAAAAAAAATAAAATATATCTATCAATAAATAAATTAGAGGTAAATCTGCCAGAGACATTCTACGAAGAAAGAGGCACAATGGGAATCAACACTCTTACTCCTGGGATCTCTTTTGTGCCCGCTATGGCTTCAGATAGTATTGACTATGGTGGTCCAAAAAGAGACTTCTAAACATTTCCACAAGAACACTGAAAACCTAAACTACATTTAAACAATGGACATACTTCACTGTTTGATCCTTTGAATTCAAGATAATATGATCGATGTAATGATGAGCCGACAACACTGAAGACATTCATATAGGTATGGAGACAGAGAAAGACAGAGAAGGCAACTGAGGGCAAATGCTTTTGGATCGCATGCTCAATGAAAGCCTTATAGAAAAGAAACAAATGAAAGCACTGTGTGATAAACTCAACCTGCAATCTACTATGGGAATTTTCACCATTTGACCTTTGAGAAGCTTCATGTTCCCACATCTAAAATAGATGACTGAAACATTTAAAAATTAACCAAACTGTGTGATGCAACCTTGTCCTGCATGATTAGTCAATGCAACAAATGACAGAGATGTTATTATAGAAACACTAATTCCCAGAAATGACACACTTACAAATAGTAACTCAGTAAAGTAATTTCTTTGAATCATGAGATTTAAGGGATTCAATAAGCATGAAGAGGAAAAACATGAAAGTCAGTAAAATATTAACTGCGCTGCTAGACTAGGAATGACACTTTTAACACTCTTTCCTGCTTCATCAATCAGTAACTTTTTCTATCCACACAAATCTTGTAACCAGTTGAAAACCTGATTACACTCTACTCAGATTACAAATATGAAAGTTAAGATCTCCTTTGTGGCAATAGGGAATACCTAAAATACCTAAAAGCAACAGACGTCACAACAATGATTGTCCACTTGAGCATATATAGAGAGTGTAAAATTTTTCATAAACATTTTTTTTATATTTAGTTGATTGTTACCTTCATTCTTTACTGGGAAGTTCTCTCATCATGATTTAATTGCTTTATATAAAAAGCTAATAGTAACAATTGAAGAAGGGTAACAGACTTTTGAAAATATATGAACATTTATATATTCCTTCTAAGAATTCTATAGGAAACGGTATCTTGTATAAGTAAGGTATGTAACAGTTGATGCTATCACAAGCTGTCATGGAAAATAAATGTTTCTTGAGTAAAACTTCTCTCACACGGGTGATCTCTGTTCATCGATTAGAGAGATTCACTATTATTCTAGCACTCTCCAGGGTGGGAGGATGAAACTTTAGGAAATGTTGTATCTGCCAAGATCTCACAGATAAAAGGCATTGAAATGTATCTCCTTAAATAGTCAGGATCCAAAGCTGGAGATATGAAATGATATGCAATCCAAGAATGATTTCTCATACATCACCAAAATGCTCACAGTTTAACAAACTGTCCTATTAAGACAAAAGTGCACATAAATATATGTATAGAGAGGTTTTATATATATATGTGTGTGTGTGTGTGTGTGTGTGTGTGTGTGTGTGTGTGTGTGTGCATTTACACAAATGAAAAAGTAAATTGAATTGAGATAATTATAAATAAATAGTGGGATTATAAGTAATCCTTTAATTGTTGACTTTTACTTTTTTCTGTCCTATTGTAAATTTCTTTTGTTAAATATTTATTTATTTTTATATATGTGAGTACACTGTCACTGTCTTCAGACACACCAGAAGAGGGCATCAGATCCCATTACTGATGGTTATAAGTCACCATGTGGTTGCTGGAAATTGAACTCAGGACATCTGGAAGAGCAGTCAGTGCTCTTAACCACTGAGCCATCTCTCTAGCCCTTTTAAATTTCTAAAATGAACATTTGCTGTTTTGAAAATTAGGTTAAATGGAAATTTCAATCAGTCTCTTCTGATACAATAAAGAATTTGAATACAATTGTATAATGATGTCTGTATAAGATTATAATAGTAATAAAAACAGCTTTTATTTGTACCAATAATTATAATTGCTTATTTCAGAAATTGAGGGAGTCTTGAGAAATTTTCTGATTTAGAAACATTGCTCCTAACTCAAGAATTTTGTTCTCAACCTGGAAAAATTGTTAAAAGAATTCTTCCAGTATTATTTGATTAGACAACAAGCCAGAATTCTCAAGAGCATCCAGTTGTCTTGAGATTTAAGTACAATAGCTACCTTAAACTCACTACCTGACAGAATGAATGTAATAGATACAACCTAACCATTTATAATACATAATATCTATCAAAAAGGAATTAGTGGCATGTTTATTTTTTTCTAGATATGTCTTCAATTCACTAAGGTCTCTGAATATAGCAGTTTAAGCTCTGTGCTTGCCCTCCACTTCCTACTGAAATTCTGGTTTACTGACACCTACTACCCATGATGAGGGTGCTATAGCTATGGACAATTATTTTTCTCAATTGCCTTGTTTCATTTAGAACTGACATTTTAATTACATCCCTTAACTACTTTGTATAAGCACATTTAAATTTGACAAAAAGTTAAATTAAAACTATTGAAAACACTTGAGTATTAAACATTTTAAAAAGTTGCCATCTCTTTTATGTGTAAGACAAATGTAAAAGTTGGAGAAAATTATTTTTTTAAAGGCAGAGGTGGTGGATACTCCAAGGAAACAACATCATCTAGACATAATGGGACTGTTACACATATGAACCCATAGAGACTATGGCAGAACACAGAAGACCTTCACAGGGTCAAACCAGACAGAATCTCAGCACTGAAATTAGACACAGAGCCCCACCTCTAACCAAGAATCTATTTGCAATTGATGCCTATTTGGAAAAGGAATATTGCTTTTCTTTGGTGGAATGTCACCAGTTATATCAACCACAACCCAGAGCAGAACCCACGACCAGGCTAGTTTTACAACATGGGAGTCAGATCTTTGCTTCCACCATATGGGTTTCAGGAACTTTTATCCTCAGCAATCATCTTAACCTATTATAACATCTCACCAGCCTGCAATTTTTAGTCTCTAAACAGCATTTCTGTAAGTGAATATTTCTGTGTAATAAATATCATCGAACTCAACATTAAGAAGAAATTAATAGACCTATTCTGTCCATATTCTCAACCCATTTTCTCTGAAAATAAACTTATGAGTGAAAAGATATATTCAGTGTCATGGAAGGAAGGAAGCCAGTTACTTTTGTTTAGAAACCCTCATTATGAGCATAAAATTGGGTCTAAACATCTTTGTTCTTCTATTGCAAATGGGAACCAGAAGGTATGAGTGAGAAGAATGCACTTAAGAGAGCCGGTGGGATCATGTAGCAGACAAATGATCAGAATGCACATAAGAGAACACAGGAAGGTGGGGAAACGCAGCAGAAACATGATCAGAAGGCACATAAGAAAACTGGTGAAGGGAGATGAAGCCGACAAATGATCAGGAAAAAAAAGTGTACATCACTCCAGATGCTATAAGAAAGAGCTGTGGCTCACATTGGCGACTGCATTACACCATAAACTGAGGAGTTCTTCATATACAGTATGTGTGTTCTGAGATGCCAGAGAGTGCATTAAGATATCTTGGCTCTAACGATGGCCTCTGTAAATGTCAGCACATTTATCATGCTGTTTAGGCGCCACACTACTTAAACCACAGCCAAAAATTTATCTCTTTCCATTTGTGTTTGGGGTCAAAAGCTTCCCCAAAACTACTTCCCCTAGTTTCGAGTTACTTTGTTTATCTTGGTCGTAACCAACATATGGTACTCTTCCGTCCCAATCAGGAAAAATAATCTAAATTAAATTAATTAATGATTTATGAAATGCAAGCTCATTAAGTTTATTGATGACCGTATCATTAAAGACCAATCTGGGTAAAAAGGACAACATACAGAGTAAAATTTGGCTTTGAGGAAATATAAAAAGTGAGCTACCTTCTCAAGGCATCCAATAGCTTATTACAAGTATGAAAAAAATAAATAAATGAGAGTATAATTACTGTACTTTCCAAGTTTTCAGTACATCTACTAATATAGCATGTTTTGAACAAAAAACTCTAGGCATTACTCATTTCAAAGACAACATATATATTGTTATGGTTATTAAATGGTTTCACATTAGTAATGTTAATCTTCTATTGAATTCAAACTCTTATTGAATTTGTTAACGTTACTATC
Organism: Tokudaia tokunoshimensis; assembly: GCA_036184795.1. Taxonomy (NCBI): domain Eukaryota; kingdom Metazoa; phylum Chordata; class Mammalia; order Rodentia; family Muridae; genus Tokudaia; species Tokudaia tokunoshimensis. Next base: position 73,710,402 of record BTHU01000015.1, read on the forward strand.
AATATTATTTTTTTGTCTAGATCTCAACCCTTGCTCTGAGGCCAACTAGAAAAATGGATTCTCTTCCATCCAATTTTAAAAATACAGATTTAATAACCTAAGAAAAATCTCCTAATTAGCAATGATTTGTTTTTATGTCTTTAGGAGTAGTTTGGTATAGACACAATTAACTTGAAAATTTCTGTATGGATGGAATTTCATGTACATTAAAATCTTTCTCAAGTCCCATTAGCTAGTAATGTAAACACCATAGATTATCTTCAAAGAAAGTAAAATAGTTAAGAAAGTTGAGAATTATATGTAAGACAAGACTATATTTAGGTCAAAATCAGACTCAAATACTTTAAAATAGGCTATGACCAGGAATGGTTGGTGTGGGAGTAATGACCAGAAATGGCTACTAAGGGGGAAATGACAGAGAATGGTTGGTGTGGGGATGATGACCAGAAATGGCTACAGTGAGGGAGATGATGGAGAATGGTTGGTGTGGGGTGATGACCAGGAATGGTTATGTTTGTGGAGATAATCAGGAATGGTTGCGTGGTGTTGTCTGTAAAGGTTCGAGGATGTTAGGTCGTGGGTTGTCACCAAATCTCCCATTTGTAAACATGTGAAACACTAAATCATGGAGTGATCTTTACAAGTCAAAATCAATAATGAATACAGAGGAAAGAGAATACTATGTTCATATATCAGTGACTGTGTGTGAACAATGCCATGTCACCAGTTAACAGGATACATGCATGCACTAAATTTACTTTTTTATTGTTTCATAGAGAAAAACCACAGGCTGTTTTATGGTGTTTTGGAAAAAGTTAGGCATACCAAAAAAAATGCTTGTTAAATGAAATTACATTTTCTACTTTACCATCAGACACTAGGCATTTGTTGTAATATGTTTCATACATAATTCTACTCTAGAAAATTCTATATGTTGAACTAAGTACTTCCCTCAAAACCTTAGCTGCTACTTCATGATCTATAATATGGGTCTCATGCATGGCACTAACATCCTGTTGCAAATCTAGGGTTGGTTTTCTCATTGTCAAGAGTTCTCTACTATATGAAGGTGTGTTATGATTTTGAGTTTTCCTACTGTGTGTTGGACTATTCACTTTCCCAGAAATGAAAATACAGTGGTGAAGCAGAGGTGATGGAGGGAATTTCATTTATCTGCTCTGCCTCCCATGTTGGCTCTGTTCTCATTATAGACATGCACGGCAAAACTGTCTTCTGGGATGTTTTCATTTGGAGCAGTAATGTGCTATGACACCCTGACATACCCCAGGGCATACTTTGTATCTCTGGAGCCTCTTTTATTTAGCACACTATGCAGATGTGCGGCTTTGCATGACTGATTCTCAGATCTACAACTTTGAATTGACTTCTGAAACTCACTGTGTTTTTAAACAAACACTAAGAAAATTTCTTCTGGATTAAGATGTTACTATATGTAAAGCAGACAATCATATGAGATGCTTAAAATACATGCTGGGATTTTTTTTTAATGCAGCTATCAGAAACAATATCCCAAACATAGCTTCACTTACAGACACTGTCCTTGTGGTCCTTATGAATAAAGTTATTAATGTGTGTGGTATAATTATTATAATAAATACCATGGACTATAGTATTCTAATGGAGTATCTGTTCTATCATTTAATAATACTGTGACCATATGCTCATGTTCAAAATCATTAGTAAATAAGAAAGCCAAGAACTTCTGTTCTCACAAATCTTAAGTTATGCTCACCTTCCCCCACCATGTATGGTCAACGCAAAGGGGTATAGCCAACCAGCTATGAGACAGCCAACCAGCTCTGAGATAGTCAACCAACTGTGAGACAGTCAACCAGCAAGGCTCATGCCTTTCATATCTGTCCCTGACATGAGCTAATACACTGCAAATTTAAATTCCTATCTAGTCTAACCATCTCTCCATAGTTTGTTGCCTGACTTAAACACAGAAACTTAAGATACTAGCAAGCGGCATTCTACATGATAACCTTATTATCAAAATGCCTCCACCTATACATTTGCAATGCCTATTATTGAAATTCATGATAACACACACCTGCTTACATTGATACACACTTAAGTATGTTTGTTCTGCATGAACATTAGACACCAAATTTTATATATGAAAGTACATATAAACCAGAATGAAACAAACAGGACAGGCATTAATATTGTTCAATGCTAATCACATTTAAACTTCTAATGGTAGCTGTTATTTATTTATCTATTGTTTATTTATGGTTCTGAGCACCAAACCCAGGTTCCTGTACATGCGGGTCAAGACTGCTACCAGGGAGCTACACCCTTGGTCCCAGGTCATTTAAACTTTAAAATGTTTTGTTATTATAAAACACAGATATACCTTTTATGTAGTAAGGAATTGGTATCATGAACTCAGGAGTAATCAGCATTTCTGAAATGGTACTTCAAAGAAAATAAATTAAAACTTAATTATAACTTAAGAGAGAAGACTACACAATGAAAAAAATATAAGATAAACATGGCAAATGGCCACCAAATATATAAAAGAAGAGTTGTGAGTGATTTCAACCTATTCAACCATAAAAGAAAATGAGTATTTCCATGACACTGAACATGTTTTTGGATCCAAAGAATGAACCAATTTACATGTAAACCACAGCAATGACTCATTCCATATAAGAATGAATTATGTCCTGGCATGGCGCCCATAGCAACAGGGCTTGCCTTATCTTGTGAACTCTACTAAATGAAAGGTTCTGGATGATAAATGTTGTGACCAGTCTTGCTCCAGAGAAAAATCAATCCTGAACGCAAAGACACTGTTATTTGGAGATTGTTGGTCATAGGTTGTATTTGAATCGGACTTAAGCTGGTCTTAAATCCTAGTATGCTTTCTGTAAGGTATTTGGTTGATATCCAGAGAGATGAAGCTTGGAGAGTATAAAGGGCCTCAGAACTTTTATATATATATCTCTTTAATCCCTGAGGAATATGTGTGTGTATGTGTGTGTGTGTGTGTGTGTGTGTGTGTGTGTGTGTGTGAGTGTGTGCTACTAAAATTAGGCAGAAAAAAATGAAATAGACTCAAGAAGTGAAAGCAAATTTTTGCAAAGCTAAGCAAATTGTATTATTAACGTGAATTAATAAACAATGGCTAAGTGTGTTCATTAAAGCTAGCCTTATGCATAAGGAGTTACTTTTACATATCATGGTTTGTCTGCTCTGTTTATAGAGTTTTTCAAACATACAGGGTAAAAATCAATAAAGTTAGCAGAAAGGATAAAGAAAATATTAAACCAAACTCTGCAAATGCATTGGAATTAGCTTTAGAAGCTGGTACTGTCATTGTTCACTTACTAGACTAGATTGAGAGCTTAATTATTAACCACAAAATTCATTTATAGAAATTCAAAAACATGGTCATTCCTGAGAACTCTAGGCTGTTTATCACCCTGCTCTCAGGGCCCGGCAAGGTCATGCAGAATTCCCATGTGGGGACAGAACATAACCTCCAGGTCCAAGTTTCACAGGTTGCAATTAAGGTACACTGGCCTGGGAAAGTGATAAGGGGGCAGCTGGGTATTTTATCTTTCCCAGATCCTGCAAAACATCTCTTTGAAGGCTATTTCACCCTTGTACAGTCCCATCCCCCTTCCATTAACAATTGCTCAGTTATCTCAACAGCTTAGCCTGGGTTAAGTGAATTTGCCTCGGTGTCCTGAAAGGAAACCAGTCCCTTACAAGTTACTAATGCATGTTTGCTAGCCCATGGCTAGGGCACTTATAAACTCACTTGCAAAGTTTACTGGGCTCTTTCACTTCCTGTGTTCCTTCAATACTCCACCTTGAGCCATGGACTGACTGCCCAGCTCACGTGTCTTCACCCTGTAATCTTGAACATCTGGGATAGTATCAGAGCCAAAATAAACAGAACAGAACAGATGACTCTGTAAGATTATGCTAAACAACATTTAAACAGATTCAGATGTCGTTCTGAGAAAGTACAAAGTACCTACTTATACCAGTCCTTGTTTATGAGAGGCAGACATATATTCAGACTGAGAGGCAGACATATATTCAGACAGACAGACAGACAGACAGACAGACCATCATTATAGCTACTCAGTTACTCGGCACAATTTCATAAATTCTTTTTCAATAAAGACCTGTTTTCTACACAAGCCACACAGCCTCCTTCCTCATTAACTTTAAATATATTGTCTATACTGTTTTTCTTTCTGTCTTCTAAGATGAAAGACCTTCTGTTTTAGTGGAGAAAGTTCTGGAAGTGTTTAGTGATCACTGCTATCAGTTTTCTCCTGACTCTCATAAAGCCCTGGTTGTTTTTATGTCATGTTTACTGCCCAGGTTTGCGTGCACAGAGAGAAGTGTGCAAATACATTGGCAGGGCAGCAGAAGGCTGGCTCTTCCATTTTGTTGCGAGATAAAACAATCCAGACAGAAATGATGACCAAGTCACTGTGCTCGAAGTGTGCTTTTTCTGATAAAAATAGTTGCATTAGGTTTCTTCCAAAATCAGCTTTTGTCCTTCTTTCCCATCAAAATTGTGTCCTCTGGCTTCAGATGTGCTTTCCATTAGCAGTGTGTAGTTGGAGCTTTATTCCACTGTCAACACTGGGATGCTTTGCCTTTAACGAGATGCTTGGCTTAGTGATTTATATTTTATGATCAGTAATCTGGGAATTTTTTTTTTTGCTCATTTCCAAGATTTTGATTGTTTTCTAAAACATCAATGCTATTTAATCACCCACACCTTTATTTATACTTTACATTTTTTACTGTTTTTGTGTGTTTGTCAGAATTTCTAAAAAGATTCACTTTTGCCTTTTATTTCTATCGGAGCATGGCCAGCTACATTTGGGTGTCTAAAATCAGTTAACTGGCAATCTGTGAACATCAATGTGTCTTGTTGCTTCTTCCTGGACTGCGACGTTTTGGTTTCCCCCCCCCCTCAGGGGCTTTAGAGGAACACCCACACTGATATGTGAAAATTCATGAAGTTCTTTCAGAACTAGATGCAGTTACATACAGAGAGATTTGACTTTCTTTTGTGGGACAATATCAGTCAGAAATTCTTCAAATAACAGGAGACTGTAGTAGTGACAAGGACTCAACTCTTAAGAGGTATTTAAGGTCATTTTGTGGGGTTCGTGTTATACTTCAATAGTACTGCATTAGCAGGATGCTGAAAACAAGTCTGCGTATTCCCTCCAGACAGTATTTTGGTCCCCCCTTCTAAAAAGGACCGAAGCACCCACACTTTGGTCTTCCTTCTTCTTGAGCTTCATGTGGTCTGTGAATTGTATCTTGGGTATTCTGAGTTTTTGGGCTAATATCCACTTATCAGTGAGTGCATACCCTGTGTGTTCTTTTGTGATTTGGTTACCTCACTCAGGATGATACTTTCTAGTTCCATCCATTTGCCTAAGAATTTCATGAATTCATTGTTTTTAATAGCTGAGTAGTACTCCATTGTGTCAATGTACCACATTTTCTGTATCCATTACTCTGTTGAGGGACATCTGTATAATTTTTCCATGAAATAGTCAATCTTAACATGTTTTTCTACATATTTCTTCAGTTTTACCAGGGGTGGGGGAAACAAGTCTGTTCTTCAAATCTTGCCCCTTTTGCAGTGTGCCCTTCCCACCTACTTTCTGTCAGGAATTAAAACAGCATTCAGCTCTCAACAGACACCATGTAGATACCATTGTCACAAGCTTAGAATTCTTACCTTCTACATTTGGTAGAAGTGAAACCAATTTCCATGTTTGTAAACTAAGCAGTCTCTCCATAGTGGAAAGTAGAGTCAAAAGTCTGTATATTTACATAATGGAATACTACTCAGCAATTAAAAACAGTGGATTCATGAAATTCTTAGGCAAATGGGGAGCAGGGGGAGGGAAGAAGGTTGATGGGACTTTTGGGGAGGGGGGAACCTGGAAAGGGGAAATCATTTGGAATGTAAATAAAGAATATAGAAAATAAAAAATAATAAGTAAAGAATAAATAAATAAGGCTGCTATGAACATAGTGGAGCATGTGTCCTTGTTATATGTTGGAGCATCTTCTGGGTATATTCCCATGAGTGGTATAGCTGACTCCTCAGGTAACACCATGTCCAATTTTCTGAGGAACCACAGGAATGATTTCCAAAGTGGTTTTACCAGCTTGCAATTGCACTAGCAATGGAGGAGTGTTCCCCTTTCTCCACATCCAAGCCAACATCTGCTGTCCCCTGAGTTTTTGATCTTAGCCATTCTGACTGGTGTGAGGTGGAATCTCTGGGTTGTTTTGATTTGCATTTCCCTCATGACTAAGGATGTTGAACATTTCTTTAGATGCTTCTAAGCCATTCAATATTCCTCAGTTGAGAATTCTCTGTTTAGTTCTGTACCCCATTTTTAATAGGGTTATTTGATTCTCTGGAGTCTAAATTTAATTCTTTGTATATATTGGATAATAGCCTTCTATCAGATATAGGATTGGTAAAGATCTTTTCCCAATCTGTTTGTTGCCATTTTGTCCTATTGACAGTGTCCTTTGGCTTACAGAAACTTTGCAATTTTATGAGGTCCCATTTGTCGATTCTTGTTCTTAGAGCATAAACCATAGGTGTTCTCTTCAAGAAATTTTCCCCTGTACTCATGTATTCAAGGCTCTTCTCCACTTTCTCTTCTGTTAGTTTCAGTGTATCTGGTTTTATGTGAGGAATACGGAGACAAAGTGTGGAGCAGAGACTGAAAAGGCCATCCAGAGACTGCCCTACCTGGGGATCCATCCCATATACAGTCACCAAACTTAGACACTATTGTGGATGCCAAGAAGTGCTTGCTTAAAGGAGCCTGATATAATCGTCTCCGATAGGCTCTGCCAGAGCCTGACAAATACAGAGGCAGATGCTTGCAGCCAACCATTGGACTGAGCATGGGTTCCCCAGTGGATGATCTAGAGAAAGGACTGAAGGAGCTGAAGGGGTTTGAAGCCTCATAGGAAGAACAAAAATATCAACCAACCAGAGCCCCCAGAGCTCCCAGGGACTAAACCACCAACCAAAGAGTACACATGGAGGGACCCATGACTTCAGCTGCATATGTAGCAGAGGATGGCCTTGTTGGACATTAATGGGAAGAGAGGCCCTTGGTCCGTTGAAGGCTTGATGCCCCAGAATAAGAGAATGCTAGGGTAGGGAGGCAGGAGTGGGGAAACACCATCATAGAAGCAGGGAGATGGATAGCTGGTTTCAGGGGACCAGAAAGGGGATAACATTTGAAATGTAAATAAAGAAAATAACCAATTAAAAAAAGAGTTAGCTTTAAACTGGCAGGTTGGGGTGGGGAAGGAAGTCTGTTCTTCAAATCTTGCCCCTTTTGCAGTGTGCCCTTCCCACCTGCTTTCTGTCAGGAATTAAAACAGCATTCAGCTCTCAACAGACACCATGTAGATACCATTGTCACAAACTTAGAATTCTTGCCTTCTACATTTAGAAGCAGTGAAACCAATTTCCATGTTTGTAAACTAAGCAGTCTCTCCATAGTGGAAAGTAGAGTCAAAAGTCTGTATCTTCTTGATGACCTAGCTTGTGATAGGAGAGTCTGTAATATATTCCCCATATTAAGATCTAGGACTTTGACTTTTGTCCTAATCTCTCTTTAAGACCACCAAATTTTAAGCCCAAGATTAACTAATCAAAGCCTTATGGACACAGTTGTAGTTTTGACCAAAATACCTAAGAAAATAACTAAAGAGAGTAAAGAATTATTTTAGCTTTTGATTCCAGAGTGCACAGACTCTAGTCTTTGGCTCAGACTGCTCTTGTTTTGTGGAGCAGAGGGTCATGACATGAGGGCATTTACTAGAGGCTACTCTCCTCTTATGGGCAACAAGAAATAGGGGCAAGAAACAGAGGGGTGAGGGAAGTCCTGGCACAATAGATAGACCTTCTCTGCAAGGACAGAGCCCTGGGAACCATCTTCCTCTGTCAAGCCATTCATCTTTGAGTTTGTCAGAGCCCTCCAAAATGGAACTGCCAGCTGTGAGAAAATAGTAGTGATAACAATTAGTACGTTTACTTAGCTCTCTTCACTCTCTTCTTCATCCATTCTGTCCAGCCTGGCTCCAATTCCTGGACTCAACCAAGGCTCTTTCCTCTGTTTCTTGGGCACTTGTTCTATGGGAATCTTGACACCAAGCCTGGCTCACATAGCTCTGACATCATAATCACCATTCTACTGTTGCCATTTGCCTTATTCCAAGTACACATGCCATCTTATTGAATCATCAACCCCTAAGAAATTAATAATTTTCCAGAAACACAATTGCAAGCACAAAAACAAAATAAATTGCATAAAGCCACATATATAATCAGGAAGTAACACAAATAAAATTTGCCCCTGAGATCATGACTTATGGCCGTGATCTTTATTGTAAGACTGTATTCATATACCTTAGCTTCTGTTGAGCAATTGTACTAACACATTAAGGGTACCAAACATGTAGCTAATGTTGATAACATTCAACACACCAGAAAAGCCAAGTCAATATGTTTTTATTTCCATTTTGTTGTGAAACCATTCTTTGGTTCAGAAACGGATTAGTCTTTTCAAATATTAAGCCTCTGGAAATTTCACCAATTTTATATCTACAATCAGAAACATATAGTAAGGTCACTGTTGTCACATAAAGTTGTCTTTTAACTTTAATAACTTAAAAAAGTAAATCTGTGTTTCCATTTTACTATTTTATAAATAGAGACCTTTTCCTAACAAGCAAAGTTCAACTGTTCTGCCCAAAGAAAGAACTCTGAGTTATCAACTCAATAGAATAGCAGTTACATAGGAGGAGCATTCAGAACTGTTATTAATTTTAACCAGAAAAAATAATTCACATTATAGAAAAGAGTAGTGAGATGTAATACTGATATTGTATTTGTAAATATAGCAACCAGTAAGGCGTTAAAGTTAATTAAACATGTGCATGCATAATTAAATAAAGTTCTAAGAACTCGACACCTACCATAAGTATTCAATCTTTCAAGGGATAAGAAAAGTGTAAAGGCAGTATAAAAGTTGAATCAAATTTCCCAAACTTTTCCCCAAATCCTAAAACACCAAGATAGCTAAATTACACTCTGCCATTTGGCTAGTAATTGAATTGCTGTTATTTTGAAATGAATTGTTGTCAACAAATTCATTAGTTTCCCAAGAATTGGTCAATTGTTTACTTTCCATTTTAGAAAGGCATTAATAACATTGACTGAATGGAATTGGATTGGTTTCGTGTTGATTGAGATAATTGTTGTTTTCGATGAAATGGTAGGGACCTGATCCAGAAGAACATCCTTGAGTAACTCTTTCCTTAGTTAAAGAAGATCGAGACATTTTCTTTTGAGACATTTCTGGGGGTGGAGTCATGCATGGTCTTCTTCATGCAAAGCAGATACTCTTGCCCTGTGCTCTACCCCATCCCTTAAATGCTAACATTTAAATGACCTCATGTCTCCTAATCTGTAGCCTAACCCCTGGGCCTTCCCTTCCCTTTAGTTCTGGGAACGTTTCTTTGTACTTCAGCAACTTTGCTCACTGGAATATTTACCTTAAAAATAAACACTATGGGGCTTGGAGAGATGGGTCAGCAGCTAAGAACATTTGCTGATTTTGCAGAAGAATTTGGTTTGGTTCCCAGAACTCGCAGGCAGCTGACTGTAACTCCAGTTCCAAGATATCTGACACCCTCTTCTGGCTTGTGTGGGAACCAGATAACCTGTCTTGCACATATAGACATGTAGGCACTCGCACATATACATTAGATAAAAAAAATATTTAAAAATAAATATATGATAAAGTATACCTGTGAATGCAAATCCCAGATTTCATTTTAAAAATAAAACAAACCAAAAAATGTAGGCCAGTGAGACGACTGGAAAAGGGAATATACTTTTCTGCCAAATCTGAGAATTTATACTTGATCACTGAGACTCAAGTGTGAGAAGTAGAAAATAGACTCCTATAAGCAGTCTTCTGGTCTCCACTTACAGGTCTTGTAACAAACACAAACAGTACTTACAATAATAGTAATAATAATTTTAAAATATTATTTTAAAAAAGAAAATAAGTGTTATTTTTAGAAAATTCAGTACCCAATATTATAGCTTTTTTTAAAGCCACAATTGTGATATGAATCCCTTAAGAAATCAACAACTTCTGGTTTTAAATCTAATAATCTCAAAAGATGGTTTGATTTTCCTCAGCTCCAGGAATTTTAAGAAAATCTATGTTTGCTTTTTTAAAGTATTACTGTTTGGTATTTTTTAAATAAGTTACCAAATCACTTAGACTGATTTCCATTGCGTTCTCTCTCTCTCTCTCTCTCTCTCTCTCTCTCTCTCTCGTGTGTGTGTGTGTGTGTGTGTGTGTGTGTGTGTGTAAATGCAATATTCATGGGCACGTGTGGATTCAAAACTAGGTAATTGTTAGTTTCCCTGAGATCTGCAAAATGGTACTGTCATGATTTTATCCTGCTACACCCATCTAAAAAATGAATAGCCATTATCCTAAACTCAGCACTAAGAATAGTAGTTCATGGGTCTTCTTTTCATTTTCAAGTAACTGAAGTAGGTAGGTGCATTTTTATCTTTCATTTTCTTTCTGTCAGAATGACAAGACAATATCATTTTTCAGCTGCAGGGTTTTGAGAGATAGAGAGGTCTAGTGAGATGAGGTCACTAGATTTTGCTTCCACTGTATTACCTCAGAGCTCACAGAACTAGGAAGTTGTACCACATGATTCTTCAGGAGAGCCTCTAGATAGACGGCTCCATTCAAATGTCATTGGGTCTATTTCATATGTCTACAAACTCATAGTTAACAGCATATATGCGATAAAGAGCTGCAAAATATAGACGCTAGGAAAATCACCCACAATAATGGGGAAAATTTTCATAGACTTTCCCCACCTGTATCTTTTGACTTGATCCACCCTATAGCTGTGAGAATGATTTCAAATCTGTCATCATCTTCACAACTAAAATGCTCTATATCTTTCCTGATCAGTGCTGACAGAATTTCTCTTACCTTAAGTCAGTTTCCCCTTTCTCAAAACGATCCCATTCTTAACTGTGAAGCAATCATGTGTACACAGCCTTTCATAAGAAAAGAAAACTGAAGAGAGATAGGGATGAAAATATTGCACTCCCTGACCACAAATTGACAGTGCAGTGGAGATTAGTCTTGTTAGGAAACATACTTGAGGGAAATCTCTGTTTTAAATTCAAGTAGGATAAGGACTGGACATTCAGAACATAATTTAAGTGGATTATGGATAACAATTTTGTATTTTGAATGTTTGAACAGTTATCTTCATGCAGAGTTCAAGAATTCACTGATGTGCTCATTCTCCAGGGTGGTGTTGCATGAAGACCACCTCCGTTCATCCAATCCTTTTAGCGTTTTGTTGACAATGTTCTGTTCTTTAAACTGGGCCTACAGTTCTAGCACTGACTAACCGTGAACCTTAACAATCCTCTACCTCAGTGTCCAGCATTCTGTGAATAGAGGGGCATAGTATGCTGCCTGGCTAAGCTCCTTAAGGAACTGAAATTCTAATTTCATCTAGAGAAATATCTATGATTGAAAAGTTGTTCACTTGGCTACTTAGTTCTTTTTTTTTTATTTAATTAAATAATTTATTTTATTTTCTATATATTTTTTATTTACATTCCGAATGATTTCCCCTTTCCCGTTTCCTCCCTCCTCAAAAGGCCCATAAGCCCTCTTCCATCCCCCTGTTCCCCATTCAACCCCCTCTTGCTTCTCTGTCTTGGTATTCTCCTACATTGCTACATTGTGCCTTTCTAGGACCATGGGTCTCTCCTACCATCTTCTTGGAAATCTATTGATATGCGGATTGTGTCTAGGGTATTCCGAAATTCTGGGTTAATATCCCCTTATCAGTAACTGCATACCATATATGTTCTTTTGTGATTGGGTTACCTCACTAAGGATGATATTTTCCAGTTCTGACCATTTGCCTAAGAATTTTGAAAGTTCATAGTTTTTTGTTTTTATTGTTTTTCTAAGTTTTTTTATTTACATTCCATATCGTTTCCCCTTTCCCATTTCCTCCCTCCCCGAAATTCCCATAAGCCCACTTCCCTCCCTCTTTTACCCATTCAACCCCCTCTCACTTCTCTGTCCTGGCAATCCCCTACACCCAGTCTTTCCAGGACCAGGGACTCTCTGTCCATCTTCTTGGAAATCTATTGATATGCAAATAGTGTCTAGGGTATTCCGAGATTCTGGGTTAATATCCCCTTATCAGTGACTGCATACCATGTGTGTTCTTTTGTGATTGGGTTACCTCACTAAGGATGATATTTTCAAGTTCTGACCATTTGCCTAGGAATTTCATGAATCCATTGCTTTTAATTGCAGAGTAGTATTCCATTGTGTAAATATACCACATTTTCTGAATCCATTCCTCCGTTGAGGGACATCTGGGTTCTTTCCAGCTTCTGGCTATTATAAATAAGGCTGCTATGAACATAGTGGAGCATGTGTCGTTATTGCATGCAGGTAAAGCCTCTGGGTATATGCCAGGAATGTTATAGACGGATCCTCCAGGAGTGTCAAGCTCAGTTTTCTGAGGAAATGCCACATTGGTTTCCAGAGTGGTTGTACCAGCTTACAATCCCACCAGCAGTGGAGGAGTGTTTCTCTTTCTCCACATCCTCGCCAACAACTGCTGTCTCCTGTGTTTTTGATCTTAGCCATTCTGACTGGTGTGAGATGGAATCTCAGGGTTGTTTTGATTTACATTTCCCTAATGACTAAGGATGATGAACATCTCTTTAGGTGCTTCTCAGCCATTAGATATTCTTCAGGTGAGCACTCTTTGTTTAGCTCTCTACCCCATTTTTTAATAGGGTTGTTTGCCTCTCTGGAGTTTAACTTCTTGAGTTCTCTGTATATAATGGATGTTAGCCCTCTGTCAGATGTAGGGTTGGTAAAGATCATTTCCCAGTTAGTTGGTTGCCTCTTTGTCTTTTTGACAGTGTCTTTTGCCTTGCAAAAACTTTGTAATTTAATGAGGTCCCATTTGTCAATTCTTGATCTTAGAGCATAAGCTATTGGAGTTCTGTTCAGGAAATTCTCCCCTGTGCCCATATGTTCAAGGCTCTTCCCTAGTTTCCTTTCTATTAGTTTCAGAGTGTCTGGTTTTATGTGGAGGTCCTTGATCCACTTGGAATTGAGCTTAGTGCAAGGAGATAAGAATGGGTCAATTTCCATTCTTCTGCATGTTGACCTCAAGTCAAACCAGCACCATTTGTTGAAAAGGCTATCTTTTTTCCACTGGATGGTTTTAGCTCCTTTGTCAAAGATCAAGTGAACATAGGAATGTGGGTTCATTTCTGGGTCTTCAATTCTGTTCCATTGATCTACGTGGGTGTCACTGTACCAATACCATGCAGTTTTTAACACTATTGCTCTGTAGTACAGCTAGAGGTCCAGGATATTGATTCCCCCAGAAGATCTTTTACTATTGATGATAGTTTTAGCTGTCCTGGGTTTTCTGTTATTCCAGATGAATTTTTGAATTGCTCTTTCTAACTCTATTAAGAATTGAGTGGAGGTTTTGATGGGGATTGCATTGAATCTGTATATTGCTTTTGGCAAGATAGCCATTTTTACTATACTAATCCTGCCAATCCATGAGCATGGCAGATTTTTCCATCTTCTGAGGTCTTCTTCAATTTCTGTCTTCAGAGACTTGAAGTTCTTGTCATACAGATCTTTCATTTGTTTGGTTAGAGTCACACCAAGATACTTTATATTGTTTGTGTCTATCGTGAAGGGTATCATTTCTCTTACTTCTTTCTCAGCCTGCTTATCCTTTGAGTATAGGAAGGCTACTGACTTGCTTGAGTTGATTTTATATCCAGACACATTGCTGAAGTTGTTTATCATCTGTAGGAGTTCTCTGGTGGAGTTCTTTAAGTTGCTTAAGTATACTATCATATCGTCTGCAAATAGTGATAGTTTGATTTCTTCCTTTCCAATTTGTATCCCTTTGACCTCCTTTTGTTGTCTAATTGCTCTAGCTAGAACTTCAAGTACTATATTGAAAAGATATGGAGAGAGAGGGCAGCCTTGTCTAGTCCCTGATTTTAGTGGGATTGCTTCAAGTTTCTCTCCATTTAGATTGATGTTGGCTACAGGTTTGCTGTAAATTGCTTTTACTATGCTTAGATATGGACCTCGAATTCCTGATCTTTCCAAGACCTTTAACATGAAAGGATGCTGAATTTTGTCAAAATGCTTTTTCAGCATCTAATGAAATGACCATGTCGTTTTTTTCTTTGAGATTGTTTATGTAGTGGATTACATTGATGGACTTCCTTATATTGAACCATCCCTGCATCCCTGGGATGAAGCCTACTTGATCGTGGTGAATGATCGTTTTGATGTGTTCTTGGATTCGGTTGGCCTGCTCTAAGATCAAGAATTGAGAAATGAGACCTCATAAAATTACAAAGTTTCTGTTAGGCAAAGGACACTGTCAAAAGGACAAAGCGGCAACCAACTAACTGGGAAAAGATCTTTACCAACCCTACATCCGACAGAGGGCTAATATCCAATATATACAAAAAACTCAAGAAGTTATACTCCAGAGAGCCAAATAACCCTATTAAAAAATGGGGTACAGAGCTAAACAAAAAGTTCTCACCTGAAGATTATCTAATGGCTGAGAAGCACCTAAAGAAATGTTCAACATCTTTAGTCATTAGGGGAATGCAAATCAAAACAACCCTGAGATTCTGCCACACACCAGTCAGAATGGCTAAGATCAAAAACACAGGAGACAGCAGTTGTTGGCGAGGATGTGGAGAAAGAGGAACACTCCTCCACTGCTGGTGGAATTGCAAGGTGGTACAACCACTCTGGAAACAAGTCTTGTGGTTCCTCAGAAAACTGGGCATGATACTCCCGGAGGATCCGGCTATACCACTCCTGGGCATATACCCAGAGGTTTCCCCTGCATGCAATAAGGACACATGCTCCACTATGTTCATAGCAGCTTTATTTATAATAGCCAGAAGCTGGAAAGAACCCAGATGTCCTTCAACGGAGGAATGGATTCAGAGGATGTGGTATATTTACACAATGGAATACTACTCTGCAATTAAAAACTATGAACTTGACTCGGCGGGAGCCTACCAGCTTCCCTTTGGCGACCTCTTTTCTGGGGATCAGCTGCACTGAGGATACAGGTACCCAGGTTCTCCCCAATATAACATCGCTTGGGACACAGTCTGTTGAGCTTCCATATGCACCCAAGAGCAGGACAGTGCTGCGATCGTCTGGGCGCCAGCTCTGCTGTGGGCCATCTGCCCTGCAGAGTGCTCTAAACAGAGAGAGTGCAGAGTGCACTCCAGCATCTTTGCTCTGGCAACAGGACAATTGGGACCTCCCGGCACAGGGACAGTAAAGTATAATATCGCTTGGGTCTCAGGCTGCTTGTGTGCAGCCTGCTCCCAAGAGCTGGGCAGGTCTGCAGGAACCAACTCACCAGCTCTGCTGTGGGACTTCTGCCCTGCAGAGGGACTCCCCCCCCCGGCTCTGGGAGAAATCACACACGCCCACACAGGGCGGAAGCCTACCAACCTCCCTTTGGCGACCTCTGCTCTGGGAATCCACTACGCTGAGCCTTTGGATGTGCAGGGATTCCCCAATATAACATCACTTGAAGAAAGGCACATCAGGGGTCCAAAGTCACTCAGGAGCAGGGCAGGCCCCAGAAATTGGTGCCAAGGGAATCCCGGTAATCCAGGGGGGTCAGAAATAGCCTTGCAGGCTCACAGGTGGTCCAACCAACAGCCAGTGACAGCAGGACCAACTAACACCAGAATTAACCAGATGGCAAAAGGCAAACGTAGGAACGTTACTAACAGAAATCAAAGTAATATGGCACCATTCGAACCCAACTCTCCAACAGCAGCAAGTCCTGGATACCCCATCACACCTGAAAGACAAGATCTGGATTTAAAATCACTTCTCATGATGCTATTAGAGGATTTCAAGAAGGACACAATTAAATCTCATAAAGAATTACAGGAGAATATGAATCAATGGTTAGAAGCCCAGGAAACACAAAAATCGCTTAGAGAAATGCAGGAGAACATGGGTCAACAGATGGAGGCCCACATGGAGGCAACACAAAAATCGCTTAAAGAAATGAATCAACGGGTAGATGCCCTTTCAAAGGAATCACAAAAATTGCATAAAGAAATGCAGAAGAATATGTGTCAACAGAAGGAGGTCCATAGGGAGGCAACACAAAAATTGCTTGAAGAAATGAATCAACGGGTAGATGCCCTTACAAAGGAAACACGAGAATTGCTTAAAGAAATGCAGGAGACAATGGATCAACAGATGGAAGACCATGAGGAGGAAACACAAAAATCACTTAGAGAAATACAGGAGAACTTGGGTCAACAGGCAGAAATCCTGAAAGAGGAAACACAAAAATACCCTAAAGAAATACAGAAACAAGCAAGTGAAGGATCTCAGCAAGTCCATCCAGGATCTAAAAATGGAAGTAGAAACAACTAAGAAATCACAAAGGGAGACAACTTTGGAGATAGAAAATCTTGGGAAGAAATCAGGAGTCATATATGCAAATATCAACAATAGAATACAAGAGATGGAAGAAAGAATCTCAGGTGCTGAAGATACCATAGAAAGCATCGACTCAAGAGTCAAAGAAAATGCAAAATGCAAAAAGCGTGAAACCCAAAACATCCAGGAAATCCAGGACAAAATGACCAAATCTAAGGATTATAGGTATAGATGAGAGTGAAGAATTGCAACTTAAAGGGTCAGTAAATACCTTCAATAAAATTATGGAGGAAAACTTCCCTAACCTAAAGAGAGAGATGCCAATGAACTTACAAGAAGCATACAGAACTCCAAACAGACTGGACCAGAACAGAAATACTTCCCGTCACATAATAATCAAAATACCAAATGTACTAAACAAAGAAAGAATATTAAAAGCAGTAAGAGAAAAGGCCAAGTAACATACAAAGGAAGATCTATCTGAATCACATCAGACTTCTCACCAGAGACTATGAAAGCCAGAAGATCCTGGGCAGATCTCATGCAGACACTAAGAGAACACAAATGCCAGCCTAGACTACTATACCCAGCAAAACTCTCAATCACCATAGATGGAGAGACCAAGATATTCCATGATAAAACCAAATTTTCACAATATCTTTCCACAAACCCAGCCCTGCAATGGATAATAGGTGGAAACCTCCAATACAGGGAGAGAAACAACACCCTGGAAAAAATGAGATAATAACCTTCTTGCATCAAACCCAAAAGTAGATAACCACTCAAACATAAAGATAGCGTCAAGAATGGCAGGTGGCAATAATCACTATGCCTTAATCTCTCTTAATATCAATGGTCTCAATTCCCCAATAAAAAGACATAGACTAACAGTCTGGATACGTAAACAGTACCCAGCATTTTGCTGCATGCAGGAAACGCACCTCAGTGTCAAAGACAAACACTACCTCAGAGTAAAAGGCTGGAAAACAATTTTACAAGCAAATGGTCCCAGGAAACGAGTCAGAGTAGCCATCCTAATATCAGATAAAATTGACTTTCAACCTAAAGTCATCAAAAAAGACACAGAAGGACACTACATACTGATCAAGGGAAAAAATCCACCAAAAAGAACTCTCAATTCTGAATATCTATGCTCCAAATGCAAAGGCACCCTCATTCGTAAAAGAAACTTTACTAAAGCTCAAAGCACACATCACAACTCACACAATAATAGTGGGTGACTTCAAAACTCCGTTCTCTGAAATGGATCGTTCAGGAAAGCAGAAACTAAACAGGGACACAGTGAATCTAACTGAAACCTCGGACCAAATGGAACTAACATATATATATATATATAAACATTTCATCCTAGAGCAAAAGAATACACATTCTTCTCAGCACCTCATGGTACCTTCTCCAAAATCGACCATATAATTGGCCACAAATCAGACCTCAACAGATATGAGAAGATAGAACTAATCCCATGCCTCCTATCAGATCACTGTGAAATAAGGGTGGTCTTCAGTGGCAACAAAAACAACAGAAAACCCACATACACATGGAGGCTGAACAATGCTCTACTCAATGATAACTTGGTCAAGGAGGAAATAAAGAAAGAAATCAAAGACTTTTTAAAATTTAATGAAAATGAAGGCACGACATACCCTAATTTATGGGACACAATGAAAGCAGTTCTAAGAGGAAAATTAATAGCCCTGAGTGCTGCCAAAAAGAAACGGGAGACAGCACACACTAGCAGCTTAATGGCACACCCGAAAGCCCTGGAACGAAAAGAAGCAAATACACCCAAGAGGAGTAGAAGGCAGGAAATCATCAAACTCAAGGCTGAAATCAATCAATTAGAAACAAATAAAACCATACAAAGAACAAAACTTGGAGTTGGTTATTTGAGAAAATCAACAAGATAGATAAGCCCTTAGCCAGACTAGCCAGAGGGCACAGAGACAGTAACCAAATTAACAAAATCAGAAACGAAAAGGGAGAGATAACAACAGAAACTGAGGAAATGCAAAAAAAATAATCAGATCCTACTACAAAAGCCTGTATTCAACACAACTAGAAAATCTGGAGGAAATGCACAATTTCCTAGACAGATACCAAATACCAAAATTAAATCAGGATCAAATAGACCATCTAAACCGTCCTATAACCCCTGAAGAAATAGAAGTGGTCATTGGAAGTCTTCCAACCAAAAAAGGCACAGGTCCAGATGGTTTTAGTGCAGAATTCTATCAGACCTTCAAAGAAGACCTAACACCAATACTCTTCAAACTTTTCCACAAAATAGAAACAGAAGGAACACTACCCAACTCGTTCTATGAAGCCACAGTTACGCTGATACCAAAATCACACAAAGATCCGACAAAGAAAGAGAAGCTCAGGCCAATCTCTCTTATGAATATCAATGCAAAAATACTCAATAAAATTCTTGCCAACCGAATCCAAGAACACATCAAAACGATCATTCACCACGATCAAGTAGGCTTCATCCCAGGGATGCAGGATGGTTCAATATAAGGAAGTCCATCATGTAATCCACTACATAAACAATCTCAAAGAAAAAAACCACATGGTCATTTCATTAGATGCTGAAAAAACATTTGACAAAATTCAGCATCCTTTCATGTTAAAGGTCTTGGAAAGATCAGGAATTCGAGGTCCATATCTAAACATAGTAAAAGCAATTTACAGCAAACCTGTAGCCAACATCAATCTAAATGGAGAGAAACTTGAAGCAATCCCACTAAAATCAGGGACTAGACAAGGCTGCCCTCTCTCTCCATATCTTTTCAATATAGTACTTGAAGTTCTAGCTAGAGCAATTAGACAACAAAAGGAGGTCAAAGGGATACAAATTGGAAAGGAAGAAGTCAAACTATCACTATTTGCAGACGATATGATAGTATACTTAAGCAACCCAAAGAACTCCACCAGAGAACTCCTACAGCTGATAAACAACTTCAGCAAAGTGTCTGGATATAAAATCAACTCAAGCAAGTCAGTAGCCTTCCTATACTCAAAGGATAAGCAGGCTGAGAAAGAAATAAGAGAACTGATACTCTTCATGATAGCCACAAACAAAATAAAGTATCTTGGTGTGACTCTAACCAAACAAGTGAAAGATCTGTATGACAAGAACTTCAAATCTCTGAAGAAAGAAATTGAAGAAGACCTCAGAAGATGGAAAAATCTGCCATGCTCATGGATTGGCAGGATTAATATAGTAAAAATGACCATCTTGCCAAAAGCAATATACAGATTCAATGCAATCCCCATCAAAATCCCAACTCAATTCTTCATAGAGTTAGAAAGAACAATTCAAAAATTCATCTGGAATAACAGAGAACCCAGGATATCTAAAACTCTTCTCAAGAGTAAAAGAACTTCTTGGGGAATCAGTATCCCGTACCTCAAGCTGTACTACTGAGCAATAGTGTTAAAAACTGCATGGTATTGGTACAGTGACAGGCATGTAGATCAATGTAACAGAATTGAAGACCCAGAAATAAATCCACCCTCCTATCATCACTTGATCTTTGACTAAGGAGGCTGCTTAGTTCTTAATCAAGACTTTACAGGAATATTAACAATCAATTCAAGTGAAGCTATGGTTTAATGAACTATCTGGTCTCTATACTGCTGTTTGCTTACTTTTTCCTCTTCAGAAGCTTCTGGTACCATAAAATTAATCTGTATGTAAGAGGCCTTCATATCAGATCTAACACAGTTCTTCTGGGTCTTGTGTCTGAAGACATCTTTAACAATAGGACTTACATTCTTCATTTGTGGTTAACCAAGTGCAATAGCAATAGCTTGTAATGTTTCAGGAGTCCTTTGGACAATTCTGATCAACAGCTCAAAAGTGGGTTTCCCATGACTGGTATTAGGGCTTTTTGCTAGCTAGTCTATTGCTCTTTGAGGGATCTAGAGGGAGAAACAGAAAAAGGGTTTCTAGTTATGGAGGATAGAGAAAGAAAAATATAGAAGAAGGGAGGAATACAAAATAGCAGGTTGTCTAAAGAAGTCACAAGGACTCATACTATTAACTACTTAAAGGAAAACATACCTATAAGATGTGTAAGTCAGTGAACAAATATGTAGTTTTAATGAGATTCACCAGTTTTGTTTGTTCTTTGCATTGGAAGTGATAGCTAATAACCAAGAATTTATTTTTTTCTTTTTTTATTATTTATTTTATTTTATTTTTTTAATTTACATTCCAAATCATTTCCCCTTTCCCGTTTCCTCCCCCCCCGAAAGTCCCATAAGCCCCCTTCCCTCCCTCTTTTCTCCATTCAACCCCCTCTCGTTACTCTGTCCAAGAATTTATTATTCAAAGCAAATGGTAAAGGAATAAAAAGGAAGTAATATGGAGAAAAGAGAAGAGAAAACCAGTAACAAATATCATTAATTCATTCCTAGGAGAGGAATTTATTATGCAAGAAAATAATCTGTGTATGATTAGGGAGTGGTTTGTTGTTAAAGCACTTAGTTCACAAATGTGAAGATATGAACTAAGATTTTTAGAATCCATGGGAAAGCTCAACATTGTAAGCACACATCTGTGTGTGTGTGTGTGTGTGTGTGTGTGTGTGTGAGAGAGAGAGAGAGAGAGAGAGAGAGAGAAAGAGAGAGAGAGAGAGAGACAGAAATAGAGAGATCTTCATCACCTGAGGCTGTCCTCTGACCTCCATAGGCCATGGCATAGGTATCATAAACCTGACAATGTACACACATAGAACACACACATAGACACAAAACACACCACACATACACACATACACACACACACACACACACACACACACACACACACACACACACACACACATGCACCCAAGCCTCTCTTTACAGTGGATAGTAACTAATACAGAACAACTGCCCAACAGACAGAGCATAAGAGATTGTAGAATGTTCATCCCTAAAGCAAACATACACACCACACCTACTTCTGCCAAAGCTTGGAGTCTTGCAGAACAGTGAGTGGAAAGATTGTAAGAGACACAGATTGCCAAATAACCTCAAGAAAACATTTGTGTAAAGTCATTAGGAGTTGTTTTAATACTAGGTCCATTTAGGTTCTCCCTCTAGGTTCTACGGCATATCTAGTCACCAATTATTGCCCCCTTTAAAAATGTCAGTTATCTAATTCCATCACATGGAGTTGGCTATCCATCCGATCAGAAAGTGTCTGGTTACTCCCATTACATCTTGCTGCTACCATACCAGTCACTGGTGTAGCTTACAGAGTTCATGACTGGGTGAGACTGGGGCTTACTTTTCTTCTCTAGCAATGTGTATAGCACCTTTGAAGCTAGCTGGTAGGAAGGAAGTTACCAAATGTGTACCCATTCAATTTCTAGATGGGACGACTTACTATAATGTGGCCATTGCATTCTGTGAGCTGAGTCCCGTGCTGAATGAAAACCAGAGAGAGAGAGGGAGAGAGAGAGAGAGAGAGAGAGAGAGAGAGAGAGAGAGAGAGAGAGAGAGAATCCAAGGTTCTCTGCATATAGAAAATGGGTCCAATGTGACCAGCTTTCTAGAGCTGCTTCTACTTCAGTTTCTCCATAATGATGGACTGTCAACCGAAGCTGTAAGCTGTAATAAACCCCTTCTCCCTTAAGTAGGTATTGCCAGAATATTTTATTACAGTAACTGGAAATGAAACTCAGACATATGCAGTGCAGTTATAATCATAAAGCACGGACTGTGGCTTGTTTGTGAACTCTTCCAAACAAGAGAGTACGGCCTGTTTTTCGGCATGATCATTGGACTGATCCTTTTAATACTTGTAATTGATGACATGCTAATTGTATAACAAATAAACAGACATTAGAAGCAGAAATTATTCCAGATTTCACAAAAATAGACTCTCAAATTTTATGTAACACTATTGAATATATTCAGTAAAGCAAAAAAAAAAGGAAATATTGGCTGTATTATATAAATGTGTTCTTTTCTAAAAATATAAACAATTATTTTATTATTTCATGCATATGAATTATTTTGCCTGCAGTATGTGCACCACATGCATGCCTGATGACTAAGTTTGTGAGAATAGGGAATTAGATTCCCTAAGACCAAAGTTACAGACAGTTGTGAACCACCACATGGGTACTGGCAATTAAACCTGGGCTCTCTACAAAAGCAACAAAAACTCTTAACCACTGAGCAAACTCTCCATCACCAAACTTTTCTTTAAAGCTTTAATTTCTGTTGTAAATTAAGTAACTGCCCAAACAAACAAACACATAAAGGGAAGTGGAGTGTTATGATTTGATTGTGCAATGTCCCACGTCATCTCACGTGTTGGAACACTTAGTCCACAGCTGGTGGCCATGTTTAGGGAAGTCATAGGAGTTAAAGGATATGAAGCCTCACTAGAGAACATGGATAACTGAGTGTGGGCCTTGAGGCTTTATATACAGACAGACAGACCCAACAACCTGTTCATTCTCTTTCCTGAGTGCAAATGCAATCAGACCAACAAGCCTCCTGCCTTTCCTGCCTGCACATCTATATAGAACATCCCCGCTACCTGTAAAATTTCTCACGTAACTCTTCAAGCAATGGCTTCCCTGTGCTGTGATCACTAGAAAGCACTGACCTGTGTTTTAAAGTTTTAAAGGTTTATACTCCTCTAGAATAGTATGTGCATGGAATAACCCAGCATACATTGCCATGCTTCTGGGACCTATTCATTTTTTCTGCATATATTCATCCTTTTGTGCATATGTAAACACTGTAGTAGGCTAATTAATATTGCTTTTGGTTTTTTTTAAAGGCAGGCTTACATGCAGCACAGTCTGCCCTCGTACTAACTATATAGTTGATGACAACATTGCTCTTACCACATTTCTGATAAAATATGAATACATTTTACATTTAAAACTGAGCTGTCTGCTTACCTTATCTTTGACTGTTGTGCTTACAGCCATGTGGCATTTTTGTCTAGCTCCTGCAGAGTTATCAAACTCAGGACTTCCTAATACTAATGGAATGGCTGACAGTCCATCACTATGTATTCTAAATTCCCTATTCATATATACAGAGATATCTCAATGGGAAATATATAAAATATTTAAATAAGTATTTATAAATGGTTTCAGTTGCAACTCAGAGTAACTGAATGAGTTAGTGCTGTAATAAAATACCCAGTGAGGGCAAATTAAAAGAGAAAGGATAAGTTGGGACCGCCAGGCTCAGAGACAGACAGGCATAATATCGCTTCGGTCTCAGGCAGCTTGTGAGTAACCTGCTCCCAGGTGCTGGGCTGATCTGCAGTAACCAGCGCGCCAGCTCTGCTGTGGGACCTTCTGCCTGGTGGAGGGACCCCGCGCGGGGAGGGAGCCTGCCAGCTTTCCTTCCGCGACCTCTGTTCCCGCAGACTGCGCTGGAGAGATGGGTACCCAGGCTCTCCCCCCAATATAACATCACTTGGGACACGGCCTGTTGGGGCTTCCGTCTGTGCCCGAGGGCGGGTTGGCACTGTGGTCGTCTGGGTGCCAGATCGGCGGGCCATCGTGACTACAGGGTGAGCGGCACCACGGAGAGTGCCCTCCGCCAACTTTGCTCCAGTGACCAGGTAGTTGGGACCGCCAGGCTCAGAGACAGACAGGCATAATATCACTTCGGTCTCGGGCGGCTTGTGTGTAACCTGCTCCCAGGTGCTGGGCTGATCTGCAGTGACCAGCGCGCCAGATCTGCTGTGGGACTTCTGCCTGGCAGAGGGACGCCCCCTCCCCCCCAGGAGAGATCACACACCCCTGCACAGGGCTGGAGCCTGCCAGCCTCCCTTTGGCGACCTCTGCTCCAGGAATCCACGAGGCTGAGCCTTTAGATGTGCAAGGCCTCCCCAATATAAGATCACTTGGGGCAAAGCACATTAGGGCTCCAAAGTCACTCAGGAGCAGGCAGGCCCCAGAAATCGGTGCCAGGGGAATCCTGGTAATCCAGGGGGGGCAGAAATAGGTTTGCAGGCTCACAGGAGGTCCAACCAACAGCCAGTGGCAGCAGGACCAACTAACACCAGAGGTATCCAGATGGCAAAAGGCAAACGTAGGAATGCTACTAACAGTAATCAAAGTAATGTGGGACCATCCGAACCCAACTCTCCAACAGCAGCAAGTCCTGGATACCCCACCACACCCGAAAGACAAGATCTGGATTTAAAATCACTTCTCATGATGCTATTAGAGGATCACAAGAAGGACACAAATAAATCTCATAAAGAGTTACAGAAGACCATGAATCAACGGTTAGAAGCCCTTACAAAGGAAACACAAAAATCGCTTAGAGAAATGCGGGAGAACATGGATCAAAAGATGGAGGCGCACAAGGAGACAACACAAAAATCGCTTAACGAGATGAATCAACGGGTAGATGCACTCACAAAGGAATCACAAAATTTGCATAAAGAAATGCAGAAGAATATGGGTCAACAGATGGATGCCCATAAGGAGGCAACACAAAAATTGCTTAAAGAAATGAATCAACGGTTAGATGCCCTTACAAAGGAAACACGAGAACTGCTTAAAGAAATGCAGGAGACGATGGATCAACAGATGGAATCCCATGAGGAGGAAACACAAAAATCGCTCAGAGAAATGCAGGAGAACATGGGTCATCAGGAAGAAATCCTGAAAGAGGTAATGCAAAAATACCTTAAAGAAATACAGGAAAATACAAACAAACAAGTGAAGGATCTCAGCAAATCCATCCAGGAACTAAAAAAGGAAGTAGAAACAACTAAGAAATCACAAAGGGAGACAACTTTGGAGATAGAAAACCTTGGGAAGAAATCAGGAGTCATAGATGCAAACATCAACAATAGAATACAAGAGATGGAAGAAAGAATCTCAGGTGCTGAAGATTCCATAGAAAGCATCGACTCAACAGTCAAAGAAAATGCAAAATGCAAAAAACGTGTAACCCAAAACATCCAGGAAATCCAGGACACAATGAGAAGACCAAACCTAAGGGTTATAGGTATAGATGAGAGTGAAGATTTGCAACTTAAAGGGCCAGTAAACATCTTCAACAAAATTATGGAGGAAAACTTCCCTAACTTAAAGAGAGAGATGCCAATGAATGTACAAGAAGCCTACAGAACTCCAAACAGACTGGACCAGAACAGAAATACCTCCCATCACATAATAATCAAAACACCGAATGTTCTAAACAAAGAAAGAATACTAAATGCAGTAAGAGAAAAGGGCCAAGTAACATACAAAGGAAGACCTATCCGAATCACATCAGACTTCTCACCAGAGACTATGAAAGCCAGAAGATCCTGGGCAGATCTCATGCAGACACTAAGACAGCACAAATGCCAGCCTAGACTACTATACCCAGCAAAACTCTCAATCACCATAGATGGAGAGACCAAGATATTCCATGATAAAACCAAATTTTCACAATATCTTTCCACAAATCCAGCCCTGCAACGGATAATAGGTGGAAACCTCCAATACAGGGAGAGAAACAACACCCTGGAAAAAAATGAGATAATAACCTTCTTGAATCAAACCCAAAAGTAGATAACCACTCAAACATAAAGATAGCGTCAAGAATGGCAGATGGCAATAATCACTATGCCTTAATCTCTCTTAATATCAATGGTCTCAATTCCCCAATTAAAAGACATAGACTAGCAGACTGGATACGTAAACAGGACCCAGCATTTTGCTGCATGCAGGAAACGCACCTCAGTGTCAAAGACAAACACTACCTCAGAGTAAAAGGCTGGAAAACAATTTTACAAGCAAATGGCCCCAAGAAACGAGGTGGAGTAGCCATCCTAATATCGGATAAAATTGATTTTCAACCTAAAGTCATCAAAAAAGACACAGAAGGACACTACATACTGATCAAGGGAAAAATCCACCATCAAGAACTTTCAATTCTGAATATCTATGCTCCAAATGCAAGGGCACCCTCATTCGTAAAAGAAACTTTACTAAAACTCAAAGCACACATCGCACCGCACACAATAATAGTGGGTGACTTCAACACCCCGCTCTCTGAAATGGATCGTTCAGGAAAGCAGAAACTAAACAGGGACACAGTGAATCTAATTGAAGCCTTGGACCAAATGGAACTAACTGATATATATAGAACATTTCATCCTAGAGCTAAAGAATACACCTTCTTCTCAGCTCCTCATGGTACCTTCTCCAAAATTGACCATATAATTGGTCACAAATCAGACCTCAACAGATACAAGAAGATAGAAATAATCCCATGCCTCCTATCAGATCACTATGGAATAAGGGTGGTCTTCAATGGCAACAAAAACAAAAGAAAACCCACATACACATGGAGGCTGAACAATGCTCTACTCAATGATAACTTGGTCAAGGTGGAAATAAAGAAAGAAATCAAAGACTTTTTGAAAGTTAATGAAAATGAAGGCACAACATACCCTAACTTATGGGACACAATGAAAGCAGTCCTAAGAGGAAAATTCATAGCCCTGAGTGCCGCCAAAAAGAAACGGGAGACAGCATACACTAACAGCTTAATGGCACACCTGAAAGTCCTGGAACATAAAGAAGCAAATACACCAAAGAGGAGTAGAAGGCAGGAAATCATCAAACTCAGGGCTGAAATCAATCAAGTAGAAACAAATAAAACCATACAAAGAATCAACAAAACGAGGAGTTGGATCTTTGAGAAAATCAACAAGATAGATAAGCCCTTAGCCAGACTAACCAGAGGGCACAGAGATAGTATCCAAATTAATAAAATCAGAAACAAAAAGGGAGAGATAACAACAGAAACTGAGGAAATTCAAAAAATCATCAGATCCTACTACAAAAACCTGTATTCAACACAACTAGAAAATCTTGAGGAAATGGACAATTTCCTTGACAGATACCAAGTACCAAAATTAAATCAGGATCAAATAGACCATCTAAACCGTCCTATAACACCTGAAGAAATAGAAGTTGTCATTGGAAGTCTTCCAACCAAAAAAAGCACAGGTCCAGATGGTTTTAGTGCAGAATTCTATCAGACCTTCAAAGAAGACCTAACACCAATACTCTTCAAACTGTTCCACAAAATAGAAACAGAAGGAACACTACCCAACTCGTTCTATGAAGCCACAATTACACTAATACCAAAAGCACACAAAGATCCGACAAAGAAAGAGAATCTCAGGCCAATCTCTCTTATGAATATCGATGCAAAAATACTCAATAAAATTCTTGCCAACCAAATCCAAGAACACATCAAAACGATCATTCACCACGATCAAGTAGGCTTCATCCCAGGGATGCAGGGATGGTTCAATATAAGGAAATCCATCAATGTAATCCACTACATAAACAATCTCAAAGAAAAAAACCACATGGTCATCTCATTAGATGCTGAGAAAGCATTTGACAAAATTCAGCATCCTTTCATGCTAAAGGTCTTGGAAAGATTAGGAATTCAAGGCCCATATCTAAACATAGTAAAAGCAATTTACAGCAAACCAGTAGCCAGCATCAATCTAAACGGAGAGAAACTTGAAGCAATCCCACTAAAATCAGGGACTAGACAAGGCTGCCCTCTCTCTCCATATCTTTTCAATATAGTACTTGAAGTTCTAGCTAGAGCAATTAGACAACAAAAAGAGGTCAAAGGGATACAAATTGGAAAGGAAGAAGTCAAACTATCACTATTTGCAGACGATATGATAGTATACATAAGCGACCCAAAGAACTCCACCAGAGAACTCCTACAGCTGATAAACGACTTCAGCAAAGTGGCCGGATATAAAATCAACTCAAGCAAGTCAGAAGCCTTCCTATACTCAAAGGATAAGCAGGCTGAGAAAGAAGTAAGAGAAATAATACCCTTTACGATAGCCACAAACCATATTAAGTATCTTGGCGTGATGCTAACCAAACAAGTGAAAGATCTGTATGACAAGAACTTCAAGTCTCTGAAGAAAGAAATTGAAGAAGACCTCAGAAGATGGAAAAATCTGCCATGCTCATGGATTGGCAGGATTAATATAGTAAAAATGAGCATCTTACCAAAAGTAATACACAGATTCAATGCAATCCCCATCAAAATCCCAACTCAATTCTTCATAGAGTTAGAAAGAGCAATTCAAAAATTCATCTGGAATAACAGAAAACCCAGAATAGCTAAAACTATTCTCAAGAGTAAAAGAACCTCTGGGAGAATCAGTATCCCGGACCTCAAGCTGTACTACAGAGCAATAGTGTTAAAAACTGCATGGTATTGGTACAGTAACAGACATGTAGATCAATGGAACAGAATTGAAGACCCAGAAATGAATCCACACTCCTATGGTCACTTGATCTTTGACAAAGGAGCTAAAACCATCCAGTGGAAAAAAGATAGCCTTTTCAACAAATGGTGCTGGCTCAGCTGGAGGTCAACATGCAGAAGAATGCAAATTGACCCATCCTTATCTCCTTGCACTAAGCTCAATTCTAAGTGGATCAAAGATCTCCACATAAAACCAGACACACTGAAACTAATAGAAGGGAAACTAGGGAAGAACCTTGAACATATGGGCACAGGGGAGAATTTCCTGAACAGAACTCCAATAGCTTATACTCTAAGATCAAGAATAGACAAATGGGACCTCATTAAATTACAAAGTTTTTGCAAGGCAAAAGACACCGTCAAAAAGACAAAGCGGCAACCAACTAACTGGGAAATGATCTTTACCAACCTTACATCCGACAGAGGGCTAATATCCAAGATATACAAAGAACTCAAGAAGTTAAACTCCAGAGAGGCAAGTAACCCTATTAAAAAATGGGGTACAGAGCTACACAAAGAGTTCTCACCTGAAGAATATCTAATGGCTGAGAAGCACCTAAAGAGATGTTCATCATCCTTAGTCATTAGGGAAATGCAAATCAAAACAACCCTGAGATTCCATCTCACACCAGTCAGGATGGCTAAGATCAAAAACACAGGAGACAGCAGTTGTTGGCGAGGATGTGGAGAAAGAGGAACACTCCTCCACTGCTGGTGGAATTGCAGGCTGGTACAACCACTCTGGAAAGCAGTCTGGCGGTTCCTCAGAAAACTGGGCATGACACTTCCGGAGGATCCGGCTATACCACTCCTGGGCATATACCCAGAGACTTTACCTGCATGCAATAAGGACACATGCTCCACTATATTCATAGCAGCCTTATTTATAATAGCCAGAAGCTGGAAAGAACCCAGATGTCCCTCAACGGAGGAATGGATTCAGAAGATGTGGTATATTTACACAATGGAATACTACTCTGCAATTAAAAACAATGAATTCACGAAATTCCTAGGCAAATGGTCAGAACTTGAAAATATCATCCTTAGTGAGGTAACCCAATCACAAAAGATCACACATGGTATGAAGTCACTGATAAGGGGATATTGACCCAGAATCTCAGAATACCCTAGACACAATCAGCATATCAATAGATTTCTAAAAAGATGGAAGGAGAGACCCCTGGTCCTGGAAAGACTGGATGTAGGGGAACGCCAGGACCGAGTAATGAGAGGGGGTTGAACGGAGAAAAGAGGGAGGGAAGGGGGCTTATGGGACTTTCGGGGAGGGAGGAAACGGGAAAGGGGAAGTGATTTGGAATGTAAATTAAAAAAATAAAATTAAATTAAATTAAAAAAAAAAGAAAACTGGGCAGGATACTACTGGAGAATCCCGTTATACCACTCCTGGACATATACCCAGTGGATTCCCCAGCATGTAATAAGGACAATTTCCCCAGGAACCCTAAGATTGGAGGGAGGAAAGGCTGAAACCTGTGCGCCAGCCAAAGAAACTTACCTCCCAGAAAGTCTCCATACAGTTTTCACAGTTTATCTTGCAGTATTTCCTGGCTTTTGTTTAATTGTATCTATAAAATTGTAACACTTCCACAGAAAGACAAAAACAAACCAAGAGTCTTTTTCTCCTGGGTTTGGTCACACAGTAAATAAATCTATTTTTCTTTACCTTAAAAAAAAAAAAAAAAAAAAAAAGAACAGAGACACCAACAACGTTTTGAGAGATAGTCAGCAAAAGTTACCAGTCCTATGGAGCATTCTTAACCTATTGAGAAAGGAAGGAGGGAATATGTGGGAAGCAGGATGAAAAAAAAAGGTTTTTTTTTCTTCCATCAAGGCTGAAACATGATGTGAGCTAGGAAGAACTTTTCTTCTAACTGAGCATTCTTTTTGGGTGGTCAGGGAGTGGGGAGGTGAATGCAGAAAACTGGGCAAGTACCATTTGGAATGCTATGTCTGAATGCGGGAGAGTGAGTTCATTTAAAGCACTAAATCCCAGATGCTTTTAAAATAATTGTGATGACAGCTACAATCACTGGATATAAGAAAAAGAATAAAGAATTAGATCTTCAAAAAAAAAAAAAAAAAAAAACAATGAATTCACGAAATTCTTAGGCAAATGGTCAGATCTTGAAAATATCATCCTTAGTGAGGTAACCCAATCACAAAAAAAGACACATGGTATGCAGTCACTGATAAGGGGATATTGACCCAGAATCTTGGAATACCCTAGACACAATCCGCATATCAATAGATTTCTAAAAAGATGGAAGGAGAGACCCCTGGTCCTGGAAAGACTGGATGTAGGGGAATGCCAGGACAGAGTAAGAGAGGGGATTGAATGGAGAAAAGAGGGAGGGAAGGGGGCTTATGGGACTTTCGGGGAGGGAGGAAACGGGAAAGGGGAAGTGATTTGGAATGTAAATTTAAAAAATAAAATAAAATAAATAAAAAAAAAAAAAAAAAAGAAACGGGAGACAGCATACACTAACAGCTTAATGGCACACCTGAAAGTCCTGGAACATAAAGAAGCAAATACACCAAAGAGGAGTAGAAGGCAGGAAATCATCAAACTCAGGGCTGAAATCAATCAAGTAGAAACAAATAAAACCATACAAAGAATCAACAAAACGAGGAGTTGGATCTTTGAGAAAATCAACAAGATAGATAAGCCCTTAGCCAGACTAACCAGAGGGCACAGAGATAGTATCCAAATTAATAAAATCAGAAACAAAAAGGGAGAGATAACAACAGAAACTGAGGAAATTCAAAAAATCATCAGATCCTACTACAAAAACCTGTATTCAACACAACTAGAAAATCTTGAGGAAATGGACAATTTCCTTGACAGATACCAAGTACCAAAATTAAATCAGGATCAAATAGACCATCTAAACCGTCCTATAACACCTGAAGAAATAGAAGTTGTCATTGGAAGTCTTCCAACCAAAAAAAGCACAGGTCCAGATGGTTTTAGTGCAGAATTCTATCAGACCTTCAAAGAAGACCTAACACCAATACTCTTCAAACTGTTCCACAAAATAGAAACAGAAGGAACACTACCCAACTCGTTCTATGAAGCCACAATTACACTAATACCAAAAGCACACAAAGATCCGACAAAGAAAGAGAATCTCAGGCCAATCTCTCTTATGAATATCGATGCAAAAATACTCAATAAAATTCTTGCCAACCAAATCCAAGAACACATCAAAACGATCATTCACCACGATCAAGTAGGCTTCATCCCAGGGATGCAGGGATGGTTCAATATAAGGAAATCCATCAATGTAATCCACTACATAAACAATCTCAAAGAAAAAAACCACATGGTCATCTCATTAGATGCTGAAAAAGCATTTGACAAAATTCAGCATCCTTTCATGCTAAAGGTCTTGGAAAGATCAGGAATTCAAGGCCCATATCTAAACATAGTAAAAGCAATTTACAGCAAACCAGTAGCCAGCATCAATCTAAACGGAGAGAAACTTGAAGCAATCCCACTAAAATCAGGGACTAGACAAGGCTGCCCTCTCTCTCCATATCTTTTCAATATAGTACTTGAAGTTCTAGCTAGAGCAATTAGACAAGAAAAAGAGGTCAAAGGGATACAAATTGGAAAGGAAGAAGTCAAACTATCACTATTTGCAGACGATATGATAGTATACATAAGCGACCCAAAGAACTCCACCAGAGAACTCCTACAGCTGATAAACGACTTCAGCAAAGTGGCCGGATATAAAATCAACTCAAGCAAGTCAGAAGCCTTCCTATACTCAAAGGATAAGCAGGCTGAGAAAGAAGTAAGAGAAATAATACCCTTTACGATAGCCACAAACCATATTAAGTATCTTGGCGTGACGCTAACCAAACAAGTGAAAGATCTGTATGACAAGAACTTCAAGTCTCTGAAGAAAGAAATTGAAGAAGACCTCAGAAGATGGAAAAATCTGCCATGCTCATGGATTGGCAGGATTAATATAGAAAAAATGAGCATCTTACCAAAAGTAATACACAGATTCAATGCAATCCCCATCAAAATCCCAACTCAATTCTTCATAGAGTTAGAAAGAGCAATTCAAAAATTCATCTGGAATAACAGAAAACCCAGAATAGCTAAAACTATTCTCAAGAGTAAAAGAACCTCTGGGAGAATCAGTATCCCGGACCTCAAGCTGTACTACAGAGCAATAGTGTTAAAAACTGCATGGTATTGGTACAGTAACAGACATGTAGATCAATGGAACAGAATTGAAGACCCAGAAATGAATCCACACTCCTATGGTCACTTGATCTTTGACAAAGGAGCTAAAACCATCCAGTGGAAAAAAGATAGCCTTTTCAACAAATGGTGCTGGCTCAGCTGGAGGTCAACATGCAGAAGAATGCAAATTGACCCATCCTTATCTCCTTGCACTAAGCTCAATTCTAAGTGGATCAAAGATCTCCACATAAAACCAGACACACTGAAACTAATAGAAGGGAAACTAGGGAAGAACCTTGAACATATGGGCACAGGGGAGAATTTCCTGAACAGAACTCCAATAGCTTATACTCTAAGATCAAGAATAGACAAATGGGACCTCATTAAATTACAAAGTTTTTGCAAGGCAAAAGACACCGTCAAAAAGACAAAGCGGCAACCAACTAACTGGGAAATGATCTTTACCAACCTTACATCCGACAGAGGGCTAATATCCAAGATATACAAAGAACTCAAGAAGTTAAACTCCAGAGAGGCAAGTAACCCTATTAAAAAATGGGGTACAGAGCTACACAAAGAGTTCTCACCTGAAGAATATCTAATGGCTGAGAAGCACCTAAAGAGATGTTCATCATCCTTAGTCATTAGGGAAATGCAAATCAAAACAACCCTGAGATTCCATCTCACACCAGTCAGGATGGCTAAGATCAAAAACACAGGAGACAGCAGTTGTTGGCGAGGATGTGGAGAAAGAGGAACACTCCTCCACTGCTGGTGGAATTGCAGGCTGGTACAACCACTCTGGAAAGCAGTCTGGCGGTTCCTCAGAAAACTGGGCATGACACTTCCGGAGGATCCGGCTATACCACTCCTGGGCATATACCCAGAGACTTTACCTGCATGCAATAAGGACACATGCTCCACTATATTCATAGCAGCCTTATTTATAATAGCCAGAAGCTGGAAAGAACCCAGATGTCCCTCAACGGAGGAATGGATTCAGAAGATGTGGTATATTTACACAATGGAATACTACTCTGCAATTAAAAACAATGAATTCACGAAATTCCTAGGCAAATGGTCAGAACTTGAAAATATCATCCTTAGTGAGGTAACCCAATCACAAAAGATCACACATGGTATGCAGTCACTGATAATGGGATATTGACCCAGAATCTCAGAATACCCTAGACACAATCAGCATATCAATAGATTTCTAAAAAGATGGAAGGAGAGACCCCTGGTCCTGGAAAGACGGGATGTAGGGGAATGCCAGGACAGAGTAATGAGAGGGGTTTGAATGGAGAAAAGAGGGAGGGAAGGGGGCTTATGGGACTTTCGGGGAGGGAGGAAACGGGAAAGGGGAAGTGATTTGGAATGTAAATTAAAAAAATAAAATAAAAAAAAAAGAGAAAGGATATATATTACCATGCAGTTCCAGGGTATAGTCCATTGTGGTGGTGAAGCTAGCTGTCTTATGACTTGAGACAGCTGATGATACTGTGTCTGTAATCAATAAGCACACAGAGATGAATGTCCTTGCTCAACTTTCTCTTTTTTATGCATTCCTGTATCCCAGTCTCCAACTTTTAGAGTGAATCCTAGCACCTCAAATAACCTAGCAGGTATTCTCTCACAGGGATGGCCAGAGTTTAACATAACATAAATAATCCCTCACAGGTGTACCAGGAAGCCTACCTTGGAAGAGATTCCAGACCCTGTCAAACTGACACGAACCACCACATTTCTCTCAATTACAATCAATGGATTCTGTTAAGTCACTGATAAGAGAAATGAAAAGAAGAGCTATAACTGAAATAGAGTGTTTAGAATGTACAAATTTGAAAAAAAGGCACGTAGAATAAATGGAGACTCTCTAAACAAATAAGAAAAGTAAAACAATATAGTTGAACCAAAAAAAAATCATGAAAAAAAACTCTACAGAAAATAAGGTAACATACAACCAACAAACTTGTTAAATGTAAAAGGGGGTGGGCATAATTAATAATAATAATAAATTCAGACCAACTATGTGGGGATACACATCAGTAAGGCTGGAGAGGAGGGTACAACTATTAATCTCTAGGATAATTAAGAATATGAGAAAACCAGAACTATCAGTGTGCTAATGAAAGAGTGAACTTGAACAATGGCTTTGTGAAACCTTTCAGGTTATAGCATTCTCTACACCCTGATTATGTCCTTTTCACTACGATTGATTATTGCATTTAATAATTTTAAATATCATTTCTGTGGTTCATTTACTTCACCTACATTGAACCAAAATGAATGATTACATATATGGAAATAAGCGAATGAGAATTTTTATAGCAACTGTGGTCATCATAAGGAAAATTTTAAAAAAATAACCCAAACATCCATAAATAGTAGAGTTGGTATGAAGTTCACAGGTTGGACTGTACATTGATAGCATGGAAAGAGATGGAAACCTTTAACTCATTTACCTGAAGCAGCAGATGATAAAGAAGGAACTGTTACTGAATACAGTATCATGCATTTATGCAGACATAATATTGCCAAGCCTGAAAACACAAAACTATACATCTATGATAGGCATATGAAATTCAAAAATACTTTTTGCTCTGACTTGTGATTACAGAGTTATAGCCATATATAAAAGTTTCTGAGAAAGTTCTTTAAATGTTTTGTACTTCTCAACTAATAAACCCTATTGGAAGATATCTGAAAATGAACATGATGATTGGGGATAGAAGGAAATTTAACTATAGGTTTGGAATTCACTAGTCCATCCAGTTAAACTTAATCAACAGTAATGGGGTCTTTTATTTCTACAATTCATAACAATTTTTAAAAATAGCTCAATTTTGCATATAAAATTGTAGGAAGGGCTAATTCACTCAAATGTTATAGGAAGCAAAGTACTAAGAGACAGGCACAGTAGCTCACACCTACTAACCAGTACCCAGAAGCTGAGGCAAGAGAACTTCTGTGAGTTCAAGGCCCCCTGGGCTATATGGAGAAACACATTTATTTTTCTGAAATAATTATGTACTAAAGAAAAATAGCCAGGCAGTGGTGGTGCACGTCTTTAATCCCAGCACTTGGGAGGCAGAGGCAGGAGGATTTCTGAGTTCGAGGCCAGCCTGGTCTACAAAGTGAGTTCCAGGACAGCCAGGGCTACACAGAGAAACCCTGTCTCGAAAAACCAAAAAAAAAAAAAAGAAAAGAAAAGTTAAACATGCTTTTTATAAAGAAATAGTTGTATAATCATCCACTGATTCTTTTATTCCAACATATGCAAATCTACAGCTTTTACTTAATATAACTAAAAATATTTTACATTTATTTTAGAATTGGGCATAGTTAATACAATATAGTAATTAAGTGAACTATAAATGATACAAATATTTTTATCATTCCTGATACTATAAGAGACAAATACCCTCTATATGAGATGAAAATTTTGGGTTTTTTTTTTGTTTTATTTTGTTGTGTTTTTATCAGAGTTCAACTTATGTTTTAAACCTGTTTTATGGACATCATTAATTAAAGACATAGTATATAGTATTTGTACACATTTGAAATGGCAGGAAATAAGAATGGGGCAATGAATCTACCATCCTGGACATACTGTATGAAGAGAAAAACAGAAATATTATCAGGACACAATGTTGAAATTGGGTCAGGAATACAAACTCTATGCCAAAGTCCATACAGCACAATTCCAGGCCAGGGACCACAAAGTCAAAACTTAATCAACATTACAAACAGATTTTACAATAGCTTCTCTAAAACATTTAATTCACTATAACTGCAGCTCAAGTGTCCTGTATTTCAAAGTTGGTATAATCATTTCCTTGCCAAGTCTATTCTCCTTTAAGTGTATGTGTGCGTGTGTGTGTGCGTGTGTGTGTGTATGTGTGTGTGTGTGTGTGTGTGTGTGTTAGTGATGGAAAACAATTCAAATGAAAGACATAAGAAAGATGGAATTTGCCATGTTTTTTAATCCCAGGGTCCTCAGGAAATTCCTGGTAATGATTTCAGGCTTGAAAGGGCTTTCTGTAGCATGCCAGGGCTAGAGTGGGTGACCCACATCTGAGGAGTCTAGGAACCTCTGCTGTACTAACTTTCAGACACAAACCAGACCCAACCCCATCTGCTTTGCTTCACAGTGATCACCTACTTTCCAGCTTAGATGCCCTCCACAGAAACATAAACAGATCATATATTACATGATAATGGTTCCTCCTGGATAATAGCACTGAAAGAAATCTGTTTTTTTAGGTAAGCTTACTCCAGAAGGTTGAATAAGCAGTAACTCAACTAGGAAATGAGTTCAATATACATTTTAAACATTTACTTAGGACACTTGGGATATATTTCCATGCCATATTTTTTTTTCAGAACTTATCTTTGTAACATAATATTAACTGAGTCTAAAGTTGAAGGATACAAGCAATGTATTTTCAAACTGTATTTGACAGCACCCAAAATGCCCTGCAGAAAGGGCCAGAATAAACAAAGCCTTTCAGGGGCTTATTCTATCAATTCTTGTGATTGTAATTTGCTTTTCTGTTAAAATATGATTTTTATGGTCCAAATTTCAAGGAAAAACTTACTGATGAGGCTTCTCTTTGCTAAAAAATAATAACTTAAGTATTCTTTGAACCATAAATTGTTGAAATACGAGATTGGAGGACTTTCTGTTCACCCACTTGGTGACTTTTTGTGATAATCAGGATGATGTGCTAAAGTGGGTCTATGTTATTTTTCTGTATTAATGTCAACAATATCTTGAACTTCAGTCATTAAACACATAATAAAGGATGTCAGTGGGGCTGGGGAAATAATTCTGTGGATAAAGTGCTTGCTGAACAAGCATAAAGGCCTGAGTTCAATCCCTAGCACCCATATAAAAATGGAGAACCTCATGGTGCATCTCTATAATCCTAATTTTTGGCAGGTGGAGACATACAGATGCCTGCGGCCATTAGCTAGTCATCCTACTGTACTTGGTAAGATCCTACCTGCAAGAGACTCTGTCTCCAAAGAAATAAAACAGATGAACTGTCTTGAGAAAGAACTGCCTAGATTGACTTCTAGCCTTCAGATATAAATACAACATACTCACTTCAGACACAGGAAAAATAATAAAGGGGATTGTCGCTACATTTTTATGGAAATATTTTTGGTCTCCACACAGCCAAATGGATGCAGTGACAAGATCCGGTATAACAAAATATGTTTAGCAAACTCCTCACTGGATCTCAAATGCACCCCATTCAACCTTTTGTTTCTAGCCTCACAGGTAATTTAGAACTTCAGTTATTCATGATGGTGAGGAGATGGGTCACTGAGTAAAGTACTTGCTGCATCAGTGTGTAGACCTGACTCTGATCACCAGAACCTGCCTAAGCCAGCTGTGGTACACATCTGTAACCCTAGCCCTCAACACTGGAATAAAAAATGGAAACAGGAGGAATGCCAGGAGCCTGCAGGCCAGCTAGCCTGGTGTACACAGCAAACAACAAAGAGACTCCACTACAAACATATTGAAAGGAGAGGATACCCAAGATTGTCTCCTGACCTCCACACGTGTGGCATAGGCACACATAATAACACTCAGACACATAAGTGTGTGTGTGTGTGTGTGTGTGTGTGTACTTACATGCACTCACATCATACATACAAAGAAAGAATGAAATAGCATTTATGAACTGAATGAAATAAACAGTAATTAGGAATGCACTGTTTGATCCTTGAAAGAAGTGCATTCTTTATTTGATGGTGTAGAAGACTCCAGAAAGAAATAAACCCAAAAGTTCGACAAGATTCTCTTCTGCTCTCTGGTTGCAATGTAAGCTCCAGCTTCCTCTTTACACTCAAATTTGGGCAAGGAGTATTTGAAATTACACAGACAGTATGATGTCTTGACATTCCTCCCCTCAGGCTGCCTCTTGTAAAAGCACATTTTTTTTTTGGTATTGTCATTTAGCTCATGGTCAGACATAAACATACTGGAGTACTGATATTAAAATGTCCCCATAACTCCATGTGTTAGAGGCAGGTACCCAGAGGAGTGTCAGAGAAGCGGTGGTAGCTTTGACTGGGAGTCTTAATGATAAGTCACTGATCACTTGAGAAAAAGATGTCCAAGGGTTTGTGGGATTTATTTAGTCTCTTGATATTTTGCCCCTTTGATTAGTTTTCCTGTGTACTTCTACAATGGTGTAATAACTCCACAGTTATTAATAGCACCAAACTCAAATGAATAGACTGGACCAAATGAACTTTTCTCTTTATTAAATTCATTATCCCAGGCACTTGTCATCATGATGGGAAACTGCCCCACCTTTGTCTCCCTTCATACTATACTACTTCAATTGTCATTTCTAATTATGTCTAAAACTCCAACCAAACCTCCACAGATAGCTTAGTGAACGAATGCCTTCAGTTCTGCTGGTTCAAACACTCACTAATATTTCAAAAAATCATCGGATATATATTTCATGCTTTTCATCTTCTAACTGTCCTGAGACTCCCAGCTCACCACTATCCTCCAATAAAGACGGTAGCAGCAATAACAAACAAGAAAACAAAGGTTTATTCCTTTTAACACATAGGGGAACTAACAGAAGGGCTTGGACTTCAAACAGGGTATGATCATCCTCCTTATTCAGAGGATCTGGAAAATCCCTTCATTAGAGCAAATGTCATCCTCATTCACGAAAAGTTGGAAAGTGAATCCTAACATCTTTTGTTTTCCTTAGAATCACAACAAAAATCATCACCTAAAAGCCAAGAAGGATGTTGTTATTGGAATTTCAATGCAAGAAACTTGGCTGAATTTCTGAGAAATTTCCAGAGCCTGTATGAGCGGAGTGATGGATAACTTGATAAGAAACCAGTTTTCTCTGTGTTTAAAATTTTTGCCAGTAGAACAGAATTGCTTGGTTAAATGACCGTGATGATAAAAGGGGGAGTAACACATATATGTCCACAATCCCTTATCCATAGCTGTAAAATCCAAAATGTCCAAAAATTATGTCTTCTTTTAATTATTTTTGGCTACAAACCAATGACCTGACATGAGTTTATCTACACTGTGTGTTTGTTCAAACTAGAACAAATATCCTACAGCTTGCTACATAAATCCATTGAGTCGAATCTTGGATCCTACATTGGACTGTGTTAGAGATGTTACATATATTTTTAAAATTTGAATTAAGAATCACGTTTGTTTGAAGGGCTATTCATAAGCAATTGAAGATCAGTATAAACATCCATTCAATTTGGTACTTGTACAAAAAAAATTCAGTTTGTAGGTAAGTTTCAATTCCTCAGAAATGATGCTACACATATTTTGAAAATTGAAAAGTAATACAGGGAGCCAGTCTATATCACATGGAAACCCAGGTAGACAAACCTCACTCCTTCCTGCATATCCCCCACCCTCCACATCTTACCCTTGGATCATGGTAAAGCCCTACAGCTGCTGGCCTGAACAGCAGATACCTTCACCTATAACTTCACCTTCCATTTGGGACGGATCAGATTCCAAACCACTACCCACCAGGGACACTCCAGCCCATGTGGTACAGAGATTCAGATAGTCTATTGGCATTCTGACTCCAAGCTCCCCTTCCTTTAGGTTACCACAAAGCCTAGCAGATGCTTACCAGTCACCACTATCTCCTGCCAGACCCTGGATCTCCCTTTGAAACTCATTGGTTCCCAGCATGCTCCCCACAAGGGAAGCTGTAGCTACTACCCAAGGCTGAGAGACCCATGCTGCACCCTTCCAATGGGATTCCTCAGAACCCTGCCAGCTGCCTGATTAGGAACCTCCATTTGCCCCACCTATCCTTGAGACTCAAGACCAGTCCATACTGCCAGGGAAATTTTGCTTCACACTCCTTGTCTAAATTGATAAAGGCACAAAATTGTAGGTGACAAGCAGGAGACCTGAGCTGG
Source organism: Tokudaia tokunoshimensis (assembly GCA_036184795.1). Lineage (NCBI taxonomy): Eukaryota > Metazoa > Chordata > Mammalia > Rodentia > Muridae > Tokudaia > Tokudaia tokunoshimensis. The sequence continues at coordinate 73,751,526 of BTHU01000015.1, forward strand.
AGGCTGTATCCACAAATATCAGAGAGAGGAAGTTGAGATCCCAGTCCTGCTCTAAATTATCCCCATCCTGAACATATAAACACTTCTAATGAACAAAAGAAAGACAACTTGAACAAAAAAAAGAAAGAAAAATTCAACCAACATACTCAGCCCAGATGCACAAACATAAATAAAAACAACAGGAAAAACAAAGACATGTCTTAGTAAAAAAAAAATACAAACAACAACAAAACCAATATTAATCTTATAGTAATGGCCCCTATTGAATTGCCTGGAAGAACTCCCAGACAAAATTCAAAAGGATTATTACGACCATGATCAAACAACTCAAAAAAAAAATAGCAAGGACAATGAGACAGATGAAACGAGGAAGTTGATCCAAGATAGCCAAATACAGTCTAGTTTCTTAAAAAGAAAAGCTAAATCATATGTATTCCAGAAGTGAAAAAAAAAAAAAAACAATAATCCAGTTACAACCTCAGTGGAAAACATTTCTCGAGAATGGATCAAGTCAAAACCAGGGAGTCAGGAATGGAAGACAATGGACAGAAACTGGGTCAATCAGTAAATGTCAGTGAGAAACAATTTAAAATACGTGGACAGAACGTTGGAGAGTTTAAGGGACACAGTGTGAAGACAGCCCACAATTATGGACAGAGAAGAGGGAACCATCAGCAAAAGCAGAGTAAAACCTCCAGTAAAATGATAGAAGAAAACTTCCAAAACCTGGAGAAAATGATCCCACCCATGTATAAATTTCCCGTAAGATATTATAGTTAAAACATTAAAAACAAGGAATGGAGAAAGGGTATTACAAACTTCAAGAAGAAAGTGTCAAATCATTTGCAAAGTCAGGTCAAAACAGCACTGAACTATTCAATAAAAATCGTAAAAGCCGATAGGCTCTGGAAGGATGTATTCTGTGTTCTGGAAGACCACAGTTGTCGGGCCAGGTTGTTATAACCAGAAAAATCCATCATTAAACTATACAGAGAAATAAAACCTTCCCATGATAGTAAAATATTAAAGCCCTACTGTAAATATTAGAAAGAATAAATCCAGGAATGGGTAAAGATACTCTGGAAGCCATGGGGAACAAATAAATAATAACAGAGTAGATCATCAAAAAAAAAAATCTGAGAAAACAGCAACAAAAAAACTAAACAAAATCGCAGGAATGAATAATTACTTTTTCATTACCTTTTAATAATTACTGAACATTAATGGTTTCAATTTTCTATAAAAAGACAGACTGACCAAACTTGGATTATAAAAAAAGATTCTATCTTTTTGCAGCTTCCAAGACACCCATATCAGTAACTCTCTCTTTTGAAATGCATGTATTTATGTTGGTGTTTTTTTTGACTAATCTTTTACAACTGTGGTATTATTTTTTGTTGCTAATGAAATTTACTTTTGGGTTAATTGATCAAACATTTGGATCATTTATCAATATTCTCTGGTACTATGCAAAAAAAATCTGTTTCAGAATTTGAACAGTTTCTTCATATCCATTTACAGATGTCTGTGGAAACTCATATAAATATTGAAATAACAAATGTTTAAATTTGGATTTCATAGCAAACAAGGTCAACGTACAATATCCTTTGCTCATTCTCCTATGTATCATCTCAGATATATGGGTTTTTCAGTCAACAGCCTCCTACAACTGCTTAAATTGCATATGAAAGGTATGTCTGTAACACTAACATAAAGCAAGTACCTTTAAATTATTCCAGTCTGCTCCTGTGAGATACACTTGCCTCACCTACAAGTTTAGTTTTAACAACTTTAGTGTTTCAAAATATGTCTCCAAAGAGCTACAGACAGCTAAAGAATATGGCAATCAGGAGGAATAGTCTTTCCCATTAGAGAGCACACCAATTCACTATAAAATACTAAACGGTTAATCCTGAAAACATACACACACATAAGTCTGAACACACCCATACAGACTGAACAGTCTGTACTTATATATTAATATACATACAAGTTGTGACAATTAAGGAACAAAAAGGGCATGCATTGGAAAGGATAAAGGAAGGCTATTCAGAAGGCTTTGGAAGGAAGATGGGGAAAGAGGAAATGATCTGATCATACTATAATCTCAAAAATTAAAAGAGATTTTAAAAAATAATTATAAGTGAGTTATATTTAGATCTCTAAGCACTGGCTAAGAAATTAATATTTTTCAGGTCCAAACAAAAAAGACCATAAATACCTTGAGATTTCAATCCAGCAACGTGGTGCATACTGAAATTTTTTTATTCCTTACAAACCCATAAATTTTCCACTTTATTTCCTTAGGAGTGTTGTTTTAGATGTAAAGAATCTACAATAAAGAACCATATCGGGTGAGAGTCTCAGTAAGGAATTCTTTGGACTGAACCTATAGCCTGTTGACATGGCTATGAGAGGGTTTTTTTTCTTTTTAAATGTTTATTCTTCAATACTTTTTATTTATGTGAATGTGTGTATATCTGTGTAGTCAGGTGTGTGTGTGTGTGCGTGTGTGTGTGTGTGTGTGTGTGTGTGTGTGTGTGTGTACAATATATGAAGGTGCCTCTGGAGGCTAGAAGATGGTGTTTTAACTTCTGATACTGATATTACAGGAAGTTTTATGAGCTGTTCACCATGAATGTTAGGAACTGAACTTAAGTTCTCCAGAACAACAGCAAGTTCCCTTAACCACTTAGCCATCTTTAATGCCGTACTGAGATTTTCCTAATGGAGATAGCTGACGTAGGAAGACCTACCCTGAATATGAGTGGCACCATTTTCTGGGCTGAGACCTTGGCTGTACAAAAGTAACAATAGATGCTTACCTTTTGACAGCTTCAAATATAATTCCAAAATTCGATTTCTCACATTAAGCTCTCATTCCCATTCCTTCCACCAGGACCTTCACTCTTGTTTTCTGCACTTCTAATCTATACCAATAGCTTATTGTAAGTTAATGAAAGAAGTTAATATCTCAGAACCATGGCACACAGAGGTGCTGCCTGAAGGTTCCAGGATAGGCAGTTTTAATTCTCTTGTTTTACAAAGGTTTTTATGTTCCTTTCTCCACTGACAAAGGGTCAGACACTCACTGTTCTACAAATACATCTTCGCTTAAAGTATTTAATAGTAGTCATGACATATATTTGACCTGCAGAAGCTTGAATTTTTATATCTGTAAAGCAAAGGTTACAATAGTATTAGAATAATAAGCACAGACCCTGTCCTCTGCTTGGCTTGCTTTTTTATAAGTAAAATGGGAAAGTACCTTTAAGACCTATGTCCTAGTGATTTACAACATGAGACTCGCTAGAATTTATATTGGATTTCAGATCAAGGTTTGGCAATGTTAATCCTGGCCATTCATAGTTTTTACTCCTCAGTTCCAAGTTCACAACTGTATTCACGTATAGAAAGGCTGCCAAACCCTGGAGAGCAAGATAGTGGGGTATAGGGCACATAAAATTATCCTCTGATCATGCTTGAGGGACTCAAGATTCCTAGTTGATCATCAGCTTCCAGAATTAGTTAGAATCCAAGCTAAAACATTTCGTCTTTTAAAGATAGAGACGGGATGCATTTATTTATTTCTTAAAGAAATAACTGGTAAATCTCCTTGGTAAATTCTTTTGATTTGAGCTGTTCCACAAGGAAACCATTATAAAGGACTAGAGAGATGGCTTAGTAATTAAGATCTGCTCTTCCAGAGAACCAAATGTTTGATTCCTAGCACCTACGTGGTAGCTCACAACTTTCTTTAGGGTCTAGTTCCAGGAGAGCTGGCTACCTCTTCTGGCCTCCATAGTTACAGGCATGCACATAGTTCTCAGGTGTGCATGTGAGTCAAACACCCATCTATGTATAAAATAATTTGAAAACATAATTTTAAGAAAACCATTAAAAACTTATCGAGAATACCAATTAAATACAAGCAACAGTTTTCTCTCTGTGGGTTTTGGAAGGAAGATCTACCACTATGAGTTACTCATAATCCAAGCACCATCTCAGATTCTAATGTTTTCTTTCCTTTCACCTCTACGGTTATCTTTAAATGGGGAACATTCTGCAACAAAGCAGAGCTATTTAGATAGAAGGCAGATTGACCCAGGAGCTGAGATGGCAAAACAGTTCCTCATTGAGTTTGCTTTTTATCGAAGCTCTCTCTAAGTACCTCCTTATCTGTCTCTCTGAAGCAAGATAAGTGGATTTCTGGACCCATGGATGAGGTAACGTTGCTGGTTATGAACAATAAGCTTAGAAGCTCTGGCAGGTTTCCTGGATAATCCATCAGTAAATGCAGACAGACTTCCCCAGGCTTTCTTTGATAAGCATGGAAGCTAATTTGGAGCACTGGAACAATGTGAGGCTGGGCTCCCTGGCCCACTAAGCTGTGACCTTTTGACCTTAAACTTAGACCAAACAAGAAACAGAAGAAATGCTTTTGGCAGTTTCCCAGCAATAACTTATTTAAGGGTATGATAATCTTATTTTTTTTCTTTTTGCTGTATTTATTTATTTGGCAATGCTCTGAATTCCATAAAAGCAGCCCATCTGCCAGTACAAATTTGATAGACTGTCTGTCTACAGCACAACATTCTAAGCATTAGCATTTTTGGTTGGGTTAGGGAAAAATATTTAAAAATATAGAGATTTAGAAGCCATTGTTGCACTGTTACATAAAAAAGGCAGTGCTAGCATGTAAAGGTATAAATAGTAAATTGAGACCAGAAGGCTAGGGTCACAGTGAAGCCCTGTCTCTGGAGTGTTGCAGCTATTTATGGGATGGAATAGATCACTTAGAAATGGATCAAGGTGAACTCAGAGAGACTTAAGCAATTGTATATACTTTATCAGAAAGCAGTTTCCCTGTGGGTTGAGGAAGCACCTTGGTAGTAGAACACAAAACAAGAAAGGTTCTCCTTTTCCTTCTATCAGTCAAAGTCTAAAGGAAAACCATTATATGTTATAGAAAACCTCATTTTTGCACTGGCTTCTGCTAGTGAAGTCTGGATTTCCTTATATAGTACAACTCTTGAATTATCAAATAGGAATCAGTGATGCCTAGCTAATAGTATTTTGGTGGAATATAAACTTGCACGAATCATCCAATAACTTCTCCTTCCTGTTTTTCTACTTACTTTGACCATGAAGGAGATATTTTTATTGAAATGCCATATTTCTTTCTTAATTTTGTCACCGTGTTTTTAATCCTACAGTTACACATATCTCTGTATTCTGAGAGGTTTATTGCTACAAATAGTGAGAAACCCAGATTCTTAGATTAAAATCAAACACAAACACACACACGAGAGAGAGAGAAAGAGAGAGAAAGAAGGGACAACGTATGCATGCAATAGGCACCACACTCATACACACACACACACACACACACACACATATACATATACATAAAATCAATTAAAGCCTAATGGAAAAAATAAACATACAGAAATAAAGTTAGGATAGTGTTTCTCTATGTGGCTCTGGCTAGGTTCGAACTTGCTATTCAGATATGAATAAATTTACTGCAATGTCTTTGGCATGATCTTGTAAAGAAACCATAAAGAAAAATATTAAAACTACAAATATAACACAAAGAATGATAATTTATTATACCAAAGTATAGAACTTTAGCCAATGAATCTTAGCAAAGTTTCATGGTAGATGGCAAGATGGCACCTTTTAAAAATTTCTTAAAATATTAAGCATACACCTACATATATACTGATATATATATATACATATGTATACAGTATTCATTTTATATATATAGTATTCTATGAGTAAATAAGGAAATAAAAATATCCCTAGGGAGAAAAATATAAGAGCTATAATTCATGAAAAAAAAAGAAACAAGGAAAAAAGATATCAAACATGAAAGATTCCTAGACACCTAAAACTCTTAATCATTACTCATGAGTGAGCTAAATATAATTAAATCAGGATTCCTCTTAGCACCCTGCCAAAAGAAGTCTATGGATTAAGTGCAATTCCAACCAACATCCCAGTGCATTTCTCCACAGAAATTGAAGAAAACATTCCTAAATTCGTGTGAAAACACAAAAGATCTACAGGAGAGCCAAAACGATCTTTAATAATAAAAAGTTTGGGAAGAGTTATATTAATGAGCCTTGGTGATAACAATAGATGGAACTTGACTAAAAAAATAGACACACTGACCAATGGAATAAAATGGAGGGCCCCTAAATGCACTTGTTACTATAGTCTCTTGATTTTTGACAAGGACACAAGAGTATACACTGGGGACAAGGCAGTGTCTTATTTAGGGTTTCTATTGCTGTGAAGAGACACCATGACCACAGTAACTCTTATTTAAAAACAAAAGACATTTGATTGAGCCTGGCTTATAGTTTCAGAAGTTCAGTCCATTTATCATCGTGGCAGGAAGCAAGGTGGTAAGCAGGCAGCCATGGAGCTGGAGAAGATGCTGAGAGTTCTATATCAAGAACATGGGCAGGCAGCAGGAAGTGAACATGATATTGGGCATGGCTTAAGCATCTGAGACCTCAAATCCTGCCCTGAAAGTGACACACTTCTAACAACGTCACACCTACTCCAGCAAGGGCATACCTCCTAATAGTTCCACTCCCTGTGAGCTTGTGGGGGCCAATTTCTTTCAAACCACCACAGATAGCAATAATCTTGGTGTCTGGGATAGGTGCTGACTTACAACTTGCAGGTTGTAAATTTCAGACATTTTCTAAGCTATTATGTCATTTTGTTGTAGACTATGACACAATCACATCTTCATTGAACAGGGAATGTCACACACCAGGGGATTTCCTCCTAATTCCAGCCCTTGACTAAAAGACATTCATTCCCTAAAAGCATTGCAGGTGTGGCTACTGTGTCACATGTGTGTCAGATGTCAGAGAAGCTATGTCTACCCTCTGTGTTCTGGCCTATGACCATCGGAATGATTAGAAGCCTAACAATGCATGAAAAAAAGTGAGCCTGAGATGACCACAAGTCCAGTGCTAAGGAGCTTGAACAGGAAGCTAGCCTGAGACAACCACCAGTAAAGCAACATAGAGGCCTTTATGGCTCCCTGGACCAGAGGTAAGCCAGAGACTAGAGGAACCCTTGTATGACTGAGGGTCCCAGACGGAAGTAGCCCAAAACATATGACCCTCACATGGGACCACTCAGGTAGGTGGGGTGAGGAACAAACCCAAAATGACTACCAGATCAGTGCTATGGGGACTAGACAGGGACCTACCTGGCCTGAGAGGTCCACCAGTCAGATCAGAAACTGGTCTAGATACCTCCACTGTGCCAAAGTAATTGGTGGGTGACACTAAGAGGAGCATGTACATGGTGGTGAAATGGAAGAAAAAAGATAAACTGAAGGTTGTGGGTACAATGATGAGAGGAAGAACTGGGGACACAAAGGTAGTAAGAAACAGCCTGCTGTGGCTGAAGGTGAGGCTATCTGGTACCATGGTTGGGTCCTGATCTGTGCTGCCAATGGGGGCCTTGTCTGAGTTCATGGTCACCTACAACCGGCAGGAAACCTGTACCTGAAGTCATCAGAGTGGCAGAGTTCTCCTTGCCCATCACCTGCCTAAGCACTCAGGTAACACATTAAGTTAGCCAGGTAACACATTAGAACTGGTTCTGGATTCGAGTGTTGTGGGAGAGCCTGTCTCTTCTTGTCTGCTGGAAGGTGGCACAAAAGAGGGAGAGATGCCTTCTTTCCTTTCCTCATCCCCCACCATCTATGGCAGGTAGGAGAGATGGCCTGAGGGTCACGTGAATGGGCGAGCTGGCCATGTCCCTCACTGGCTCCAATACTTTGCACAGTGAGCCCTGTACCTAACCTAGGCAGCCAGGTAGAGCTGGTCCTGCTTGTTGGGGCTGCTGGTGAGCCAGCCCTGAGGGCTTGAGAGTAGGAGAGCCATCAGGCTGACCAGCTCAGATAACTCTCAAGACCAGATTCGGGGCATTGAATTGGTCCACCCCACCATCTACCCCATAAATGAAGTGCTGGAGTACATGAAGGGATCAGGCCTACACACCAAAACTAAAGGATCTCCATGACACAGGGCAACAACAAAATATTTTAGAGACGTGAGTTTCCAGTACTGAAGAAAAGCAGAAGCCAGAGGCCTCATACCAGACCAACAAGTCATTGCAATGAATATTTGCAAGCAAAGAACTATAGTCAAAAGGGTATACTGTGGGACACACTGTGACACACTAAAGCTTCCACAGTGAGATATTTTCTCTGTTGTGGAGGAGGGGGTTACAAGAGTAGAGGATAGGAATGAGAGGAGGGAGTGATGTTTGGGTGAATGATGTGAAACTCACAATGAAAAGGGTTTTTTTTTTCTTAGTTTTTTTATTTACATTCCAAATGATTTCCCCTTTCCCGTTTTTTTCATTCAACAATTAATCCTCACTCACATTTCTACTGTGAGTCTTTTGCTGGCTCTGGTAAGCACTGTGGTTATTTCAAGACTCTGATACTTGGTGTCCTTTTGGTGTCATTTGAGCTTTCCTGTGTTCCTCCTTAGCTTACTTCAACATCCAGAAGACATATCTTAATATTATGTAGAGACCCCTGTGGCATTGTTACAGGGAGCCCACCAGAGATGACCACTCAGACACAGTTTAGGCCAATAAAAGTGTTTAATCCAGCTGACTGGGACTACACTTGGGTATTTAGGTCCTAAGTGTATCCTGAACCAATTACACAGAGGGTATTTTAAAGGCAAAAATCACATCCTGTAAATGTTGATCAGCAGCTACAGTGGGAGCTTTTAGGCAAGCAAGCATGTTAACAGAAACTAAGATGAGCAGTTAGCTGGCAGTGGAGGTTCTGTCCAAATAGGTTATTTAACTGAAGGTAATATAAGTTGCCTGGAGCATCTTGGCCTTGCTTCCTAAGAAAAGAGTTGGATAATTTTTCACAGGATTTTCCACATAGGAGATCAAATTCTATTGAAACCTGAAATGGCCTCAGTAAGAATACAAAATGGAAGAATTTGCATGTCTTGCCTTGTCATAGAACCTACTTCTCAAGAAGCAAACTTCTGGAGCCTTTACTGCAAATGTTGGCATTTTTCTTCAAGATGTAAGAAGGCATAAGTGAGATAGTGCATGAAAAGGTAAAATTGTAATCAGATCATCAGAACAACTGTCAGTTGAATTATGTCTTAAACCCTTGCAATCCTTCTAAATATGGCTATATTCATTTATACACACACATACATATATATATAAAGATATATATGTAAAGTTTGAAGTACAAATGAAGGCTGTGAGAATCACTTCAAAAACATAAAAATTAAATGTTATGTATGCTCTGTTGATAGTCAAACTGAAAACTCAAAAGTGAAACTCAAAAGAGCAGTATGGAATATATTCTTCAGAAGTGCTACAAAGTGGAACCAGCTGTGAAGCTCCTAGACTCGTGGATTTCAGAACCAAAACAGTAAATCATTTATCGTGGGTAACACACAAAGTTCTTGGGACCTTTTTACTATAGCCATAGAGAACTAATACTCAAGCTCATACAAGAAACCAGAGTGCAGAGACATGGTCACTAAGTTGAAATAGGCTGTTTTTCCTTGTTATAATATTCCAACTGAGGAGCAAAAATTTTCCTCTCTGTAAAACATATTTTCCACATCATATCATTGAAACTTAAACTTCACAGTGACTTATTTGACTTCATATAACATTAAAATCTCCAGTACAAGAAGATTTTATTATACTTATAGTAAATAACAAGAAAAGAAAAAAGAAGGAAGGAGAAAAGAAGCAAAGAGAAATAAATATGAAAAATAAACATATTGGTCAACTACCAGATATCCTAGCTATTTTAGTCTAACTGTGCTTGAATATATATAACATTATATATATATATATACACATATATATGCACAATATATATGTATAAATAAACATTATATATACATGTATATATAATATATACATATATACATATTGTATATATATGTATACAATATATATGTGTGTGTATGTTCACATGTATACCTATAAATATGTGTGTGTACATATATATATATATATATATATTCTCTTAATTTCTCTCAACTATTTGATTCAAATAACTTTAACAAAATTCAGTACAGTTTGACTATCAACAGAGCATACATAACATTCAATTTTTATGCTTTTGAAGTGATTCTCACAGCCTTCATCTGTACTTCAAACTTTCTGCTGTGTGAAGTAAGAACTCTGTAAGCCATGTTAACACACAAAATTGTGTGATTTTCTCCCATCTATTTTTTCCTAAAGCTTGTTATGAGGGGCAGGACTTAGTAACAATACTACAATAGCTTACCTTCTTGATGTTTTACTATGGCCCAGGCTCTGTGTTAACCATTATCATTTTAGATGGCACATTCAACAGGATTAATTGACATACATGAGTTTCTCCAGGGCTTAATGCATAGGTACTGAATCACCATTTCTATCAATATTGAATTGGAGCCATTTCAAATAACATAATTGATACCAGATTAAATATTTTTAATATTCCAATGTGCTTTCTGAGAGTTAAGAATACCAGACAGTTTGTGATTCCAAGGTGGTGTTTGTTTTGCTTTACAGACATAGTCTGTCTTTTACTTCAATAACTGTGAGACTTGGAATCCTTCTGAGAACTAAACTCGTTTCACAATGTACAATTGCCAATAGCTGGCAGTCATATAGTTTCAACTTGATATTCAAAAACACTTGTCAGTTTAGGTCAAGAATCATTAAGTAAAAGACAAAATGTGTATCCTATTTTGCCTTTTCCAGAAAAGCTATCATTTGTCACATATGACTTATAAGAAAACTAAGAGACATTCAAATCAATTTTTTTCTAATAGTTAATAAAAACGTTTGGGGAATGCTTTCTTTGTTACCACACAGATGTGTCAAAGAAGCATGTATTACAGGATAAAGGATCCTGAAACTGACACACATTTGAATGAACTGTTTTACTATTCTATACCAGAACACTGTAATAAAAAGATTCACCTCCACTAACTGAGCCATAGCTGGTTTTGCCTCTGAGAACCACATGAATAAATGAACATTGATAATAAATATTGGTGTTTAAGAAGTATATGAGTTCAGATAAAGTTATAGGATGCATTTCATCAATTTCTTTATGACTCAGCTAGCACATTCCTGCTTGCTTACCTCTATTCCTCTTGGATTCCAATTGAATAGAAGACAACAAAAGGTCAGTCATCTTCAGGACTAGTGGGATTCTGATAGATGTACATTGTTTCCTTGGTTATAAAGTAGCTTATAATTGTGTTTAGGACACACCAATGAGGAAACAGAGAAGGCTAGGGAATTTTCATTCAGTTAATAAGATATAGAACTGGAATGCATATGTGAGTATGATCTCATTGCTGCAATATATATATATGATATATATATGATATATATATATGATATATGTATATGATATATATTATAGCCTTTGCATTCAGGTTAGCTACCCAAATACAATGCAAAGTTTTGTTTACTGTTTACAGTGCTGGGATTTGAACCTAATGCAGCACTTCATTAAGCACATAGTGCATCTTCTTCTATGGAACTATATCTTCATCCTATGCTTGTGCTTTATCATAATTCATTGTTTCAAAATCCTCTTGAGAATAATACATGACACTTCAGTACCCTTTCTTCCAGAATGTAAAATATTCTTCATGATTTAGGTGAAATAGAAATTGTGATTGCTTTCAATTAATGTGTGATCTCGGTGTTTTGTGCTAAGGACTATCATTATCAAAAGCACAGTCAGTACTGTTCACACTTCAGAAAAACAAAATTAAAAAACAATATTGTTTCAAAGGCAAAAATATTTTTGACTTATACAGGCAATATAATAGATATTATGACACAAGAAGTCACTTAAAACCATGGTTCTCAGCCTGTGAATCACATATCAGATATCCTGCCTTTCAAATAATTACATTATAATTCATGACAATAACAAAATTATAGTTATGAAGCAATGACAAAACAGTTTTATGAGTGGAGTTCACTCCAACATGAGGAACTGTGTTAAAAGGTCACAACATTAGAAAGGTATAGGACCACTGTTCTAAAGTGTCAATCTACTTTTTTAGAAAAAAACATTATAAAGTGTGGGGTGATCAGTATACAAGTACCATGATCTGATTCTTATACATGCATATACATATTACAACACCTAACTGTATCCCCCAAAGTATGTATGATTATTTCTCAAGTCAAAAACCAAATAAACGATGGAGAGATTGGTCTGTAACTAAAAGCACTAGCTCTGAAAGCATGAAGACCTGAGTTCAAATCTCCATGCTGGCCATGACCACATTTCCTTCTAACCAGGTAGAGGGAGACAGATTTCAAGATCCTGAGAGCTCCTTGGCCAACTAACCTAGCTAAAAGGACAAGTTTCCATTTCAGTAAGAATTGGATAATATAAACTAAAGGTAGAAAACAATAGAGGAGGAAACCCCAGGTCATGCTCTGATCTCTGCGTATATGTACAGAAACCTGAATCCTCATTTATATATATATGAGAGAGAGAGAGAGAGAGAGAGAGAGAGAGAGAGAGAGAGAGAGAGAGATAGAGAGAGAGAGAGAGAGAGAGCTCTTAAAATGTTTTGCAAATCCTTGGCTTTGAACATTGTAAGGCATTGGTTCTCACAACTATAAAACAAAGGTCTTCAAATCAGACACAGTTATCTGTTACACTTTGTTTCCCTTCTCCCAGTTTCTTCTGTAACTTACAAAACCTGGTAAACCCACAATCATCCTAGAGCAGTCCACAGATTCTAAGGGGAAAGAGGAAGTCAAATTATTTTCATCTTAAATATTACATGACAGTTGACATCCTGTTTTGTTTCCCCTGCTGACTTTTATTGAATTGAAATACAAAAATACTTTCTCTATGACTCTGAAAACATTTGGAACAAATGGCAGCAAGAATAGACTGGGAGTCATGAGGGCTGAAGAATTGAGTCATTGAATATGGCTCAGAATACCACCTGTGTTCCAGTGTCAAATATGGATTAAATTACAGGACAGAGAAGGAAAGCTGATTCTTTTGCTAAGCAAAGGCAAAAGCAAGCATTGATGTGCTTCTCCCAACCACATACAATTCTGCATTTTAAGGATAAGGTGGTTGAAATACTCTTTGCTCTTTCAAGTGATACAACTGAAATTGAAAGGTCTTAGGGTAAAATTTGAATGGAGATTAACAAAAAGAATCCTAGTAGACATTGCATTTGGAATAAGGTGTGCCCTTAATGAAATCCCTTATGATTTTAGGAAAATTTAGCAAGAAAAGTAAATTCATAAATGACTTGTTCCTAAACATCAAGAAGATTGAGGGAAAAGGGGACCAGAAAGGCAACCAGTGACAGAGAGAAGCCAGGCAGACAGAGATCCATCCCAGTGTAGACAGATGCTCTAAAAAAAAACAAAGCAAGAATCCAGAAAATGGTGAATCCTACCATAACCCTCAGTATGTAAGAATGAATACTCTTAAAACAAACCCAATGATTAGTCAGATTCTTGGGGAAATTTTAGGATTTATGGAGTCAAAATAATCCAAGGATGGTAAGAGGATTATCCAGTCCAATGGCCATTTCAAAGATGGAGAAAAAAGGTCAGGGTTGAATAAATACAAGGCACACATAAGGTGGGGGTAGGAGGAGGCATACGGGTGCAGAGTGATCTTAGTTTTGGTGACTAGGATATCCATTAATCACATAAGATGTGACTGTCTTACATTATATTTGAACTCAATTGAAATTTTGAGAGAGAGAGAGAGAGATGTCCTTAAAAGGTGAAGGAATACCATGTGATATGAAGACAAACAATGTGGGTAGGGCTGGGATAAATCACTGAACAGGGATTAGCTGTATTATAAGATTCCAGTTGCAATATTGATAAAGAATGGGTATCAGGGAGTAATCTGAATCCTCCTGAGGCAACTTGAAAGTCCTATTTAGTAGTCATGTTGAGATTTTGATGGAGATGGCATTGAATCTGTATATTGCTTTTGGCAAGATGGTCATTTTTACTATATTAATCCTGCCAATCCATGAGCATGGAAGATTTTTCCACCTTCTGAGGTCTTCTTCAATTTCTTTCTTCAGAGACTTGAAGTTCTTATCATACAGATGTTTCACTTGTTTGGTTAGAGTCACACCAAGATACTTTATATTGTTTGTGGCTATCGTGAAGGGCATCATTTATCTTATTTCTTTCTCAACCTGCTTATCCTTTGAATATAGGAAGGCTACTGATTTGCTTGAGTTGATTTTATATCCGGCCACTTTGCTGAAGTTGTTTATCAGCTGTAGGAGTTCTCTGGTGGAGTTCTTTGGGTCGCTTAAGTATATTATCATATCGTCTGCAAATAGTGACAGTTTGACTTCTTCCTTTCCAATTTGTATCCCTTTGACCTCCTTTTGTTGTCTAATTGCTCTAGCTAGAACTTCAAGTACTATATTGAAAAGGTATGGAGAGAGAGGGCAGCCTTGTCTAGTCCCTGATTTTAGTGGGATTGCTTCAAGTTTCTCTCCATTTAGATTGATGTTGGCTACCGGTTTGCTGTAAATTGCTTTTACTATGTTTAGATATGGGCCTCGAATTCCTGATCTTTCCAAGACCTTTAACATGAAAGGATGCTGAATTTTGTCAAATGCTTTTTCAGCATCTAATGAAATGACCATGTGGTTTTTTCTTTGTGATTGTTTATGCAACGAATTCTATTGATGGACTTCCTTATATTGAACCATCCCTGCATCCCTCATAGAGTTAGAAAGAACAATTCAAAAATTTATCTAGAATAACAGAAAACCCAGGATAGCTAAAACTATTCTCAAGAGTAAAAGAAATTCTGGTGGAATCAGTATCCCGGACCTCAAGCTGTACTACAGAGCAATAGTGGTAAAAACTGCATGGTGTTGGTACAGTGACAGGCATGTAGATCAATGGAACAGAACTGAAGACCCAGAAATGAATACACACTCCTATGGTCACTTGATCTTTGAAAAAGGAGCTAAAACTATCCATTGGAAAAAAGATAGCATTTTCAACAAATGGTGTTGGTTCAACTGGAGGTCAGCATACAGAAGAATGCAAATTGATCCAGTCTTATCTCCTTGCACTAAGCTCAATTCCAAGTGGATCTAGGACCTCCACATAAAACCAGACACACTGAAAATAATAGAAAGGAAACTAGGGAAGAACCTTGAACATATGGGCACAGGGGAAATTTTCCTGAACAGAATACCAATAGCTTATGCTCTAAGGTCAAGAATTGACAAATGGGACCTCATAAAATTACAATGTTTCTCTAAGGCAAAGGACATTGTCAAAAGGACAAAGCGGCAACCAACAAACTGGGAAAAGATCTTTACCAACCCTACATCCGACAGAGGGCTAATATCCAGTATATACAAAGAACTCAAGAAGTTAGACCCCAGAGAGCCAAATAACCCTATTAAAAAATGGGGTACAGAGCTAAACAAAAAGTTCTCACCTGAAGAATATCTAATGGCTGAGAAGCACCTAAAGAAATGTTCAACATCCTTAGTCATTAGGGAAATGCAAATCAAAACAACCCTGAGATTCCATCTCACACCAGTCAGAATCGCTAAAATTAAAAACACAGGAGACAGCATTTGTTGGCAAGGATGTGGAGAAAGAGGAACACTCCTCCACTGCTGATGGGATTGCAATCTGGTACAACCACTCTGGAAAGTGGTCTGGTGGTTCCTCAGAAAACTGGGCATGACACTCCCAGAGAATCCTGTTATACCACTCCTAGGCTGGATCCTGTTATACCACCCAGAGGCTTCCCCTGCATGCAATAAGGACACATGCTCCACTATGTTCATAGCAGCCTTATTTATAATAACCAGAAGCTGGAAAGAACCCAGAAGTCCCTCAACAGATGAATGGATACAGAAGATGTGGTATATTTACACAATGGAATACTACTCTGCAATTAAAAACAATGAACTCACGAAATTCTTTGGCAAATGGTCAGAACTGGAAAATATCATCTTTTGTGAGGTAACCCAATCACAAAAGAACACACATGGTATGCAGTCACTGATAAGGGGATATTAACCCAGAAACTCAGAATACCCAAGACACAATTCACATATCAATAGATTTCCAAGAAGATGGAAGGAGAGACCCCTGTTTCTGCAAAGTCTGGATGTAGGGGAATACCAGAACAGAGAAGTGAGAAGGCGTTGAATGGGTAACAGGGGGAGGGAAGGGGGCTTATGGGACTTTCGGGGAGGGAGGAAACAGGAAAAGGGAAATCATTGGAAATGTAAGT
Organism: Tokudaia tokunoshimensis; assembly: GCA_036184795.1. Lineage (NCBI taxonomy): Eukaryota > Metazoa > Chordata > Mammalia > Rodentia > Muridae > Tokudaia > Tokudaia tokunoshimensis. The sequence continues at coordinate 73,767,868 of BTHU01000015.1, forward strand.
AAAAAATAATATAGAAAATTTAAAAAAAAATAGTCATACTGACTCACTCCTAGACTAGCACAGGAATATAGCTGGTTCAAGGGAGAAGAGAAGAGCCATGGCATTGCTTTCAGCACCAAAGAGGTGATCACACATGTCGTGGAGATATCATTTGAAAAGAAAGCAAGATAGTGTGGGCAAAAGCTGCATGACACAGGTAGCCCATAAACAGAGAAGATAATGACAGAGACCTCAGGATTTCATGACATTGAATTTATTACTTAACATAAAGTCTACAGTAAAAAATTCAGATAACTAACATAAAATGATGTAATAACATACACATACATTTGTAACTATTTTGTCACTAGGTGTTATTTTTTGTAAAATAATTAAATAGCAAGTGGACATTAAAAATAAATTAGGAGAAATATCTAGAAGTTAATTGAAGATCAATAGAGTCAAAACTTTCAAATATTTGACGTTTTAAACAATGTCCTAAGGTTTCTTAAATGATGGTCTGTGTTTGGGATGTATAACTCAAATAAATCCTTTTCTTCCCCTTAAAAAAAAAAGACCTAAGTTGCCTTGAAGAAAACAAGCTTCCTACTGTCAGTTTATACCAAAGACAACTCACTTACAAGGATGCCAATAATAGAGTTTTCATTTTTCTGTAAGGTTAAACTGGATCACTAATGACAGAAGAATAAGGAAAAGAAATTCAAATTATGTGGTTTCTGCCATGTGCTGAGTACTTTGCATTTCCTGGTGGGAAACATTCTTTTCCTAGTTTTACCAATATCAGCTAAGGCATAGAAAATGGAATTTTTTTTTTTTTGCCAAATCCATTATTCCAGAGACTTCCAGTCAGACACAATTTCCTTTCTCTCCTTTCTTAATTACAAAATCCCTCAAATTTTTAGCTTCCTATGCAATATACACATACTCAGCAGCCCATCATGAAGACTGCAATTCCCAGTCCTCTTTCCATCTTCCAATAAGGTCTAGCCAGTATCAGAAGGAGAAGATCAGGGCTGAAGAGATGGGTCAGTGGTTAGGAAAGCTTGCTGCTCTTTCAGAAGATGGAAGATGCATCCCTAGAACTCGTATTAGGTAATTTACAGCCATCTTGACTTCACACTTTACATTTAGAACTTGTGGCTACTGATTCGCTGCTATTGGTGGTAGTGAATATCATGGGCTGGTGAAGTCATGGGCCCTGGAGAAGAAGCTTCAATTACCACTTTACTAAAACAGTACAATCCCTAACTACACTCTAAATATCTATCCTTATACCACAGATAAAATTGAAGATCTACAAGGAAAATATTTCTGATAAAATTCAAGAAATATTTAGAAAAACATGTTCAAACTGACTATTTCATGGAAAATTATACAGATAAAATGGAAGGTATAAAAATCCTAAGTTGAACATTAAAATTGAAGATTATCATGGACACTTATACCAATAAAATGGTAGGCATAAAAATATTCCTAAATTGATTAAAAGTGGAATTATAAACATTTTCTGATGAAATTTAAGATTTACATGGAAAATATTTCTGATAAAATTGAAGAAATATATAGAAAAAATGTTAAAATTAAAGATTATCATGGAAAATAATACAGTTAAAATGGTAGACATACTGGGCAGATCTCATACAGACCCTAAGAGAACACAAATGCCAGCCCAAACTACTATACCCCACAAAACTCTCAATTAACATAGATGGAGAAACCAAAATATTCCATGATAAATCCAAATTTACACAATATCTTTCCACAAATCCAGCCCTACAAAGGATAATAGATGGAAAACACCAACATGAGGAGGGAAATTATACCCTAGAAAAAGCAAAAAAGTAATCTTTTTCCAACAAACCCAAACTAAAGTAACCACACAAACATAAAAAGAACATCAAAAATAACAGGAAGCAACAATCACTATTCCTTAATATCTTATAACATCAATGGACTCAATTCCCTCTCCCCAAAAAAACATTGTCTAACAGAAATATTTTTCATGTAAATCTTCAATTTTATCAGAAAATGTTTGTGATTCCTCTTTCAATTTAGTAATGCTTTTTATGACTACCAATTCCTCAATTCTTATTGATGATCCTATAAGAATTCCTAAAATTATATTAGTATATATTAAGCTCTTTTATAGTTGGACTGCTATTACGCTATTTCTGATAGTCAAAACAGAAATGAGAACTCTGCCAGTTTCCCATGTGTCACCAGTTAATTGCTTCTAGATAGTAATCAAACTTCCTACTACTCAAAGCACATTCCAAGAAGTTGTAAAACCACTAACCAAAAGTCATAAAAAGTGAACTAATGATTTTTTATAGTTGCTAGGACAGAAAATAAAACATTGACTGGGTTTATCTATACAAAACTTCACTAATAACACAGTTATGGTTTTTTAACTTTCAATGAACCTGTGGAGCTGTGGCAGGTGAAGAATGTTTAGCCAGATAATTACTCCTAATGGATATGCATGTAAACATTCTCAGTTGCACACTACTGATTCAATTTATGATTTGAATTTATGTGTAAACTTGTGATGAACGTTTTAACCATGTGGCCATGTATTCTGAAAGACTGTATAAATGATGAGGACAAAGAGAAGAGACAGAGCTGAGCTGAGAACTTTTTGGACAGAATACTATTAAGACAAAGAGATGATCAGTCTACGTTCCCCCTTTTTCTTAGACAGTTTTTTTCTTTTCTTTTTTCTTTCTTTTTAAGTTTTATTGGATATTTTCTTTAATTACAAATGTTATCCCCTTTCTTGGTCCTCCCCTAAAAGCACCTACCCATTCCCCTTCCCCCTGCTTCTATGAGGGTGCTCCCCCACCCACCCAACCACTCCCTCCTCCCTGCCCTGGCATTCCCCAACACTAGGGCATCTATCAAGCCTTCCCAGTACCAAGGGCTTCTACTCCCATTGATGTCTGAGAAGACCATCCTCGGCTACATATGCTGCTGGAGCCATGGGTTCCTCCATGTGTACTCCTTGATTGGTGGTTTAGTCCCTGGGAGCTCTGGGGGGTCTGGTTGGTTGATATTGTTGTTCTTCCTAAGAAATGTTTTACAACTTAGAAATAAATGCTAAATCCACTTTTTCTTCCTGAGACTTCAACTAGCAGGCTGAAACTTGGAGCCCTGCAGAGATAGAACAAAGGCTAAGTTATTTAATCCCCTGATGTTAGGCTACAGGTGTTAGTCACCTAAGCCAGCAGCTTTTAACCCTCAGAATTAGCAAGAAACTTTTTAGGACTTTTTAGAAGTTATCATCATCAGCATTCAGTATACCTAGAGACCTAGAACATTCAGAAACCATCAGTCTTTAAAGTCACACCAGAGGCCTACTCTGTGTCTTGTTTCAAGCCATACCAAGCCAGGAGGCTCCCAGAACTCTAGGCTGCTGGACATCTTCCTGATATTGTGCTGACAGCCAGGGGTTCATTATCAGTCATGACTTGATTGGGACACACAAAGCAAATGGGTATAGATTTGTGTCATTTAGAGCCTTGAGGCTCTGTTCTGTCATCTCTTTCCTTTTTTCTTGAGTCTACCTTTTGAAAGCATCTATCTAATCTATCTATCTATCTATCTATCTATCTATCTATCTATCTATCTATCTAATCTGTCCATAATTCCAAAGCTATTGTTTCCTCTATAGATTCCTTTTCTGTCATCTTTTCACCCTTTGGAGCCTCCATTGGTCTCACAGACTCCATAAAGCTTAGCAGCGGGTGCCAGGGGCCTCCTCCTCCACCCTCTTTGTTTTCTCCCTGATTCAAGGTCTTAAGAAGATCCCAGTAACCTTGAATTTCTGTATCAATATTTACAATAGCCAAAATATGGAAAAAATGCATATCCATCAACAAGTGACTAGGCAAGAGAAATAAGGAATATTTATACTATCTGGGAAGGATAGCATACAAATGCAAGGAGGAGATGAGACTATATATGACAGAATGGATGAATTTTGATATTTTGCTAAATGGAATTGTTTTATTATTTAATTTTTTCATGTAATTATATTTTGTATACTAAACTTATATTTTCATGACCTTCTCTTCTCCCATAGATCCTGTTTGATCCCTTAGACGATTTTATTTCTATTTTCATATAACATATATGACTTTATGTGTATTTATAAGATATAGCAGTCATAGTCAGGGGAAAACATATGATAATGACTTTGTAAGACACTTTTACCTCATTTAATAAGATTATATTCACTAGCATACATCTCCTTTAAAATCACATAACTTCTTTGCGGATGAGAAAAATCCACTGTGTATATACATTACATTTTGTTTGTATATTCAGCTGTTACCAGGTACCTATGCCTATTCCACAACTTAGCTATTGTGAATAGTGCTGTGGAAAACAATGATCTCCAAATCTCTCTTCAGTGTGCTCTCTTGGTGTGGTTTTGTAACTTCTTAGGGATAAGCTGGGTGGAAGATTTACTTTTAGTTTTTTTGAGAAACTTCCATACTGACTTCTAAAGTCAGTTCTGAACTATATTACATTCCTACCCAGAGTGTGTAAGTCTTTCTTATTGTCAATAGCTTTACTAGGATTTTAAATTTGTTTCCTTAGTAGTTACTATTCTGAAAAGGGTACAATGGAATCAAAATGTAATTTTGGCATTCATTTTTCTCTAGGCTAGTGAAATGGTATATTTTTTTACAAGCTTACAATATTTGTACATCATCTTTTTATAGCTTTTCATTTTATTAGCTTATTTATCAATTGGTTTGTTTGATTTCTCATTTAGTTTTATTATTTTAGTTCTCGATACTAAGCCTCTGCTATAGGTAGAACTAGCAAAGACTTTGCTCCCATTCTGTTGGCTATTTATTCAAGTGTTTCCCTCATTATACTGAAGCTTTGTGATGTCATTGAGGTTCCATTGGTCAATCATTGGTCTTACTGCTGAGCAGCTGTAGTCCTATTGAGAAAAAAAAAGTCCTTGTATATGCTATACCTGGAAGTGTCTTCTTTACTTTTTTCACTTAATAGTTCCAGAGATTTCGGTCTATTCAGTTCTTTGCATCCATTTGAAATTTGTGTTTGTGCAGTGTTTTAGGTAGGGATCAACATTTATTCTTTTACATATGTGTAGCTAGCATTGCTCACCAATCATACAAAAATCCCTTCCCTTCCATTTAAATAAATATGATGGAACCAATACTACATGTCTGTATTGCCCGCTTTATTTTGCTCCAACTTAGTGTATGAAATTCACTTCTTTCTTATTAATACACATGTGTCAATTTCTCTTCATTGTCAATACATAAACACAACATTCACTGATTTAAAAATAATATCCTGTACATTTTCTTTGCAAAACAAAATGAATTTCATACCATTAGAGGTTATTTATTATATCGTATGTTGAGAATTAAAATTTCTCTCCAAAAAGGATTTTATGCTTTAAAAAATTAGCTAGTTCTTTCATTTCTACAGTTCTCATTATCTTTGTTTTTCTTTTTCTATATTTATTTATTTATTTATTTATTTATTTATCCATTTATTTATTTGAGACATATCTTCTTGTATTCCAGGCTGGTATCAAATTCAGTAGTTGAGGATGACTTTGAAAACCTAATCTTCCTGCCTCTATCAGCAAAGTCCTGGGGTTACAACTACGCATTTCAGCAAGTCATTACCTATGGTGACATTACAAAATATCTCATCAATTACCTCCTTAATGTAGCATCTACTTTGTGTAGACATGATACTTGAAATATTTTTTTATCTCTACTCTTTGCTTTGTTGGTTCCCTGAACACTAATATATCAGTCACTAATATTCCTTGTAAAACTGAGAATAAAATTCATAGTCTGAGAAATCTAGGTATTGTTGTGTTTAATTTATATTAAAATTTATAGACTAACATCAATATTTAATGATAAGTGACTTGGGAAAGGCATATTATCATAGGTCTTAACATCAAGTACATTTCTCTCCACTCCACTCCTATGGCGATAAGAGCCCATGTTTTCCTTGCTTTCAGACTTACCACATGCTACCTTCTGTTTCTGGAACCTACTCAATGAGTCCTTGAGCTCTCTGTGAAGCCAAAGTGTTGTGTTTGCACTTTGAACTGCAGAAGTTCTGTGTCCTTCCTGACCCACTGGGGACAACTCCTCCAAATAACCTCCACAATTCATCAAAAAAAAAAAAAAAAAACTCACTCTGGTTTAGAAGCTCCCATCCTTAATTGTATATTATTTATAGTTTATTGGAGAGGCAGGCTAAAATAAACACCATATGGACATAAAGGTTTTCTTTTTTTAAGGAAATTTAATACCTGAAATATTGAACTAAATAAGAAATACTGAATATTTACTAAGTGAAATGCTACATTATTGAAGGATGATAAATTCATTAAGTCATAAATGTCTGGTGAAGCAATTTCCACTATTTTAAAATCACACTAATTTTAAATCACACATGAGAAAGCCATGTGACTGATGAAATATGTAACTAATGCCAATAAAAATTGTAATTTATACCTAAATACCATGCTATCATTAGAACAGCTATTCATTATCTCAGATAATTCATTTATTTACTTCTTTGCCTTGTCCTGTGTGTCTATATTTTTCTAATAATTCACTTTTAAGTTTTTGTGAGTTGAAGTCAGCCATGTCTTTTCCAAAAAGTAGTAGTTCTCTTCTGTTCAATTTCTATTTATGTCAGCTCTGATAATTGTTTATTCTTTGCCCTTACTTTCCAATGCATAGAAGAAACTAGTGTTTACCATCACCCACATATACATGTGTACATATCTAAACATCTTAATTAGATTACAATCTTTTAAGAGATAGATTTTAGCATATGTCTCTGAATTCTTAAGAATGTTGAGAATATTATGTATATAACAGGCATTGTTCTTGAATGACTGAATCATATACTGAATCGCATTTGCACATCTAAGTTCAAAGATTAATAAGTACATTATTTGCCTTTTTCAGAATTTCCTGGAAGCAATTGTGTATCCTTGAATATTTTTCAACTAATAGCATATTAAGTATCCTTAATATCTTGTATCAATTAGCTATCCCCAACATAAACAAAACAGCTTCAAGGATATAACCAATACACCAGAAGAATGTAACTAAATGAAGATGCTGTTCTTCATTTTGGTGTTTTCTGTGAAACAAGCAGGAAAGCACGTGTACAGTGTTGAAGATCAAGGAATTTATATTAACTGTACTGGACAGGCTACAGGGTTCTCTGGGTTGTATCCAAGCAGTACAAACTCATGACTATCATGGAATCAGGACATCTACATCTAATATAACAAAATGGAATGCAGCATGGAAATATGAAATTCAATGGCTCAGCTAAATCAGTGTTCAAGTTGGCAATTTATTCCATGCAGTTCGTTCAGAATTGAGGAATTTAAAATTGTCTAGACCATACTTCAGACAATGAGCCACAAACCCCAATTCAGAAAATTCTGTGGTTGCATGACAAATTTCTTCTCTCAGAGTCAATGAAGAAAAGTGCTATAATAATAAATATCTAATACAGTCAGACCTCATCATCTAAAGTTTACCCATAATCATATATTATTACAAACAGTCAAATGCAGAGGGTACTAAAACCTCTAAGTGCAGTCCCACAGAGTATATAAAACCACCAATTAACAGCAGTATTATTATGCAGCAATAGTTCCTTAACTATATACCAACTCTCAAATATTGCTAATCAGAAAATAAGGTAAACTGTTTATCATGAATAGCCATGTTTGTTTACTGAAGAATTGTCAGTTTTATAAATAGATGTCAAGTTACTCCAAAAATGGGCCCCCATAATTTTATATATAAATATGCACATACATGTACTTCTATGAAGATGGTGCAAATACTGTACTAGTTTTATGTTCTTTAATGAATAGTTGAAATAATTCTTTTATGCAACTCCCTAAATATTTTTACCTCAAGTGCATTAGAAAATAGCATTCCCATGTCATTAAATGTTATATTTAGATTGGTTATGACAATCAGAGCTAAAGTGCCTCATAATTAGAAAAGCTCTCACTCAAAAATAAAAATAAATAAATTGATGAATTATTTTCCAGTGGATGATCAGAGCGGTAGGACTCTACTTGCTTTGCTAACAAAAATTATGAACAACAATTTACCCAAAGAAGTAAGCTCAAATTCTACACACACACCCCCACACACAACTATGTTAATAAACGTTAATTAAATGACAATGTGAATGAAATTATTTTGTCACCATTTCTAACATGGAATGCTATGATCACATGACTATGTAGATGTGAGGCTGTATACGGTATAGGGAAATAAAACATAATAGTTTTTCTATGACAATGACTATAGTTATTTGATTTCTCAAAAAACATACCACAGAAGGAAACACTCTTCAATGAATATTTTTCATTTACTTTCAATAGTGGAACACTTAAGATAGAGTCTTCTTCCAAGAAGCATTACTTAATGACTTTTAAATATAGAAAGAAAACATAGCTGTCTAGTAAGAATCAATTTGCTAGGATGCAGTGTGCATTAGAAAAAGAATGATGCTGAAATTTGAATTAAACTCTTAGTACATTCATTCATAGAGCATGAACTATAAGATTCCGTTCATAAGGGGGAAAAAAGCAAACAAATTTGTTCCTTTCATTCAAGAGAAAAGTGGTTGCAGTTGAAGACTGGTAAATTGACAATTATGAAACAAAAATACTGACATGCTCAATTGATTAACAGAACTAGTTTGTTTAATTTTATTAGTGTAAGGAAAATATAATACTAAATTATCTAAGATTGTGGCCGTATGTTATTGATCAAAACTTCATTAGACAATGGATCATGTGAAGAAGCCAATTTCATAGTTTTATCATGTTAAACACAGCCTTTCCTTTCCTTCTTCCTCTTTTGTTCCTGTCCTATTTTCCAAGAAGATTTCAGAAGAAAAGTTATGGACTTATTTCTAGGCTTAGATTTTCATAATCTTGAGCAAATTGCTGATTTCTCTGGAGGCAACTTTTCTTCTTCTAAAAGCCAGTATACACAGTATACAATAAAATATTCATAAGGACAGTTATCTATCTACTAACATGACATTAATTTTTTAGTAATTCAGATATTCTTTGCCAGAATTGACTGCAAATAGATTCTAATCTTATTCTCTAAACATTTCCCACCCATCTGAAACTCAGTGAGTCTGGCCTTTTCCCCACACTCATATCAGCATCCAGGTGTCTGAGCTCCAACAGTTTCAGCATTGTGTACTTGCTCACTTGCTCATCCAAACTTCAAATTCCTCCCACAAACCTATTTCATAGTCTTCCCAACGACAAGTTTAAAATCTCTTAACTATACCCTCTTGGCCTCAATATCAAGCATACTTCCTTTTTTAGCCCAACTGCATATTTTAACATTTTTTTTCTGGTCTATTTCTTTGCTCCTGGTTTTCATGTAAATTTGACCAAATGCAGCTGGTAATAACCACACGACTGCCAGAATGCAGTAATTTTTTGATATTTCCTTTGACAAACTATCTTGTTGCTTTCAAAATCAGCCTCACTCAAATTAAAGAGACTCAAAAAAATTGGTAAATTCTTTGCCATAATTTAATGCAAATGATACCTAGTATTAGAGGAGACAAAAAGTATTTGCATCTCAATTCCCATGTCTGGCTTTTGCTCCCTATAATTAATGCCTTTTATGCCTACAATAACATCATCACTTGAGAGCTTTGAGCCCCAAAACTTTAGTTTTCCTTACACCATTCAAAGCCCTTTCTTACTATCTTTTCCAAATTTTTCAAATTCCCTATTCAAATTCCTTTCTAAGGATATTGACACACATCCCCACTTCTTGTCACCCATTTTTGCAGTAGCTTATGATACTATAGAAGAGCACAAGCAAAACAAATTGAAGATGGAAATTTGGCTAATTTTGAGAGGTTTCATTGTAAGCTAGCATGCCTATAGTAGGCCCAATAATGGCTAATTTTAGTTGTCAAATTGACACAACCAAGAATCAGCTTGACAGAAAATCTCAAAGACAGATTGTCAACATCAAGTTGGCCTGTAGGAATATCTGTCAGAGAACATATTAAGTTAATTGATGTACAAAAACCCAACCAGCTATGGTGGTACCATTCCCTAGTCAGGTAGTCCTGAACGAGAGATCAGGACTGAATATGATGAAGCAAGCAATTAATCATGGATGTATGAGTTTCTTTCTGCTCTCCACTTTGCATGTGATATGGTTTTCTGTTGGAAGATGCTATCTTATTTTCCCACAGTGATGAACTTTAACCAGAAGCCATAATTAACCTCCTTTGGGTCCTAACTTGTTTTTGTCTGGATATTTTACCATAGCAATAGATAATAAAATAGAATAGATCTATATCAAGGCAGAAACATAATAATGGATGAATGTAGGATATAATGAAGGAAAATGTGTGCACTTCATGACAACTGGGAAGCACAGTGTCAGGAAGGAAGTGACAAGCATATTGTGCAAAGGCACACTACCAGTAAGTCACTAACTAGCTCTCTAAGCTCTCTAACTAGGCCCTAATTCTGATATCTCATTCGCTCACCATTATTCATTCACTCTTGTTTTCTTTTTTTTTCTTTTTTTTTTTTTTTTTTTTTTTGGTTTTTCGAGACAGGGTTTCTCTGTGTAGCCTTGGCTGTCCTGGAACTCACTTTGTAGACCAGGCTGGCCTCGAACTCAGAAATCCTCCTGCCTCTGCATCCCAAGTGCTGGGATTAAAGGCGTGCGCCACCACCGCCCTGCTCACTCTTGTTTTCTCACCAGTGGATTAGCTTGCAAACAAACTGAGTGTCTTTTGAAATTAACATAATTCAAAATTCATTTAACACACCAAAGTTACTAAGAACCGTATTAACACGATATACTTTAAAATATTTAGTTTACTTTCACATGACTGACTTGGAAGTTCAGATAAGAGATGCTATTCAGGATCTCAAGAGAATAGCAAGTTTCATACCACTGTACTAGGAGAACATTCAAATTCAGGCAATAAATGCTGCTAAGTATCTGTTGCTTTTCCATCATTCTATAGTCAAAATATTGCAAAGTAAATATCCATAAATCAGGGAACATCTGTATTTCTGTGAATCATTGCTTTAGAATTATGGTTTGATGTGAAAATCTACATGCTTTTAAACACATTAAGAGAGAATGCAGACAAACCAGTGCCTCATCCAAGTACATTGCCATGACAACCACTGATTCACTCTTTAAAACAAAATATCTAATGTGAAGATACACTCAACGTGTTGTTTTCACAGTATCGCCGCAAGACAATGAAAACTTTCTCATATATAATATACTATATCTGCTTTAGGGATTCAAGAATATTATCATACTATCATAATATCATAAAGTAGAAACATCTATTTCCCCCCATTAAAAATATTAAAAATATATTTAAAAATATATTTGATTAACCTCTAAAACTATTTCTCTCCAAGCTAAGATCTCCTCCAGTAAGCCATTGAAGAGACTAAAAGAAGTTGAGAATTAGGGTTACAAGGTAAGAAATAAACTAGCTTGGACAGATTTTAAAGCACTCTATAAATTGATTTCTAAAGACACTGATGAAATATAATGGATAAGAATAAATCATGAAGCTCCACCACATTGTATTTACTCATTGTTGTTTTTATGTTGTGGTTTGGAGTTTTTTTTTCCAGTTCTTTGAGAACTTCCTATAAGGTATTTTTATCTTATTTATTCCTTTCTCCTCTTCCCTACTTCTCCTTACTTTGTGTCTTCTAACTTCCATCAGTCTGGTTTATGTTCTTTATATATTCTTAGATATGTGGGACTTCACTAGAGAACAGCCAACCTACCAAGGACTTCACGCTTAAAGAAAACTAACCCATCTTTAGCTATCAATTCTTAGTAGCTTCTCAGTTCACTCTTGGAGTTTGTGATAACTCCACTTTCCATGCTGTCCCAAATGCTGTGAATTCACATATGCCCCTAACCTACTCTGTCAAGAAACTATTGCTATTTCATAGTCATCCAACGTTTCTGGCTTTATTCCTCATCTTCAACAATGATTTCTAAATCTTGGAATGGTGGGTGTTGCTTAAATTTCCACTTTTGGCATGAGTGTCATATTGTCTTTTATTCTCCATACCAAGTCACATGGCAAGTTACATGGCGTGTGTGTGTGTGTGTGTGTGTGTGAGTTTGTGTGTATGCACAAGACAAAGAGTGCGGACTTTAGAAAATTAGTTCAGAAACAGTATCTTCTAGACAGAAATAACAAAAGGAAGCTTCAGAAGCAGAAGCTGATTAACAGAATATTCAGATTATGGCATAAAATATTCAGATTCAATAAATAATAACTTAATCAAAGAACCACAGACAAACAAGAACCAACAGAAATCACAGTTGAGAAAACTCAGATATTTGATTTATTAGTCTCATACCATCGTTTCAAATTATCTGAGAAGTGAAATGTGCCTGGTAGTACAAAGCTGTGACCCCGGCTACTCAGAAAGCTGAGGCAATAAGACTTCAAATGTTCTAGCCTGCTTGGATTACAGAGTAACTCCAAAGCAAGTCTTAGGAAATTAGTGAGACCTTGTCTCAAAATTTATAAACACACAAATAGAAGGACTGGAGACATAGCTTAACATGTTTAAGACTTATGTTCAACACATACAAACACACACACACACACACACACACACACACACACACACACACACGCACGCACACACACACACACACATACATGCACACGTGAACACACACTGAGAGAGGGGCAGGGGGGAACCAGCTAACAATTAAAGAATGTTTAAGAACAATGTTTCATTAAAACAAACCACAACGAGGTGAAAAATCAAAAAAAGAAATGTGAGAGACAAAGATGATAGTTAAACCATAATCATCACTACACAAGCACAGTGATACATTTATTTTAGCAATAAAACAAGTAAATCTGGCAACAAATCAGCCAAGGCTATCCTGAGGAAGATAAAAAGTCCAATGGGTATGGAACAGTAGCAAGCATACCACACATAGTAGGAGTTTTATGATAAAAGAAGAAAGAGAAATATATAGAATGTTTTTTAAATATAGAAAGTATCTTCAGAAATTTTATTTGAAAGAAAATCTTTTGCTGTCTCCTGAGAAGCTCTGCCAGAACCTGACAAGTACAGAAGTGGATGCTCGCAGTCAACAATTAGACTGAGCACAGGGACTCCAATGGAGGAGTTAGAGAAAGGACTGAAGGAGCTGAAGGAGATTGCAACCCCATGGGAAGAACAACATCAACCAACCAGACCCTCCCCAGAGCCCCCAAGGACCAAAGCACCAATCAAAGTGTACACATAGAGGGAACCATGACTTTAGCTGCATATGTATCAGAGAATGGCCTTGTCAGACATCAGTGGGAGGGGAGGCCCTTGGTCCTGTGAAGGCTTGATGCCCCAGTGTAGGGGAATGAGAGGGCAGGAAGGCAGTAGTGGGTGGGTTGGTGTTGGAACACCCTCATAGAAGCAGGGGGTGGGGTGATGGGATAGGGGGTTACAGGTGGAGGGGGCTGGAAAGGGGATAGTGTTTAAAATGTAAATAAAGAAAATATCCAGTAAAAACAATGCAGATAGCATTGAGAAAAGTGTACAAGAGGAAATAAATTTCATTTAGAAGTCAAAAAAAAAACTGCAAGAAACTCAACATTAGGGAAAAATAGCTATCTATCATTATCACTTGTCATGCTTCTGGATAAAGAAAGAGTCCAACATGACTAAGGTATGCAAACTGAAATAGAAGTGCGGCCCAGCAACAGTCTGTTGTGTTTCTGTATGAATATTAAGATATCTCTTCTATTTATGTGAATAATAGCATTGTAATTTCATGGAAGTTGCATGAAATCTGTAGATGTCTTTTTTTTTTTAATTTACATTCCAAATCATTTCCCCTTTCCCGTTTCCTCCCTCCCCGAAAGTCCCATAAGCCCCCTTCCCTCCCTCTTTTCTCCATTCAACCCCCTCTCGTTTCTCTGTCCTGGCGTTCCCCTACATCCAGTCTTTCCAGGACCAGGGGTCTCTCCTTCCATCTTCTTAGAAATCTATTGATATGCGGATTGTGTTTGGGTATTCCGAGATTCTGGGTTAATATCCCCTTATCAGTGACTGAATACCATGTGTGTTCTTTTGTGATTGGGTTACCTCACTAAGGATGATATTTTCAAGATCTGACCATTTGCCTAGGAATTTCGTGAATTCATTGGGTTTTTTTTTGTTTTGTTTTGTTTTCCATTTTTTTCTATATTCTTTATTTACATTCCAAATGATTTTCTCTTTCCTGGTTCCTCCCTCCCGGAAAGTCCCATAAGCCTTCTTCCCTCCCCCAGTCCCCCAGTCAACCCCCTCCCGCTTCTCTGTCCTGGTATTCCCCTACACTGCTGCATCAAGTCTTTCCAGGAGCAGCAGCCTCTCCTTCCTTCTTCTTGGGAATCAATTGATATGTGAATTGTGTCTTGGGTATTCCAAGCTCCTGGGCTAATATCCACTTATCAGTGATTGCATACCAAGTATGTTCTTTTGTTATTGGGTTACCTCACTTAGGATAATATTTTCCAGTTTCAACCCTTTGCCTAAGAATTTCATGAATTCATTGTTTTTAATAGCTGAGTAGTATTCCATTGTGTAAATATATCACATTTTCTGTATCCATTCCTCCTTTGAGGTACATCTGGGTTCTTTCCAGCTTCTGGCTATTATAAATAAGGCTGCTATGAACATAGTGGAGCATGTGTCCTTATTGCATGCAGGTAAAGCCTCTGGGTATATGCCCAGGAGTGGTATAGCCGGATCCTCGGGGAGTGTCATGCCCAGTTTTCTGAGGAACCGCCAGACTGCTTTCCAGAGTGGTTGTACCAGCTTGCAATTCTACCAGCAGTGGAGGAGTGTTCCTCTTTCTCCACATCCTCGCCAACAACTGCTGTCTTCTGTGTTTTTGATCTTAGCCATCCTGACTGGTGTGAGATGGAATCTCAGGGTTGTTTTGATTTGCATTTCCCTAATGACTAAAGATGATGAACATCTCTTTAGGTGCTTCTCAGCCATTAGATATTCTTCAGGTGAGAACTCTTTGTTTAGCTCTGTACCCCATTTTTTAATAGGGTTACTTGCCTCTCTGGAGTTTAACTTCTTGAGTTCTTTGTATATATTGGATATTAGCCCTCTTTTGGACGTAAGGTTGGTAAAGATCATTTCCCAGTTAGTTGGTTGCCGCTTTGTCTTTTTGACAGTGTCTTTTGCCTTGCAAAATCTTTGTAATTTAATGAGGTCCCATTTGTCTATTCTTGATCTTAGAGCATAAGCTATTGGAGTTCTGTTCAGGAAATTCTCCCCTGTGCCCATATGTTCAAGGTTCTTCCCTAGTTTCCCTTCTATTAGTTTCAGTGTGTCTGGTTTTATGTGGAGATCTTTGATCCACTTAGAATTGAGCTTAGTGCAAGGAGATAAGAATGGGTCAATTTGCATTCTTCTGCATGTTGACCTCCAGCTGAGTCAGCGCCATTTGTTGAAAAGGCTATCTTTTTTCCACTGGATGGTTTTAGCTCCTTTGTCAAAGATCAAAAGAGCAATTCAAAAATTCATCTGGAATAACAGAAAACCCAGAATAGCTAAAACTATTCTCAAGAGTAAAAGAACCTCTGGGGGAATCAGTATCCCGGACCTCAAGCTGTACTACAGAGCAATAGTGTTAAAAACCGCATGGTATTGGTGCAGTAACAGACATGTAGATGTCTTTTGATAATATAGATATTTCTACAGTAAGAATTCTTCTCAATCCATGAACATAGGATTTCTATCCTTGGCATGTCTCGTGCCTTCAATTTCTTTCTTTGGCGTTTTAAAGTTTTTATCATAAAGGTCTTTTACTTTTTGACTGTGTTTATTTCAGGATCTTTGTAGAACACTTGTGAATATCATTTTCCTGGTTGTGCCTCAATACATTCATTATTACTGTAGAGAGAGGCTATAAATTTTTGTATAATTGTATATGAAGTCATTTTGTTAAAAATGTTTGTCTGTGCTAAGAGTTTTCTGGTAGAATCATTAGTATGTCTTGTAGATTCACATCACTTTAATAGAGATGCTGGACTTCTTCCTTTCCTGTTTATTTCCCTTTTAGTTCCTTCTCTTACTATCCTTAATAAAGGGCATTCTAGGGATTGTGCCCTCAGAATGTATATTTCTATACTGGTGGGTTATGCAACTATTTTGGGTATGGTTTTAAGCATTTGTTTTTAATTTGGGCTAATATAGGGAGGGTAGAATTTTTGAGGTATAATTTCACTACCTAATTGAATCCTTTTATTAAGATATTTTTATTTAGTATGCAATCCTTTTCCAAGACAGATCAATGCAGTGTATTTTATTTGTTTATTTTCTTTTAAATCTTTTCCTCACAGATGTGGGACAAGTGGACCTTGCCACCAGACAGAAGAACTAGTAAGGTTGAAGCAGGTTCAATAATCAAGGAAAACTCATTAGCTGAGAATGGCAAGCGTTGGAACCAACTCCTGGTCAGGCTCTACCTGGCCTGGAACATACAATCACGACACCCCATCAAGAGAGTCATGACAACACCTGAAGTCCTTCCCCATGCAAGTAAAGCATCCCTAACATCTTAGACTGAAACAATAGAAAGCATCTATCCCTGGCTCCCACCTTACCCACAAACTGTTTATAATGTCCCTAGTCACAGGGAATAAAGTGCAGGAGTTATTTCACCAAGAATCGTTTAAGGGTGGCTGTTTTCTTGAACTGTGACACTCTAGAATTTTCTGCAAGCAGGGCTTTTGCTCTTGCAGCATTTGCTTCCCTTACTACTTGCTCCAGCTATGTGTTGGATATGACCTTCTGCCTTAGCTTGCTACTGCTTTTGCTAGCACTGGGGCTGCAAGGGTAGTGGAAGAGATCTGGCTGCCTACCCTGCCCAGGGTTCCCCTCTGAGACCTGAAACACTTTGGTAGTTCCTGCCATGCCAGAGCCCCGTGGAACCTTGTGTTCTGGCTGGGCTAGAGATCCTGAGATTGCATCCTGTCTCCCCTGAGCTGCTGTGCTCTGGCATCCAGCAGTGAGGCCGACACTCAGACATTGCACACACATCTTTTGCCAGCTGAGAGAAATGAAAGTTTCCCTTATATGAAACATTCAATCAGTTCAGAAGCATGACGTGGCATACTACATCTAGCAGATTTAATAGCCCTTAGTCAAACATTTTAGAGCTGTCACTGTTAATGCTATTTGTTTGTTGCCATGAAACAAACTACTCCTACAGTTAGTAGCTTGAAACAATGCCTTTGTTCTTCTCCCCTAGCCGTGTAGAGCTGATTCGTGCCTATGCCTCATAATCCCTCAACAATCTATCATGTCACATCAAAGTTCTGTTGCCCAAGGAATCACTTTCCTAGCCATTCGCCTGGCTATTGTAAGGATTCCATTCCTTAAGTGCTAAATTGGAGAACCTCATTCATTGCCAGATGGGCGCCTCAATGAAGCTCTAACATGGGTGTATACTGCACTTGGAATGGGGTAAGTAGGCAGCAGTCTCATCTGATAGGATCTAGTTAGATTAGTGGTTGTCAACTCCACTCTGTTGTATTTTGTTCCACGATTTCTTAGGAAGATGACAAAGGACCCTATAAGCATCCTAGAAAGACCCAAAAGACCAAAGAAATAAAGGAAGGGAAAGTTAAGTGATATGGGAAGTGAAAGGGGTCCGATTGAAGCCTTTTTTCCAATTAGCATTAAGAATTAGAGAAAGGACTGAAGGAGCTGAAGGGGTTTGCAACCCCATAGGAAGAATAATATCAACTAACCAGACCCCCCCCCCAAAGTTCCCAGGGACTAAGCCACCAACCAAGGAGTACACCTGGCTCTGGCTGCATATGTAGAAGAGGACAGCCTAGTCAGTCATCAATAGGAGGAGAGGTCTTGGTCCTATGAAGGCTTGACAGATGCCCCAGTGTAGGGGAATCGAGGGCAAGGAGGTAGGAGTGGGTGGGTGGGTGGAGAAACACCCTCATAGAAGTGAGGGGTGGGGGGATAGGAGAGGGGGTTTCTGGGAGAGGGGGGAACCGAGTAAAGGATAACACTTGAAATGTAAATAAACAACAACAACAACAATAATAATAATAATAATAAAAAATTGGAACACATATAGCATTTACCGTGAGTGTTGCTGACATAGGATTAAAATATAAATAAATATCTACTTATATTGAAATAGCAGAGCCTTCTCTAGTCTCTGAGAACTCATATTTAAACTCTACTTCCTTTCTTAATCAATCTTTTAGCTTCCCTATGTAAGTAAAAACATGAGCTTTCTTTCTTTTTTTCCTTTTTTCTTTTCTTTTTTTTTTTTTTGTCTCCTTTATTGCCTGACTTAACATGTTTCCCAGGTCAATCTAAATATCTGCAAATGTAATGTAATATTTTTTAATGGCTGAATAATACCCACAGTGTATATAAATAAATGTACCACATTTCCTTATTCATTTATCTTTCAACGAATTGATCAGTTAATCTAATATCTAGATAGCTAGGAAGAGAGAAAACTAAATGAACTCAGGTATCCCTCACATACCAATTTTAAATCCTGTGGGTTTATATTACAAGTAGTATGATTACTAGGACATATGGTAAATATACTTCTAACTCTTGGCACATATCATCGTATTTCTAGCCTTTAAAGGATACTGTCTTATGTAATGGCTGTACTAAATGTGAATTCTCAGTTGGGATATGTGAGCATTTCCAGTTCTCCACATCTGCACCATGCAAAGATATGTTAACTTTCTAATAACAGTAATTCTATCCATGATGAGATTATATCTTGTGGTTTCAATTTGTATGACTATGATGATTATCAATTACCGACATGGATCTGGGATTCTTTGGAAGAGCAGAAAGCACTCTTAACTCTTAGTGTCTCTCCAGCTCCAATGTACTTTTTACATTTTTTAGTCTTATTTCTATATAAATATAAATACAGTCTTCTTTTTTCTCCCACCAAAGTGACTTCACACTCTTTTTTTTTTCCAATGTGATTCTAACTGCTTACTGAAGGATAATTTTAGATGACTACATTGAACTTTGGCCCTTCAATCCTACCATCTGCTTTCTCTTTGTATTGGCATCCATTGGCTGTATTTTTGCATTCTATTAGAAATATCATTCATTGTTGTCATGATGAGTGATTGTCTTAGTAAAACCTAAATATTTCTGGCAGTTTAACTGGCTTTCCTCTGCAGGGATTAAATATATGGTATTCTGAAAGAGTGTGTGGTGGAGGTAAAGGTAGAATTTCAGATCTCCAACTTAAAAGTTCCATTAATGCACAAAGGAGAGAAGGCTTCTTTTTGTTATTCAATAGCAGTGAGGGCATTCCATTTCACCACTGATCATTGGCACATATTACCCTGGTTTAAAAAAAAAAAAAGAGTAGATGAGCTTTATTGCTTCAGCTGGTGTGTCCTTTATACCACTATATACTACTACCGAGAGGAACAGATGGACAGTGGTGACCGTCCACTAAGGAGATTTTCCCTCTAAGGCTTTCCCTTGCACCATTGCAAAGAAAATAGGAGTATTATCTTTATTGTTGGGTGAAGGTGAAACCCCAAGTTCTTGAGGTGGTAATCCTTAACACCACCATGACTCTTCTGTTGCCATTAGATTGAATATAAGGTGATCCTATTTATGTGAGCGCTCTCAAATTCCCTTAGTGGTAATCCTTGATGCCAGTAAAGATACCAGGGCTGCTAATCACCCTTAGCAGGAATGAAAACTGAAGCTTCCTGTTTTCTCTGGCATTCCTCTTGCAAAAATTTGGAGGACATCTTCACTTACACTAGTAAGGCAAGAATGGAAGTCAAATGTCCTACTTAGCCTTTACAGAAATTGTGATTTTTTTTGATGGTTTCTGAGAATTCTAATCCTCTTCAAGTCTCACATACATACAACAAAAATCAAACTAAGAGAACTCCCTACCATGTCTTTTTGGAGTCCAATTCTTAGCTAATCTGGCTTCTCCTTTATATTTTTTAGCCTTCTTGGGTATATTTTATAAATAGTGTCCAGGTTTTCAATTATATTCCATAAGAAGATGTCTACACTTTCTGTCTGGCAGAAATATTTCTTTGAAAACCACTTACCTTCAAAATATCCTTTTTATAGAAAGAAAATGACTGAATTCATACATAGTATTGAATATATTGTCCAGAACAAGGACCTGGAGACAAAGAAATGATCAATACATGGGTAAAAATACAAGACTGGACAATCATCCCCCATACCTATCCCTCTAAGTTCCCAGAGACACATCACCTCCAATGTCAGCATGAAGCAGCCAGATATCACGACAACCTATTCCTGCTTCACCATCACCTCTTTCTAATTTTTCTTTTGTAATTAAACCAAAACAGGAGAATGTTTGGATTCTGTCTAAACTCTATCCCACAGTTACCTGGCAACAGCCAGGTAGGTCTGGCCCACTATAAAAGTGGCTTCTTGCCTCTCCTCTCTCTTACTCTCTTACTTTCTTACTCTCTTATTCTCTCTCTTGCCTCTTGCCTCCTTTGCTCCCCCTCTCTCCATGTGCTCATGGCCGGCCTCTACTTCTCTACTCTCTCCTTCTCTCTGCCTTTCTCTATCTCTACTACTCTCTTTACTCCCCTCCCCATGCCCTAAATAAACTCTATTCTATGCTATACCATTGTGTGGCTGGTCCCTCAGGGAGAAGGGAGACCTTGGCATGGGCCTACCGAGGCACCCTCTTCCGCCACACCTCAACACACTGCCATAAAACATATTTTTAATATTTCTTTTTCTTTTTATATACACATCATCATGGTTTTCTAGACATAATATGATCAAACAATAAAAATCAAAATTTATACAATTAGCCCGAGCTATTCTGATTCCAAATGAAAAGGTTGCCTCATGCTATAACTCCGGACTCTGTACCCTTCCTGAATTCTATCAGGGACATTCAATTCCCAGGTGCAACCTCATCAATAGAAGCTTGTTACCCAGCATTATCTAGGAATAGCCGATTTGTTCAGCATTGATTGCATCTGTGCCGTAAACTGTTCATTCTGCTTCTGGATTTTTCAACCAAGAAGACTCTTGTCCCTTGAATGTTGTGAATATGGAAAGACATGATCCAAAGTATCTTGTACAGATTCTAAATAAAATTTAATGGAGACCAAAATCATCAGTCTATTCTAAATCTGTTTGACATTTCTAAGTTTGTTGTTATGGAGCTACTTTGAATAATCTGTTCTCGGTGTGTGATGCTACATTCCATAATTCAGTATAAGGACATATCTTAAATGAGAGAAAGTATCTTAAAGCATATTTGTTCATTACAATAAAGAACAGATTTCATGATACCTAGCAACAGCAATCAAAGCTGAGGCTTATATTTTCTGTACTGAATTATGAAGTGGAGAAAGGATCTTTTATTCTTTTTAAAAAGAAAGAAGAATAATTCCTTAACATTTAATTTCACCTTCAAAGAAATGTGAAACTTTACCTTCCTGACAAAGAATAGCCACTAATTAAAAATGACTACATTGGCATTTTTAAGTATTTCTTTTCCTATTGCAATTTTGCTTTAGGTAAGAGTCTGGCAAACCCAAAATACATGGCCACAGTTTTCAAGGATCTGTTCAATAAATGTCATTAGTACCTCAAAATGGTGAACAAGATCCTTTAGTAAACATATGAGTCACCACATTTAGTTTTCTAATGTAAAAATAGGAAAGAGGGGAGATTTGAGCCACATAGACACAGGGCCAGTATTAATGACCCAGAGACCAGAAAACAAAGCCAAATCCTTCCAAAAGAAAGAGCTAAAATTCTGAATAACTTTGAATGCCAAAATGGGTCATGGAAAATGTCTACAAAGTTTTTCAACAATTATTTTTATTGATAATTTTATGTGACTCTAATCGTAAGACTGAACTAAAGCACAGAACTTTTCATTTAGTTAGTCCCTTGAGTGATATTGTGTGGATTTCAAAACCAAAGCTATAAGAAGAAGAAACCAATTTGGTAGTTATATTAGGATATTGTTTAACTTCGTCTATTTCTAAACACTAAATTTTGAAAAAAAAATCACATGTTTTAATCTATTCACAAAACAAAACAAACAAACAACAACAAAAACAAGAGTATGAGCTTGATGGTGAAACATATACATTCTGAATACTTCTTCCTTTGGTAGTAAATTAAAATAAAAATGATCAAACAAACAAACAAAAACCCTAGTCGGAGTAGTTCTCAGGATACATAGAATACAAAGACCAAATTAAAACATTATTTAAAAAGGTGAATTCACACCAAAATAATAAAACATAATACACCGAAACTCCAAGTGACTGTAACCACCGTTGGTGAATACTATGCGGTCATTCATTAAGCTGAAAGACAATTTGGTGGTCTTTATTTGGAAATTAAAAAGTTTTGTGTGTTGGCATAATACTGACAAAGGAAAGATTATGGCTGGTCCATAGAGTGTCTGTTTTCATACATTGTTTAGATATAGTGGCTCAAGAGAGGAACTAGTTGAGATTTGAATAATGTGAGTTATATGCTAACTCTTGTTAGCACAAGAGTTGTTAGAGTGCCAGATACTTCTGAAGGTTGCATATGTTGTTACAGATCTGCTAGGGCATCTTCTGGGAGTGCAGAAGCAGCCAGGCCAACAAATCTTTCAGCTCTTGCTAATTCCTGTACATCAGCTGTCAGTACACATGCTAACACCTAAGAGTCACTGTTCCTTTACCAGAAGATGTATGTCACAACACTGGGGATGGGACAAAAGCAGGAGCTCGGGTTTTTCTAATAGATTCTCACTTGCCCTTGTGGATTCTATTTCCTCATTACCTTATGTCTAGCTTTTCTTCTCCTGGTTGTGGAACCAGTGGCAACTTCAGTCTTAACACTAGGCACAGTGGCAGCATTACCACATAAACCACCATGACCATCTATGTCATCATCTCAACAATGTTTTCTAATCTTAGAAGGCTCCATTTCTCTAATTGGATAAGAACTGATAAGCTATGCTGAAACAAGGAAAGATATCAAAAGAAAGACATTAGGTCAAGAAAACTATGACGCTAACCACTTAAGGAATTTTTGAGTTGTTATCCAGAACTCAAGCTATGGAAGGCAAAAAGTAACCAGATCATCTAAAACATGAGTTTCAGAAGAAAGAGTGAAGGCTAAAGGATGCTATAGAGCGGGGAGCATTATCAAGAGAGACGATAAGAACCAGGATCTATAAAAATATTTTTAAAAAATGAGGGATTGATTAGAAAATCCAACTAACACAAACTTTCACATAAGCAATAATAGTCATATATTAAATTATCATCTCTAAATTAGAACTTTCACATAAGCAATAATAGTCATATATTAAATTATCATCTCTAAATTAGATTTAGAGGTAAAATGGAATTAATTTTAAGTAACATAGAATGGGAAGATGGCAGATAACATCAGAAACATGAAAAGATAAAAACATTTAACTTCCTTAAGAAGATACAATAAAAAAATTATAAACTCTAGACAGTACCAAGAAAGCATTATACAGATTTAGTAAAGGAATTTGTAGCAGATTTTATTTTCTAGAATTTGAAGTGATGAAGAGGTGAGAATAGATTTGAACTTTTCCTGTACATGTCAAAGGGATTCCTTCAATGGCACTTCAAGGAAGGAGAAAAACAGTATTACTCAACACTGTTGTCAAAGATATTTACAACAGTACACCCAGTTTATTTCCTCTTATTCAGCCTTTCAAATCAGCCCATATAATGACTAGGAGACTAATAATAGACAAACCAAAAAGCACAGAGAATTAAAGCTGTGGAAATTAACCAAATCCCTCCCCCGCACCAAAAGATGCAAAGAATAATATCATTTGATGTTCTTCATGTGCTATAATCTTTTTACTAAAAAGGATCACAGTTCAGGGGTAATGGAACAGCCTTTATTCCCAGCACAAGGGAGGCAGAGGTAGTCAATCTCTGTGAGTTTGAGGATAGCCAAGTCTATAGAGTAAGTTCCAGGATGGCCAGGGCTACAAAGAGAAAGCCTGTCTCAAAACCCTGCAAAAAAGATTACAGTAAAATACAGGATGATTTGGGGGACAGAGATGAGACTCAGCAGTTGAGAGCACTTACTATTCTTGCAGGGAAGCCAAATTTTTTTCCTAGCACCCATATCAGGCAGCACACAACCACCTGCAACTCCTTTCCAGGAAATCTGGCGTCCTCTTTCGGCTTCTGTAGGCATTGAACACATGTGATATGGTACATATGAACTCACACAAGTACAAAGATACACATGTAATTAAAAACTTCAAAATACATTTTAAAAATACAGATGATGTTTTGCTGAAATCTACCAAAGTGTCAAATTTAATTATCCTCTGAAAATTCATATTCTAGAAAACTTTCTTCTATACTGTAGTAGAGACAGCTGTCTGTTTTGTCTGGATATCTTTCTGATTGAACCCATGTTATTCTAATTCAGCTAGTTCTTTTAGATTTTCATAGCTATTATCCTGGGCCAACATTTCATAACTTTCTTAGGTCACTCAGACTATTAAAGTCTAAACAATAAAAAACAATTTAGCATTGGTTTCCTGAGATACTTGGGTTTTTAGATTTCATTGAAGGTGACTCAGAGAACCTTTATGAAACAAATCATAACACACTTCCCCCAAATTCATGTGGAAACCCTGAACCTAGTGTGACTGTGTCTGAAGGTGAATAATTAAAGAAAATATGTATATATGTAAATATGAACCGTTGAGATTCACTACCGATATCAAAGGTACACATCCCTACTGTTTTTTCATGCTCTTCCTAAGAATAGCATATTTTCATATACCTTTTCTCTTTTTCTGCTCCTTTCTCATATTTTTTATGGATTAGACTTGGCTACCTTTGTCTGTATCCATAGATGCTTGTCAGCATTCTGACTGTGGTGAGGTGCAGTAGGGTAGGAAGAATGTATGGAATCCAGTTGCCATGGTGGCAAGCGTTTCCAAGCAGAAATGGGCACTCAGGTTATCTTCATGTAAACTCTGTAAAATTCTGTGAGTGCCATCTGCTTTGAGATACAAACACAACCCAAGTTTTGTCGTATCATGTACAGATAAGTCTCTGTTCTATTTTGTTTGTTCCTGTTTGCCTTCCACTTCTTCATGAAAGATATCCAAAAACTGATCTTCACTGAAAAACAAGACTAAAGTCAAGCAGAAGATTGTTTTGGCAAAGCATACCAAACTGATAAAGAACTAATTAGTATATTTGAGTTCAGGCCTTGGGACATTTTGTTCAAATACTTTCATTTTTATTCATAATTTAAAATGTACCTCTCTCTTTTACTTTGAAACACATGCTTCCTTTGGAGAAAATGCTGACAGTATGTAAAAGAATAAGTTACATCTAAATGATCTAAATGTGCTTACCATGAACTGCTAGTAACTGTTTTACTCTCCTGACATTATAAAATCTGTCAAATATAATTTAGGAAGATGTCAAGCATTAAACAGAGATATGACATCTTTAATCTGTGTTGAATTCAAACATATCTTACTATCCTTCACTTGCTTGATAGTTTTTGGAATATTAATCAAGGCATAGCCTTGATTTAAATACATTTGTCTATTTACCTGTGCTCCGTCACATCCTTGTGGATGTTTCGGGCATTTACTCACAGACTCAACAAGAGGGATGCCTTCAAAGTCTAAAATCTGATGTCTGATGAGAGATGCTTTTATAAAGAAAGACATAACTATGGATAAGTGTGGACTTCACTCCTATCAAGGAAACTCACTATTTGCAGCAGAGAGAGAGGATAAAAAAAAAAAAAAAAAAAAAAAAAAAAAAAAACAACCAATCGAAATTCAGAGCTGTGGAGCCCAGTCCCAGTGAATATATTTACAACTCCTTTCTGCTAAGACTCCTGGAATATTGATGAAGGTGTGTGTGTGTGTGTGTGTGTGTGTGTGTGTGTGTGTGTGTGTGTGGAGGGGTATTGATTGTAAAAATTAGAGAGGATCAAGGAATTTTTGTATGTGTGAGTCTATGTGTCCTTTTAGTTACAGAAGCCACACCCATAAAGTCTCATCAACATGGATACCTAAACATGAGCTCAATAGAAACACACATGCTAACATACATGGGGAAAAGACCAAGAGGCCTCAATTCTACACAAAAGTATTATAGACAACTAAAGAATGAGGACAGTAGGAGAAATAATCTTCCCTGGAGAAGAACACACCAATTGGTTATCTACTACCAAATGTTCAGCCTTGAGAACATGCATACAAGCAACAATAAACAAACTGAGAAGGTTATATATTAGGAATATGCATGCATGTGTGTGTGTACGTGTGTGTGTGTGTGTGTGTGTGTGTGTGTGTATGGGCGGTGTAATAACAATTAATAAAAGACCAGGAATTTAAAAGAGAATGAAAAGGAGTTTATGGAAGTGTTTAGTTAGAGAGAGGAAAAGGAAAAACAAAATAATTATCTCAAAAAAAAAAAAAGTAAAACCACTTGTTTTTCAAATTTGACCATGCTGCTATAATAAATTAAAATTATATAATATTAATTATTGATCTCCGTGAGAGTGGAGAATATAGTTAAGCTTATTGTAAAGTCAAGATGTGCCTATTTTACACCAAAAGTATAAATAGCAAAGCTGAATCCATTTTGGTCCAGTCTTTCTGACCTACCAAATAATCTTTTCCCCATCATCCATTTGTTGGACATTCTACCAAGCGAAGTTTCCTTGTGTAAGATGCATTTGGCCATGTTTTCTATACCATCAATATGAATGAAGAAATTCCAATGGATTTTCAATAGCTAGTTTCCCTGAGAAGAGGAGAAAAAAAACGTCAACAGGCTGTAGTTGAAGTCTGTCATGTATAGGACACATTTTGGGAATTTCATGATGGAACTTTTACCTTATAAAGTTATTATGAAGACAACAAAAGGCAGGTAAACAAATAGAACATTGCATTGCATGTGGTATGTTC
The DNA here is from genome assembly GCA_036184795.1 of Tokudaia tokunoshimensis. Taxonomy (NCBI): domain Eukaryota; kingdom Metazoa; phylum Chordata; class Mammalia; order Rodentia; family Muridae; genus Tokudaia; species Tokudaia tokunoshimensis. The sequence continues at coordinate 73,794,990 of BTHU01000015.1, forward strand.
TCAATAAATTCTGACTTGCTAGGAAGACCTCCACATCTACTACTCAACATAGCAAGACAGGACACTGGTTCACATGAGCAGAAAGTATCTTTTCTTATAAAGAACAAAACAAAACACCACTTAACACTTCTCTGTAATATATCATACACTGAACAATTTAAATCTACATTTCTGATACTCTGAACATCTTTACTGAAATAAATTATGCATTAAAAATCTAAATCTGTCTCACGTTAATTTTAATTTCTGGTTACTAACATGTTCTAACAATCCCATTACTTCTGTAAAAGTGTAAGGAGCTAAGAACTTAAAATGGAATTGATCTTACCATGAGGACTTGAAGGTATTTATGAATGAAGGTTAGTAAACAGATAGCCCCATCTCACCAAGCAGTAAGAACTTACAAAAACATCTGAAACTCTCAACTAGGAGCCCAGGAGACAGTATCATCTTACCTAGCAAAAATATCACCCTCCATGTGTACATTAACTTTGGGATAGGAACACAGCTACTTAGGGAACTTTAAGATATTATTATAGGTGATGAAATAAAACATATATTGGGGAGAGGGGACTTAATGAGCTGAATGTTCCCAGGAGTTATATAAACTATATCTACATGTCTGTTGATTACTGTGACTGAAACTGAATCTTATCCCAAGCCCTTGGCCTCTTGTCCTTCCAGTAGACTTTGCTATAGCCTGAAGGATAAACTCCCAGTACTTTTAGAAGAACTTAGTGTTCCTTTTGGGTTCTGTGTTTGTTTTTTTTTTTTTCATTTAAATAGTTTTAATTAAAATATAATTAAAACCACTTCCTCCATTTTGATTCCTCCCACTTCTAACTTGTACATGGACCTAAACAACCCATGGAGTTTGTTTAGTGTGTGTGATTTCAGCCATACTTAATTTTCTTAGGTAAACAGGACCTTTATCCCTGGGAGGTGCTAATTCTCACTCTCTTACTTATAAGCTGTCTGTAGTTGTTCATGGAAGAGTGGAACACCCTGAGATTTTTGTTCTTCTTTATTAGCATGTCTGTTGGAATTGTCATTGTTTGAGTCTTGTTAAACAGTTATATTGTTGAGTTTTCATGGGTGTAACTTTTCTGCTGATTTTAAGAAGGAGTCATAATATCAAAGCAGACAGCCAGCTTCTCTCACTCTTATTATTTTTTCTACCTCATCTTCTGTGAGGTCCCCTGTGCTTTGGCTTCAAGAGCTGTATTGTAAATGTATCTGTTTGGTGCTTGTGTCCTAATGATCTGTTGATCTTCGCATTATGACAAGGTATGCTTTTCTATAATGGTCTCTGTCTATTGCAAATCTGTCTCTTACATGGAGGATGAGAGCTACAGTTATTCGTGAGCATAAGGATAGGTTTTAGAAAAAAAGTTAGAAATTATGCCCAGCTAGTAATATGATAGCAGTAGGCTTTCTTGCAGGATCCATGACCTGGATAGTTTCCTAGATTTCCAGTACCAGGCATCATATATTCTAAATATAACTTAACAGAAGGTGGTTACCACCAAGACATGACTGCCCGTGCTGTATCTTTATGGATAGCTTGACATATTGGTCCATGTTATAGTTCATAGATATCACAGCTGGATAGGACTATTAATTCCTTCCCTCCCTTGGTAAGTTGCATAGTACTTTCTGATACTAAGGGAACTCATCCACAGGAAGGAGGACATCAGGTTAGATGCAGTTAGAATCATCTGGGTCCCATAGCCTAGGGGTGATATCTTCTGTAACTTCAACCTCTGGGATGCATCCCAGGGCAACACCAACTTCTTACATTATTTTTGAGTATCACCTGAACTATCAGACAAATATCTTGAAAGCAAGTTTCTCATTACTGGCACTGGGCATCTTGTTAGATACTTTGTCAGAAATACAGTAGTCCTGTTAATAGCATCTAAGTCTATTGATCTGCTACTGGATATTTGATTTTTTATAAGCATTCACAATGTAAGATGAATAACAGTTGTTTAGAGCCATTCAAAAACAGGAGTTATTTTTTTCCAAGTTTTACTAGCCTTTAGGTACCTTTTCTGACAAGCTTTACAATTTCAAACAATTAAATATTTTATAGGTGATAGGGCTTCATAAAAACTTTTATTACCCTAACACTTTCAGATAAATTTAGGTAAACATTCTTGTGTCATGCTTACAGAAATAATTAAAAAGGACCTCAGATTACATATTTTTATATACTGTCAATGTTAGTATACAGCCTTCACAATGATATTTTCCCCTGACCACAGGTATTACATTTGTTTTATTATAAATATTTAATTTATTTTAGGAAAACTGATGTTAGCATAGTTTAACCTCCACATAAAATCTCGAATGAAGTGGTGCTCCAAATGGTGTCTATTAGAAATTTGAATGTTGAGGGACCCCGCGCAGGGAGGGAGCCTGCCAGCTTCCCTTCCGCGACCTCTGTTCCCGCGGACTGCGCTGGAGAGACCGGTACCCAGGCTCTCCCCCCGATATAACATCACTTGGGACACGGCCTGTTGGGGCTTCCGTCTGTGCCCGAGGGCGGGTTGGCGCTGTGGTCGTCTGGGTGCCAGATCGGCGGGCCATCGTGACCACAGGGTGAGCGGCGCCACGGAGACTGCCCTCCGCCATCTTTGCTCCAGTGACCAGGTAGTTGGGACCGCCAGGCTCAGAGACAGACAGGCATAATATCGCTTCGGTTTCAGGCAGCTTGTGTGTAACCTGCTCCCAGGTGCTGGGCTGATCTGCAGTAACCAGCGCGCCAGTTCCGCGGTGGGACCTTCTGCCTGGTGGAGGGACCCCGCGCAGGGAGGGAGCCTGCCAGCTTCCCTTCCGCGACCTCTGTTCCCGCGGACTGCGCTGGAGAGACCGGTACCCAGGCTCTCCCCCCGATATAACATCACTTGGGACACGGCCTGTTGGGACTTCCGTCTGTGCCCGAGGGCGGGTTGGCGCTGTGGTCATCTGGGTGCCAGATCGGCGGGCCATCGTGACCACAGGGTGAGCGGCGCCACGGAGACTGCCCTCCTCCATCGTTGCTCCAGTGACCAGGTAGTTGGGACCGCCAGGCTCAGAGACAGACAGGCATAATATCGCTTCGGTTTCAGGCAGCTTGTGTGTAACCTGCTCCCAGGTGCTGGGCTGATCTGCAGTAACCAGCGCGCCAGTTCCGCGGTGGGACCTTCTGCCTGGCAGAGGGACGCCCCCTCCCCCCCCCAGGAGAGATCACACACCCCTGCACAGGGCAGGAGCCTGCCAGCCTCCCTTTGGCGACCTCTGCTCCAGGAATCCACTAGGCTGAGCCTTTAGATGTGCAAGGCCTCCCCAATATAAGATCACTTGGGGCAAAGCACATTAGGGCTCCAAAGTCACTCAGGAGCAGGCAGGCCCCAGAAATCGGTGCCAGGGGAATCCTGGTAATCCAGGGGGGGCAGAAATAGCTTTGCAGGCTCACAGGAGGTCCAACCAACAGCCAGTGGCAGCAGGACCAACTAACACCAGAGGTATCCAGATGGCAAAAGGCAAACGTAGGAATGTTACTAACAGTAATCAAAGTAATGTGGGACCATCCGAACCCAACTCTCCAACAGCAGCAAGTCCTGGATACCCCACCACACCCGAAAGACAAGATCTGGATTTAAAATCACTTCTCATGATGCTATTAGAGGATCACAAGAAGGACACAAATAAATCTAATAAAGAATTACAGGAGACCATGAATGAACAGCTAGAAGCCCTTACAAAGGAAACACAAAAATCGCTTAGAGAAATGCAGGAGAACATGGATCAAAAGATGGAGGCGCACAAGGAGACAACACAAAAATCGCTTAACGAGATGAATCAACGGGTAGATGCACTCACAAAGGAATCACAAAATTTGCATAAAGAAATGCAGAAGAATATGGGTCAACAGACGGATGCCCATAAGGAGGCAACACAAAAATTGCTTAAAGAAATGAATCAACGGTTAGATGCCCTTACAAAGGAAACACGAGAACTGCTTAAAGAAATGCAGGAGACGATGGATCAACAGATGGAATCCCATGAGGAGGAAACACAAAAATCGCTCAGAGAAATGCAGGAGAACGTGGGTCATCAGGAAGAAATCCTGAAAGAGGTAATGCAAAAATACCTTAAAGAAATACAGGAAAATACAAACAAACAAGTGAAGGATCTCAGCAAATCCATCCAGGAACTAAAAAAGGAAGTAGAAACAACTAAGAAATCACAAAGGGAGACAACTTTGGAGATAGAAAACCTTGGGAAGAAATCAGGAGTCATAGATGCAAACATCAACAATAGAATACAAGAGATGGAAGAAAGAATCTCAGGTGCTGAAGATTCCATAGAAAGCATCGACTCAACAGTCAAAGAAAATGCAAAATGCAAAAAACGCGTAACCCAAAACATCCAGGAAATCCAGGACACAATGAGAAGACCAAACCTAAGGATTATAGGTATAGATGAGAGTGAAGATTTGCAACTTAAAGGGCCAGTAAACATCTTCAACAAAATTATGGAGGAAAACTTCCCTAACTTAAAGAGAGAGATGCCGATGAACGTACAAGAAGCCTACAGAACTCCAAACAGACTGGACCAGAACAGAAATACCTCCCGTCACATAATAATCAAAACACCGAATGTTCTAAACAAAGAAAGAATACTAAAAGCAGTAAGAGAAAAGGGCCAAGTAACATACAAAGGAAGACCTATCCGAATCACATCAGACTTCTCACCAGAGACTATGAAAGCCAGAAGATCCTGGGCAGATCTCATGCAGACACTAAGACAGCACAAATGCCAGCCTAGACTACTATACCCAGCAAAACTCTCAATCACCATAGATGGAGAGACCAAGATATTCCATGATAAAACCAAATTTTCACAATATCTTTCCACAAATCCAGCCCTGCAACGGATAATAGGTGGAAACCTCCAATACAGGGAGAGAAACAACACCCTGGAAAAAATGAGATAATAACCTTCTTGAATCAAACCCAAAAGTAGATAACCACTCAAACATAAAGATAGCGTCAAGAATGGCAGATGGCAGTAATCACTATGCCTTAATCTCTCTTAATATCAATGGTCTCAATTCCCCAATTAAAAGACATAGACTAGCAGACTGGATACGTAAACAGGACCCAGCATTTTGCTGCATGCAGGAAACGCACCTCAGTGTCAAAGACAAACACTACCTCAGAGTAAAAGGCTGGAAAACAATTTTACAAGCAAATGGCCCCAAGAAACGAGGTGGAGTAGCCATCCTAATATCGGATAAAATTGATTTTCAACCCAAAGTCATCAAAAAAGACACAGAAGGACACTACATACTGATCAAGGGAAAAATCCACCATCAAGAACTCTCAATCCTGAATATCTATGCTCCAAATGCAAGGGCACCCTCATTCGTAAAAGAAACTTTACTAAAACTCAAAGCACACATCGCACCGCACACAATAATAGTGGGTGACTTCAACACCCCGCTCTCTGAAATGGATCGTTCAGGAAAGCAGAAACTAAACAGGGACACAGTGAATCTAATTGAAGCCTTGGACCAAATGGAACTAACTGATATATATAGAACATTTCATCCTAGAGCTAAAGAATACACCTTCTTCTCAGCTCCTCATGGTACCTTCTCCAAAATTGACCATATAATTGGTCACAAATCAGACCTCAACAGATACAAGAAGATAGAAATAATCCCATGCCTCCTATCAGATCACTATGGAATAAGGGTGGTCTTCAATGGCAACAAAAACAAAAGAAAACCCACGTACACATGGAGGCTGAACAATGCTCTACTCAATGATAACTTGGTCAAGGTGGAAATAAAGAAAGAAATCAAAGACTTTTTGAAAGTTAACGAAAATGAAGGCACAACATACCCTAACTTATGGGACACAATGAAAGCAGTGCTAAGAGGAAAATTCATAGCCCTGAGTGCCGCCAAAAAGAAACGGGAGACAGCATACACTAACAGCTTAATGGCACACCTGAAAGCCCTGGAACAAAAAGAAGCAAATACACCAAAGAGGAGTAGAAGGCAGGAAATCATCAAACTCAGGGCTGAAATCAATCAAGTAGAAACAAATAAAACCATACAAAGAATCAACAAAACGAGGAGTTGGTTCTTTGAGAAAATCAACAAGATAGATAAGCCCTTAGCCAGACTAACCAGAGGGCACAGAGATAGTATCCAAATTAATAAAATCAGAAACGAAAAGGGAGAGATAACAACAGAAACTGAGGAAATTCAAAAAATCATCAGATCCTACTACAAAAACCTGTATTCAACACAACTAGAAAATCTTGAGGAAATGGACAATTTCCTTGACAGATACCAAGTACCAAAATTAAATCAGGATCAAATAGACCATCTAAACCGTCCTATAACCCCTGAAGAAATAGAAGTTGTCATTGGAAGTCTTCCAACCAAAAAAAGCACAGGTCCAGATGGTTTTAGTGCAGAATTCTATCAGACCTTCAAAGAAGACCTAACACCAATACTCTTCAAACTGTTCCACAAAATAGAAACAGAAGGAACACTACCCAACTCGTTCTATGAAGCCACAATTACACTAATACCAAAAGCACACAAAGATCCGACAAAGAAAGAGAATCTCAGGCCAATCTCTCTTATGAATATCGATGCAAAAATACTCAATAAAATTCTTGCCAACCGAATCCAAGAACACATCAAAACGATCATTCACCACGATCAAGTAGGCTTCATCCCAGGGATGCAGGGATGGTTCAATATAAGGAAATCCATCAATGTAATCCACTACATAAACAATCTCAAAGAAAAAAACCACATGGTCATCTCATTAGATGCTGAGAAAGCATTTGACAAAATTCAGCATCCTTTCATGCTAAAGGTCTTGGAAAGATCAGGAATTCAAGGCCCATATCTAAACATAGTAAAAGCAATTTACAGCAAACCAGTAGCCAGCATCAATCTAAACGGAGAGAAACTTGAAGCAATCCCACTAAAATCAGGGACTAGACAAGGCTGCCCTCTCTCTCCATATCTTTTCAATATAGTACTTGAAGTTCTAGCTAGAGCAATTAGACAAGAAAAAGAGGTCAAAGGGATACAAATTGGAAAGGAAGAAGTCAAACTATCACTATTTGCAGACGATATGATAGTATACATAAGCGACCCAAAGAACTCCACCAGAGAACTCCTACAGCTGATAAACGACTTCAGCAAAGTGGCCGGATATAAAATCAACTCAAGCAAGTCAGAAGCCTTCCTATACTCAAAGGATAAGCAGGCTGAGAAAGAAGTAAGAGAAATAATACCCTTTACGATAGCCACAAACCATATTAAGTATCTTGGCGTGACGCTAACCAAACAAGTGAAAGATCTGTATGACAAGAACTTCAAGTCTCTGAAGAAAGAAATTGAAGAAGACCTCGGAAGATGGAAAAATCTGCCATGCTCATGGATTGGCAGGATTAATATAGTAAAAATGAGCATCTTACCAAAAGTAATACACAGATTCAATGCAATCCCCATCAAAATCCCAACTCAATTCTTCATAGAGTTAGAAAGAGCAATTCAAAAATTCATCTGGAATAACAGAAAACCCAGAATAGCTAAAACTATTCTCAAGAGTAAAAGAACCTCTGGGGGAATCAGTATCCCGGACCTCAAGCTGTACTACAGAGCAATAGTGTTAAAAACTGCATGGTATTGGTACAGTAACAGACATGTAGATCAATGGAACAGAATTGAAGACCCAGAAATGAATCCACACTCCTATGGTCACTTGATCTTTGACAAAGGAGCTAAAACCATCCAGTGGAAAAAAGATAGCCTTTTCAACAAATGGTGCTGGCTCAGCTGGAGGTCAACATGCAGAAGAATGCAAATTGACCCATCCTTATCTCCTTGCACTAAGCTCAATTCTAAGTGGATCAAAGATCTCCACATAAAACCAGACACACTGAAACTAATAGAAGGGAAAATAGGGAAGAACCTTGAACATATGGGCACAGGGGAGAATTTCCTGAACAGAACTCCAATAGCTTATACTCTAAGATCAAGAATAGACAAATGGGACCTCATTAAATTACAAAGTTTTTGCAAGGCAAAAGACACCGTCAAAAAGACAAAGCGGCAACCAACTAACTGGGAAATGATCTTTACCAACCTTACATCCGACAGAGGGCTAATATCCAAGATATACAAAGAACTCAAGAAGTTAAACTCCAGAGAGGCAAGTAACCCTATTAAAAAATGGGGTACAGAGCTCCACAAAGAGTTCTCACCTGAAGAATATCTAATGGCTGAGAAGCACCTAAAGAGATGTTCATCATCCTTAGTCATTAGGGAAATGCAAATCAAAACAACCCTGAGATTCCATCTCACACCAGTCAGGATGGCTAAGATCAAAAACACAGGAGACAGCAGTTGTTGGCGAGGATGTGGAGAAAGAGGAACACTCCTCCACTGCTGGTGGAATTGCAGGCTGGTACAACCACTCTGGAAAGCAGTCTGGCGGCTCCTCAGAAAACTGGGCATGACACTTCCGGAGGATCCGGCTATACCACTCCTGGGCATATACCCAGAGACTTTACCTGCATGCAATAAGGACACATGCTCCACTATATTCATAGCAGCCTTATTTATAATAGCCAGAAGCTGGAAAGAACCCAGATGTCCCTCAACGGAGGAATGGATTCAGAAGATGTGGTATATTTACACAATGGAATACTACTCTGCAATTAAAAACAATGAATTCACGAAATTCCTAGGCAAATGGTCAGAACTTGAAAATATCATCCTTAGTGAGGTAACCCAATCACAAAAGATCACACATGGTATGAAGTCACTGATAAGGGGATATTGACCCAGAATCTCAGAATACCCTAGACACAATCAGCATATCAATAGATTTCTAAAAAGATGGAAGGAGAGACCCCTGGTCCTGGAAAGACTGGATGTAGGGGAACGCCAGGACAGAGTAATGAGAGGGGGTTGAACGGAGAAAAGAGGGAGGGAAGGGGGCTTATGGGACTTTCGGGGAGGGAGGAAACGGGAAAGGGGAAGTGATTTGGAATGTAAATTAAAAAAATAAAATTAAATTAAATTAAAAAAAAAAAATAATGTCCAAAAAAAAAAAAAAAAGAAATTTGAATGTTAAAACAACTTCAAAACTATTTTTTAAAACTGCATTTTAACAAGCAGATTCACCACTAAATCACAAGACAGGTTCATTAAAAGACTATTAGTAACTTATAAAAGGTACAGTAAAAATAAAAATAATCACTAAAAGTTTTATTTTTTTTAATTGAGGTAAAAACTGGCATAGTAGGGTTTTCTTAATATGCATTCTTTGCTTCCCAACTACATGATATTGTCATAAAATTTGGAGAACATGGAGCACGTCTCCAATTGTCATTAGTACATGCTAGCTACATTTTAGCAACTTTTCTAAATTTTGAGCACCCGGAGTCAAAGGTTTTGAAAAGTCATTCTGCCATCTTGTGTTCTGTACTGTCAAGGCAGCTTTGTGCTTCTGGGAAACCACCAGAAATTTTCTGCCAACAGGAAAGTCTTAACTATGAATCAGGTTTCTTGAATCATCCTGGGCTCCTCCCCCTGTATTATTATTTCCAAGTTTTCATGAACCAATCACAGATATTTGTAACTCAATATATTCTTATGCCAGAGTAAGGATTCATTTCTCAGTATTGTTACTAAGATTTTGAAAGATAAATAACAAAACTTTAATTGAAACCATATGTGATTCTGTAAAAAAAAAAAGTTTTCTTACATATTCTTAACTGAATGACTAATTGATACATGAAAGTATACATATTGTATTTTACCACACCTTAATAAAATAAAAACAACAAAAAAAGCAAGCTTATATTTTTAAATATTTCTTTTGTGTAAGTGGTGAACAACCCGTGTGTGTGTGTGTGTGTGTGTGTGTGTGTGCTGAACCCAGAAAACTAGAAAAAGCAAAACTCTAAACTTCCTTAAAATAAAAGAAAAAATAGAATAACCAAATGATAACAAAAGATTGTCGTAAACCTAGTTGAATATCACTAACTAGCCCCACAAACCTTCTGTACTTGTGAGAACACAGTATGTAGACTTAAGGCTATTGACGCAGGGAATCTTCATAATGATTGGCCTCACTTTCTTTAGGCATTTCTTTCCTTGATAGGGAGATTGCTGAACTTTTTGTGTCATTCTGTTCCCTTTGACTACTTTATCTTGAAAGTCATAGAAGAACTACATTAGAAATGTATAGATATGGCAGTTGGGGTGGTAGGGAAAGGGTTGTTATGGTACTAGTCAGACTCTTAAAGGGCCTTTTCCTTCCTCTTCCAGAAGGACTTTTAACTTACCACAAAATAACTGATTTGTGTGACTACAATCCCTCTGAGGAAACAATCAACTTGAATGGTGTGCTACTGCCATCTTGTGTCCAACAAGAGTCCCTTGGTTCCTGTGGAGTGCTAGTTGGAGTGAAGAATTCAGAAAAGTTCTGAAGCTAACCTTCAGGCTTCTGCAGTAGAATGTAGGAGGGAGAACTTTAGACTGTTGGCCTCATGAAGCAACAGTTAAACCCAGAATGCATGACATTCTTGAAGTTGCCAAGGTGTCCATAATTAAACTTGCTCCCCATAGACTTTTACTCTGAGACGATACTTTCAAGCAGAACCTGGAAGTCAGAGAAAGCAACAGGTGAAGGCAAGAGATTACCTCTTTATCATTAGAAACTACATGGAATTTTCAAATGTTAGAGCCATAAAATTTTCTCTAAGTTTTAATATATTAATCCAACATAGCCAATGCTTCAAAACTTGGGGTGCTTGGATTTAGAAAAAGCTTAAAGCCATAAACACTTTCAAAATCCTTTGATTCATTACATGAAATCAAAAGTATTTTCAGCATTAAGATTGTTAAACATCAGGCCAAGTTGCTGAGATGATTTCACTATTATACATAAATATTCAAAAGGTGACTTTAGTTCTTAGTTATTCTCAAAATCTAAGCAATGTAAGAACAATCATGAATATTAGAAAGTGCACAGGAATGTCCCAGTGTTCATCTGCCAACCCAGCATGAACTTTCAGTATCCTCAAAATGCCAAGTACATCAGAGAGGATTCCTCACTCTGGAGAAATAAATATGTCCTGAATCCCAGTGGAGAGATGAAGGGTTACACTACTTTGTCACTCAGTACTGTGTCTACAAAGTTGTCTCAGCTATAGAAGCAATACCAGATATTATGGGCGTGTGTCCAGTCATCCCATAACTTCTGTGACTGGAGGAATCTGAAGTAATCTTTTGGCAGAAAGGAGATTTTGAGAACGGTCTTGGCTTTGAATTTAAAATCATGGACAGTGATAGGCTGGTTTTCAGGCCAGTCACTGCCCACTGATGGATGCTTCTGCCTGTCTGCAAGCTGTTCATCTGCAGGAGAATTGCATCTCTGTTATCATCATTTCTTTTATCTGCAACAATCTACACTTGTGTTTAGACTTTGATCCTACAGTCAGCCTCCTATATGGCAGGCTTTGCCAACACATCTATACAAAGATGAACTGCTAATGGGAGTCTCAGCTAAAATAAAATGCATGGGGTTCCAGGCTGACTGTGACCCATTGATCCTTCCCTTAACAAACACGTCTGAGGTCGGGGCCCATGTACCTGTGCAAGTCCTTGCCAGAGAGAAGGCTAACAGGCAGAGCTGGCATAGACGTTTGGCTGCATTGTTCTAGGCTTGCCCATCTGATATTCCTGTCTCAGAGGAAGAGCTGCAGGAACTGATATAACTTTGGAGAGCCATACTTCCTTCCACTTCATGGTTCTTGACCAATGAAAACAAACCACCACCACCAGATTTGCTTAGAAATCACAATAACAGACTAAAGCATATAAAATGTTTCTTGTGGACATTGCCGGCAATTACCCAGCTAAATCTATTGGTAAATTTCCTTCAGTACTCAGAAGTTGATAGTGAGTTCCATTATGTTTAAAGCTTTAAAAATGCAGTCATGCTTTATATTGCTGACATCAAAATTAGCTGGATTGCTGCATAACCTTTGAGAACAGAATTTAGAAATATTAGATATCCCTTTATAACTTTTAGACACAAAACTTCTCATATAAAAATACTTTCCTATCTACAAATACCGTAATGGAATTATGGTAATGAAATACATAAACATATAAAATAGAGATTTTGAAATCCATAAGAGTGGAAACTGCAGTTGCTATAAAATACTACTGCTGAGGTTAATTCCGACTGCTGAAAATGGCCAGAAGCATCTGCTTTTTTCCTCTCCATTATGCTTATTATACATTGTCGTGGCTTGCCATGGTTGTTAACTTTGGAGAAAATTGAATTTGTTAACAGGACTGTTCTGTGGAAAGTTAGACCACAGTGTGGAAGCATGGATGCTGCTAAAACATACAATGAGATTAGGAGAGTGGTGCAAGGGTCACCAAGGCCATCACACTCAAAAAATGAGCACGGGTCCTGGGAGATTGGGTTTATGTGAATGCATGCACTAGACCCTTGTTTGAGTCATTTGCCTGGTTTGAAAAATGGCTTCTTCCTGCAGAGCATACTCCTGATGCAAACCTAGGAATTCCTCCACTGACGCCCAGCTCACGTTAGATGTGTGTGTTGGCAATTCTAGCCCTGTGAATTAAGTTTCTTCTTGATAAAGTCAGCCTGCCTCCAATATCCAAAATGGAGAGTTTCAGGGGGATACTTTGAGCAGTTGACATCTTCCTACTAGACAAACATTTGGAATGCAGAAAAAAATGGTTTAAAATCAGAAATCAAACTTTCAAAAAGATTATTAACTTAGTCTAAACTGTACCCAGATATATTATATCAAATTCACCAAAACATTATTTGTGTGTTTTCAGTAAGAAGGACAATAAGCACGCTAATATACACAGCACTGGAGAGGAAGGGTTGGGCAGGAGGCCTCAGCCCTACACAAAAACTATAGGAAACTAAGAAATGCTAAGAATGGGAAGAAACATTCTTCCCCAGGAAAGAACACGCCAATTGGTTATTCAGTACCAAACTGTCAGCCCTGAAAATGTACAAATAACATTATGCAGACTGAGCAGGCTGTATATATGTATAATTAATAAGAAAGAGGCTGTAAATTTGAAAACGAGCAGGCAGAAAGGTATAAGGTTTAAAGAGAATAAAGGGAAGGGCAAATGATAACATTATAATCTAAAAAAATAAGAGAAATAATAAAAAATAAATTGAAGTATTTCTTACAACCTATTCCTCAAATATCTTTTAATGTTTTAGTGAGATTCTTACCATTACATGTAAATAAAAAGTGTTAACATTCTCAGTAGCTTGGAATTGCCCAAGACACTGACTTTACCTAGGTTACTTGAGAAATATCTTTTTTTAATTATATTTGAGGTCTGAGGTTTCAATTCCAATTTGGTTATGAACCTAGACTGAGCCATAGTAGTGTAATATCGCTTAAAAAAAACAACAATAAATAGGATTTTGTTTGATTGTATCCACAGGAATTTAGCGTGGTTCACTGCTGAGCAGAATCTTGGATTATGCTCGTTAAAAGCTGGAATATAAAATGACCAAGACGAAGTCTGACAGAAAGAAGACTCTGCCATATGTCTTCTAAATGATGCCCTTTGAAGCTCAGTGAGAGAGATCTGAGACAGCGTAGCCATCTACTATGTCATGAAAGATTCATCTAGGAAGAGAAGCAGAAACCATGTTGGACACAACGCATGAAGCCCCAGCCAACATGGGGATAGAAAGGTCTGAAAGATTTTCAGATGTGTCCCTGAGGTGTCGGACATCTTTTCAAAGAGCTCTATCACAGGATAAAGCAACAAGAGTTCTTCCCATCAACAAAAAGCCCCTTAAGTCAGAGAGCACGGGATGTTACTCATCTACTCTCTTCAGTTCTGATTAACCCATTAACCCTTATTCAAACACCAGCTTTTGGTTAGAAGTTGTTTACATAAAATTAATTCCACACAATGAGACAAACTGTTTTTAAAAGGCATCCAGTCCTTAGCCAATTACCACCACAATTAGCCAATAATTGTTAGTGGGTTTGTCCTTCGGCTTTTCCTTTTTAAATTCTTGCAGTTATGTATTCTGCAAGCTTCTGGGAATATTTACTCCATCCCAAACTTGAAATTTTAAAAGCACATAATAAAATTTAAGTCCAATACCTATTTGATTAAAATTGACTGAGGTTCAAAAATTCTTGTTTTAAACTCTGAACAGCAATTATTCTAAAAAATGAAAAATCAAGCTATAATAATGAATCGTACCAGGCTGGAGAGATGACTCAGTGGTTAAGAACACTGACTACAATTCCGAAGGTCCTGAGTTCAAATCCCAGCAACCACATGGTGGCTCACAACCATCAGTAATGAGATCTGATGTCCTCTTCTGAGGAGTCTGAAGACAGCTGCAGTGTACTTACATATAATAAATAAATAAATCATTTAAAAAAAATAATGAATCGTACCTAAGGTATTTTTGTTCATCAATTACCTTGATAATAACAAATATTGTTTTTCTAAAATTTATAGAAAGATCCATTCCTATTAATAACCCCAGTAAGAGGATAAAAATGACATTTCCACTGTGGTGCTCAACATCCTGATGGTTGGTTTTAGTACCAACCATGCATTGCCGTCACAGATACTGGCTCATCTCAAATAAGTTATAATATTTATTGCCATGGAACTAACTGATTGAGTTCCTATCTACATGGAATATATGAAAACATTATGATAAATTGACTTCAAGTAAGGAGTCAGTGAAAGGAGTTGAAACAATCTAAGATACAAATAATTAGGGATGATGTCATATATGATGTCATACATGGTGCTGCTGTTTCCTTTTTACTCTATGGGGTCCTTTGTACATAGGAACTATTGGGGGTACAATGCAATACCTGTAAACCCCACAATTATGTTTAGTTATTGTCAAAGTTTCCAGAAGAGATAGTTAGAGTTGATTCTATGAGAATGGGAATGGAACAGAAGCAGTGGATAGCACACAGTAGAGGGAAGGAACAAGGAGAAATCAATGAGGTTATGATAACATCAGTGTGAATATCACTCATTGACTGTGTTTCACTTTTTTTTCTCAGGACTTTTGCAAGTCATCTGCAGAGCTGCTTTGGGTTACACTGTAGTTTCAACAGAAACCTGAGCATCAGTCTTCTTTAATAGCTAGTAATTTAAGGCTGCAAGAGGTCATCGTTTTGCCATCCTTGGATCAAAACACATGCTCCTGAGAGAGAGAAAATAATTTTTAAGAGCTTTAAACCTAGCACCTTTCGCCAACTTAATTCTTTGAAAATGTTAGAAAAACAAGACCATTTTTTTTCTTTTCTTTTCTTCAAACTTGCTCTGAACTGACTTGAATTTTTCCCACCCAGGGAGCAACTCATGAGAGATTCTTGTTGCCAACTGTTCGTGGCTGAATTGCTCAAGCATGACCTAGGTTAAAGTTACTTCAGTCCTGGGATGGTGGCCTTTTAACCCATTTATAGGTTTCAGATTTATGTTTCATCTCTTCTGGGAAAGTAGTTATGAGGGCAGAGAGGTGGGGCAGTGTCAGAGTGCCCCTACCTTTTCTAGGCGGACATGGTCTCCTAATGGTGATACTGTCGCTTTAGTGTGAAAATGCTGACAGCTAGAGTAGGGAAGCCAAAGAAATAAATTAACACCCTTGACTGGTGTTCAAAGCTATGATTTCATAGGAGTGTGAAAATGATTATTCCATAGGAGGACATGAGCTCGCTCTGATGGATGACTTAATAACCTCCAACAATTATGTAAAGTTGTTTTATAAAATGGTGTCTTGCTGTCTGGCTTCTTCTTTAGGAAGCAGATAGAATAAGAACAGAGAGACACAAACTATGTGCTACCACAGGGATAGATATCATTTGGAAATTCTGGATATCTAAATCAAGGTGGTCATTTAGGAAAGAAGATCAGTTGCTAAAACAAAGATTGCCAAGGGCTCCTTGTAGGAGAAAGAAATCACCAGAGTCAGTGATCAGACATTTTGTTGAAGTATTATCATTATTATTATTATTATTATTATTATTATATAATTTATTTACATTTCAAATGTCCCCTTTCCTGAATGAATTGGGTCTTCCATCCTGGCAGCTAGGTTTATAGGACCTATGTTAAAGATTCTAAAATTGATCTTTATTACATAGAAGGGATACAATTGTTCATCAGTTGTTTGTCTACCAAAGAATTCTGCATTCCCCACATTTATATCAATGCCAGGAAGCAAGCGGCCAC
The DNA here is from genome assembly GCA_036184795.1 of Tokudaia tokunoshimensis. Lineage (NCBI taxonomy): Eukaryota > Metazoa > Chordata > Mammalia > Rodentia > Muridae > Tokudaia > Tokudaia tokunoshimensis. The sequence continues at coordinate 73,811,323 of BTHU01000015.1, forward strand.
ACATCTGACATTTTTCATATATTGCATATTATGACTGATGATAATGTCATGGCATCTGTCAAGAGTTCAGCATGCCTGTGAGATCTCGTGTGCTTTGTGTCCTTTGGGACTCTCTGGTATCATAGCATACTTCTCAGTCATAGACTTGTTCCTGTCCTTGCTCTGTCCCCCTCCTTCCACTGTTCTTTGACATTCAGAACCATCTGTGTGCATGCATGACCATCAGATTCGGAGAACTGGTGTTCTATAGAAGCACTCCTGAGAGCTCATGAGTGCTTAGGAAAGGCACTTCTCACCCCTGTTGCATTCCAGTTACCACAGAGAGCCCCTTCCCATATGCCCCCCCCCTTTTTTTGAAAGAAGAATGAAGCTTTGCAACTCCTTTCCAATCAATCACAGCTCACTGCATGACATACACTCTGACTAAAGCTATAAAATCAGATATTCACTCCAAAGCAATAGTGTAGGCATTAACTTTGGACTGATTTCTAGTGCTATATTCTTAACTTCTTGCCTCATTTCCCCTACTGTTCCATCAGAGAGTTTAAAGGATTTTCTAAAGACAATAAAGCTAAGAGTAATGGAAAGAAATCTTGGCCAGATAAAAAGAAAATAAGTATTCAAATATTAAAATCCTTTGAAAAGGAAGGAGTTACATTAAATAGCAATTACAGGGCAGTAAGGAAATAATACTGAGGCTGGTAATCTCATCACGATTTGGGAGAATTATGCAGCAGAACATCAGAGACAGCACTCTGGAGTGAGCACACAGCTACCAGGGCATTAGTGTCTGCAGGATGACAGAGGCAAAGGCCAGGAATGTGAAGATCTATGTAATGGCCATTGCTGGTGTTTCATGCCTCCATCCTTCCCTACTTTTCCAAATTAAGGCTATTCCTGGGACATCTGAGAACCATTGTGGTAGACAAATGCATGAATCTACGTAGTTACTCCATCGTTTTCATGAACGCATCATGGGGTTGGGTTCTAAGCAAGGGAGAAGAAAAGGAAAAAATCCTTCATCACTTGTTTAAAGTTGATTGTAGTTTCACTGATAAGTTCTCAGACACTACTGTTGAACTATCAAATCAAATCAGCTTGAAACTAGTGATATTTAATGTTGCATAAAAGGGAGGGACAAATGTCTGGAAGGAGGGAGGAGATGGGAAGTGCTCAATTGCAGATGAACCTCTTTTACAGGGTTCCTGGGCGTGCTTCACTGTACCATATGTTGCGGTCCTTTCTGTGAAGCAGTTGCTGTGTTATAGCAATCATCAGGGGTTTTATTATTTGACACACTTCAGTAATTGTATTGTGAGTTCATCTCGTTATTATTTATAATTGGTGAGTCCACAATCATCCAAGAGAATATGAGTGAGGATACTGAGCAGCAATTGCTTCTCTTTTCCATGTTTGCTTTTCTCCAAGGATACACTCAACCCCATTCTCTGTGCTTTTAAATCTTAGCATGTTTTTCATGGTTTCTGAAGGAGATTTCCCTAGTTCATATGGTCTTAATATTAAATTTATAAACCTGGTTTTAAAATAAAGCCAGTTTACAAAACAGAAAAAAAAAAAACCAGTGTAGTGAGGAGGCTGGTGGTGGACATGCAGGTAGATGAGAAAAGCTTTTCCAACATGGGAACTCAACTAATTTTGGTATCTGGGGAAAAGTGATTCGAATAAATTTTGCAACATAGAACTCCAGCTGGTTCACGTGGAATATTGATTAACTTTTAGGGGTTTTTCTGTGTAACTAATAATAACCCTTGGTTCATAAAATGAGAAAAAAAACAGGAAACAGGAGAAAATAATCTCCAGTATCTGTAATTTTAATTTGTTTGGATATTAATTAATGCCATATTTTTTGAACTTTTGTCAAGGTAAAATATCAGAAAAGTATTTATATTGTTTTATGAAAAAAAGGAGGAACAATTTGCTCCTATTAATTGGCATTATTACTTCTACATATTTTAAGAGGAAGCAGTTGTCTAATCTAGCATACACTGCTTTTAAAATAACTGAGTTTGAGTTCTAGTAAACAACCAACATGCAGACAGCTGAGTATTCTGATTTTGTTCAGCTTACCAATTAGAGTTATGCACCACCACCCCACATACAGAGAGAGAGAGAGAGAGAGAGAGAGAGAGAGAGAGAGAGAGAGAGAGAGGAAAGGAGAAGGGAGAGGGAGAGAGAGAAAGGGGGGAGACTTTAGCCTTTAGCTTACAGATATTAAACTCACTCTTATCTCACCTCCTCAGAGCCAGTACAAAGCCTAGTATATTTGCTAAAGTTTGCTAGGGTAAATAGTCAGTTTGACTAATCATTTATTAAATAGACAAGCCCAGAAAAAGAAAAGACTTTCCATTGTGTCTTTTTCTTAGATTTGGTGAATTCTCAATCCAGTTCATATTTGTCAGCTCACTGCTTACTTCAGATTGACCAAAGTGACCACACAGTTTTGTGGTCCTAGTTTTACTTCACAGATTGGCTTCTCCAAGTTCATCACCCTCAGTCTCACAAAGAGCATCAACACTGCCCATGCAGCACACAAGCCAATGGACTGCACTTCTTTTCAGTAATAGTAGGTCCCTGAATGGATATGTACAAAATGCTAAATGGTGGCTGTAAGGAAATCGGGTTACCCATTGGAAAAGCTGTTCCCGCTTTGAAAAGTTTCTTGGATCGTTTTGTTTTCATACTCTTTTCTTTTAAATGACAAAGCTGTTCATTTTGCTCCTAGAAATATCCATGGTAGTAAAACAATAATTGCAGAGAAGATAATAAATTTCGGTTGGAGCAGGAACCACAGTCATGCAACTATGAAGGTCATGGTAAAGATAAACAAATAATGTAGGTGAATGCATCTGAAATACCTATGTCCATCTGAGGAATTTTGACTGTTCCTCCCACCTTCAGATCCTAACCTTATTTGTGCAATACAGATGAATGAATCAGAAGGCAAAGTCATCTTCAACTGCTTTTTAATTTTTGTTAATTATTTTAATTATTTACATCCCAAATGTTGCCCCCTCCCTGTCTCCCCTCACATAGTTCTTCCCCCAACCCCCATCCACCATCCCCTTCCACTCTGAGAGGGTGCCCCTCTCCAGGTATCACTAACCCTGGGGCATCAAGTCTCTGTAGGATTAGGTGCATCCTCTTACACTGAGGCCAAATAGACAGCCCTCTGCTACATCTGTGTCAGCAGGTCTCAGACCAGCCCATGCATACTCTTTGGTTGGTGGCTCAGTCTCTAGGAGCTCCCAGAAGTTCAGGTTACCAACTGCTTTTTAGTTCGATGACTACTATCAGAAGAAGTTGCTATCAATCCTTGAGAACATGGGCAATCATTTACATGTTTACTTAACACACATTCTGCTGGGATTGGATCATGGTTTCCTGGATTTTGAGGTTCACCTCATCCCTTCAACATATAATACATGACAATTCTACCTGTTAGTTTGAGGCATATTTATACTATTTGACTTTGTAGATACTCTGATTTATATTTCCATCCAGAGTATAAAGTGTTCTTTATACTTTTTTTTATACACCCTTCTCTGTGTTCTCAGTAGTATTCATTTTTTATGATCATTTTGATGTTACCTATTATGAGTGAGATGATAGTAAATTATCATTTATTTTGCATTTTCTTTCCAATTAGTGGTGTTTAACACCAACACTTTGTCATATAATTTCTAACTCTGCTTATGCCTTTATTTGAGAATATTTAGTTAGAGCCAGGTATGGTAGCAGTCAGCACTTGAGAAACATCAGTACAGTAGTTAGGGGGTCATGCAATTTATATAATGAGTTTTAGATTATATTATACTTATTTATAATAATAAATAAAAACAAATGTGTGTCAAGATCACTTTCCCACTATAATTATTTGTTAAAAATTGTTACAATTATATACATGTATGTATTTATATGTAATTTTACATCACTATACATAAATACATATATAAATACCATCATATGTAAACTGATATTGATTTTCATTAGCTAAAAAAGAGTTAAAATCTAATTTATATTTGTTTAAAGAAGAACAGAAGTTGAGGATGCATTCTGTAGAAGGAAAACGAACTGGCCATAGTGCTGAGAGGGTGGGCAGCTTTTCTGGATGAACAAACCCTGTGTAACACAGTATGACTATACCCTAGTTAAACACTCCTCTTTTCTCTCAACATTCTGCACAATTGTGAGAATCTTGTCCTCATCCTAGGATAAGGAGAGAATAAAACAAAGGCCATGAAATGTGCGTTTTCATGTAAAATTTGAAAACATGATTTTGATATGTCCATCCTAGTCAAAAATTATTTCTAATTCATTTATAATAATGACCTTAGCAAACTGGAAGATGTGCATGTTTATCCCAACCCATGCTATGTGAAAAAGGTTTAAGAAATGGGGAGTGGTCAGCCAAGAAACTTTTTGTCACAAGTTCAGCATCTTGTTTAAATAATTGGCCAACACTTCTATCTCCAAGAGATATTATGGCTGAGTTTACTTCCTGGCCATGTTCCCAGCATTTTCATCCTCTTCAGACTATTCTATTAGTTCACAGTGATGAAAGTCACTCATGGAGGGGTGCAGGTAAAAACAAATATATGTGTATCTTCCATTCATCCACTAAAGGGCAAGGTCCCTTACTGAATATAACCTTCCTGCTTCCATCCTATAAAAGGAGTAAGAAATAGAAAGGTCCATTAAATCATCTTAACAACTCCTTTTCTTCACTTCCAAGTGTTGTCAAGTAAAAGGGCATCTCCAAGGACAAAGGTAAGGAACACCTCCGGAATTTATAGATATACCCTGCAAGCCAGCCAGCAACAAAAGTCTAGGATTCAGGATTAAAAATAAAGAAAATAACAGTGTTTATCAGCGCACATCCTGCTGCCTCTTTCTCTCGGAATGACCAAACACAATGGCTCTGAATGTGGAGGAAAGGGAGAAGGGAGTTGTCATGGTTTTTGGGTTGGTTTTTGCTTAACTGGAAGAATTCTCTTTCTCTCTCTCTCTCTCTCTCTCTCTCTCTCTCTCTCTCTCTCTCTCTCTTTGTGTGTGTATGTGTGTGTCTGTGTGTCTGTCTCTGTGTGTGCGTGTGTGGTTGATCTAGAGGAAAATCTTAGCTTCTTCTACATCTGACTACCCTGCTGTGCTGTGCTAATGAGTCCTAACCTTTTTCACATATTTGTCCGTGACTAGACTACTTGAGTCTTGTTCCATCATGGAAAAAAAAATGAATGCTCATTTGTTGAATCTTAGCTTGAAGAAAATACTCTGCTCTTCCACACCTTTTATTGGAATGCTGACGTCATCCCAGATCCCTATGTCATTCTTATGATTAAAAGACCTTTCTTTTTAAGAAACAATGTTAAGAGATCCTGTAGCAAGTTGATATGACAAAGTGTTTTCCACTTCATTAGCCATATGCAGTCCCTGTACTTACTGGTTATCTTGTACTGGAAGCTTTAGAATCTACAACAGAAAGAAACTCATCTGTCTAGTTCTGCAGAGTTAGTTTACTGATGTTGGAGTTCTGTTAAATGTCTCGGGATGCTGCTGCTCTGGAAAATGGTAAAGGTATGAAAAAGGGACCAACAGAGACTCTACTAAATCTGAAACAAATAAACATTTTTATGAATGTGCCTAACCCATAGTCTCCTCACTTCTAACTTCTAATGTGATGTAAGGAAGTCACCCGCAGCCTCCACACTACAGTTGTGATGGCAGCTAGACTCTGTGGTGGCTGCTGACCTCTGAATATCTTAGCGTCACTAGGAGAGTTTTCAGAGGAACCTATGCTGCCGACCCCTTTCTGGGAATTCTGATTTAATTGGCCTGGAATGAAGCCAGACATTGGTACTTTTAATGGTTCCCTGGGAGATTCTAATGGGCAGCTGCTGAGTAAAAGCTCAATTAAGCTGAATCTTAAATGAATTATAAGTATATTATATATTATAATTGCCTATAAGACTTTACTAGGAGGCTTTCAGCAAAACTTAGAAGAAAAGCTTTCTGCTTGAAAACAAATAAATAAATTAAATAAATAAATAAAATAACTTGGTGCTTGATACTAGCCACAGTCTCTAATATGAGACAGAGTGGTCGTGGTGGGGAAGAGGGAATAGGAAAGGGAACAAGGGAGGAAAAGAAAAACTTTTAAGTTCTCTGTCCCAGAAGGTGGGCTGTCTCAGCCTATTCTAGTGATCAGGGGTCTTGTCATAAAGGTGCATATGAGAAAGATTACTAACATGGTTAAGACACTGGTGTTTGTCTTTGTGACGTCAAATTCTTAAAGCTACGACACTGAATGATGATCTTGGTTGAATTATTTAGTCCCCTTCCTCCTGCATTTTCTCTCTATGAAGGATTAACAGCAGTAATTGAAATGACTGCATGTCTTAATAGGCAAGAAATACTCATTGGTTCCTGGCCCAAGGGAAGCTTTACATAAGTAAAGTGATGTATTATTAACATATCTTTTGTTAGTTGATTTCATCATTGAGGGAACATGATAGAGTATACTTACACATGCCTGGGTAGTATCACATACTATGTAGCTATGCACTAGAGTTTTTGTTATAGGTATAGTTTGTCAATGACTAAAATATCCTGGCACAACAAAATCCTGTACCCACTATCACTACCCCAAAACTGACACTGACTGAAAAATAAGAGGAAAAAGCAAAACTCAAAGGAGCTGATATGCAAATAGAATCCTTCACACAAAGGCTGGCTTCCTTTTTCTACTCCATACAGCTCTACCATTGAGAGCACACCTTAGATATTGGCCACATGAACCATTTTCTTTCATCAAAAATGTCCCATTATTTTTTGTTTTTGCTGTTTCTTTTGCCAGTATCAGAAATTTGTCTCAATATAATTATGTGTTTACTAGCAGTACTATTGTAACACTGTGAAAACTATAGTCTCCCAGAGGTTTTGTGTGCTTCTATAGCAGTTACGATGTTATTTGGAGCATAAACAGTATGCAAGGCTAAAATTAAAATTTCCATTTGTACAAAAAACAGATGACATAATGTGAATTCAGAGTGGCAGGAAAGAAAGAGGAAACAATGAGGAAGATCTTTGTGTAAACATGAACATCTCTAACTATTGACTTCATTATTTGACAAACACCGATGAAAACTGCCAGTCACATCATCAATACAGCTTGGATTTTTTACACTCTTGACCCTCATGTAGTCCTTGACTCCTTCCTTCACTGTGGCAGAATAAAAATTTAGATCATGAGAAGAAACAGACAAAAATCAATTCCTCCTGCTCCTTGAAAATGGCTGCTCTACTCATGAGTAGCCACCATGAAGAAAGTTGACTTAACTTCTCTTTGTTCTGAGTTAATTTTGACTTAATTCACTCCTTAGTCTTTAGTCATGCTGGAAATGCTTCTGTTCTTTAGAGCAAGGTACAGAAAAATTGATAGGTAAATAATGTATCTATTTTTAAGATCTGTAGGTCTGTTAGAAATACTTGATTCTGACATTGTAGCAAGAAGTAACCATTAACAATACACACAAGTCACATTTGGCATAGCTAACTAAATAAACATCAGTGTGAAAATACCAGGTGTAAATAGCTGGTACCTGTGATCATTGCTTTACACAGCAAAGCAGAAGTTAATTCCATAAAAAGTCTTAAACTAGAGAGAATACCCTGGGCACCTAGGTGAATGCTATCATAGCCCTACTGTCCTCAAAGAGAGATACAAAGGAGTGTTTTACAAAATTTTTAATACTCCATTTTCTATTGTTTTCTTCTTCAATTCCATTGTGCCTGGAAAGATATTTGCTATGAATTTAATATTTTTACATTTTTCAAGACTTGTTTAATCACACATGCACACATAGATTTTATTACTCAGGTCTGTTGTTCTGTATATATCCTGAACATTGTTGTGTCTGTTAGGTCAGCCATTTTGCCATGTCTTCTGTTTCCTTACTCATTCTCTGACTTGCTGGGGGCCTATTATTGGAAATGGAGTGATGAAGTCTTCAACTATTGCTCTATAGCTGTCTCTTTATTCCTTGGTTCTCTCAGAACTAGATATACCATATGAGGAACTCATATATGTTACACTCATGGTCTGACTCAATCTAGTATAAAAGAAACAAAAAGAGCTAAAATGTCACCTAGGAAATTGTAAACATTCATTTATTGATAATATGTTGAAATTAAAAGAAATTAAGATAGGGAAAATGTTTATATATAATTATGAGATTAAAATGTCATTAAATTTCTTCATTAACATTTTCTTACATGTTTGCAATGTATTCTCACTCCAAGCTTCCTCATCTCTCACCCAGCCATATCAATCTCCTCATTCTCTATAATAATCTTTTTGTATTCATGCGTTTATATTGTTTTGAAATCCCGTGAACTTAAGCAGAGGTTTCTGTATGACCACAGTTTTAAATTCTCCAATATCCAGATGGAATCACTAAGAGGTGTACAGAAGATGGCAATGACTCCTCCTTCTCAAAATCTGTAAGTTCTAGTAGTTCAAGACAGGGGAACTCAGTGCCTCTTAAGACTTTCTTTCATGCATGGTTGGTTGTTCACTAGCCCAATATTGTTTAAGCTCAATTAGGCAAGCACAGTTATATTGAGTTCATGTTTATACAGCTGCATCATGCCCAGAGGAATGCATTTGAAACCCCTCTCCCTATATTTTGAATCTTTCATTCTTTCCATCTCATCTTCTGCAGTGTCCCAGGAGATTTAGAGAGCAGTAGAAATGTCTTATTTATGGCTAAAGACTTGACCTTCACTTATTCTCATCACGATGAGCAATCACATGCCATTTATTGCCTTTCATGGCAAAGAGAAACTCTCTCCTAAAGGCAGAGTAGTATTTGTCTTTGGATATAAATATAACTAATTGGAAGATATATGGACAATATAAAAATGCATTCAAACAACATTGTATGTTCCTTCCTTGGACTTATTATTTCATAGGCAAAACCATTTATTTTTGTTTTTGTTTTGTTTCATGTTTATTAAGTTGTCTGTGGCTCTTTTTTAACTTTCTTTTCTTTTTAAATTTTTTTATTAGATAAATTCTTTATTTACATTTCAAATGATTTCCCTTTTTCCTGGTCCCCCCCACAAAAGTCCCATAAGCCATCTCCCCTCCCTCTGTTCCCCAATCAACCCTCTCCAGATTCCCTGTCCTGGTATTCCCCTACACTGCTGCATCAAGCCTTTTTAGAACCTGGGTCTCTCCTCCCTTTGATGTCCAACAAGGCCATCCTCTATTGCCTATGAGTCTGGAGCCATGGGTGATACCATGTGTACTATCTGGGCAAATGGGTGGAACTGGAAAATATCCTAAGTGAGGTAACCCAATCACAAAAGAACACACTTGGTATGCACTCATTGATAAGTGGATATTAGCCCAGAAGCTTGGAATACCCAAGACACAATTCACATATCAAATGATGCCCAAGAAGAAGGAAGAACAAAGTATGGATACTCTGGTCCTTCTTAGAAGGGGAACGAAATACCCACAAAAGGAGATACAGAAACAAAGTGTGGAGCAGAGTCTGAAGGAAAAACCATCCAAAGACTATCCCACCTAGTGATCCATCCCATATACAGTTACAAAACCCAGACACTATTATCGATGCCCACAAGTACTTACTGACTGAAGCAGGATATAGTTGCCACCTGGGAGGCTCTGATAATGCATGACAAATAAGAGGGGGAACACACTTAGCCAGCCATTGAACTGAGCACAGGATCCCCAATAGAGGAGCTAGAGAAAGGACCCAAGATGCTGAAGGGGTTTGCAGCGCCATAGGAGGAACAATGATATGAGCCACCCAGTACTTCCAGAGCTCCCAGGGACAAAGACTATTTTTAATAATAACTTTCAGTAGCAGAAATGCATTACCTCTTGTGAAGCAGGCCTGACAACTAATCAGAGTAGTTTATTCCCCCATGACAGTTGTGGCACTGTTGCACAATTGGAGACAACTTTCCTGGCACATTTGTGTTCTAGGTTGTAGAACTTACAGTTGGGCAAGACCTCTGCTAACTTTTATCTTCCAGTAGCTTGAATATTAATCTATTCCAATAATTGAAAAAACCCAAATAACTTCAATAATAAAATGATACAATAAAATATATTTATGTATAATTTATTAAAACAAAGATGTAAATAACTGATAATCAGGATATTAAAAACTTCTGGTTTCATTTCTGATCAGAGAAATTAATTTAAATGACAAGACACTTTTAAATATTGAAATATTTTAATACTATTAGAGATCATATGGAAAAAACAGTACTATCATTCATAATACAGTTTTATCCAAAAATTTCAATATTTTTTAAATTCTCCCTAATCGTAAGTATAAACTAATATTAATGAATATTATTTATTTATTTAGTCTTTGTACAAGTAGAAAACTGGAATCTGAACCCTTGAAAATGATGTATTGTCTTTAAATCACCTTGTTGTCTATGCAAGTATCAGTGTGCCATTACAGATATGTTTACTGATAATGGAAAGATACTAAGCAAAATATGAAATGGAAGAGGCATACTAGGAGCTATAGGTTTAAGTGAGGATGGAGCGACAGGAGATGGGGTAAAGAGGATAGGGCTAAGTTAACCAAAATTAAGATTGTATGAGCAAACCTTATAAAACCTAGTAGTTTGCAAGCTAATTAAAACTGTATTTTTAAAAGGATTTTGAACAGAAGTACCCCACTGTTTATTTACTTAGAATCTTACTTTGAGGTACAGGTTATCTCCTTGTGAGTCACTGATCAGAGAGAACCCAAAACAGCAAAGGTCATTTCTATCATTATCGGTTGCCCACCATTGCTGAAGATAATACATTTTGCAGGATTCAGAGAAATCATTTTTTTCTTTTGTATTAGCTATTTTCTTTATTAAATCATTTTTAAATGATCCACAAAATTCTCCTGACTGTCCTGTTACATAGATCTGGAAGATTTCTGAGGGAGAAAAGTCATCAATGGTCTTATTCTATTGGACTTGCATGCGACAAGTCAATATGCCAACAATATGTGCCCAGCAGCGCATTAGTGACAGGAGTGTTTGTAGGAGTAACCAACCACTCTCTTCCAGGTAGGAATTCATGGCTGGTACTCCAAACATGTTAAAACCCCATGACTAGGGAAGTCGTAGTTGATGATAATGTTGGTTTTCTAAATGCTCATGTTATCATACTACCTTCTTTTTTTATTTCTAACTAGATTTGTGCTGCTCCCAACTTTGGTCAGTGAAATGTCTTACTGCAGTGGTTAATTCAGAGATGTCTTACTGCTCAGTGTGCTGAGAGTGAGCGCCTGTGAGGGCTCAGCCATAGACAGGACATCTTTGTTTCCAATATCCTCAGTGATTTGAGACCTAGAAACATGACTAAGGGTGGTGAAAGAGTGAAGAAAGAACAGACATACAAGCACACATATGTAAAAGCTGAGTCAGTCACATTGTGCATGCTCTGATGGAGCATTGGCTACTACTCAATTACCTGGAACCTCAGCATGTTTTTTATATATAACACAGAAAGAAGAATTAGCTAGACTCATTAGGAGATCTCTTTAAGGTCAACAGTCTCAGGCTGTTAGCATTCAACAGGAAGAGCTGAAGTTGCTACCTTTTGGGCACACTGCTCAATTGTTTATAAAGACCCATACTTGCTCTTACTGTCAATATTCACATTCAAACCATAGAGGTAGACTTTGTAGTCTCTGTTCTTCATACCCCATTGTGAACATTGCCCAGTTCCGGTGGGTGAGGCATTTGTCCTTGGCACAGGTATGCCCATGACAACAATATCCATTCACTCAGGACTTTATCTGTTCTTTACAGATTCTCTCTAGGCTTCCTCTGATATTCAGGAGGACATTGGAGGATGTAAATGCTGCCCTTGACATGGCATGGCTTTTACATACATGAACTCATAGCAGCTGTGATTACCCATACCCATACAAAACATGCACGAGACTAAGCCAGTTAAAATTTTTGCATGGAGGAGAAAGAGGTTCCTGTGGCCCCAGCACTAGCTGAGGAGTTATCAGCATTTAATGCTTATTAAGTAGGGAGAATCATTTATATGCAAGAGTATGGCCACTGGTCAGTTCACAATGACTCAATAGTTAACCCCGCACTGTGAGCATATGGGCAATGCTGTTGGACTCAAAGGGGTAAATAAATTAAAAAAAAAAAAACTTATAAAAGAAAGACATAAAATTGTCAGGGAAATGTGATGGGGAATCCTGGGCATACCTGGAGAGAGGGAGAGATGACCAAGATATTCTATGTACATGCATGAAATTTTCAAAACATAAAAGTATAGTAAGCATGTATAAATGAAAACAAACATTTGTACAAATACAGTTTGCACTATGTTACAAAGCATAGCAATCATTGGTTCTGTGTAACAGAATTCAAAATCTAATGCATAAATGTATGGGATTTTCAACATGTCAAAACTGTTTGCTCTAAAACAAGATTTGTCAACTTTGTTATCAGTCAGTTTTGGTGCAAGTGAAACATTTCCTAAGAACCAGTCCTCAGCCTAAGCTACAAAGATGAAGGGTGTTTGTATTGGCATGTGATAACCTGTACTGTACATACAAATGTAGGAAAGGGTGGAAATAACATTTATCCAAATTCCTTTATGAGAAAAAGATAGCTTACTGCATGAGATGCCCTCAAAGCTTAGTAGGTAATTATTAGCCTAAAAAAGTAAAGACTTGAAGTTGCAAAGTTTTAGAGATAAAGTTTGAAAGACTCATTAAAAGAGAGTAAGCACAGGAAACTTCCAAGTTCAACCCTGAGTACACTGGTTCTTATAACTCAATAGATATAGTCATTGTAAATCATGGTACTCCCTCAAAACTGCTACAAAACAGGTAGGAAAAACTTAGGTTGGAGTAAAGAGATTAAATTACTAATATTAGTAATATTTAGTGAAGTGTTAGTTTTCAGAAAAAGAAAGACATAAATTAAATGCAAATTCACACTGAATCTTTGGTTTGAACAAAGAACAGAAGTGCCTGTAACAAATATTGGTAATCATGGGATATTTAAACAAGAACAAGACATGGACAATGCAATCCCCATCAAAATCCCAACTCAATTCTTCATAGAGTTAGAAAGAGCAATTCAAAATTTCATCTGGAATAACAGAAAACCCAGAATAGCTAAAACTATTCTCAAGAGTAAAAGAACCTCTGGGGGAATCAATATCCCGGACCTCAAGCTGTACTACAGAGCAATAGTGTTAAAAACTGCATGGTATTGGTACAGTAACAGACATGTAGATCAATGGAACAGAATTGAAGACCCAGAAATGAATCCACACTCCTATGGTCACTTGATCTTTGACAAAGGAGCTAAAACCATCCAGTGGAAAAAAGATAGCCTTTTCAACAAATGGTGCTGGCTCAGCTGGAGGTCAACATGCAGAAGAATGCAAATTGACCCATCCTTATCTCCTTGCACTAAGCTCAATTCTAAGTGGATCAAAGATCTCCACATAAAACCAGACACACTGAAACTAATAGAAGGGAAACTAGGGAAGAACCTTGAACATATGGGCACAGGGGAGAATTTCCTGAACAGAACTCCAATAGCTTATGCTCTAAGATCAAGAATAGACAAATGGGACCTCATTAAATTACAAAGTTTTTGCAAGGCAAAAGACACTGTCAAAAAGACAAAGCGGCAACCAACTAACTGGGAAATGATCTTTACCAACCTTACATCCGACAGAGGGCTAATATCCAAGATATACAAAGAACTCAAGAAGTTAAACTCCAGAGAGGCAAGTAACCCTATTAAAAAATGGGGTACAGAGCTACACAAAGAGTTCTCACCTGAAGAATATCTAATGGCTGAGAAGCACCTAAAGAGATGTTCATCATCCTTAGTCATTAGGGAAATGCAAATCAAAACAACCCTGAGATTCCATCTCACACCAGTTAGGATGGCTAAGATCAAAAACACAGGAGACAGCAGTTGTTGGCGAGGATGTGGAGAAAGAGGAACACTCCTCCACTGCTGGTGGAATTGCAGGCTGGTACAACCACTCTGGAAAGCAGTCTGGCGGTTCCTCAGAAAACTGGGCATGACACTCCCGGAGGATCCGGCTATACCACTCCTGGGCATATACCCAGAGACTTTACCTGCATGCAATAAGGACACATGCTCCACTATATTCATAGCAGCCTTATTTATAATAGCCAGAAGCTGGAAAGAACCCAGATGTCCCTCAACGGAGGAATGGATTCAGAAGATGTGGTATATTTACACAATGGAATACTACTCTGCAATTAAAAACAATGAATTCACGAAATTCCTAGGCAAATGATCAGAACTTGAAAATATCATCCTTAGTGAGGTAACCCAATCACAAAAGAACACACATGGTATGCAGTCACTGATAAGGGGATATTGACCCAGAATCTCAGAATACCCTAGACACAATCAGCATATCAATAGATTTCTAAAAAGATGGAAGGAGAGACCCCTGGTCCTGGAAAGACTGGATGTAGGGGAACGCCAGGACAGAGTAACGAGAGGGGGTTGAATGGAGAAAAGAGGGAGGGAAGGGGGCTTATGGGACTTTCGGGGAGGGAGGAAACGGGAAAGGGGAAGTGATTTGGAATGTAAATTAAAAAAATAAAATAAAAAATACCCTGAGGTTCCACCTCACACCAGTCAGAATGACTAAAATCAAAAACACAGGCGACAGCAGTTGTTGGCGAGGATGTGGAGAAAGAAGAACACTCCTCCACTGCTGGTGGGATTGCAAGCTGGTACAACCACTCTGGAAAGCAGTCTGGCAGTTCCTCAGAAAACTGGGCATGACACTCCCAGAGGATCCTGTTATACCACTCCTGGGCATATACCCAGAGGCTTCCACTGCATGCAATAAGGACACATGCTCCACTATGTTCATAGCAGCCTTATTTATAATAACCAGAAGCTGGAAAGAACCCAGATGTCCCTCAACGGAGGAATGGATTCAGAAGATGTGGTATATTTACACAATGGAATACTACTCTGCAATTAAAAACAATGAATTCACGAAATTCTTAGGCAAATGGTCAGAACTGGAAAATATCATCCTTAGTGAGGTAACCCAATCACAAAAGAACACACATGGTATGCAGTCACTGATAAGAGGATATTAACCTGCAATCTCAGAATACCCAAGACACAGATCACATATCAATAGATTTCCAAGAAGATGGAAGGAGAGACCCCTGGTCCTGGAAAGACTGGATATAGGGGAATACCAGGACAGAGAAGCGAGAGGAGGTTGAATGGGGAACAGGGGGAAGGAAGGGGGCTTATGGGACTTTCGGGGAGGGAGGAAACTGGAAAGAGTAAATCATTTGGAATGTAAATAAAAAATATAGAAAAAAAAGAACATTAAAAATAATGTGTAAGAAAGGGAAAATGATTTTGAATGTCAATAAAAAAAACAGAAAAAAATAATGTGTAAGATTGAATTGGAATTCATAAATATTGGGCGTTATTTTAAAATGTCTGGAATCAAATAAAAAAAAGAAAAACTATGATCCCTACTAAACAGTATCCCAGGAATTCTTGCTTTAAAACTCATCTTCTTGCTTCCCAGTTTTTTACTTTGTATCCAATCCAATATACAATCTTGTAACAAATTCTTTACCTGTGTGACTGAAGCATGGCCCAGGCCCTCCCTAGGTCTTAGGCATTAACCTCGTTTTCTTTTGTACTCCCTCTGGATGAACTCAGAAGAACAAAGTTCTAAGGAGTTCTGAGTGAGGTTGATTGGCTGCCATTCATAGCACGAGATAAACTTTGTTAAGGCTCCTTTTGCCTTCCTGGTCATTTTTCAGTTTGTTCCTATAAAATGAAGGGATCTGGAGAATTCTTTGCTCAGGCAAATGCTTTAGTACCTAAAGGAAGCAGAGAACCCATTTACATATGTAACATGATTCTTTGGTTAGGCCAGAGATATTTAATAATCACAATCTGGTTTTAGAAAATTTTTGTTTTACAGAAAATACAATTTGATGATCATTTGAGCAATTAGCCCAAAACAAACCTTAATATATTAAATTTGGCCAGAGCAGTTGTACAATCATTAGGAAACAGACATCACCATGATCCACACAAGCCCCACTACTGACATACTAATGGACATTTTAGGCTCATGGATGACATCATGTTAGGCCTCATTTGAAAAGAGTAATGGCTTATTGAAAACCATGTGTATTCCTGCCACACTATTTGCATTGTCCTAATTTAATATCACCCATTCATTGATGGTGCTGACATTTTAGACAGTCTGAAAGAAGCAGCAAGTGATGCATGTGTGATGTAAATTCACTCCATCAGGACGACAACTAATCTGCATTCAAACACCGAAACATTTTCATATCATTTGTTTCCAAGTCATACGAAAACAGACAGCATTGCACATACCTGGAAAATGCGTTTGAATGACTGCAGGGAAATGTTAAGACTTGACTGGTTATGACTTGCTTTTCCATTCCTAGAGCATTGTTCTTTGCCAGACAAGGAACATTTTTTAAGGTACCAAGGTAAATCAAATACCATTTTGCTCTTCTAGATGCTGTGTTTAGGGAACAGTTAACATAATTACACACTTTTTCATGAGAACTAAAGGACCCAATGAGTTATTGTTGTACCAGAAAATATAAGGGGAGGAAAGTCTAAAGATGAATATTTAGACATTGGAACTAAGTTCAGTATGCTATGCACGGGTCTTTCTAATTCTTCCATCTCCTAGGTATAGCCAGCTCTACCACATGCAATCACACTCTTTATAAAATAATTGACTAAATGTTATTTTCTTAGTGATTTGCCCATCTGTCTGTGTGTGTTGTGGTGTGCATGCACATATGCACATGAGTGAACATACCCACAAAGTTTGTATACAATGTTGTTAAACTGATTCTACATGATGATAATACAGCCACCTGAGGATGAAATTTCTGCCACTCCTCTATGTGTTCTATTTGATGTCAAATAATCAGATGAGCCGTGTTTTTCACTCAGGTTGTACATTCTAGGTAACAACCTCAATTTACATAAACATGGTCATTTATTTGGACAAGATAGCTATGTTGGTTTCCTTCAACAACACCATTGATACTACAAAAGGCTATATCATCTCCTGATAATAATCATGTCAGTACTCAAAATATTGTTAATAAATGCTTCATTTCCAAGCTTGCTCAAATTATCTTCATATACTTAGGTTCTCTCAGTGTTTAAACTCTTGATTTTAAATGTTATCATATTCTATCAACACTGTAATCTTCTCAGATTGTGTGAATGCTCATATTATTTGTCTGTTTTGATAAACTACAAAATTTTATATTCACAAAGCTGATAACAATGTGAAGACAGTGTTTCTTCTAAGATTTGAAGATATATTGGTAGACATAAAGGCAGAAACCTGAGTGGACTTTATAGAGAGGACAGACTTGACCTGGAACCCTACTTACTTCCTCTACTAGCTACTTTATGATGGCTCTTTTTTCCTCTTATAAAACAAAAGTCATGAGAGTAATCTCACAAATTTATCATAAGACCCCAGTGGATTACTATGTAGGTACTGGCTTATGATAAGCTCACAAGAAACAGTAGATTTCACAGTTCTTAAAGCTAAGGGTTCTGTTCAGTGAATAATCTTGAATTTGGTCTCAGTGCTTCATATTCTTTGGCTACTAAATCTACTACTATCTACTATACTAAATCTATACTAAATATACTATCCAAATAGATAGATAGATAGATAGATAGATAGATAGATAGATAGATAGATAATGAATAAGTAACCCTATCATCAACAGTAATACCTATTAAAAGATTATTTTTACTTTTTCTCTATGGATACATCTTTGTATATATGTGTGCATATATGTGAGTATATGTGTGCATGTTTATATATATATATGCTTGTGGGTGTGCATATTCACATATATGCAGATACCAATGGAAACCAGAAGATATGACCGAGTCTCTGAATCTGGTGTTATGGAAGATTGAGAACTGTTCAGTGTGTGTTCTGGGTACCAAACTTGGGTCCTTTGGAAGAGCAGTATATGATTTGAACCACAGTCTTCTCTCTAACCTCATTTGGTGGTATTTAAAGAAGACATGTAAATTTTTAAGAACATTTAGCGCATTTACTATATATATCTTGTCATGCTGAAATGATATGATGTATACAGTTTCTTACGCTAACACTCACTCTTGTTTCCTTTATCCATCCCATTATTCTTGGCACACCATTGGTCACTTAATAACAGATGGGCAAATGCAATTATTTGTTATGGTATATTATTCTTGGTGCACCATTAGTCACTTAATAACAGACAGGCAAATGTGATGATATATTATGGTAAGTTTTAAATGAATAGTTAGAATTCCAGATAACATGAAAAGAAAATGATCTTGTTCTAATTAACACACAGTTTTGACTGATTTCTACCATAAAATGTATATTATCAGTCATTATACATTTGTATCCATAAAATACAGTTGTTGTGTTAAAAATGAACAGAGAGAGATTGCTAGACTGTCCAAAATATATATAAAAATATTTTAATATTGGATGACAACTTAGATCATTCCAGAACATTGTTACAGGTTTACAAACCCACAGTACAAGAGAAACGTAATACTAATAAAGTAAAATGTTAATAATGCTTAGGCAGGAATTATTTGGAAGAAAAACATACAATTGTATTTGGTTTTTAGGAAGTTAAATCTCACTTGCTTGATGCAGACCAATATTGAGCAATCAGTAATAATCAAGGATCTACAAATTAGGCTGAAAGAGTTACTAGTAGTGTCTCAGAATAATGAAAGAAAGGAAAGAGACTGGAGACTGATTTACAGGCCTATTTTTAAAAAAGCAACCTAACATTCCTCTACACTCTCTAGGGCCTTCCATCTCTTGATCTGTTTTTACTCTCCCAGTTTCTGTAGTTATTCCAGGTTATATATTCTTATCTTGATATTTTAAACTAGCAATATGTCTACCTAAACAAGATCTGAACAAGAATAGCATCAATAAACACTCTAACTTGTAAGAGGGAAAGCTTGTGGTGGCCCAGATCTAGATGAAGGTCTACAGGTATCAAAGGACTGTTGAGAGAGGGTGAATTAGTTTTTCTCAGGGACAACACCCATTATTGATTATCTAATACAAAGTGGTCATCTCTGAAATCATATACATACAGGCAATACTAAATAGAATCATCATGTGGTATTTATATTATTATGTACACATATGTGAAGTAACAGTTAAAGAGTCCATGCATTTGAAAGGGATCTGGGAGTGACAAGAGAGAGGTTAGGAAAAAACTATATAGATATAGATATGAATGAGGGGGAGAGCAAGTGACACCCACCCTGTAAGATGCATATTAAAGATTGACTTCTGAATTTGCAAACATGAAGGTTTGGCATAGCAACTGGGTATAAGGCACAATGAGAAAAACTCAACTGAAGTAGAGCCCCAAGAAAAGAAAGAAGAAAAACAGAATTGTAGAGGTGATGTAACAGCCATTAAAAATGAAAGAGAGGGTACTGGCTGGTTTTCTGTGTCAACTTGGCACAGGCTGGAGTTATCACAGAGAAAGGAGATTCAGGTGGAGAAGTGCCTCCATGAGATCCAGCTATAACACATTTTCTCAATTAGTGATCAAGGCAGGGAGGGCCCCTTGTGGGTGGTACCATCTCTGGGCTGGTATTCTTGGGTTCTGTAAGAGAGCAAGCTGAGCAAGCTAGGGGAAACAAGCTAGTAAGAAGCATCCCCCCATAGCCTCTGCATCAGCTCCTGCTTCCTGACCTGCTTGAGTTCTAGTCCTGACTTCCTTTTGTGATCAACAGCAATGTGGAAGGTGTAAGCTGAATAAATCCTTTCCTCCCCAACTTGCTTCTTGGTCATGATGTTTGTGCAGGAATAGAAACACTAAGACAGAGACTAAGTAATGGAATTTGAGAAGCACTGAATGGAGGAAAGGAGAAATGGAATTTATGTCATTATATTATAATATCAGGAAAGAATGCAAAGAAACTGGTACAACTACTCTGGAAATCAATCTGGAAGTTCCTCCGAAAAATTAAAATAGATCTACCTGAAGAACCAGCTATACCATTCTTTGGCATATACCCAAAAGATGCCCAACCATGTTGTAGTCGCACATGCTCCACTATGTGCATAGCAGCCTTATCTGTGATACCCAGAAGTTGGAAACAATCCAGGTGTCCAACAAAGGAAGAATGGATACAGAAAATGTGGTTCATTTATGCAATGGAATACTATTCAGCTACTAAGAATGAGGACAGCATGAGTTTTGCAGGCAAATGGATGGAAAATATCATCCTGAGTGAGGTAACTCAGACCCAAAAGGACATGTATGGCATGTATTCACTATTAACTGGATATTAGCCAAAAAATAAAGTACAGAATACCCAAGATAGAGTCCACAGAAGTCACAAAGTTTAACAAGCCAAAGGGTCCAACTGAGGATGTTTCAATCCCACTTGGAAGGGAGAAGAAAACAATCACAGGAGGAAGAAGGAGGGAGGAACATGAGTGAGAGATGGGAGGGGGAGGGAAAACTCTCAGGTATGGGGTGGGGAGATAGGAGAGAATCCCTGAGGACCAGGAGAGCGAATGGAAATATGCAACCTCAGGGAGATGGGAGGTGGGGGGGATGCTCTCGAAAGCATCAGAGACCTTGGAGGTGAAAAACTCTCATGACTCAAAGAGAGGGACTATAGATGAAATGCCCAACAGTGAGGGGAGGGAACTCATAGAGTCTACCTCCAGTAGAAAGGCAGGGCATCAAGTGGAGGCACGGGGTTACCATCCCACAGTCAAAAATTCTGAACCAGAATTGTTCCTGTGTAAAAGAACTGCAGGGACAAAAGTGGAGAAGAGACTGTGGGAAAGGTGGTCCAGTGACCGGCCCAACTTGGGATTCATCTTAAGGGGAGGCCCCAAGGCGATATAATCATTGATGCTATGGTGTGCTTACGGACAGGAGCCTAGCATGGCTGTCCTCTAAGAGGCCCAACAAGCAATCAGCTGAGACAAATGCAGATACTTACACCCAAGCATTGGACTGAAATCAGGCACACCTGTGGTTGAATTAGGGGAAGGCAGCAAGAAGATGAAGAGGAGGGCAACCCTGTAGGGAGGCTAGCATTCTCAACTAACCTGGACCACTGAAATCTCTCAGACACTGAACCACTAATCAGCAGTATACATGTTCTAGCTGGTTTGGTGTGTCAACTTGACACAAGCTGGAATTAGCACAGAGAAAGAAGCCTCCCTTGAGGAAATGCCTCCCTGAGATCCAGTTGTAAGATATTTTCTGAATTAGTGATCAAGGGGGAGAGGGTCCACCTCATTGTGGGTGGTGCCATCTCTGGTTTGGTAGTCCTGGGTTCTATAAGAAAGCAAGCTGAGCAAGCCAAGGAAGCAATTCAATAAGCTGCACTTCTCCATGGTCTCTGCATCAGCTCCTGCCTCCCAGTTCCTGCCCTGTGTGAGTTCCTGTCCTGACTTCCTTTGGGAACAGTAACGAAGAAGTGTAAGCTGAATAAACCCTTTCTTCCCCAACTTGCTTCTTGGTCATGATGTTTTGTGCCGGAATACAAATCCTGACTAAGACACACATGCTGTTCTTAGGCCTCTGACACATATACATCTGAGAACTGCCTGGTTTGGCCTCAGTGGGAGAAAATGAGTCTAACCCTTCAGAGACTTGGGGAACCAGGAAGTATGGAGGTCTGGTGGGGGGAGCACTCTCTTAGAGATGGAGGGGAAGAGGAACTGAATGAGTAACTGTGGGAGGGTGGACCTGTATGGGGGCATTGACTGGACTATAAAAAATAAAAGTAATTTAAAAAGACAAAAAATGAAATAAAAAGTTTTAGACATAAAATTATCTGCAGAATGGATCTCCTGATTCCCCCCTCCCAGAGTTCAGAGCCCCCATTCCCCTCTTATCTGCCTCTGAGAGGGTCTTCCCACACACCTCCACCCACCTACTCCCTTTGAGTACAAATCTGTCCCCACCTGAAGCTCCCAGCATCCCCCTTCCATGGAGTATAAAGTCTATAGGATTAGGTTCATCCTCTCCCACAGAGGCCAAATAAGACAGTCCTCTGCTACATATGTGCTGGGGTCAGCCCATGTATGCTCTTTGATTGGTGGCTTAGGCTCTGGGAGCTCTGTGGGATCCGGGTTATTTGATACTTTTGCAATAAGGAAGGATGTTTTTAAAGATAATTTCCTTTGCATAATTCTAACTATTGATGGGATGCTCTGCTAGAGAGGATATGGTGATGACTTTACAAAGATTTTTGTAGAAGAGAAAAGGAAGATGATGATCTGGGTGGCATCTTTGTTTCTGGTTTGTATAATGAAAAGGACAATGGAGGAGTTTATCAAACCATCAATTACTGGAAGGCAAGAAGCTTGCAGGGAAGACCATGAATTAGATCACTTGTAATGTTTTAGATTGAAGGAGCTTTTATGTCAACTAAGAGTCAAGAAGGCACCTAGATAGGAAGTGGTGAGGTCTTAAAAAAATAAATCTGGAGTTCATAGTACATGGGAATAAAACACTTAAAGCAAATGAAAAACTTCCAGGGTCCATTTGATCCCGTGCACATTTCATCCTAATTTGATAAATAAGAAATGATTTATCATGATCTGTATAGGTGTGTGTGTGTGTTAGTTCTATGAGTGAACATCTTAACATTATTGTTTAGACATGGAAATCTGACCTCTGGGAAATTTATCTAGGATAACACAAAATCAGAATGAGTGGATATGGATTAAATCCAGGTTTTGTTTTTCTTTTAAATGCATGAATTCTCCTCTATCCTCTGTACTCTTGACTATTACACTTCTCACCTGTCTCTCTGAACTCTTGAAACATGTTCTTCTCCCGTATACCTCTTCCCCTTCCCCCAGGGTGTGATGCTTCCAGGAAAAATCCTTGTGGTAGACAATCTGCAGACTTCAACACTGCCCCAAGTTATGATGTTGATACTGTTGAGTAGGAAATTCTGAATTTTCTAATGCAAGTGAATGAAGGGCAAACCACATAGAGTCCTTCCTTCCTCTGACACTCAAAGAAGCAAATTAAGTATCAGAAGGGAACTAAGGTAAACTATCATCTACTTCATTAAGTTTTTATAAATTTTTTATTAGATATATTCTTTATTTACATTTCAAATGGTGTCCTCTTTCCTGGTCCCCCTCCCCCTGAAAATCCTGTAACCCATCTCCCCTCCCCCATTCCCCAATCAACCCTCTCCTGCTTCCCTCTCCTGGTTTCCCCTACAGGGATAAGCAGGTTGGGAAACCATTGATTGTCAACCTGAAAGAAAGTTAAGAAAAAGTCTGCTCTGATTCTCTCAAGCTTCATTATTGTGGAGTGAGCCATTAACTAAAAGTTAGAGACAGTACCTGTCATATATCTCATATTACAATCCCTTTAAAAACCAAGACACTGAAACAGAATCAAAGAGACTCAAGGACTTTGAGGATAAAAAATCAATAGTTAAAAGTAGATAGTTACCATACAAATGGAAGCATATAGGCTTACAAATTAGTTTTGCAGAAAGGTTCAAGTTTTTCTATTACCTTGACAACCAAAGAAGGTTATGATATTAACTGTTTAGACATCTGCATTCCTAGAGCATTTTTCCCCTTTAGAAAATGAAATAAATGTTCAAGTGCCACTATTGTAAGAATATAGTACTCCTTAGCAATACCAAGGGAGTATGGAAAATAAAAGTCTTAATCCTTAAATTACCTTGAGCCTAATATCTAATGGAGATTGTTTTCTTTTCTTTCCTTTTTATAATAGGAAGTCAAGTTAACTGAAGAAATTTCCTGAGATTGCTACATTGTGGGTGTTTTGAGCTCTCAGGCTAATCATTACATGCTATCTCTGTACTATTAAAAGATCTTTATTACTAATATTCTTAGGGTGAACTTGGCTCTGGATTAAGGATACATTTTGCTGCAGGCTAGAGAACATTGGCACGAGTACCAAGAAACAACCAAAGGGCAATCAGATTTCCAATGATATAAAGCTACCATTTGCTACACTAGAATGATTTCAGTCTGTCCAAGGACAAAAGTCAACTGTGTAAAGCCAAAATAAAAAATGCAAGTGACATGATGTAATGAAAGTAAATAATTCTGAACATCTTTACCACTCCCCTGTTTTCTCTGCTTCCTGGAGATCTTTGAAAAGGAGAGGGAAAATCTAAATTTTTAGCACTCATACCCCTCAGATCACAATCTGCCAGTGCATGCCTGCCCTATAAAAGTTCAGGATTTTGTTCTACAAAGGTTAGTTAGTTCTGTAATCATGGCACAATTATTCCTTTCTTGATCACTACATAAATACAAGAAGTCATGGAAGCATTTTTTGTGAATGTTGTGATACTAAAGTATCTGCACTTTGAATGTAGAGACAGGAGGATCAGGAGTTCAGAATCAACTTCAGCTAAACAGTAAGCAAGTTCAAAGCCAGCCTGTTCTACAGAAGGCCATGTCTAAAAAGAAGAAAAGGAAGAAAGACAGAAAAAGAAAAAAATAAATCATCATTAAATAATTTACATTTGTTATTTCTGAAGAGTATACATTAAATGGAAGTTTGCTTCAGTGGTGTGTTGTTAATGTTCTTGTATTACTTGTATTATTCTTGGGGAGATGAAAAAAAACATTGGATCACCCATCAGATAAGGCACAATGACTAAAGAAATGATCCATCTAATTCCAACTAGATAAACCAATGATTATTGGTGCTGTATTGCAGTAGAATGGTGGATGAAGAGACAGTTACAGTTTCCATAACTGAAATACAGCTCCATCAACAAAGTCTCCACAATCATACATACAGCTTCTATGAGATATATTCTAATCTTGAGGAGGTGAATACAACCTCACAGAAGTTCCATCTTCATCATGTGCCCCTCCTTCAGTTAAGCTTATACCTCCATGTACTTAAACACTCCCATGATCTTGTTCATCTAGGAAGCAAGAAAGTCAAGGCTGGAATCCCAGCGTGGATCTTGTGGTCCTTCTTTTTCTGTTTTCACTAGGGAGCATTTAGAGTGCCATTATCAACAGAAACCTGGCTATCACCGTATTCTCTTTACTTTGTTGCCACAGCTATGGGGCCACACAGTCTATAGGTCGCCATAGCAACTTCTTTTTTTTTATTTTTTATATTTTT
Source organism: Tokudaia tokunoshimensis (assembly GCA_036184795.1). NCBI lineage: Eukaryota > Metazoa > Chordata > Mammalia > Rodentia > Muridae > Tokudaia > Tokudaia tokunoshimensis. The sequence goes on from BTHU01000015.1 coordinate 73,836,639, forward strand.
ATTTACATCCAAAATCATTTCCCCTTTCCCGTTTCCTCCCTCCATAGCAACTTCTAATCCACGAAGGCCAGAAATCCACATTTGCACCCATGCCTGAAGGATATCACTTTTCTCTCTTATCACTACCCCACTTTAATTGGACACTTTTACCCTTCCTTATCCTTTTGCAAGGCACCTTGAGTGTTTGGAGTGCTTGCTGTGTGTTTGATCTTCAATGTGTATGGTGTGACCACAGAAGCACTCATGAATTCTTAGAAGATTGATTATAACTCTTTACCATAATCCAATGAAAAGGAGCCTCTCTCTACATACAAGCCATGTGGTACCAGTAAAGCAAGGAGATACACAGGTACATTATATTTATATGACAACAGCAGTAGCCTGCCCTCTGGAGTCTATGATTTCCACCCGGCCATGTGACTGTAATCCACCCCTGGGACTGGGATATTGTTCAGTAATTTTGTGCCTTTTTCACCCATGCAGGATATCTTTCCTCAAACTAGTTTACAACTCTTTGTCATGCTTTTTTTTTAGATGCTTTCTGAAAATCTGTAAAACATGCAGAAATTAGCATTTATCCACTATTTTGCTTTTAACAGATAATGGACAGAGTCTCTGAAGGCCCATCACTCACTATTCCAAGTAAATGACAATTGGTTTGGAATTTGGCTGCTAGAAGATTAGAATATATCTCATAGAAGCTGTAGTTACTTTTACAAGATAAGATCAGCCAAAACTTCTTCATAGATGGGATTGGCTTGCCAAGGCTCCACCCCTATCTATAGAAGAATGAAAGTTATAGAAGTTGATAGCTATAGAAGAATGGAAAGCCATTCTTCTTTAGGGATTTGACCTTTCATAGATTGTCACCCATGCTCTTCTGAATGGTTCTACATCCTTGTATATGAGAAACACTAAATGGATTTAGTGAGTTGTCTTTAAAGTAAAAAAGAAAACACGTGGAGTTGGGATGTGCATGTGTAGAGGAAGATCTGAAGGGAGGTGAAAGGGGCAAGTAGGGGGTAGATATGAACTTGTTTAATTCTATACATGTGAAATTCTAAAAGAATAAGAAGCTAAAAAAAACATGCTGCTCAATATATAAATTAGCCACAAGATCCAAGACAGTCTATACAGCATGAAAAGATTCCACCACTCTCCATGTGCCATCCAGAGGCATTGCCATGGGGCCAAAGTACATAACCTCATCACAAAGTGTTTAGTATGGGGAGTGTATACTATTCCATCTGATCAAAGGACAAGGGCAGGCCTTGCCATTCCTAAAGCTAGTTCCAAGTGCTAATGTGTTCTGGGCTCCCATTGTGGCTATAGCCTCTCCACTGTGCTTCCTGCCTCTCTACTGGCCATATATAGGTAATGAAAGAGCATCAGGCTAGGTAAACAATTTCCACACACACCAGTATACTTTAAGTAATATACACAGTACACTCTGGAGATATAATTACACACCCCAAGGCAAAGGTCATCCTTGAGCTGATTTTGTAATGTTCTCTATCCATTCTTGTTATCCACAACCCCTAGTGTTCTTGAGAGTTACAACAAAGAATCCAACAAAGCTCAAATACTCTGCACATTATCATGGAACCAATAAATCTGTCATTAAATGTGAGTTAAAAGTCATTGCCTATGGCCTAGTAGGGAACATTGGCATCCTCCTGTTGTCCATATCTGTGGGGAAGTGCTGTAAAGTGCATAAAGCTTTCTGAAGACCCACAAGTATAACATATGTCATTCTGTTGACTCTTCCATAGAAACTCTTGTTGACACAAACTTTGCCACATTTCTGGTGACCCTGAGAAGCCTCTTAGTCTGCTTTTCCTTTCTCTTATCTGTTAATTGATTCAGCACTTCACAAAACCAACTGATTTGTCACTAATATTCACACTAATTTGTCAAAGTCTCTTATATCTAATAATATCATACCCCACCATGTGGTTCATCAAAGCCACTAAAACTCTGTATCAACCCTAAATTAACTTTTCTCTTAGCTCTTTGGTAAGCACAAATCAACAGTAGTTAATTTAGTATACAACATCAGCTCAATCATGCAAAATTCCCTGACTTATTTTCCTTTCTATTACCTACTCATCAACACTGGGCCACTGAGGTGCTGAAAAGAAGGTATATTCTTTTGTTTTAGGATCAACCAGTACCCCCTAGAGCTCCCAGGGACTAAACTACCAACCAAAGAGTACACATGGAGGGACCCATGGCTCCAGCTACATATGTAGCAGAAGATGGCCATTTCAGACATCAGTGAGAAGAGAGGCCATTGGTCCTGTGAAGGCTCGATGCCCCAGAGTAGGAGAATGCCAGTCAGAAAAGTAGGGAGGGGGTGATGAGCGGGGGGGGGATGGGATAGGGGATTTTTGGAGGGGTGATAAGGAAAGGAGATACCATTTGAAATGCAAATAAAGCAAATATCAAAAATAAATAAATAAATAAAACCATTGGGCCACTGTCCTGTGCAAGCACAGCTGACTTAGAGTTCCATCCCACACTTTTACTTTCAGGGATTGATATATATATACCTTGGTTAATCAGTGGGCTCTCTCTTGGTCGGCCTCATTCATCAAGGAGGAACATCAAAACATGGTGTATAGAATAGGTGACCCATCAAAAATTTCCCCAAACATTGTCTACACTGATTTTCTGTATGTGTAGACACCTCAGCCTTGGACGTTTCATCCACAGAAATGATAGTGTAGTTGATACTGTAACAAAAAGGCATGCCATTCTATACCACATGGAAAAATGGCATTGCCACTCTGGATATTCCTCCATCAGATGAGACATCCTTAGTCTTATTACCCACAACAGGAACCAAGATTGCTCTTCCAAAACTCATATATGATTCTGTCTTGCCCTTCAGTTGTACACCAAGTTGTCATTCTACTTTCTTTGCTGGGGACACAAGGACAAATGTCAATTCACCTTAGACAGGACATCAACAAGCTAAAGAAATAATTCCATCTAAGTCCAACTTTGTAAACCAATAGCTTATTGGATTTACTTACAGGAGTATGAGTAACTTAGAAGAATGTTCGAGACTTAAAAATAGCTGAGTTTCTGAAGGTCACACATACCATTGGTAACCACCTAAGTCTAGATCATGGAGCTCCACCTTCAGCTAACCTTCTCTAGTGTAATGAATGGCATGTCTCAGCATCATATGAATCTGGAGATGGACAGACATGAATGAAGTCTGACATCCCAGTGGAGGGTCCTGTAATCTTCCCAGTTCATTTTTTCTAGGGAGTACCTTTCTATAACTGTAGATCTAACATCACTATATTACTTCTACTTCTTTTGTTGCTATGACTATTGAGCCAAGCATTCTTCAAGTCACCACAGCAACCCTTTTTATTAATTCTTCCATGAAAAATACTATGGTTGTCTTTGTAAAATTGGCACAATGTTATTTTTCCATATAGTCCCTCTTTTCCTTCACAATCAGAGGAATGTGGGGAAAGTGAGATGGCTAATTTTAAGTGATTTTGCAAGTGAGTTCCTTGTGGAGGCATTGGGTGAAGGAGAAAAGCACATTACTTCTAATTGCAAAGTGTTTGGTTATTAAAATGTAATTTTACTCATAGTTAATAAAATGTTTATCCAGCATGTGGTCACTTCTAAAGCTTTCCTCTCTGAAGATTTTTTTTTTTAATTTTGTAGGAAATTCCTGAGAAAGTGAAAAACTGGTGGAAGCTCATATTCTTATTTAATGTCACAACTTGGTTTTACTCTGTTGCTTTCTCCAAAATAAGCTTCAAATAGAAAATTGGTTTTGGAAAATCTAAAATCAGGGATTGTACTTACTAGATCAATCATGTATAAAAGGAATCAGAGTGACCATGAATGGGAGTTGTATATTTTCCTGAAATCAAAGCAAACACGCTTAAACGACAGAAATGTATATAAATATGGAATCAAGACATTAGAAGTAATGTAATCCCTTAGGAAAGTAGAGGCGATCCTTCTTTGCCTCTTACAGTCTTTTGCTGCCAGCTCTGCTCACTAACATTGCCATGACTTTATTACTCTATTCCTATACTGCTCTTGTGTATCTCCATGCTACTTTGTGAGTTGAAGGATGCATAATTAGATTTGGGAAAGATCTACATAACCCAAGATAATTATCTCCTTGTTAATTAAGAACTTTAACTTAATTACCTCTTCAAAAATCCTACCAAGTGAAACAAACTTAAAATCTCAGAATTAAAGTACATAAATATATTTTGGGGGGCCATCATCCCAACCAACTATAGAGTTTATACTTCAACTCAAAGTATTTCTTATCAAATATAACAATCGTGGGCATAAATAAATCATTAGCTCCTATACAGACCATGGTCTCCAAATGATAAATTAAGATTATAAAAATAGATATTATTTCTTACAGGGTTGTATTTTATTTGTTAGTATAAAGTTGCTTGCAAAACAGGATTGCCATATATGTCTCTACCAAAACAGAAGTATTACTGAAGCAACAAATGATGTTCAAAAAAAAAAAAAACTGCCAAGACAGAATCTGAGCACTCCAGCTAGATGAAACTTAGTAACAACAGCTATGATGCCTTACTGTGCTAGGCATTTGATAGTGTTTTCTATGTGTTTTCAGAATAATCTGCTAGTTTAACAGCCATCACTGTGTACAGATTCTCCTTTGTCATGATATTTCTGTATTCCTTTTTAACTAAGCTCTGTTTCCCTTTTCTGCTACCCAGTTTTTTTAAAGCAGAAAAAAAATTATCCAATTCAGCTGGGAAAATCCTAACCTCGTCCTTATTAATAAATGAATCAGAAGTAGGCATAGAAACACAATCATGTCCAACAACTTGTGAGGGAGTCTGATGAGAATGTTAGTAAAATAAAATTTCCTTACAGGATCTATTGAGTGTGTGACGCCTGCTGAATATTGAATAGATATAACAGTAGATGCTAGAAGTTCAAGGTAAAGGTGTTATTTGCTTATTCTGAGACTCTCTACTTAGCTTATGAAAAGCCATCTCTTTGTGCCTTGTTATCCTCTTTTCGCTGCTCAGATTTGTACTGGCCTCTTACTTTTGAGTGTTTCTTTGGTCTGTTTTCTGCCACTGTAACATAATATTATAGAGTATGTAATTCATAAGAAAAGAAGTTTATTTGTCCAATAGTTTTGGAAACTAGCAAGTCAGTGAGCATATCATATATTCAAGTGGAGATCTATCATTTTGGAAGGGTTCATTTTGGCTCCTGGTTTGATCATATAATCCATATAATCTGTCATGGTTGGAAAATTATGGTAACAAGAGAAGTTCTAGTCAGTGGTTTAATTCCACATTTTAACTAGGAACTAGATTATATGGCAGTAGGATATCAGGGATACTTGGAAATACAATGAAAGGTGTATGTGCCGATAATAACATTGAAAACAAAGGGTCAAAAATACTATGGGATCCAGAAATGCAAGAATCTGGGAGGAGAGGAAGAAAGAAAATGAGTGTTAGCAAGTGAGGATGTCTAAAGCCATGAAAAATAGTCATGGCCAAATGAGTAAACTTACAAAGCTACAAGAGACACAGCTGACTTCCTTAAACACTCTGAAAAGAGGAAGCAAAGTAAACTGCTTAAACCATTCAACTACATTTTATTTACAAAGAATTGTTGTATATATGTAATCTTTATCACAAGGAGAAGAAGCCACATTCTTGAAGGAATAGATCAGTTTCCTAATTGCTACATTCTTCTGCTTGCCAATTATCTTGTGGGCTATGGGAGTTTATATGATCTAGATAAGTGTCCCCCAGAGGTCCATGTGTTAAAGGCTTGGTATTGGACTACTACAGTATTCAACTACTGCCATTTTGTACCCCAACCAGTGGCCCAAATCAGTGAAAGAAACCAAACACTGACTGGAGCTTCCTGAATTGTGTGCTAAATAAACCCCGTAGTGATGGGAAGTTCACTAATACAGACATAATCGTTCTATGCCATGACAGCAGATACAAGAACATGAAAGTTTCCTGCTATAAATACTGCCTGGTAATTTGCATTCCATGACTTCCAAGACTGTTGTTCACCATATAAAACAAAGAATACAGCGCTAAGTCCCAGACCCACAAGATGCAGTTTTGTAATCTCCTTTCTATCTCTTAAAAATAAAACACTATCTAAATCACTATTTTGCTGTATTAAAAACTGACTCACAAATCAAGTGCATGAAAGTAAATTATTTTTTAATGTCAAGAAATTTTGTGAAATACATAAAATAAAATACTTATGTTCTTTGTAGAAATGATTAGTAAAAATTACAAAAATCTAATGAATATATATATACATAATGATATATTGAGAGAATCATATACATGGAAAGCATGTGTGTGTGTGTGTGTGTGTGTGTGTGTGTGTATGCAGATTGAGGGAGTCCTATTGCATTATAGATTTCATTTTCTAACATATTATTATCTTTCTCCTTTTCCTCTAAAAATAACCCTTAACATACAAAGTGGAAGTTAATTGTTCAGTTCTAAAATTGTTCCACTAAATACATTATATTTTGCATGTGGGATTAAACCCCGACCTCCAAAAAATTGAAACCCTAACTTTTGACAAAATATACAAGGCAATTATATTAGGCCCATGTTGTTAAGCATGATGTTTTTCATGTGTGAAGTATAATAGGCTTGAGATTTGAATTTCTGTTGTTATTGATCTTGTGGGGTTATCTGGATATACTAATAATTTCATAAAATCATCTTACATAGAATAATTTGTGGCACATCTCTGACCACCAAGACTGTCAGAGTGTTGATTCATGTCAGGCAAGGAGGCAGTCCAATTCAACATGATTCAGTAGCAAATGTTGGTTCAAACTTTGAAATTCTGCCACTGGGTAGGTTATTTTAGACATATTTAAGAATAACACAATTTGGGGGAAAAGTTTCCTTGTGATAATTAACTCAATTCCATGTGCAAAATAAAGCATAAGACATGATTACATAAAGATGAGTTCTATAAATTGATGGCATGTGATACCTTTAGTTTCTGGGAGGATCTAATATGGTCTCAGTCACACAGATAGTACAAAGGTCACCAGGTTTTAAGGACCTCTGCTCTCATAAAGTGTAAGTGACATTCCCATAAAGATGGGTTCTATTGACTAAGAAACAATGCTCAAGATAAGGGTGTAGGGAGGATAATTGAGAGAAACGTAAGAATCTAGTGGAGCCAGGTGTGGCTTGGCTATACAGATAGGGCAGAGGTCACCCAGTTGTTAATCAACATCCATTCCCAGCCTTATATGTAGAAAAAAAAAGTTATACATCTTTCCTTTGAAGAGAAAGCACTGAATGTTTAACATTCCTGGTTTCCCTAGTGCTGGTCTGTGAGCACAAGTTCCCCCAACAAGTATTTCACTATCATCTTTGAAAACTATTATACCTGTCTAAGTAAGGGTTTGTATTCCTGCACAAAACATCATGACCAAGAAGCAAGTTGTGGAGAAAAGGGTTTATTCCACTTAATTGCTGTTCATCATCAAAGGAAGTCAGGACAGAAACTCTCACAGGGCAGGAACTTGGAGGCGGGAGCAGATGCACAGGCCATGGAGGGTGCTGCTTATTGGATTACTTCCCCTGTGCTTGCTCAGCCTGCTCTCTTATAGAACCCAGGACTACCAGCCCAGGGATGGCACCACCCACAATGGGCCCTCCCCACATTGATCACTAATTGAGACAATGCCTTACAGCTGGATCTCATGGAGGCATTTCCTCAAGGGAGGCTCCTTTCTCTGTGATAACTTCAGCTTGTGTCAAGTGGACACACAAAACCAGCCAGTAAAATACCTTTCATACAAAATTTTAAATGACAAAGAAATTAAATAAAAGCCTTAAAATTATAAGAAGCATCTTTTCTTGTTTGGAGTTCTATCACTTTTTAAATTTTGTTTTATTGAAAAAATCTTCCTAATTATACTTTCCCCAATTCCTCCTTTATCTTACTCTACAGAATACATCAGTTTTCAATACAAAACAACAAAACTGCAATATTCTCCAGCATTTTCTTGTCTGTTTGGTGCAGACTACTGACTACTGAGCAGGAATTACTTCCTAAAGATATTCAGGTTATCCCACATCCAATAATCAAGTGGTGTCTTAGAATTTTCCTATGTTAGCTTGAAAATATGCTAAGAATATAATTATGATTATATACATAATATTATTTACACAGCGATTTCTTGCTTTTTCAGGAAAAGTTGAAACAATTGGAAATTAAAAATACTAAAGTTGGAAGATCAAGTGTCAGGCAACAGAAGATTCTGTGAGGCCCTCCATAAGCCAACAAACTTTCATCACATTAGAAGTCTGAGGAAAGACACTTGAACTTAATATCTTTGTGGTTAGTATTATTATTCAATACATTTCTCAAAAATTTATTACTACAGAATTAAGTAATCAAGTTACAAGAGGCAAAGACTGAATTGTAATTTAACCATTACATAATTTACTTATCCATTGTTGGGATATGTAGATATAATTAAAACAAGAGAGAACTAGATACTTTCCTAAACTCAGGCAAGAAAAAAAAGTTAATATTAACAGTAAAATATTTGACTGAAATGTTTTCATGCAATAAAATTACATAATAAAGGCAAGCTTTATATATTAATTTGTATACAAACACACATACACACACACACACACACACACACACAACTCTAGAAATTTCCCTGAGACCTTCAAATTTTCAAATCAAGAAACTACCATTTGGAATTTCCTACAGAATGATTTGCTTTTCTATATATCTTAACAGCTCAGGTGTAGGTCACCAAGTTGTTAGAAGAAAGCTAAGCTGATTCTACTAATACAAACTGTTCGTGTGGCTGTGTGAATAATGGCTTAAGCAGATAGAAAATGAGAAGATGACAGATACATAGATACATGTAGATAACAGATAACAAGAGATCCTATAAATGTGCAATGGAGTAAAGGCCACAAATTCCATCTATGATCCAATAATTTCTACAATAATAAGAGTCTATTAGGGAAAAACAACGGTTGTTAGACACATGGTGGTCATATTGTTCTAAGGCTCTTCATTTAGTACCCCACACTTCTTAACTTACCACTGATTTACAGTTTGACTAAATTTCTGTCAATTGATTGGAAATAACAAATCCAAGGTCTTTGAAGGCATACACCATTTTTTTAAAGATTTATTTATTATATGTAAATACACTGTAGCTGTTTTCAGACACTGGAAGAGAGCATCAGATTTCATTACAGATGATTGTGAGTCACCATGTGAATACTGGGATTTGAACTCAGCACTCAGATTTTTTTATTGGATATTTTATTTATTTATATTTCAAGTATTATTCCCTTTCCCCGATTTCCCCCACCCAGAAACCCTCTATCCCACCCACCTCCTTCTGCTTCTCTGGGGGTGTACCCCTACCCACCCACCTACCCACTCCCGCCTCCCTGCCCTCGCATTCCCCTACACTGGAGCATCGAGCCTTCCCAGGACCAAAGACCCCTTCTCCCATTGATGCCCGACAAGACCATCCTCTGCTACATATATAGCTGGATCCAAGGGTCCTCCAAGTGTACTCCTTGGTTGGTGGCTTAGACCCTCCTTGATTGGTGGAGCTCTGGTTGGAAGCTATGGTGTGCACACAGCCAAATCTGACTAAGAAGGAGGAGGTACAGAGGAAGGAATTGCTGTGCCCTGTACAGAGGAGACCCCTGGCTTCACATTCTGCATCTTGAATCAGTGGGATTGTTAATGACCCTACTCACAATCTCAGAGAGAAAAAACATGTCTAATCTCTCCTCCTTCTCATCCTGCCATTCTATGGTGCATAATTTAAGAAACACTCTGTGCTTCTCGTTACTTTGGAATATTCCCCTGACCCTCCCACCTATTCATGAAGTAGGCCAGATATTTGCTACTCAATAACACCGTTCAAAAAAGTCACCATGTTATTCCTGCATAAATTTTCCACAATAGCTGATCAATATCTTGATTACTGCCGTTTTACACCAGCCCCTGGTCATTCACACTACAATCGTTTAGAGCTCTTCAATTATAGAGATTTGTTTTCTTCATATCTCTGTAAACTGGAGTAGATTTTAGGAATATGAAAGTGATTTCGTGCTTGTTCTTTAAAACCCATTCACTTTTCCTGCAGGTTCTCAGTTAGGACTGTAGTGTGGACATGTATTACATGCATACAAGTAGACATGTATGTGCCTATGTATTACATAAGCACAGTGTATCGCCCATTTTCCTGTCAATTTAAAACAGCTCTAAAACATAACAAGATGGACACTTCTAACCCCTGTGGGAAAGTAAGCACTGCAAAAATAAGACAAGCAAAATAATGGTATTGGCCCAAAGACCGTTTTTCCTAGATAAATATCGTAACCATATTCAGTCTACTGAGTTAAAATTTCTATCAACATCATACCAATAGATGTACTAAGATGATTATTCAAAGCACTTTGTGAAATCTTGACTAATTGAAAATAAAAATAGAAATGGATATATGTATACATACTGAATATATATTCAGTAATATGTAGGTTATTAAAAAGTAGAATTTATTTTAATAGGGTATCAAATAGTAATATTAAAAGCTTGGGATGAGGATTTATGCAGATGTGAATCAAAAAAACCAACATTTCAACTATGTGAGGTGAAAAATTTCAAGAGACCTATTATAAGTTACTTTGACTATAGCTGGTAAAATACTATATATGGGATGTTATTGAAAGCATATTTGTGTTCTACCATCCACAAGCAAAAAACGTATGGGAAACAATATATATGTGAAATTAAAAAACATATATTTATGCTATTCTTCTCTCAAAATGTACTTATTACATTATTGTTTTTGTATGTGAGTCCTCTTGAACAAATTAGAATAAGTGTACATTAAATGTTTCAAAACCGTGAGAACAGAAAAAATTGAATATTCTTTTGGATCAAATCATGGTTTATCTTGTAGTTATTATTTTTCCAGGACATATAAGATGTTGCATCTGGCAACCAGTGATAAGAGCATGAGACCAATAAATCACATATGCATTAAGGCTCTGCTGTTCTTGCTCTACATGGGAGTAATGCACTGAAGAGCCGAAATTATGGAATACTGACACAAAAGCAGCCACTTCCAAGTAACCCCATTGTTAAATCGAGGAAATAGTGGAATAAGTAAGGGAAAAGTAACCCAGTCAAACATAAAGGCAAAAAATATTCCCCAGGATATAAGGAAGATAGATTTACTTTTAAATGTTTTCAACCTAGGAAAAGCCACTCTTAGTTGTCCTATATATACACAATTACATTAATTAGTGTGGCATTCTTAGAAATTGTCACAAGCTTAGTGGTTTTAAACAACAAAGATAAACATTCTAGTAATTCTAATGCTCAAGGGTCAAAAATGAGTTTCTCCAGAGTTAAATCATAGTGTTGGCAAAGCCCTGTGTTTCCTGATGGCCATGAAGGAGAAGACCCTAGTCACTCTGAAGTTTCTAAAAGTTACCCAGATTCGTTAGGCTAATTCCTTTTCCATCCTCAGAGTCAGAAGTATAATATCATGTTGTCTCTTAGACTCTGATCCTCCTACCCCCTCACAGTAACTCTGTAACATTGGTTCCATCTGAAGAAATCTTCCCATCCCAAGACCTTCAATTTAACTGCATTTCTAAATCTCTTTTACCATGTAAACTAGAATCTCTGTGGGTGTTTGGGCATTAGCTCAGGAGCATCTCTGGATCTTGTCAGGGGAGGGGTGGGACATAATCCTCCTACCACAATTGTGGACTGGCAGTTCCATTTGATTAAAGATGGATACTTCTTATTTTTGCAACTATTAATTATGTTGCCTCTAAAATTTATATTCTAGACTCTGTGCATGGTGGAAATGTTTCACAGAGATAAGGTATTTTACTCTAGAATTTGTCTTACATTCTGTTTAAGATTAAGTTGAAAGTAGAAACTATCTATCCTGTGGCCCAGAAATGTGGAGCAAAGAGAAGCAAACAACAAAACAATAAGACCAGCCAGATCAAGGCCGCCTGCCAGGGATGTCAAACAGTCTACATATAAATTAAGTGTAAAATGAAAAGGCAAAGTTGTGCCTGCTACACACTTCATCTCCCAGGTGAAATAAAAGAAGCAATAAATACCACATATGGCATTTAAAAGTGGATTCAGTCAAAAGTATATGACTTTAGGAAATTATCTTGTCAGGTAGAGGGAAACAATAAATTTTATATAGACATGGATACCAAACAGAAGAAAAGTCTTCAGCAACAATGTGAATAGAAGTGTGTTTCTCTTACTACTCTTGCTGGCAGCTGAAGAACATTTACCCTAAACAAAAACCATGGTGATTCTACTTGATCTTTCGACACTGTAATCTGTAGAGGTTATAAATCAGTGTGAGATAAGCATGCTTGCTAGGATAGTAATGTTTTACTTCAAACTAGGATAAATAGCAGCAAGTTACTGTGGTAGATGCCTACTGATGCACAAAAATTACTCCAAAGCGTAATGGTTTAGTCCAGAAAACACTTTGATCATGTAGGTTCTATGGGTCAAGAATATAGACACAACCTGCCTAAGCCAGTCCACAGTCAAGCTGTAAGACACTAATTTGAGATGGCTACAGTTTTCTCAAGGTTCAGTTACGTGACTGTTGGCTCGGCATAAAAGATATGCTTTGCAGCAATCTTTCCTGAGCTTCTCAAAACAACTGGTGACTTCCCACAGTACAAGCCATCCAAAAGGAGCTGAGACACATTCAAAATGTAAGTCATAGTTTTGTATAGACAAAACTCAGAAGTGAGATGCTATAACCTCTATCATATTCTACTTATTAATATAATTATATATATATATATATTTGTATGGACAAAACTCAGAAGTGAGATGCTATAACCTCTATCAGATTCAACTTATTAATATAATTATATATATATATATTAGTTAATTAAGTATTAGTGTAAATACCAGGGTGTAGGTAATATTGACAACTCATTTAGAGGATAGTAACTGCAGTCTTGTAGAAACACTGCTTTTTCCTGCTTTCTCTCTGATGAGATGGAGTGTTTCTATTTTGATATTTCATTATTTAAAAGCTACATTCCAAAAATCAATGCTTACCACTATCAAAAATATACAATGGAAGACTCTGGGGTGAAAATACATAAATACTTGATGTTGCCATGAGACAAAGATCCAGTATGTCTATATCCAAATTGAGGTTCTCTCCTTGTAAGTTCTACAAGGTGAAGCCTCTCCTGTCCTGAGATTACACTTTAAACAAATGAATTTTATTCTTGAGACTTCCCTAAGCAGTGGGAGAGAGCGACATATGCACAGCTGTTGAGATCTTTGACTAATTGCTCTGAGATGGGATCATCAGGGGCCTATTGTCAGGTGTTGGCTGGAACACACAGTAAATACTTTGGGTTGCCTTAACCTTTCTCAGGCAAACAGTTTGATGAGTAGGCTGTGAAGAGTCATCTCAAGCTGGGAATCAGATTTTCGCAGTTAGGAACTACGTCGGTGTTTTAAATGTTGTAATGTGGAGAGAGGAATGTATGAAATCATGTAGAGAGACTTCAGTTTTTACAAGCCAGGGTTGAATCAACCCAGATGAAGGCCTGTGAGGACCATGGTTGAAGTCTGGTCAGGGAAAGAATAGCAGGATGTCCTTCTCATTTTGTTTAAAGCCATTCACTCTTTACAGAGTACTCATTCACCAAACAAATTAGCATACAAGTCCAAGCATCCCTCAGTCATTTCTGCACAAGACAGACATTCTTTTATATACTCAAGTCTTCATTGGTGACTAGACTCCTGGGCTAATTTATGAGCTTCTTCTTTACTCCCAGCTTGGCTCACAGCGTGCCTCCATGACTCTTGGTCTCCCCCATTGTAGAATTGGTTCATCTGCCAACTTGGATGGATGAAGAAGCCAGCTGGCTCTGCTTACTGTTTAGGGGACAAGGGAGAGCCCAGAGCACAGTTCTTCCAGAGCCAGCCAGGCAAGCCCCAGAAAAGCAGCCAGAAATTTATGAATATTTCCAGGGCTGGCCAGCTATGCCTGACATCTGCACTCCAGAGCTGGAGACCTTCAAGCCTCACTCCAAACCCACAAGACCAACTCCTGCCCCGCCATGTCTCTTCCATTTTCTGTCTCCTGATGCTGCTGTCGGTCCATGCCTGACTGGTCGTGAGAGAAAGAATCAGACTTTATTCTATTCAAGTTCCTCCAGCATACAGAGTTCAGTGTGTTCTTCAAGCCAGAAAATCCTTATTAACAACACTTCACCAAGGCTTGGATTTTCCAGCATCCAGATTTATACTCAAATGAGAACACATGCAGGAAAATGTCAACTCAGGATGAAATGTAGTGACGTCATCATTAACCACGCATTCTTCTGGATGTTGATATTTCTATTTTCTATGGCATACCTCACACAGATGAGTTCATTTTCTTCTTTTTTTTCTAAGCTTTCCAAGTGTTTACAGAAAGCATTTCTTCACAAAAATAAGATTTTTTTTTGACAATTAAAAATAATCTTGGAACAAATGATTTGAGGAGAGACGAATGACAATATTGAAACATTTACCTTTAACCACATTTAATTGACACAGAAATCATCTGCATTAATGCTGTACAATTTGAAGACTCGATATACATGATAGGATTACCATATTAAAAATAGTAATAGACATATTGGTTTCCTGTGTAGCTCTCTTTCTGTGTTTCTAGGATACTGAGATAGGGCTCCTAATGCAAACTTCAAGTAAACAATACAGAATTATCCTTGACACTTGTCCAGGCTGTCTATTACATTCTGCAAGTTAGTCATCTTAGAACCAAAATGTATACTTTTGATCAGCAGTTTCCCCATTTCCTTACATCCCAGCTATTGGCACCCACCTTTTATTGACCCTCAAGCATCTTTGTAAACCAAGTTGACCAACTTCTAAACACCATGCCTTAATGATACTTGAGATGTGTTCTCTGGTATCTCCAAATTGCAATTCCCTCATTGAGTAATATGCTAATATTTTGCCTCTCTTCAGTTGATGTGGGTGGGAAATGAAACAACCTACTGGAAATAACCACTAGAGTATCAGCTACAGGGCAAATATGAAAATCAAATTTATTTCTCTTGAGAAAGAGGTCATCTTTTTTTATTCTATGAGTTTTCTTTGAAAGAAAATAAACACTGAAGCCTTTGCATATGTTAATCTTCAAACTGTCTTCTCAGAACATCTCTCCAGATCAGAATGTGAGCATCTTGTCTTTGTGTGAAGAAAAGGGTAAGCTTCTTTTTGACACTCATCCAAGTTATATATTACAGCCCTGAGGTAATCATCTTATCACTAAAAAGACTTATCTTTGATCGGAATCTCCCCATTTCCTGAATGGGTGACTTAGCGTAAAATCATAATTGTGAATTAATGCAATTAATAAAGTCCTTGGTAGTAAGAAGGGAAAGCACATTATCAATATGATAAGATTCAATGGAACCTATGTGAGATTTACCAAAAGTCTATTCTGCCCAGAGTGTCTGGTGTCATTAGGTTTATGTTCATGAAACCTCTAGACACAATTAATAGAAAGAAAACTTTTTAATCGATTAAGCATTTTCAGCACTGTGCATAGAACATGATCTAAATCTGAGTGAGTGAGTGAGTGTGTGAGTATGTATGTGAATGTGTATGTAATGTTTGAGTGTGTGAGTGTGTATGTAATGTTTGAGTGTGTGAGTGTGTAATGTGTGAGTGTGTGAGTATGTGTGAGTGTGTGAGTGTGTAATGTGTGAGTGTGTGTCAGTGACTGTATGAGTGAGTGTGTGTGAGTATATGAGTAAGTGTTGTGTAAGTGTGTGTGTGAGTGTGTGTGAATGTGTATGTGAGTGTGTATGAGTGATTGTGTGTGAGTATATGAGTAAGTGTTGTGTAAGTGTGTGTGTGAGTGTGTGTGAATGTGTATGTGAGTGTGTGTGAGTGAGAGTGTGAGTGAGCACAAATGTAAGTGAGTGAGTAATTACACACTTTGTATAAAAAAATAATAATGGTACCCAAGAACTTGGGAAGTGGAGCAAAGGGCAGATGAAGAAACATTAGGTCCAATTCAGCAAGTGAGATTAGTCCAACTATGCAGAAGCACATAGTTTATGTATCAGGGTGAGTGATAACATACTTCCTCATTTAGCAATTAACTGTGTTCTGTCTTTGGTCCAGGCCAAAGCTCTGCTAAATTTTTCAAATGAATTTCCTATGTCCATTAAACCTACTTCCTTTGTATCTGTTTCCACCTTCCCCCCTCCCTGTAATTTGCTTTATGCTCCAACAGTGTCCTAAGTGCCTGCTAATAAAGGTCACCAATGATTTCAAGATTGACATATCATGCCATGTTCTTGTGGATTGTATTTTATAAAGCTCATGCACGTGACTTTCCTTTAACAGTTATCGTTTTTAAACTTTGACTTCCTGGCCCAGCCTTAGTCTTTCCCTTTGGCTTTACTCTTCTTCCTGATCATTACTAGATATTTTGTCTGATTTTCTTCACCAGAAATATTTGTGTATTACTTAAAAATAAATGTCTGTGTTTCTATACCACTCTTGTACATAGAATTTGTGCCTTGGTTGCAACAGTTGCCCCAAGTTACCCAAACCTTATCAAATAATGCTGCTAGAAACTGCTTAGCTCTGTGGCTTGTCCCTACAGCAGTCATATGTGTTCACGTATGATTTCCTTTTTCCTCCTGAATATCACTTCTATGCTCAGACCTGACATTGTTCTCACGTTCACTTGCTATCTTCAATCATCGGGCCAATATGGAGTCCCCAGAGTAAATGAGCATTGCTAGTGTGGTTGATGTGGTCTCATCTTGTGCCCACTCTTTGGCCAGTGCCTTTCTCCAACTAGAATGACTTTTCTCATGATATGGACTTTTAATATTCGTATACCCTTGATGCTCAGTTTAATTTTTCTTACTGTGCAATTCTCACCTCAGTTAAGACAAATGTGTCATCTTTATTTTTTCCTGGTTATAGTTAACTTTGAAAATTCTGTCTCCTCTTTGATATTGTAGAGATGTTAGAAGAATAATAATTGTTTCTCTCTCTTCTCTCCCTCCAACATCCAAAATAATTCCCGACCCATGATATCCAACCAAAGTCTCTTCATTCCATTCCAAATTATGAAAGTCCACCAGGCAGCTCTCGTGTCCACCTTTTTCTCTTGTGTTCTTTGTCATGCCAAATTCTCTTAATTTTACATATTCTATATTTAGTTCTCAAACGTGACTACATCTCAAGGCAGAGTTCTTGCCAATTATTGTTCAATCCCTGAAAAGTTTACATTAGGACATTGGTCTGAAAACCTAAAGAAATGGCAGAGCAGTTAAAAGCAATTGCTGCTCTTTCAAAGGACCCAGTCCATTCCCCAGAAATCATTCAATTGCTAACAATCATCCTTAATTCCAGTTTCAATTGCATGATACCCCTTTCTCATATCCAGCACCAGGAAAGCACATTATGTATGTGTACACATGCAGGCAAAGATAAAAAAAATAAAGACATGTGTCTTGTTTCCCTCTAGTATATGAACCTCTGGAATAGTGGAGTTCTGCCCTAGAGGTCAATAGCTAACAGAGACTAAGATTGAGATATATTGGTGCAGTGATTTTAAATGTGATTTTTTTTCAAACTTTGCTGTTCTCAATTCTGAGATCCCATAATAACTGTTTCATAGCAAGCATTCATGGCTTTTTGATTGAATTGAGATGCCCAAGGCTAGGAGGCAGACTTCCTTGGATATGTTAGGTATTCAAGAAAAGTGACTGGACACACAGGGATTAAGGTAGCAATGGAGAAAGCAAGCCTGGGGCCTATTCCAGTCTTGCCCTTCAGTGGAAAAAGGTTGCACCTTGGATGTTCTCAGTGTTTTCTCATGCAATCTTGTTCCATTATGACTCTGAAAGGACCAGATGAAAGAAAGAAAGGACACTGACGAGAAACCCAAATCCAGTTACATGACTAAACTGTTGAGCAGACATCCAAACCCAAAGCCCCGGGGTAACTTGCCCTAGTGCTTCCTATGAGAACACTTCTGTTTCATAACAGTGTAACAAATGAGAGCACCAATCATACAGACAGAGTTGTTCCAGCCCATGTTAAAGACTGGCAATAATTACCAGACTAAACAAATCACTGAAATATGTTCCTATCTCTAACATGGGCTTTAAAAGACTTATGAGTAACTTGGGAATTGAGTTTCAGTTTAATAAGTATCAGGATAACTAATACCAAGTATCAGGATAACTGCAGCTCTCCTCTCAAGAGGTTATACATTTTTTTGAATTTATGTCAGACAAAGCCAAATAATATTTTGAGGACACATATTTGAGTTCTTCTGAAATGTTCTTTCATTATTTAAGGAAATAAATGAAGTGAAGCTTGGGTATCAAGATGGACACATTGTAGGCAATGAAGGTGGGAAATTACTACAAATATTTCAAGAATCTTGTATTTGCCAATCAAATAAATGGGTATTTACTTATTATCTAATTGAAAAACAAATAGGAAAGAAGAAAATTGATCTATTTATTAGTCAGTAAAAGAAAGAAGAGAGGAGAGATGAAGGAAGGAAAGAAGGAAGGAAGGAAGGAAGGAAGGAAGGAAGGAAGGAAGGAGGGAGGGAGGGAGGGAGGGAGGGAGGGAGGAAGGAAGGAAGGAAGGAAGGAAGGAAGGAAGGAAGGAAGGAAGGAAGGAAAGAAGAGGTAGAGGAAACACAGAAGTGAAATAACCACTTAATCTGAGAAGCTAACTTCCACGATCTGAATGTCAATAATTTGTAATAAGCTATCTGTAGCATCAATTGCAGTGAAAGTTATGGAAAGCAAGATTAAGTACAAAAACATTTCCAAACCTACGTGTCCTATGTAATAATCCAAGAGCTATGCAAAGCTGCAGGTTCCTAGGGAACATTTCACTTTGAGACTTTCTCTCTGCCCTTTCTGTAACCTGTACAATGTGGTTTTCCTAGGGCAGTTTTCCCTGGCTGGAAACATGCTAACAAGAATAGAATTGGAAGATTTAAAGGAGGTGGAGGAGACTCGTTATGTCACAAGTAACTTCAAATGGAAGAAAAATACTGATTCCACATTTCATCTTGAAAAGAGAATAGATTTAAAGACAGAGTTCATCAATGTTTCCTTCATTCAACAGTCAACCAAGGATTTCTGTGTGGGAGAAACCAAACATTTTCCAACTATGAAATTTCTCCTTCATAGAAAATAATGATAACTCGAATACACAATGAAATCCTGTGAGTTCTTCATCCCATAATGTGTTGGAGTTCACACTTCATTGCAATATTGATGAATTTTGCTGTTCACTCCCTAAGGACTCTTAGGGATACTTGAACTCAAGAACTATATTGGTTGCTTTTACTCTTGCTCTGACTAAATACGTAACAAGAACCAGCTCAAGGGAGAAAAAAACACGTATTCTCACAGTTTGAGCCTATCAAGATGGAAAATACATGGTGGCTAGAAGAAAACGCAGTGTCCCACTCACATCTAGGCAGATCAGGAAGCAGAGAAGCGGGTAACAGAAGCAGGGCTGGGTTATTCATAATCCTCAAAGTGTACCTTGCATGACTCTCTTCCTGCAGGGAAGCCTCATCTCCTAAAATTTTCAAACTTCCCAGAAGAGTTGCCACTAGCTTGGAGCTAAGGTTTTATATGAGCCTTTGAGGGATAGCTTACATCCACACCATAACAGTATCTTGTGCTGATTAATGTGTATATTCTTCCCATTGTCATCTACTGAATTTAAGCAATTCCCTCTCCCATTTGATAAAGCAAACATGACAATATTTCTAAATCTGATTTAAGTGTTAGTTATACTTGCTTCAAACAATTTAAATTTCACTCTACTGCTATTTAGCTAAAATATCTTTATTAATCATCAAAGTTCATTAGGTTAAACCAGGTGAGAGGGCCCTGTAGGAACTTTGGCCTTTATACTGTTTACTATTATGCCTCTTAAATATTCAGGGATTCAATTAGTAGGATTTTCTTTCTAATAAATCATTGGGAGACAAATGTATGCACAACAAACAAAAACAAAATGTGTATTTACTAAGAAAGGGAAGTGTCAAACTAGTTAATATATAGCAACCATACAATGAATGTTAGATGTTATCTTAACTTCTCTACTGCATCCACATGCAACATCTGTGACTTTTATGTCTCTACAAACCTGCCTTTATATACTGAATTTCTGGTTGCTGAAGAGAATTCTCAAATTCAGACTTAAAGATACGGGCCACAGAATACCATAACTCATATATTTCATTAATAAACATTAATTTTCATTAATAAACATTATTTTAGAAGAAAGATTTCTACGTACATTTTTTAACACTTCTTGCTATAGTCTCAAGAGGAAAAATATACAAACAGTATATAGACTCAGTTTCAAATATAGAAAATAGTGAGTCAGTGTTTAAAGCATTATTGACCAGACTACTGCAGGACAGCAGCGTCTTCCAGAGCAGGTTGGAACTCCTGGGGGATAAACATGATTTCACTCTGCTTCTCACTGGCATGTTCTCATGTATAAGCCACTGCTCCAACTCTTTAACATGTTTTCCATGTTGAAGACATGGGAGTAGTAAATTATGTCAGTTGGAGTTAGACATTCCCAAGATACCTCATAAAGAAGTGAAGGCTAATGACCACATTCTTTTTATTAGTCGAGGTTCTCTAGAGAAACAGCAGACCTGATAGAATGTGTATATACATATATAACTTATCAGTGGGGTTTATGGGCTGTGGTCTGTCTAGTCCTGCAGTGACAAAGCTCCTGACGTAAACGACATAAATTCAGTAGTTGTTCAGTCCATGAGACTGGATGCCTCACCTGATCTCCAGTCTTCATGGAATCCTGAAGAAATAAGGACTGATGCCTGAGGAGCAGGAAAGACAAACTCTCCAGTGATAGTTATGGCAAACAGCAAAAGCTTCCTTCTTCATGCTGTTTTATTTGGGCCACTCAGAACTAGTGTGGGTATTCTGATCTCAAATGAGCCAATCAGGAAAAAAAAATCCATCACAGGTGTGCCCAGCTGCATGGATTTTAGTAAACTGCAGAGTTGGTCATATTGACAACCTAGATTAGCCATCATGTTCTTCTTTCAGAGAAAGGATGAAAAAACACACGCAATTGCTGATCTCAAACCAGGATCTGTCTGAACTACTGGGTCCTCCATGCTCGGGACCTAAGGCCTGACTTCTCTGACTCCAACACAATTCCCACAAGCATCTACAACCTTCCATATTGTTTCTCTTTCTACCACTGTGACAAATATCAGCAGAAGACTACATATGGGAGGAATGAGTTATTGTTACTCAACGTCTTCAAAAGTTTCTACCTGTAGCTAACTGGCTCCACTGTTTCTGAACCTGTAATATGGAAGGACATTCTGTGAAAAGGATGTAGTAGAAGGTGTCATGTAGTCAAGACACCAAGAGATAGGAAGGTGGAATGTATCTCTGTAGCATATCCACTATGACCTACTCCTTACTTACTACAGATTAGTAAAGGGATTGCCTCAGTGATTAGGTAAGAGCTGAGGAATCCAAACATCCTCCAGATGGGATCAAGTCTTCAACACATTGAGCTTTTAGAGAGACACTTTGTATCCAAATGATAACACTGACTAAAAAGGATTAACATATACTATGCCATTCATCATATTATCTCTGTTAAGATTAATGATAATGTATGAAATTCCTTTGAAGGTTTTTGTTTATCTTTTTATCTGTTTTGGGTTTTCTTAGAATATGAGATAAGATCTTGTTAGATAATCCTAGATGACCAAAAGCATGCAGTGTAGCCAGCATTTGCTTTGGCCATCTTAACCTTTTCCCTCCATCTCCAAAGTATGAGGATTATGGCTGTGAACTAGTATGCCTTCCAGTGTTTGAACTCTTTTGATTAGCTAGGGGAAGGATATTACACAAGATTTTACTAGCTTCTGTGTTCCTCTTGCACACACTATAAACCTTGTCTTAGTTTCTCTTCATTGACTTCAATCACTTTTTGCTCTGATGATATTTATTACTATTATGGGGATTACAGTAGTGTCCATGATAGCAAGCACATAATAAATGATCCAGAGATAAATTTCCTACCTAAACAAGCTCTTGTAACTCCAGGCAACAATGATCATGAAATAAACTGCCCATCCCATATGCCCAGGGACTGAAAGAATTCAGGGTGGGCCTGATGGAAATTACATCCAGGACCTAAGAGAAATCCAATACACCCAGCCTCCTGTTTCCTATCCTTTGGTTTACATGGGAACTGTGTTTGTAATGGAGTGTTGGGTGAGCCAGCTGTGGCTAGAATCCCCATTGCCTGTTCCCTCCAAAGCTATGAACTCCTTTTCCTAACGTTTTTTTCCAAGTCATGCTGTATGCTTTGATATGAGTTTTAATTAATTTCAGTCTTTCAATATGAAATTTCAACTAACACAAAGGGGAAGGCAACGCTTGTGTGTTTGGTTTGGTTTGGATTGGGCTGGTTTGAGTTTACTTATTAATTGTACCCATGATCTGTATTCACTATATCTACCAATGCCTTAGAATAAAGTTGCTTTTTTAAATGACTGTCTAATTCATTAATTAAGTTTTGATGTTCTCTTAAGGTTCTTTAGAAGAGATTATTTTCTGATTTTCTTTCAGTTTTCTTTGTCTGCATATTATATCTTAGAGAAAAAAATATGTTGAAGGCTCTTAATATACTTCTTCAAACACACAGAAATACTATGAAAACCCAAACAGAGAAACCATATTATATAGAAAATTACTTGTAAAGAAAACAATTAAACAACATTATGAGACGAAGGACCTCCAAAAATACCACTGAGTTCGTTTTGTGTTGGACATCTACTGCTGGACTTAAGGTCTTCCTATAAGAGTAATTTGAATATCCAGTGAGACTCCACTGGAGAAAACTTCTTTCATTTGTGAGTGGTTCAAGGGGAATTGGCCTTCATATTGTCAATCACAGCAATCACCTCAAACACTCAGACAACACTGACAATCCTTGTATTTCTGCATGCTTGCTGAATTTTTGCCTACAACATGGTTTTCTCACATTCATGAGTTTCAACTTTATGTAATGGAATAAACCATGTGGAAGGAATCACTCTTTCAATTTATGCAAGTGATAATTTACAGGGTTGTTTTCTTTCTCAAAATGAAAGCTTATGCTATCTTTATTCCAATACCTCTTCCATTCTTCCTCTTCATTACCTGTGTTTCTTCCCAAAGCTGAGAAAACAAAAGTTAAAACTTAGGTTCTTCAAGCAGCTTAGAGTAGGGGATACAGACACAAACATGAATAAAATTACTAATTTATCTGCTAATAATGTGCTACCATATATGAGGAAGCATATCCATATTCATCAAAGATGTCAGCTGAACATCAGTAGAACAAGGGAAAAACCTTTAATATCTACTTGGATGATAAATATCCATTTGTTATGCATCTGTAAAAAGACGCTATAAGTAGTGAAAATAGAAAACCAGGTATATAGTATCATGAAGTCTGACCCTCAACATAGAAACAGAGAGAGAGAGAGAGAGAGAGAGAGAGAGAGAGAGAGAGAGAGAGAGAGAGAGAGAGAGAAAGAGAGAGAGAAGCTGTTACAATAAGATCATGGGTTTGAAACAAGACTGCGAAACTTAGTGAGAAATTAATTCAAAGTATTTTCTTTTCCAAAAAGAGCTAGATTGTATAGTTCAGTAGTACAGCATTTCTCTAGCACTCAAAAGATCCTCAAAATAGAAATAAAAGAAAGAAAAAGGACAAAGATGGAGAGGGAGAGAGATGAAGGAAGGAAAGAAGGAAGGAAGGAAAGAAGGAAGGAAAGGAGATATGGAGGTAGGGAAGAAGAGAGGAGCAAGTAAGAAATAGACTCTAAGACCATAAAACCAACTTAGTGATGGGGAAAATGTATGAATGTGTTTATAATAGAGTCTAACAGAGTTTTTAAGTATTAAATAGAAAACTCTAATAGCATGGCAGTATCAGTGTAATGACTGGTCTTCATTGTCAAGTTCATTTGATTTGAAGTCACCTGGGAGATACACCTCTAGGTGTGTCCTTTAAGACAATGCCAGGAAGATACATCTGAGGAGGGAAGACACACTTTGAATGAGAGCAACACCATCCCATGGGCTTGGTTGGGTTGTTTGGCTTTTAGTGATTAGCTTCTTGAGTTCTTTATAAATTTTAGATATTAACCCTCTATTGGATATAGAGTTAGTGAAGATTTTTTTCCCAATCTGTAGGTTGCCGATTTGTCTTATTGACTATGTCTTTTGCCTTACAGAAGCTTTCTAGTTTCCTGAGGTCCCATTTATTAATTCTTTATCTTAGAGCCTGAGCCACTGGAGTTCTGTTTAGGAAATTTCCCCCTGTGCCAATGAGTGCAAGACTCTTTCCCACTTTTCTCTTCTACTAGATTCAGTGTATCCAGTTTTATATTGAGGTCATTGACCCACTTAGACTTGAGCTTTGTGCAAAGTAACAAATATGGGTCTATTTTCATTTTTCTACGTAAGAACAGCCAGTTAGACCAGCACTACTTATTGAAGATGCTTTCTTTTTTCCTTGTATATTTTTGGGTTCTTTATCAAAGATCAGTGTCTCTAAGTGTGCGGTTTTATTTCTGGGTCTTCAATTCTATTCCATTGATCAATGTGTCTGTCTCTGTACCAATACCATGCAGTTTTTATCACTATTGCTCTGTAGTAAAGTTTGAGGTCAGGGATGGTGATTTCCCCAGCAATTCTTTTATTGTTAAGAATTATTTTTATTGTTTTTTATTTTATTTTTTTATTTTTGCTGTTCTGTGTTTTTTGCATTGCCAGATGAATTTGAGAATTGCCCTTTCCATGTCTTTGAAGAATTGCATTGGGATTTTGATGGGGATTGCATTGAATCTATAGATTAACTTTGGTAGGATGGCCATTTTTACTATGTTAATTCTGCCAGTCCATGAGCGTGGGAGATCTCTCCATTTTCTGAGATCTTCTTCTATTTCTTTCTTGAGAAGCTTGAAGTTATTGTCATACAGGTCTTTCACTGGTTTGGTTAGAGTTACCCCAAGATATTTTATATTATTTGTGGCTATTGTGAATGGAGTTGTTCCCTAATTTCTTTTTCAGCCTGTTAATGATTTGTATAAAAAGGGGCTACTGATTTATTTGAGTTCATTTTATATCCGCCACTTTGGTGAAGTTGTTTATCAGCTGGAGAAGTTCTCTGGTAGAATTTTTGGGGTCACTTATATATACTATCATATCATCAGCAAATAGTGATACTTTTATTTCTTCGTCAATTTGTATCCCCTTGATCTCTTTTTGTTGTCTTATTGTTCTACCTAGTACTTTGAGTACTATTATATCTATTGAATAGATATGGGGAGAGTGGGCATCCTTGTCTTGTCCTGATTTTAGTGGGATTGCTTCAAGAATGTCTCCATTTAATTTAATATTGGCTGTTGGTTTGCAGTAAATTGTTTTTATTATGTTTAGGTATGGGCCTTTAAGTCCTGATGTCTCCAATACTTTTAACATGAAGGGGAATTTCAAATGACTGAGAAGCACCTAAAGAAATGTTCAAAGTCCTTAGTGATCAGAGAAATGCAAATCAAAATGACCCTGATATTCCACCTTACACCAATCAGAATGACTAAGATAAAAATCTCAGGTGACAACACATGTTGGAGAGGATGTGGAGAAAGAGGAATACTCCTCCATTACTGGTGGAATTGTAAACTGGTACAACCACTCTGGAAATCAATCTGGAGGTTCCTCAGAAAATTGGAAATAGATCTACCTGAAGACCCAACAATGCCACTCTTGAGAACATACCCAAAAGATGTCTCACCATACCACAGGGGCACATGCTCCACTATATTCCTAGTGGTCTTATACGTCGTAGCCAGAAACTGGAAACAAACTAGATGTCCCACAAGAGAAGAATGGATACAGAAAATGTGGTTCATTTACACAATGGAATACTACTCAACTATTAAGAACGAGGACATCTTTTATTTTCTATATTTTTTTATTTACATTTCCAATGATTTCCCCTTTCCTGCTTCCTCCCTCCCCGAAAGTCCTACAAGCCCTCTTCCCTCCTCCTGTTCCCCAATCAACCCCCTCTCGCTTCTCTGTCTTGGTATTTCCCTACATCCAGTCTTTCCAGGACCAGGGGTCTCTCCTTCCATCTTCTTGGAAATCTATTGATATGTGAATTGTGTCTTGGGTATTCCGAGTTTCTGGGTTAATATCCCCTTATCAGTGACTGCATACCATGTGTGTTCTTTTGTGATTGGGTTACCTCACTAAGGATGATATTTTCCAGTTCTGACCATTTGCCTAAGAATTTTGTGAATTCATTGTTTTTTAATTGCAGAGTAGTATTCCTTTGTGTAAATATACCACATCTTCTGTATCCATTCCTCCGTTGAGGGACATTTGGATTCTTTCCAGGTTCTGGCTATTATAAATAAGGCTGCTATGAACATAGTGGAGCATGTGTCCTTATTGCATGCAGGTAAAGCCTCTGGGTATATGCCCAGGAGTGGTATAACAGGATCCTCCGGGAGTGTCATGCCCAGTTTTCTGAGGAACCGCCAGACTGCTTTTCAGAGTGGTTGGGAAAAAAAAAAAAAAGAACGAGGACATCCTGAGTTTTGCAGGCAAATGGATGGAACTAGAAAATATCCTGAGTGAGGTAACTTAGACCCAAAAGGACATGCATGGTATGTACTCACTAGTGGATATTAGCTACAGAACTCAAAAAAGTCAACAAACTGAAGTGCTCAAGTGAGTATGCCTTAGACCCACTTGGGAGGGAGAAGAAAGCAATCACAAGTGGGGAGGAGGGAGGGACCAAGACCTGAGAGGAAAAGTGGAAGGGGTGAGTGAGGAAACTGATCTGGTATTGGGTGAGGGAAAAGGACTGAAGCCCTGTGGGCCATCAGAAAGAAGGGAAAGAGGTAACCTCAGGAGATAGGAGGTTGGTGGTAGGGGGAAGACCTCCAAAGTGAACCAGAGCCCTGGGAGGTGAGAGACTCTCAGGACTCAAAGGGAGAGATGAAATGAAATGCCTGACAGTAGGGAGAGGGAACCTATAGAGCCCACCTCCAACAGGAAGACGGGTTATCAAATGAGGGAGAGGGGGTTCATCCCACAGTCACATCTCTGACCCATAATTGTGCCTGTCTGAAAGAATTACAGGGATGGAAATGAAGGAGAGCCTGAGGAAAAGAAGGTCCAGTGATAGGCCCAAAGGAGGATCTAGCTCAAGGGGAGGTCCCAAGGCCTGACACTATTATTGAGCACTCACAAAAAGGAACCTAGCCTGACCGTACTCCTGAAGACCCAACAGGTAGCTGAAAGAGTCAGATGCAGATATTTGCACCCAACCAATGGACGGCAGCAGCTGACCCCTGTTGTTCAATTAGGGAAGGCTGAAAGAAGCTGAGGAGAAGGGCAATCCTGTAGGAGGACCAGAAGTCTCAACTAATCTGGATCCCTGAGATCTATCAAACACTGGACCACCAAACAGGCAGCATACACCAGCTGATATGAGGTCCCCAACACACATACAGTAGAGTACTGCCAGGTCTGTGTCCATTCAGAGATGATACACATAAACCTCAAGAGACTGGAGGCCCCAGGGAGTTTAAAAGTCAGGTGGGTGGGGACAACCACGTGGAGATAGGGGACTGGGGAGGAGGTATGGGATGTAGAACAGACAAAGGGTAGACAGGGGAGGGGATAAAATATGGAGTGTAAAAAAATTAATTAATTAATTAAAAAAATAGAAAAGAAGAAAGCTTACTAAGTACCAGTATTCATCTCTTCCTCACAATGACATAATGCGATCTGCTCCCTCACACTCCTGAGATTATAGCTGAGGCTACTCTCAATGCTACATTTCACACTGAAGAGCTCCTAATATAGCACTCTGTTTCCATCTTGATATCTTTTCCTATTGCCACTTCTCTCTTATCCTGTAAGTGATACAGGACTGAGAATTTAGTCTCAGAGATGAAGTGAATGTTTTCTTCTGTCACATACTCCTGCCTCAATATTCTGCTGTCTTGCCATAGAGCCCAAAAGCAATATAAACACATCAGCTGCAACTCCCTAAATGTAAGTCAAGGTAACCTTGACTATTTAAAAGTTGATCTCCAAAGTTACAATATTAGACTAATACTAGTACTTAGTATTAGTCTAAGTGCTGTATTTGGAGCTCCTGAGTGAAGAGTGTGATTTGAAAGTGTGAGATGTGGCATTTTCACATGAAAAACTGAAACCCAAAAGCCTTTCCTTCTTTCTTTCCTTCTTTCCTTCCTTCCTTTCTTCTTTGCTTCCTTCCTTCCTTCCTTCCTTTAGCTGCTCCTTGTCAAATATTTGTCACTGTGACCAGAAAAGTAACTAACACAGTCAGTTTTCTAATACTGTAACTTTGGAGATAAACTTTTAAATAGTCAAGGTTACTTTGACTTACATTTAGGGAGTTGCAGCTGATGTGTTTATATTACTTTTGGGCTCTATGGCAAGTCAGCAGAATATTGAGGCAGGAGTATGTGACAGAAGAAAACATTCACTTCATCTCTGAGACTAAATTCTCCTTAAAGTTATGTTCAGATTAACATCAAAGTCCCCACAATTCCCTGTCTCTTAAAAGTTTTACTTATTTACAAAATTGACATGCCAATTACTAATCCTTTAATATATGTCCATGTGTAGAGCATTCATGGTCCAAACTATAGCAAAACAACCTAGTGTCTGGTAAATTTTATTCTATTTATAAGTAATTACAGGTCATTTTATATTTTGTGGTAAGAAAGAATTCTTATGGACAGTGAAACTAACTGAGAAAGAATAATATTAAAAACAGAGTAGGTTATGCAATAATCTTAAGATTAAGCTAAGCAGTTGCTGCTACCATGGAGATAGTGGGGAAGTCAGGACTGAGTGGTCATGTTACCAAGACATGATAATGGAGTGAATGATTCTGAGGCAAATTGGAGGCACTTGTTAGGATAAGAGAGAAGTGGCAATAAGAAAAGATATCAAGATGGAAACAGAGTGCTGTATTTGGAGCTCTTGAGTGAAGAGTGTGATTTGAAAGTCACAGTAACTGAATTCAAGTCAGAAAACAAAAACACCCATGCAAGTGACAAACATGACTATGGAGAAAATGCTCATGCAGAAGAAGATGAGCTACAAGGAGCACTGAGAGCGACCAGAACATTAGAAAGGTTGCCCATCAAAGAGATGGAATAACGTTGCACATAAAGATGGAGATATAAACTGCTATAAAAGGTTGGGAAAGCAAACGACGTAATTTCATTGTTTATAACCTCTCCTCCTGGGAACATACTGATGATGGATTCAAGAAATACATTCACCAGAGTAGTGGTAATGCAAGTCCAAGGCACAGCAATAAGTAATGCCAATAAAAGATAAGGAATAGACCAGTCTAGACAAGAGTTAGATGAGGAAGCGTGTTTGGGGCCTTTCATATTAAACACCAATAAAGCAAACTTTACAAAGATTAAAGGTAGCATCAAGGAGGATCAGGGCAAAGACACAGGAAGAAGATTCTAAGTACACGGGTACTAAGATTCTCAAGGCATTGAGAAAAGCGAAAGAGAGCACAGGAGGTAGCATCATCAACTTGAGGTCACAGTAAACATATCCTTGCTCAGAATGAACAGGGAAGATGAGTGTGGAGAGAAGAGAAAAAAATTAAAAGCATTCAATGGGCCTTATTTTCTGACAAGGATAAATGCAAAGATAGCATGGGATTTAGAGAGACAGAAGCTTGGAATTGCTGCCTGGGTTGTACAGAACGGAAACTTCCAGGGCTGGGAAAAAGAGTTGTTTGGAGTTCCTATCATGTGACACCAGATGACCCTGACACATTGGGAGATGTCTGGCCTCAGAAGATATCAACTGCAAGCTGGAGTGGAGCCAGAGGAGGACAAGAGTTATCTCTATCCTGAAAAAGAGGCACAGGCAGGAAAATCTTCAGAAGATACACACAGGGAAGTAAAGTATGGGAAGTCTCATGTTCATAAGAAGTCTCGGTAACATTTCTGGAGAGCATCCTTATTTCTACTGTCTTTACTTTAAATACAATAATATGATTCATCTAATCAGATCCAACTTGTGTGTGTGTGTGTGTGTGTGTGAGAGAGAGAGAGAGAGAGAGAGAGAGAGAGAGAGAGAGAGAGAGAGAGAGAGAGAGAGAGAGACACGCTACAGAACATGCTATCTTGCTCCCAGAAAATATTTCTTCTGGGAAAGTATGAAAGGAATCTGTGTGTTATAAGCTGCCCTGACCTGGCCACATATTTGGCCTCCAGTTCAAATTCACAAGGATTTTCAGATGTTTCTATAAGGCAGAGAGACAGATACTATGTGTGTCTAATAGACTGTTCCTATAATAAAACAGTCACATGTAGATCTCTTGCTATAGCCTACAACACTTCTGAGCATTCGGCAAATATCCATTAATTTGGTTTCCAGAGGAACTCCCTGAGGTGAAGGTTGCCATCCTCACCCTGAGAATGGGGAAGCTGCAATCTAAAGGACTTATTAGGTCTCTCTTCTACAGGGTCAGAAGATACAAGACTCGAGGAGGTGATTGAACCTGATCAACTCATCTCCAAGTCCAGATACTTACCCATTAAGTCAAGCCCCTTTAATAATAAAATAGGTAAAAATTATAGGATGCTACAGAGGAATTTTAGGCCTTTTGAATTCTCTAACCTTATCACCAAGCATTTAAATATGGTTGGCAACTGAATAGTTATAATTTGGTTGTCTTTCTTTAAGACTAGGTACATGGAGTGCTTTATTATAAAACTGCTCATATTTTAATAAGGGAAAGTGGTTTTTCTTCATGCTAAAATACCCATGTTTCCATTTCAATGAGTCAGGATCCTGACGGACTTGCTGGAGGTCAGCCCCATCCACCTCCCTGTGGTTCCAGTGCAGGTGTCTGAGACTTGGTCATAGTGACCTCTGTTTTATTTTGTGAGTCTTTTGGAATTAATAAAAGACACTTAACTCCTGGCCAATATTCTACCTGGCAAAGTCATATATATGCAAAGACTGCTTGAAAGTATATATGTCTGATATGCCTTTCCCTTAGCCACTTATCCATATGTGAATATACAATAAACTGTTCTGGGTCATATATTTCCATTGTCCTATATGTGTACCTGACTCTGGAGATAATTAGCCTATGTGCAAAATTCGAAGGCATTCATGTCCCAAGCTAATAGTTTACTCTGTCTGGGCTCCTTGATCTCATGCTCACTGCTACATACATTTTTACATCATTTAGAAAGGACTTGTGACTCTAGAACACCAGTATGAATCTCTCTAGAGACTGAGGGAATAGCCAACCAATAACCAGCCCAACTTGAGACCACATCCCATGGGCAGGCACCAATACCTGATACTATTAGTGATATTCGTTATGCTTGCAGACAGGAGCAAGATGTCCTCTGAGAGGCTTCACCCAGCATCTGACTCCAACAGATACTGACACCCACAACCAAACAGTGGATGGCGTTTGGGGAGTGTTATGGAAGAATAGGAGGAAGGATTGCAGGCCCCAAAGGAGATAGGAACTCCACAGGAAGACCAACAGAGTCAACTATCCTGGACCCTGGGGCTCTCAGAGTCTGAACCACCTACCAAAGAATATATATAGGCTGGACCTAGGCCTCTCTGCACATATGTAGCAGTAGTGTAGATTGGTCTTCATGTGGATGCCAAACAACTGGAGTGGGGCTATTCCAAAAGCTGTTGCCTGTATTGCCTGTATGTGGATATGTTCTTCTAGCTGGGCTGCCTTGTCTGGCCTCAATGGGAAAGGATGCACCTGGCCTCACAGAAACTTGAAGTGCTAGGATGAGGACATATGGGGCAGGGGTGGGGGGTGAGAGGGAGGCAGGCGGGGGGGGGAATACTCATTCAGAGGAAAAGGGGACAGTGCAAGGATTTTGGGAGGGGGTTACCAGGAGGGGGACAATGAGTGGGATATAAAGTGAATAAGTAAAAAAAAACAGTAAAATTAAATAAAAATATCCCTCTAGAATGATTAATGGCTTGAGTGAAATCAATTACTTTATGCAAAGCCATTCATTCACACAACTAAAAGCTATTCATCAATCATCTACAATGTACCCACCACTGGCTCCAGTGTTTAACCAATATTACCTTCTTTCACCCTTAATGACCAGCCTTCCAATTATGACAAGTAATTATACATGAGATTACATGTGTTATGAAAGCTTAAGTGCAAAGAGTTATGGCAACAAATACAGTGTAGCACTTAGTTGAAATGCACATAGATTTTCTATATTTACAAAAGATAATTTAAAAGGGGAAAGTGGTCTGCATGACAAATGGTGTATGTGAGTCTAAGTTTGACCTCCCTTCCATTTCATGCATGTTACCTTCTCTTACATTCTGCATGTGTGTGCTTGCCTCTTCTACTAAACATAGGTCTGAATTCTGATTACTAAGTGCCAGGGAGTAGTACTATTCCAGAGTTAGACCATCGATTCTATCACATCACCATGGTCAGTTACAAACAGGTATGTGGCTTTAACAGTTCATACTCAGTGTCTAGCACAGTAAATTACACAGATTCTGGGTACAATGAACATTTTAATTAGGCTAAATTAATTAGAAATGAATTTCAAGTACATTGAAAATACACTGATCAGAAAGAAAAATCTAAATCTTCCACCTTTTTCTTTCACTTTTACTCTATAACAAAATATGTAAGCTGTCCAAAATATTGATCTGGTAAATTGTCAGTCTGCTTTCTAGACTACAAGCAGGGAAATGAGCAAAGCAACATAAAAAACAAGCAAGCAAGCAAATAAAAAAACAGCTTATCATTGTATAACCACAAGACTTTTAGGTTAAGAAATATTCTAAGGTAGGCAAAAATGTTCAGAAGTAAAAATCATTTGCTGCTGTAACCTGATGACTTGAGTTTGATTCCTAGAATCTGCTATGAAAAGCAAGATGTAACTCTCTCAAGTTGTTCTCCAATCTCCACAGAGGCACTGTCAATCACAAACACACACACACACACACACACACACACACACACACACATTAAATGAATATGTAGAAATAATCTAATTTACTCAAAGCCCATCAAGCTCAATTCAATTCTCACTGTTCTTGCCAACTATTACCAAGACTATCTTAATCTTTCCTCACATGGGTGATGTCATCAACCAGCCCAGAGGACAATCATCAGCTTTCTAAAAATATCCTAACTCTGTGGCTTTTCACCTGGTCAATCCTATCAGCACTTCAGATCAGTCATGAAAAAGAATGTCCAGCTTGCTGAACTCTGGATGGCTGAACTGATGGAACAGTCCAGTTATTTTGGCCAGAAAGTCATGTACTCAGGCTTCCCCCATAAACACCAATCCCTATGGAAACCAAACCAGGACACAGAGCATGCTCACTTGATTTTAAGCCCAGTGATCCTCATGAGTGCTTCCCCTGTCAGTCTGGCTCCTCCAAGGCAGTACTTTTTCTTCATGGCTGGCAATTGTTTGAGCCATCTCTTCAACCAAAGTCAGACAGCACTTGCTTTGAACAGGCTCCAAGGAGTTTTCCATGGAGAACTTTATGTCTGTTGAACTGTCTGCTTACTCAGACCTTATAAAGCCTTCGTCTGTACAGGCAGAAAGGGGAAATTGCATCGTTACTATCAAATTTGTTAAGTATTTTTTTTCTGTTTTAATAGCATCACCTTCTTCTCTCTCCACAGGGTATCTAGAATGTGATGTTTTATATCTACTTTTTAAGACCTTTCTAAAGAAACCAATGAATTATATCTTAGCCAAATACAAATTGACTTTTGCTTTTATGTTAAAATTCAGAGCGTTATGGATGAATCAGAGATTTTATTATTAGAAATCATTATCTGATTTGAAGTTGGGATGTGAGTACCATAGGCCTTCCCATATTTAATGGATGTGAAAGTAAAAGGATAAATTCAAATTGATATTATCAATCACTAATAAAAGTACAGAAGATGCAGAAGAACTTCACGACTCAGAGGTCTTTAATTGTTTGCTCACGTACCAGGAGAAACTGAACTCAGGACAGGACAGAGTGATACTTTTTCCTAAAGAAATGCAGACTTGACATAGAGAATTGGTTACTTAGAATAGCATTGGAAAGTCTCAAGGAGCAGCTTCCCGGCTCTGCCCCTGGAGTGAATTCACAATTAGAACTAACCCACCAAATTTGCAACTGGAACTGTGATTATACAGAGAACTTCCACCCATAGAGAACATTCACCCAAACACGTCTCCTCTTACCATCCAAGAATCTGAAGAACTGAGACCTATAGTTCTGACTTTACTACACCAGGTAAAAAAGACCACCACCTCTGCTCCTGCATCTCGGCTGCTGGGAGCTAGAGAAGGGACAGAACAATACCTTATGAAGAAGACCTTCGATTTCTGTGATCCCACTAGCCTAGAGGTTCTCAATCTGTGGGACATGGCCCCTTGGGGAATCAAACAACCTTTTCATAGGGATTACCTACAAACATCAGAAAACACAGAGATTTTCACTAAAATTCATAACAGTAGCAAAATTATAGTTATGAAGTAGCAACAAAAAAAATTTTATGCTTGGAAGTCAGCACATGAGGAGCTGTATTAAAGGGTTACAGCATTAGAAAGACTAAGAATCCCTGCACTAGCCAGTGATTTATTTCTAGCTAATGTATTCCTTCCAAATATCTGTGAGTTGGTCTAATGGGTAGAAGTTCACTACTTCTAGACCTTAATATCAGAAAGGCAATAAACAGTGTTTGAAACTTTTCATCAGTGATTAGTAGAAATTCTAAGTATACATGGCATATAAATAAACAATATAGAAGCTATATATACACACACACACACTCACACACATTTTATCTGGAAGTCAAATACTTCCCTAATATAAAATAATATAGTATACATATCCTGTACATACCCTCCCACTTATTTTAAATCATGTGTAGATTACTTTAAAGCCCAATACACTATAACTGCTAAGAGAGGAATTGTTGAGAAACTGACAAGAATAAAAAGCTGCACATATTTAGTATCGATACAACATTCTCCCCCTCCCCAATAGTTTCTATGTACATATACTTGGTTGTCTCCATAGATGCAAAATACATATACACAAGAAGTAAAATCTTTCACGTGTGCAGGTACATTATATACATGTACATATGCACACATGCATGTACACACATAAATACATTTCTTGCACTGCTTCAATCCTAATACCACAATTCAGTTTTTTGACTAAAATATTATCCAGCGGTTCAACTCGTATATCCTCATGAAGAAAGGCAATGATCTCCCCATAGAAATATACCCCTGTCTTGATTTTTTTTGTTGTTTTCTTACTGTTCAACTTGACTTAGATGCCTAGGTTTGGCTTAAAACTATGTTGGCTCAGTCTCTAAATTTTATTGTATTATAGAACTACCAAACTTCATACACAGTTAAGAATTATGAAGTGAGGTTGTCTTTTAACATGCCCATTCTTATAAGTGTATATCATTCACAGTAAAAATAACTGATGGCTTAAAGGGAATAAGCTACTTTATGATGTGGCTTGGTGGTTTTATTTCTGCCTCTTCATCAAACCAAGGAACCACAACACACATC
The DNA here is from genome assembly GCA_036184795.1 of Tokudaia tokunoshimensis. Taxonomy (NCBI): domain Eukaryota; kingdom Metazoa; phylum Chordata; class Mammalia; order Rodentia; family Muridae; genus Tokudaia; species Tokudaia tokunoshimensis. Next base: position 73,872,511 of record BTHU01000015.1, read on the forward strand.
TAAAGAAGAATTAACCTCTGTTTCTTATTAAATATGTATTGTTTAGAGCTAACACAAGTGAGGGGAGAAGGCTTTACTGATAATTCATAAGGGCAATGTTTTAATGGATACTTTTCATAATCAAAGCTATGCAGATAGTGACAAAGGATAAAAGAAATTACAACATTAAATCTTGAAATACAGTCTGCAATGTTTCTATTCATATTCTCCTTGTTTGGTTTATTCTGTGCACTCAGGAAATAAAACAAATTCTGTATAGCAATTATCAAAGGACTATTACACATGTAGCTAAAATATGTTCAAGCTGAAACATTAGTTATTCATCTATAAGGCTACTTTTTAAACTACTGAATGCATTTGCTACTGACTGAAAATTGAATTCACAATGAACCTTTGTTCTTCATTAACTATTCATATCTAATCTGTTTCCTTCAAACGTCCCACTTCTTAATATACAATCAAAAATGCATAGGAAGACCCTTAGATCTTAGTATATAATATAATTTTTATATTATTAGTAAAAATTGTAAATGTATCATAAGTGCAACTGGGCAATTTATTAAATCTTGATAAAAATCCATATAGAATGTTTGTAAGGATGAATGTCTGTATATTTGTGGTTTTTAAAAATATTTTTATTTAATTTTATACTTCACCTGCACCTATGTATGTACACCAAGTGTATGTCTGGGGCCCATAGAAGCCAGAAGAGTGTATCAAATCCCCTAAATTGGAGTTACAGATAGATGATTGTGAGCTACCATGTGGGTTCTACGATCTGAATCTAGGTCCTCTAGAAAAGTGATAAGTGATCTTTAAAGTGAGCTGTCTCTCCAAGTCTGGTATATTTACTTCTGTTTTTCTTTAGTTGAAAGCCTGGCTATGGTCTATGGTACCATTGAGAAGTGTTGGAACCATTCAGTGATGAAGTCTAGTATAAGAAGTTCCCCCCGCCAGAATTCCCAGGGACTAAACCACCAAGCAAAACTCTTGGAGGGACCCATAACTCCAGCTGCATATGTAGCAGAGGATAGCCTTATTGTACATCAAAGGGAGGAGAGGCCCTTGGTCCTGAGAAGGCTTGATGCACCAGTATAGGGGAATGCCAGGACAGGGAAGCAGGAGTAGGTGGGTTGGTAAGCAGGGGAAGGGGGAATGGGTTAGGGGGTTTTCGGAGGGGAAACCAGGAAAAGGGATAACATTTGAAATGTAAATAAAGAAAATATCTAATAAAAAAGAAGAAAAAGAAAAGAATTCTAGTATAAGTGTAGTATTAGATAGTTGAGGGCATGTGCCTGCAAGACAGTTTGAGGTCTTTTACTCTTTTTATCATGGCCATAATGAGATAAATATTCCTCCTTTGCTCTATTTTCCCAGCATGATGTATAATTTACCACTACATGTTCAAAATAAGAGGACCAAGTGACCATCAACTGAAACCTTTGAAATAATAAGTCAACATAAATCTTCCTTAGCTATAACTCGATTATTTCAAGCATTTTGTTAGAGTAGCAGAGAGCTAACAGCCCTTAATACATAGTGCTGGACATGGGGACTTTGGAAAATATGTTTCATCGATGACAATTGATTATGTTCAGTGCACAGAGAAATTTATCATGGCCCTAAGCTTAACATTTGAGGCAAAATCCGCAAACTGACTTTATTTTGTATATCCCAATGTAGCTATGGGTACATTGAACACTGATAAGTGAGCAAAGTTCTCTTTGCATTTTAAGGAAGCACAGACAACGCTTACGTCAGCAGCATAATTCTCTCACCTCACACATTTCTCAAGAAGTAACAAAACATAGTATTATACATGGAATATCTCTGTCTGCTCACTTCTTAGTTCATTGAGGAAGTACGAGGCTTAGAAGAAAGTGGATTTTGTCCACACTATATTCTTGTTGTTAAAAACTAAATCTTCTGTCGGATGTAGGGTTGGTAAAGATCATGTCTCAGTTAGTTGGTTGCCGCTTTGTCTTTTTGACAGTGTCTTTTGCCTTGCAAAAACTTTGTAATTTAATGAGGTCCCATTTGTCTATTCTTGATCTTAGAGCATAAGCTATTGGAGTTCTGTACAGGAAATTCTCCCCTGTGCCCATATGTTCAAGATTCTTCCCTAGTTTCCTTTCTATTAGTTTCAGTGTGTCTGGTTTTATGTGGAGATCCTTGATCCACTTGGAATTGAGCTTGGTGCAAGGAGATAAGAATGGGTCAATTTGCATTCTTCTGCATGTTGACCTCCAGTTGAGCCAGCACCATTTGTTGAAAAGGCTATCTTTTTTCCACTGGATGGTTTTAGCTCCTTTGTCAAAGATCAAGTGACCATAGGAGTGTGGATTCATTTCTGGGTCTTCAATTCTGTTCCATTGATCTACATGCCTGTCACTGTACCAATACCATGCAATTTTTACCACTATTGCTCTGTAGTACAGCTTGAGGTCCGGGATATTGATTCCCCCAGAGGTTCTTTTACTCTTGAGAATAGTTTTAGCTATTCTGGGTTTTCTGTTATTTCAGATGAATTTTTGAATTGCTTTTTCTGACTCTATGAAGAATTGAGTTGGGATTTTGATGGGGATCGCGTTGATTCTGTACATTGCTTTTGGCAAGATGGTCATTTTCACTATATTAATCCTGCCAATCCATGAGCATGGCAGATTTTCCCATCTTCTGAGGTCTTCTTCAATTTCTTTCTTCAGAGATTTGAAGTTCTTGTCATACAGATCTTTAACTTATTTGGTTAGAGTCACACCAAGATACTTTATATTATTTGTGGCTATCATGAAGGGTATCATTTCTCTTACTTCTTTCTCAGCCTGCTTATCCTTTGAGTATAGGAAGGCTACTGACTTGCTTGAGTTGATTTTATATCTGGCCACTTTGCTGAAGTTGTTTATCAGCTGTAGGAGTTCTCTGGGTCGCTTAAGTATACTATCATATTGTCTTCAAATAGTGATAGTTTGACTTCTTCCTTTCCAATTTGTATCCCTTTGACCTTCTTTTGTTGTCTAATTGCTCTAACTAGAACTTCAAGTACTATATTGAAAAGATATGGAGAGAGATAACTGGGAAATGATCTTTACCAACCCTACATCCGACAGAGGGCTAATATCCAATATATACAAAGAACTCAAGAAGTTAGACTCCAGAGAGGCAAGTAACCCTATTAAAAAATGGGGTACAGAGCTAAACAAAGAGTTCTCACCTGAAGAATATCTAATGGCTGAGAAGCACCTAAAGAGATGTTCATCATCCTTAGTCATTAGGGAAATGCAAATCAAAACAACCCTGAGATTCCATCTCACACCAGTCAGGATGGCTAAGATCAAAAACACAGGAGACAGCAGTTGTTGGCGAGGATGTGGAGAAAGAGGAACACTCCTCCACTGCTGGTGGAATTGCAAGCTGGTACAACCACTCTGGAAAGCAGTCTGGCGGTTCCTCAGAAAACTGGGCATGACACTCCCGGAGGATCCGGCTATACCACTCCTGGGCATATACCCAGAGGCTTTCCCTGCATGCAATAAGGACACATGCTCCACTATGTTCATAGCAGCCTTATTTATAATAGCCAGAAGCTGGAAAGAACCCAGATGTCCCTCAACGGAGGAATGGATTCAGAAGATGTGGTATATTTACACAAAGGAATACTACTGTGCAATTAAAAACAATGAGTTCACGAAATTCCTAGGCAAATGGTCAGAACTTGAAAATATCATCCTTAGTGAGGTAACCCAATCACAAAAGAACACACATGGTATCCAGTCACTGATAAGGGGATATTAACCCAGAAACTCGGAATACCCTAAACACAATTCATATATCAATAGATTTCCAAGAAGATGGAAGGAGAGACCCCTGGTCCTGGAAAGACTGGATGTAGGGGAATGCCAGGACAGAGAAGCGAGAGGGGGTTGAATGGGGAAAAGAGGGAGGGAAGGGGGTTTATGGGACTTTCGGGGAGGGAGGAAACGGGAATGGGGAAATGATTTGGAATGTAAATAAAAAAACTTAGAAAATAAAAAAAAAGAACTTCAAATTAAAATAAAAAAAGGAAATCTTCTCTCATAGTTAGGCTTGGGGTTTCTAAGCTATTGAAGAAAATATTTAATATCTTTAGTAGTTTTTAAATGTTGTTATTGTTAAATAAAACCATGCATGTGGACACATTCATGCATAAATACATAAATATATCATATATTATGTGTTCATATTTAATATGTACTATTTTATTATATGAATTCTAGGATGAATACTTAATATTAGACAATGGATTAAGGGGCTTATCCTTGGGGGGTAGCACTATTTCTCCTGTTTTCAGCATTCTGTACTTGCCTATAATCCTTTGTCTATGGGTTGTGCTCCATGAGATTTCTCTCTTCCGTGTCTATCTATTTATATATTTATGCTGTATGTCTCTGAAGAAGTTTTGCTTGGGCAGCCATATTGTTGTAGTAGCAGTTTCTCTGTCATTTCTAAAAGTCACAATCTCTCAGAAGCTTTCCTGGACTTCCATCTCCTTTCTGCCTACTCTTCTACAATATTCCTTGAGACTTAAGTATAGGAGAAAGAAGGAAAGCATTACAGAAAACCACAACCAATCAAAATACAAAAAATGAATGACTGTGGAGTACCCAGCCACAATTGATACATCTCCAACACAAATCCCGAAACTAAGGATTAAAACATTTTGATCTCTGCCTAGGGAGATGGTTGAGAAGTTACAAGTATTTGCTGTGAATTCCTAATTGCCTCAGTGTGAAGCTCAGAGCCACTAACTTGGTTTTGGCCTCCACACATGCACAATGGTTCATCCATCCCAGAATATAACCCAGACCTGATGTTTCCATCACAGCATGGAAACATCACATACAAAGTAAATCATAATAAATCTAATTATGGAAGAGGGACAACCAAGTACATGTCCTTTTTATTTTTTAATTTTTCAATTTAATTTTATTTTTATGTAACAGTTTCATGTATTCTTTGAGAATTTCATATATGTACATAATTTATTTTGATTGTATCTACCAATCTAACTTCTACTTCCAACTCCTTTCAGACTCAGCCAAAACTGCATATAACTCCAACTTCAGCTCCTCTTTCTTTCTTTCTTTCTTTCTTTCTTTCTTTCTTTCTTTCTTTCTTTCTTTCTTTCTTCCCTTTTTATAATAATCCATTGAATCCAGTTAGGAATTCGTAGGTGCACACATGTATAATCATGTCGAGAGCATGGGTGGCCTACTAGGGACCAACAGTTGAAGAACACTGGCTCTCCTTCCCACTGTGGCCACCAACAGCCTCCTTTGCTAGTTCTTCTACAAGCAACCACAACTGCTCTGATTCATAATTACAATTGCCCCATCATTTCCAGAAGATACCATTTCACAACAGTCCTCTCTGACATCTGGTTCTTTCTTAATTTTTCTGTTCCCCTCCCATGAACCTGAGCTTTCAGGAGAAGAGTAATATAGATGTCCCATTTACAGCTGAGCACTCCACAGACACATTCTTCACCAAGTATTCTTCTAGATGATACCTCTGCCCACATAAATTAAATTCTGGAAGTAAATTAGTCCAGAACATGCTGACAAGGTAAAATTCCAAGAAAATATGGATTATGATTTGAAGCTGGACAGTGTCTTCCTATCTTCTTGACTGTTTTCCTTAAGATGTTGGAGCCTGACTTTATAGGTGTTGAATTCTGAAAACCTCTTATGAGAGTATTTAAATTGGTGTCACATTAGAACGTCAAGTATGATCAAGAGTCAGGGGAAAGGAAGATAAGGCTATGGTGAATAGAGAAGACAGGTAATGCCCTGTACCCTAGAAACCTCTGTTTCAGAAAGACAACAACAAGCAAGGTACATTCCTCTTATTCCTAGTTAGTGGTGTCAATCAGTTTGTAGACAACTTCATACAAGACATAGTTTTAAGATGTATATATAGGTAGAATTCCTACTGGTCAGAGACTAAAAGACAATAGTCTCTTGTCTTTGAACCTCTTAAGAGACCATATCCAGTGGATAGGCACTGCCCCTGGTTGAGGGATGGGGTCACCCACCCACCTCAAAATTATTAATTCAGAATTCCTTCTGTCTAAAGGAAATTCAGGGACAAAGAGTGGAGCAGAGACTGAAGAAATAGCTATCTAGAGACTGCCCCACCTAGGGGTTCATTCCATCTACAAATGCCAAACCCAGACTCAATTGCTGATGCCAAGAAGCACTTGCTGAGAGGAGCCTGGTATAGCTTTCCCCTGAGAAGCTCTGCCAGAGACTGACCAATACAGATGTGGATGCACCAAGCCAAACATCAGACTGAGTATGGAGACCCCAATGGAGAACTTAGGACAAAGACTGAAGGAGCTGAAGGGGTTTGCAACCCCATAGGAAGAACAACAAAATCAACCAACCAGATCCCCCAAAGCTCCCAGGAACTAGACCACCAACCAAAGAGTACATATGGAGGGACCCATGGCTCCATCTGGATAAGTAGCAGTGAATTGCCTTATTGGGCATCACTGGGAGGGGAGGCCTTTGGTCCTGTGGAGGCTCCATGACCCAGGGTAGGGCAATGCTAGGGGGCTGAAGCAGGAGTGGGTGGATGGGTAGGGGAGCGCCCTCATAGAGGCAGGGGGAGGGGGAGGGAATAGGAGATTTGTGGAGGGGAAACTGAGAAGGGGCATAACATTTGAAATGTATATAAATAAAATAATCAATAAAAAAATGAAAAAAGAAAGCATTGCATAAGGAAAGGATATTTCAGGGGAGACTATTGCCAGTGTTAGCCACACACAGTGTAAGAGAAAATAAATTAGAGACTCCAATGTGCTAGTGACAACAACAAAGAGACCTGCTTTGAGATCAGTGCTCTCCTTTTTTTTGGGAAAAGAGCTAGTTGTGGGAAACTGGGACAGTAAACAGAGAAATGGGCTACACATGAGTGTTCATTTCCCTCAAAACCATTCTGCTGATGTAAATTCAGTTTCAATTGTCTCCTAAGTGTAGTCCCAGTGGAAGCAAGCTATATCATGACTCTCAGCAACAGGAAAACTAGTACATGCTGTGAGCAACCCAGTCTTTGAAACAGATGTTCTTCTCTGAGTCTCAAAACTTTATTTAACTTCCTGTAAAGAATAACATACACAAATCTGCAGCATCTAAACTACACTGTTTATGCTTTTAAAAAATGTTTAAAGAAATGTTAAACTAGTTTTAATTAGCAATATGCCAAGCTAATCTCTTCAAGCTGCATTGCTTCTGGATGCTTCTGGACCACGGAGCCACCTTTAAAATGTGCTGGAAGAAAAAAGTAAACAGAAGGAACTTCGGAACATGTGCACTGAGTAACTTCAGATTTCACTATTAACAGTACAATCGAAGTTCAACATGGCATACAACACTATTTCAACCCCTTCAGTTTGTGGAGGACAAATTTGCCAGTGTATAAATTCACGTACTCAGAGGATCCATACCACTGACCATTGGCCAAATAAGAGAACACAGTCCAGGAATCTTCAACCAGTCTCTGATACCATTTATAGATAATTGAAATAGACAGGGAATGTTGCTTAGGTAATTATTTATATTTAGAGAGAAGAATCAGATTTCTCATGTGTAGGGACAAATATTTGTGACTTGGAACAAAACAGAATTTCATGCCTTTCCCAATCTCTCACCCATGGGGCACATAGAAGACAATATAGTTCACTACCCAAATATCTATGACAAGGGCAAAAGATGTCTTTTTAGTGATAGGAAGCTACAAATGTTATATAGAGACTAAGATGACAAGAGGAAAAAGAAGCATGATGTCTTTGTTGAAGAAATTTAGAATAGAGCAGAAATGAGTAAAATATACTGTCATGTTGTTCAATATTTTTAAAATAGATTACTGTAGTGAAGATATAATTTAAAGGGGAAAGTATCCTGTGTGTCTTACAAATAAAGGCTGACTAAAACTTATAAATAAATGATCTACTTATGCCCCAAATTACTTGAATTCATCAATATTGTATTCCTTATTTTGCAAACAGTTTCACCTGGATAACTTTTCCCTCTTTTGTTTACTACTCCACACACTAGCATCTATTGATCAATGACTTAGCAATTATTTATTGAACATTGTTATAAGCATTACAGAAAGTTTAACTGAGCTATGATTTCTGACCACTCACCTTCAATTTATCAATAGGGGGAAACAAACAATTTCCTATTTCTCAGATTATGTTTTGCCTATAACTTACTGACCAAGGACATGGGTGCAACCCATGTCCTTGCAACCAACAAATCAATGGTTAGTGAAAATGTGGCACATACACATACTGGAATATTATTCTGCTATGAAGAACAACAAAATCATGAAACTTTCAGAGAAATGAGTGGGCTTACAGAATACATTAAGCATGGTGACCCAAACTCAGAAAGAGTAAAGCCACATGTTTGTCCTATATAGAGACTTTTGCCTGTAATCCACACATATGCATAAGAAAACAGGCTGTGAGGGTAGGGTTACATCTAGAGAAGGAGACCAAGAATGGGATTGAATACAGGCAGCAGGGACATGCAAGTCAGGATAAAAGACTATAGAGCAATGTTTTGTAGTTTCAACCCTGTCTTAAGTTCATTTTCCTTCTTTGGTGATGGAGACATGGCAAAACTAAAACTCTAAGAAATTTTCATCCACTCAAAATGACCATTTTTACTGGATAGTTCACTGAGAAGCCTAGATTCTGGGAATGAGCATGTCTTAAGTTCCCTTCAACAACATAGTGATGTTTTCATTTGTGAGTTGATTATACTAAGGTGATATATCTTTGGAAAAAATATTTGTCAAAATATCAATAATGATTTCTTTATGGTGGAGTAACAAAAGGTTACCTTAGATTAATTGGGTTTTTTAAATAGTTTTTAAAAAGAACATATATTGCTTAGAGAAAATAACAACAACAATAACAACAGCAACAACAATAATAGTAATAATAGTAACAGTAATACCTCACTTAAAAAAACTAAGTGACATAGCACCAGACAGCACAAGACATAGAGAACAGACAATATCATGGTGGAGCTAGCACTAGGGTGCTGTGACTAAGCAAACTTGGTATTGGGTTCAGCTAAGCACTCTGACACAAGGTAAGCACATTTAAAAGACATTAGGTAGCATAAACCTTTGGGAACTTATTTTGATGATATGATATAAAACTGTTTTTTTCTAGTAGAGAGTTAGATGTATCTGTCAAACGTAAAGTAATTGTGTAAATGAACTACAAAATGTTAGAGAATTTAGCTCACTGTGGTTATTCCATTCAATAATACACACGCACACACACATACCCCACAGGCACACATGCATCAACATGTGGTAACCATTTAATAATCTGAAACCATGAAAGATACTTTGAAAATCAAAATAAGGTCACCAAACATTAGAGAGGTATCAGAAAATTTCATGCTACCGATTCAGAGTACTGAAGGTGAAACTCGGAATTTAAAGGCAAGAAAAGGAAACCAAGACTTGAGTTAAAAAGAGAAAGTCATCTAAAACCAGCCAGAATTTAGAGACTTCAGAATGATATCTGACAAGTAGAAAGAGAAGCAATAATCAAAGAAGCAGCAGTTAAGAGTTCCTTCCCTGTGGGGCAGGGGCTGCCCATGCCAGACAGCCCAAGACAATGGCTGCACTCTCCCTTTGGTCAGCAATTTCTAACTAGGCAGTGTCACAGCCAAGGGCACCAGGAAAAGCAATGAAACCTATCAACCTTAAGTCAGGAGCAGGAAAATGGAAACAAATCTTGAAACTTAATAAATTGAGTAGGATGGTAAGGATGAAGCCAGGAACACAGGTCACAGTTAAAAGAAATAAACCTGCAGGAGAAAGCTTGGAATAGCTAAGTCACCACTGAAGGAATAAAAGACAGGGACAAGCCACAGAACACCATGAGTCAGGGACGCTCAGGAAAATGAGCACACAGTCTTTCCATGCAAGAGCTATCCTTTAGAAAAGTTTAGTGCTGGACCTTCAAATCTTGCATCAGCAGTGATAGACAATTTGGAGGCTGTTTCTTCACCTTTCACATGGGACTTCAATGGAAATATTATTTCTTTATTGGTTATTTTATGTATTTACATTTCAAATGTTAACCCCTTCCCAGTTTCCCCTCCACAAACCCCTATCCTCTCCTCACCCCTTCTTCTATGAGGGTGCCGCCTACTCCTGCCTCACCTCCCTAACCTTCCCCTACACTGGGGCACTGAGCCTTCAAAGACCAAGGACTTCCCCTCCCATTGATGGCAGATAAGGCCATCCTGTGCTACATAGGCAGCTGGAGTCATGTGTCCCTATACTTTCTAAAAGTGTTCAGATCCTACTAGAAAGCAAGAAAGGTTAGCTATTACTCCAGTGGTGACCATGTGGTAACAAAGCGATTTGAAAAGGTATTTGGAAATGTATCATTGCTTGTGACACAGCCTGCTAGACTTCCATCTGCGCCCAAGAGTGGGGCAGCTCTGTGGTCATCTGGGTGCTAGCTCTGCTGTGGGACATCTGCCCTGCAGAGGGACCCGAGCTGGGAGAGAGGGCACCAGCCTCCCCTTAGTGACCTCTGCTCCGGGGATTGACTACACTGAGTCTCCAGGTACGCAGGGATTCCCCAAGTATAACATCACTTGGGGCAAGGCACATCAGGGCTCCAATGTCACTCAAGAGCAGGACAGCCCTCAGCAATCAGTGCCAGGGGAAATCCAGTCATCCAGGGGGACAGAAATAGCCTTGCAGGCTCACAGGAAGTCCAAGCAACAACCAGTGACAGCAGGACCAACTAACACCAGAGATAACCAGATGACAAAAGGCAAAAGTAGGAACGTTACTAACAGAAATCAAGGCAATATGGCACCATCCAAAGCCAACTCTCCGACAGCAGCAAGTCCTGGATACCCCATCACACCCAAAAGGCAAGATCTGGATTTAAAATCACTTCTCATGATGCTATTAGAGGATTTCAAGAAGGACGTAAATAAATCTCATAAAGAAATACAGGAGAACATGAATCAATGAGAAGAAGCCCTTAAAAAGGAAACACAAAAATCGCTTAAAGAAATGTAGGAGAATATGGGTCAACAGATGGAGTCCCATAAGGAGGCGACACAAAAATCACTTAAAGAAATACAGGAGAACATGAATCAACTGGTAGATGCCCTTACAAAGGAAACACAAAAATCACTTAAAGAAATGCAGGAGAATATGGGTCAACAGATGGAAGCCCATAAGGAGGAAACACAAAAATCTCTTAAAGAAATACAAGAGAACATGGGTCAACAGGCAGAAATCCTGAAAGAGGAAACACAAAAATAGATTAAAGAAATATAGGAAAACACAAACAAACAAGTGAAGGATCTCAGCAAATCCATCCAGGATCTAAAAAAGGAAGTAGAAACAATTAAGAAATCACAAAGGGAGACAACTCTGGAGATAGAAAACCTTGGAAAGAAATCAGGGGTCATAAATGCAAACATCAACAATAGAATGCAAGAGATAGAAGAAAGAATCTCAGGTGCTGAAGATACCATAGAAAGCATCGACTCAACAGTCAAAGAAAAAGAAAAATGCAAAAAACGTGTAAACCAAAACATCCAGGAAATCCAGGACACAATGAGAAGACCGAACCTAAGAATAATAGGTATAGATGAGAGTGAAGATTTGCAACTTAAAGGGCCAGTAAATATCTTCAACAAAATTATGGAGGAAAACTTCCCTAACCTAAAGAGAGAGATGCCGATGAACATACAAGGAGCCTACAGAACTCCAAACAGACAGGACGAGAAAAGAAATACCTCCCATCACATAATAATCAAAACACCAAATGTACTAAACAAAGAAAGAATATTAAAAGCAGTAAGAGAAAAGGGCCAAGTAACATACAAAGGAAGACCTATCCGAATCACATCAGACTTCTCACCAGAGACTATGAAAGCCAGAAGATCCTGGGCAGATCTCATACAGACTCTAAGAGAACACAAATGACAGCCTAGACTACTATACCCAGCGAAATTCTCAATCACCATAGATGGAGAGACCAAGATATTCCATGACAAAACCAAATTTACTTTCTTTCCACAAACCCAGCCCTGCAAAGGATAATAGGTGGAAACCGCCAACACAAGGAGAGAAACTACACTCTGGAAAAAACAAGATAGTAACCTTCTTGCTTCAAACCCAAGAGTATATAACCCCTCAAACATAAAGATAGCATCAAGAATAGCAGGTGGCAATAATCACTATTCCTTAATCTCTCTTAATATCAATGGTCTCAATTCCCCAATAAAAAGATATAGACTAACAGACTGGATACGTAAAGAGGACCCAGCATTATGCTGCATGCAGGAAACACACCTCAGTGTCAAAAACAAACACTACCTCAGAGTAAAAGGCTGGAAAAAAATCTTACAAGCAAATGGTCCCAGGAAATGAGCCAGAGTAGGCATCTTAATATCAGATAAAATTGACGTTCAACCTAAAGTCATCAAAAAAGACATGGAAGGACACTACATACTGGTCAAAGGAAAAGTCCACCAAGAAGAACTCTCAATTCTGAACATCTATGCTCCAAATGCAAGGGCAAACTCATTCATAAAAGAAACCGTACTAAAGCTCAAAGCACACATCGCACCTCACACAATAATAGTGGGTGACTTCAACACCCCGCTCTCTGAAATGGATCGTTCAGGAAAGCGGAAACTAAACAGGGACACAATGAAACTAATTGAAAACCTTGGACCAAATGGAACTAACAGATATATATAGAACATTTCATCCTAAAGCAAAAGAATATACTTTCTTCTCAGCACCTCATGATACCTTCTCCAAAATCGACCATATAATTGGTCACAAAACAGACCTCAACAGATATAAGAAGATCAAACTAATCCCATGATTCCTTTCAGATCACTATGGAATAAGGGTGGTCTTCAATAGCAACAAAAACAACAGAAAGCCCAAATATATGTGGAAGCTGAACAATGCTCTACTCAATGATAACTTGGTCAAGGAAGAAATAAAGAAAGAAATCAAAGACTTTTTAAAATTTAATGAAAATGAAGGCAAAACATACCCTAATTTATGGGACATAATGAAAGTGGTGGTAAGAGGAAAATTCATAGCCCTCAGTACCTCCAAAAAGAAATGGGAGAGAGCATACACTAGCAGCTTAATGGCACAACTGAAAGCCCTGGAACAAAAAGAAACAAATACACCCAAAAGGAGTAGAAGGCAGGAAATCATCAAACACAGGGCTGGAATCAATCAAGTAGAAACAAATAAAATCATACGAAGAATCAACAAAACTAGGAGTTAGTTCTTTGAGAAAATGAGCCAGATAGATAAGCCCTTAGCCAGACTAGCCAGAGAGCACAGAGACAGTACCCAAATTAACAAAATCAGAAACGAAAAGGGAGAGATAACAACAGAAACTGAGGAAATTCAAAAAAATCATCAGATCCTACTACAAAAGCCTGTATTCAACACAACTAGAAAATCTCGAGGAAATGGACAATTTCCTAGACAGATACCAAATACCAAAATTAAATCAGGATCAAATACACCATCTAAACCGTCCTATAACCCCTGAAGAAATAGAAGTGGTCATTGGAAGTCTTCCAACCAAAAAAGGCACAGGTCCAGATGGTTTTAGTGCAGAATTCTATCAGACCTTCAAAGAAGACCTAACACCAATACTCTTCAAACTATTCCACAAAATAGAAACAGAAGGAACACTACCCAACTCACTGTATGAAGCCACAATTACACTGATACCAAAATCACACAAAGATCCGACAAAGAAAGAAAATCTCAGGCCAATCTCTCTTATGAATATCGATGCAAAAATACTCAATAAAATTCTTGCCAACCGAATCCAAGAACACATCAAAACAATCATTCAGCACGATCAAGTAGGCTTCATCCCAGGGATGCAGGGATGGTTCAATATAAGGAATTTCATCAATGTAATCCACTACATAAACAATCTCAAAGAAAAAAAACCACATGATCATCCTTTTATGTTAAAGGTCTTGGAAAGATCAGGATTTCGAGGTCCATATCGAAACATAGTAAAAGCAATTTACAGCAAACCAGTAGTCAACATCAATCTAAATGGAGAGAAATTTGAACCAATCCCACTAAAATCAGGGACTAGACAAGGCTGCCCTCTTTCTCCATATCTTTTCAATATAGTACTTGAAGTTCTAGCTAGAGCAATTAGACAACAAAAGGAGATTAAAGGGATTCAAATTGGAAAGGAAGAAGTCAAACTATCACTATTTGCAGACAATATGATAGTATACTTAAGTGGCCCAAAGAACTCCACCAGAGAACTCCTACAGCTGATAAACAACTTCAGCAAAATGGCCGGATATAAAATCAACTCAAGCAAGTCAGTAGCCTTCCTATACTCAAAGGATAAGCAGGCTGAGAAAGAAATAAGAGAAATGATATCCTTCACGATAGCCACAAACAATATAAAGTATCTTGGTGTGACTCTAACCGAACAAGTGAAACATCTGTAAGACAAGAACTTCAAGTCTCTGAAGAAAGAAATTGAAGAAGACCTCAGAAGATGGGAAAATCTGCCATGCTCATAGATTGGCAGGATTAATATAGTGAAAATGGGGGCGGGAGCCTACCAGCTTCCCTTCCGCGACCTCTGTTCCGGTAGACTGCACTGAAGAGACAGGTACCCAGGCTCTCCCCAATATAACATCACTTGGGACACGGCCTGTTGGGGCTTCTGCCTGCAAACAAGAACGGGACAACACTGTGGTCGTCTGGGTGCCAGATCTGCAGGCCATCGCCTCTGCAGGGTGAGCAGCGCCACGGAGAGAGTGCAGAGTGCACTCCGCCATCTTTGCTCCAGTGGCAGGGAAGTTGGGACTGCCAGGCTCTGAGACAGACAGGCATAATATCGCTTGGGTCTCGGGCGGATTGTGTGTACGTGGCTCCCAAGAGCTGGGCAGATCTGCAGTAACCAGCATGCTAGCTCTGCTGTGGGACTTCTGCCTGGCAGAGGGACGCCCCCTCCCCCCACCCTCTAGGAGAGATCACACACCCTTGCACAGGGCAGAAGCCTACCAGCCTCCCTTTGGTGACCTCTGCTCCAGGAATCCACTACGCTGAGCCTTTGGATGTGCAAGGATTCCCCAATATAACATCACTTGGGGCAAGGCACATCAGAGCTCCAAAGTCACTCAGGATCAGGGCAGGCCCCAGAAATCTGTGCCAGGGGAATCCTGGTAAACCATGGTGGGGGGCAGAAATAGCTTTGCAGGCTCACAGGAGGTCCAACCAACAGCCAGTGACAGCAGGACCAACTCACATCAGAGATATCCAGATGGCAAAAGGCAAACGTAGGAATGTTACTAACAGAAATCAAAGTAATATGGGACCATCCGAACCCAACTCTCCAACAGCAGCAAGTCCTGGATACCCCACCACACCCGAAAGACAAGATCTGGATTTAAAATCACTTCTCATGATGCTATTAGAGGATCACAAGAAGGACACAAATAAATCTAATAAAGAATTACAGGAGACCATGAATCAACAGCTAGAAGCCCTTACAAAGGAAACACAAAAATCGCTTAGAGAAATGCAGGAGAACATGGATCAAAAGATGGAGGTGAACAAGGAGACAACACAAAAATCGCTTAACGAGATGAATCAACGGGTAGATGCACTCACAAAGGAATCACAAAAATTGCATAAAGAAATGCAGAAGAATATGGGTCAACAGACGGATGCCCATAGGGAGGCAACACAAAAATTGCTTAAAGAAATGAAACAACGGTTAGATGCCCTTACAAAGGAAACACGAGAACTGCTTAAAGAAATGCAGGAGACGATGGATCAACAGATGGATTCCCATGAGGAGGAAACACAAAAATCGCTCAGAGAAATGCAGGAGAACGTGGGTCAACAGGCAGAAATCCTGAAAGAGGTAATGCAAAAATACCTTAAAGAAATACAGGAAAATACAAACAAACAAGTGAAGGATCTCAGCAAATCCATCCAGGAACTAAAAAAGGAAGTAGAAACAACTAAGAAATCACAAAGGGAGACAACTCTGGAGATAGAAAACCTTGGGAAGAAATCAGGAGCCATAGATGCAAACATAAACAATAGAATACAAGAGATGGAAGAAAGAATCTCAGGTGCTGAAGATTCCATAGAAAGCATCGACTCAACAGTCAAAGAAAATGCAAAATGCAAAAAATGTGTAACCCAAAACATCCAGGAAATCCAGGACACAATGAGAAGACCAAACCTAAGGATTATAGGTATAGATGAGAGTGAAGATTTGCAACTTAAAGGGCCAGTAAACATCTTCAACAAAATTATGGAGGAAAACTTCCCTAACCTAAAGAGAGAGATGCCGATGAACATACAAGAAGCCTACAGAACTCCAAACAGAGACTGGACCAGAACAGAAATACCTCCCGTCACATAATAATCAAAACACCAAATGTTCTAAACAAAGAAAGAAAACTAAAAGCAGTAAGAGAAAAGGGCCAAGTAACATACAAAGGAAGACCTATCCGAATCACATCAGACTTCTCACCAGAGACTATGAAAGCCAGAAGATCCTGGGCAGATCTCATGCAGACACGAAGAGAGCACAAATGCCAGCCTAGACTACTATACCCAGCAAAACTCTCAAATCACCATAGATGGAGAGACCAAGATATTCCATGATAAAACCAAATTTTCACAATATCTTTCCACAAATCCAGCCCTGCAACAGATAATAGGTGGAAAATTCCAATACAGGGAGAGAAACAACACCCTGGAAAAAATGAGATAATAACCTTCTTGAATCAAACCCAAAAGTAGATAACCACTCAAACATAAAGATGGCAATAATCACTATGCCTTAATCTCTCTTAATATCAATGGTCTCAATTCCCCAATTAAAAGATATAGACTAGCAGACTGGATATGTAAACAGGACCCAGCATTTTGCTGCATGCAGGAAACGCACCTCAGTGTCAAAGACAAATACTACCTCAGAGTAAAAGGCTGGAAAACAATTTTACAAGCAAAGGGCCCCAAGAAACGAGGTGGAGTAGCCATCCTAATATCAGATAAAATTGATTTTCAACCTAAAGTCATCAAAAAAGACACAGAAGGACACTATATATTGATCAAGGGAAAAATCCACCATCAAGAACTCTCAATTCTGAATATCTATGCTCCAAATGCAAGGGCACCCTCATTCGTAAAAGAAACTTTACTAAAACTCAAAGCACACATCGCACCACACACAATAATAGTGGGTGACTTCAACACCCCTCTCTCTGAAATGGATCGTTCAGGAAAGCAGAAACTAAACAGGGACACAGTGAATCTAATTGAAGCCGTGGACCAAATGGAACTAACAGATATATATAGAACATTTCATCCTAGAGCTAAAGAATACACCTTCTTCTCAGCTCCTCATGGTACCTTCTCCAAAATTGACCGTATAATTGGTCGCAAATCAGACCTCAACAGATGTAAGAAGATAGAACTAATCCCATGCCTCCTATCAGATCACTATGGAATAAGGGTGGTCTTCAATGGCAACAAAAACAAAAGAAAACCCACGTACACATGGAGGCTGAACAATGCTCTACTCAATGATAACTTGGTCAAGGTGGAAATAAAGAAAGAAATCAAAGACTTTTTGAAAGTTAATGAAAATGAAGGCACAACATACCCTAATTTATGGGACACATGAAAGCAGTGCTAAGAGGAAAATTCATAGCCCTGAGTACCTCCAAAAAGAAACGGAAGACAGCATACACTAACAGCTTAATGGCACACCTGAAAGCCCTGGAACAAAAAGAAGCAAATACACCAAAGAGGAGTAGAAGGCAGGAAATCATCAAACTCAGGGCTGAAATCAATCAAGTAGAAACAAATAAAACCATACAAAGAATCAACAAAACGAGGAGTTGGTTCTTTGAGAAAATCAACAGGATAGATAAGCCCTTAGCCACACTAACCAGAGGGCACAGAGATAGTATCCAAATTAATAAAATCAGAAACGAAAAGGGAGAGATAACAATGGAAACTGAGGAAATTCAAAAAATCATCAGATCCTACTACAAAAACCTGTATTCAACACAACTAGAAAATCTTGAGGAAATGGACAATTTCCTTGACAGATACCAAATACGAAAATTAAATCAGGATCAAATAGACCATCTAAACCATCCTATAACCTCTGAAGAAATAGAAGCTGTCATTGGAAGTTTTCCAACCAAAAAAAGCACAGGTCCAGATGGTTTTAGTGCAGAATTCTATCAGACCTTCAAAGAAGACCTAACACCAATACTCTTCAAACTGTTCCACAAAATAGAAACAGAAGGAACACTACCCAACTCGTTCTATGAAGCCACAATTACACTAATACCAAAAGCACACAAAGATCCGACAAAGAAAGAGAATCTCAGGCCAATCTCTCTTATGAATATCGATGCAAAAATACTCAATAAAATTCTTGCCAACCAAATCCAAGAACACATCAAAACGATCATTCACTAAGAACAACTAGGCTTCATCCCAGGGATGCAGGGATGGTTCAATATAAGGAAATCCATCAATGTAATCCACTACATAAACAATCTCAAAGAAAAAAAAAACCACATGGTCATCTCATTAGATGCTGAGAAAGCATTTGACAAAATTCAGCATCCTTTCATGCTAAAGGTCTTGAAAAGATCAGGAGTTCAAGGCCCATATCTAAACATAGTAAAAACAATTTACAGCAAACCGGTAGCCAGCATCAATCTAAAAGGAGAGAAACTTGAAGCAATCCCACTAAAATCAGGGACTAGACAAGGCTGCCCTCTCTCTCCATATCTTTTCAATATAGTACTTGAAGTTCTAGCTAGAGCAATTAGACAACAAAAGGAGATCAAAGGGATTCAAATTGGAAAGGAAGAAGTCAAACTATCACTATTTGCAGATGATATGATAGTATACTTAAGCGACCCAAAGAACTCCACCAGAAAACTCCTACAACTGATAAACGACTTCAGCAAAGTGACTGGATATAAAATCAACTCAAGCAAGTCAGTAGCCTTCCTATACTCAAAGGATAAGCAGGCTGAGAAAGAAGTAAGAGAAATGATACCCTTCACGATAGCCACAAACCATATAAAGTATCTTGGCATGACTCTAACCAAACAAGTGAAAGATCTGTATGACAAGAACTTCAAGTCTCTGAAGAAAGAAATTGAAGAAGACCTCAGAAGATGGAAAAATCTGCCATGCTCATGGATTGGCAGGATTAATATAGTAAAATTGAGCATCTTACCAAAAGTAATACACAGATTCAATGCAATCCCCATCAAAATCTCAACTCATTTCTTCATAGAGTTAGAAAGAGCAATTCAAAAATTCATCTGGAATAACAGAAAACCCAGAATAGCTAAAACTATTCTCAAGAGTAAAAGAACCTCTGGGGGAATCAGTAGCCCGGACCTCAAGCTGTACTACAGAGCAATAGTGTTAAAAACCGCATGGTATTGGTACAGTGACAGGCATGTAGATCAATGGAACAGAATTGAAGACCCAGAAATTAATCCACACTCCTATGGTCACTTGATCTTTGATAAAGGAGCTAAAACCATCCAGTGGAAAAAAGATAGCCTTTTCAACAAATGGTGCTGGCTCAGCTGGAGGTCAACATGCAGAAGAATGCAAATTGACCCATTCTTATCTCCTTGCACTAAGCTCAATTCTAAGTGGATCAAGGATCTCCACATAAAACCAGACACACTGAAACTAATAGAAGGGAAACTAGGGAAGAACCTTGAACATATGGGCACAGGGGAGAATTTCCTGAACAGAACTCCAATAGCTTATGCTCTAAGATCAAGAATAGACAAATGGGACCTCATTAAATTACAAAGTTTTTGCAAGGCAAAAGACGCTATCAAAAAGACAAAGTGGCAACCAACTAACTGGGAAATGATCTTTACCAACCTTACATCCGACAGAGGGCTAATATCCAATATATACAAAGAACTCAAGAAGTTAAATTCCAGAGAGGCAAGTAACCCTATTAAAAAATGGGGTACAGAGCTAAACAAAGAGTTCTCACCTGAAGAATATCTAATAGCTGAGAAGCACCTAAAGAGATGTTCATCATCTTTAGTCATTAGGGAAATGCAAATCAAAACAGCCCTGAGATTCCATCTCACACCAGTCAGGATGGCTAAGATCAAAAACACAGGAGACAGCAGTTGTTGGCGAGGATGTGGAGAAAGAGGAACACTCCTCCACTGCTGGTGGAATTGCAACCACTCTGGAAAGCAGTCTGGTGGTTCCTCCGAAAACTGGGCATGACACTCCCGGAGGATCCGGCTATACCACTCCTGGGCATATACCCAGAGGCTTTCCCTGCATGCAATAAGGACACATGCTCCACTATGTTCATAGCAGCCTTATTTATAATAGCCAGAAGCTGGAAAGAACCCAGATGTCCCTCAACGGAGGAATGGATTCAGAAGATGTGGTATATTTACACAATGGAATCCTACTCTGCAATTAAAAACAATGAATTCACGAAATTCCTAGGCAAATGGTCAGAACTTGAAAATATCATCCTTAGTGAGGTAAGCCAATCACAAAAGTACACACATGGTATGCAGTCACTGATAAGGGGATATTAACCCAGAATCTCGGAATACCCTAGACACAATTCGCATATCAATAGATTTCTAAGAAGATGGAAGGAGAGACCCCTGGTCCTGGAAAGACTGGATTTAGGGGAACGCCAGGACAGAGAAAAGAGAGGGGGTTAAATGGAGAAAAGAGGGAGGGAAGGGGGCTTATGGGACTTTCAGGGAGGGAGGTAACGGGAAAGGGGAAATGATTTGGAATGTAAATTTCAAATAAAATAAAGTTACGTGTTATATAATTTCCAGTGTATCTGTGCTCCCTGGGAACCTCAATGTGACCAACAGAAGCTGTTCTCACATAGGCGCTGTGAAACTTTTCTTCAGCCTGCTAACGTTAATAATAAAAACATGGATGCCCAATATGGAAAAAAAATATAGTGAAAATGACCATCTTGCCAAAAGGAATATACAGATTCAATGCAATCCCCATCAAAATCCCAACTCAATTCTTCATAGAGTTAGAAAGAGCAATTCAAAAATTCATCTGGAATAACAGAAAACCCAGGATAGCTAAAACTATTCTCAAGAGTAGAAGAACTTCTGGGGGAATCAGTATCCTGGACCTCCAGCTGTACTACAGAGCAATAGTGTTAAAAACTGCATGGTATTAGTACAGTGACAGGCATGTAGATCAATGGAACAGAATTGAAGACCCAGAAATAAATCCACACTCCTATGGTCACTTGATCTTTTACAAAGGAGCTAAAACTATCCAGCGGAAAAAAAGATAGCCTTTTCAACAAATGGTGCTGGTTCAAATGGAGGTCAGCATGCAGAAGAATGCAAATTGACCCATTCTTATCTCCTTGCACTAAGCTCAATTCCAAGTGGACCAAGGACTTCCACATAAAACCAGACACACTGAAACTAATAAAAAAAGAAACTAGGGAAGAGCCTTGAACATATGGGCACAGGGGAAAGTTTCCTGAACATAACACCAATAGCTTGTGCCCTAAGATCAAGAATTGACAAATGGTACCTCATAAAATTGCAAAGTTTCTGTAAGGCAAAGGACACTGTCAAAAGGACAAAGCGGTAGCCAACAAACTGGAAAAAGATCTTTACCAACCCTACTTCTGACAGAGGGCTAATATCCAATATCTACAAAGAACTCAAGTAGTTAGACTCCAGAGATCCAAATAGCCCTATTAAAAAATGGGGTACAGAGCTAAACAAAGAGTTCTCACCTGAAGAATATCTAATGGCTGAGAAGCACCTAAAGAAATGTTCAACATCCTTAATCCCTAGGGAAATGCAAATCAAAACAACCCTGAGATTCCACCTCACACCAGTCAGAATGGCTAAGATCAAAGACACAGGAGACAGCAGTTGTTGGCGAGGATGTGGAGAAAGAGGAACACTCTTCCACTGCTGGTAGGATTGCAAGCTGGTACAACCACTCTGGAATGCAGTCAGGTGGTTCCTCAGAAAACTTGGCATGACAATCCCAGAGGATCCTGTTATACCACTCCTGGGCATATACCCAGAGGCTTCACCTGCATGCAATAAGGACACATGCTCCACTATGTTCATAGCAACCTTATTTATAATAGCCAGAAGCTGGAAAGAACCCACATGTCCCTCAACAGAGGAATGGAAACAGACGATGTGGCATATTTACACAATGGAATACTACTCTGCAATTAAAAACAATGAATTCACGAAATTCCTAGGCAAATGGTCAGAACTTGAAAATATCATCCTTAGTGAGGTAACCCAATCACAAGAGAACATACATGGTATGCAGTCACTGATAAGGGGATACTAACCCGAAACTCGGAATACCCAAGACATAATTCACATATCAACAGATTTCCAAGAAGATGAAAGGAGAGACCCCTGGTCCTGAAAAGACTGGATGTAGGGGAATACCAGGACAGAGAAGCGAGAGGGGGTTGAATAGGGAACAGAAGGAGGGAGGGAGGCTTATGGAATTTTCAGGGAGGGAGGAAACGGGAAAGGGGAAATCATTTGGAATGTAAATAAAAAATATAGAAAATAATATAGAAATTAAAAAAATATAGAAAATAAAAAAAAAGGTATTTTGGCCAGATGACAGAGCATTAGAAATAAATAGATCTTCAAACCCTAAAGATTGCTTAGGTAAGAAGAATATCATCTAAAACTAATCATACAGAAAAGGAAGGATTCTCTACTGTGCTATGAACTTCTGCTTTACTGCATTTTTAATGGCTAACTTAATTATAGAATAGTAATATTTCAAAACCATGACTTCATCAAATG
Source organism: Tokudaia tokunoshimensis (assembly GCA_036184795.1). Taxonomy (NCBI): domain Eukaryota; kingdom Metazoa; phylum Chordata; class Mammalia; order Rodentia; family Muridae; genus Tokudaia; species Tokudaia tokunoshimensis. The sequence goes on from BTHU01000015.1 coordinate 73,895,484, forward strand.
TGTCTTCCACGTGGTGTAACAAAAATTTAAAACAATCAGTCATAAAAAAAAGAATGTCTGCCCCCAAAATCCCAAATTGCTTCCTAATTCATCAATAAATATTCTTCTGTCTATATATACAATGCAGCAAATTTGAGGGACACTAAGAAAACCACACTTAGCAAGCTTCATTTCTTCAGATCTAATGCCACTTTAATTTCTGAGAATGGTGTGCTCTATTTTTAGTCTTCTCTCAGAATGTCTGATCCTGCACGATTTGTCCTTGAGATGTCTACTGGCATCTTCTCTGTACAGCCGGTCCTCATTTATGCATCACTTGAAAGATTTTGCTTTCTCTTCTGTTATATTCTAAAGAAATCAAGCAATTTGGTTGACGCTGTTCACTAAATGAGATGGTTTGAAGCTAAGTAGCTGTTTGGGGCAGAATCTACTATCTCCCACACTTGTAAATTCTTGGTATTATTCCTTAAAAACTGTTCCACACATAATATAATAATATACTTAAATAAATGTTTTCTGGGGTGGAGGGAACATTCAGAATTCTGAAGGCAATTCTGACTCTTTACACCTTGTAATTATTATTTGTAAACTGTACTTTTTGGTAAGACATAAAAAGCCAAATTTTTGGAATTGTTTCTTTTTCAATTAATATTTTAATTCATTAAGAATTTCATACATGCATACAGTGTATTTTTATTAGATTCGACCTCCACTTCTTCTCTTAACTCATCCCAAGCCCATCACCAATGTTACAGTAGCATTTAAGGACCACTAAGGGAATGCTGTTGCCTCCTGGCCAAAAGTATGGAACCTACTTCAGAGTAGAGACCCATCAACATTTCCTCCTCTAAGAGTTAATCCAGTTGCCTAGAGTGAGCTACAAAGGGGTCACACCTCAGGGAAGTGGATCCAGCTTAAGCCATGATAAAGAGGTAGGAGGAATAATTAATCCTTTAATTAGATGTTGTACTAATCCTCACCAGAATTCCCACCTCTTATTGTGGTCCCTATTATCCACCATGAGTTTTTGTTAGGTCTACCTGACTCTGAGTCATAACTCTCCCTCTTCCTTTCATACTTTACCCTCATGCCATACTTTACCTGCTCTCAATAATGCCTCTGCTGGTGGTAGGGGAACAGAGTAGGTGAGATCCTCTTCCTTTCCTAGTGAAATGCTGACTGGTTCGACTCTTCAAGTCTTGTACAGATACCTACAGACTCTGAGTTTGCAAGCATAGCAAACCTGTTAGGTCTAGAAGACACTGGTTTAGTCTGGCCTTCCCCTACCTCTGACTCTTCCAGTCTTTCAGTCCTGTTTCTGAAATGGTCTCTGAACCTTGGGAAGAAAGAAGGCACATGAGAATAGGTGGACTAAAAGGGATTGATGGAAGAGGCAGAGAGATGAGAGAGAGCATATAAGAGGATTAATGAATTACTAACCGTTGTGTATAAGTATTATTCTACAAAAAAAAAGCTTTAATTTAGGAAAAAAGCTAAATAGTTTTGATATGTTTCTACATTAAAATCAAAGTCAATAAATAAAATACAAATAACAAAATTGATAGAGAGGTATGGTATAATTGAGCTTGAAAATTCATAGCGTCCAGCAGCATAAGTCAAGTCAAGAACCCAAAAGTCATTGGCTAGGATGGCCTTGGGGGCTATTGAGCTGAAGAGTTATTGACAGTGGATGGTTTGAAGGAAGGGGATTCAGTTTTCTTTAAAGGAATTATGGCCTGATAGGTTAACCAAACTCTAGTGGATGATCCTCACACTCATGAGTAGACAAACAGTAAAAACTGAACTGGGTCACTTTATAAAAGAAAAAAGAGGACATGTTTGATTGAGGCAACTCCTTCATCTACCTCTAATCCCTGAAACATGCAGAGATTTCCCCCTGGCTATTACTTTTCAGTGCATATCATAAATGTCTTATGTATCTGATTCATTTCCACTGTTGTTTATAATTTCTCATCTACAACATCTGGCCATAAAACCATAACGGGAAAATGAAGGAAAAGGACTGGATACATTTTTGTGATACAAATATGAAGTCATCATTAACCTAACTGCAGATTCTGAGTGTATTTTGTGTTACTGGGAGAGTTAAGAGTATGGCCATGATGTAGAAGGACGATAAATCAAACTCATAAAGTTTTAAGTCCTTTCTTCATTTTTTATAGAACTCTACCGGGGTTCTAAAAGAAATCCCAATTATTTTAACTACATCTAATGGAGACACAAAATCTAAATATAGTTTAATCATTTAATTATGGTTGCTAAGGCATCGTAGTCAAATAGTAAAGTTATATATTAGGAGATATAGATGCTTTTCCATGACTTCTAAGGATGTTATTGACATTTAGGGCTTTTGCTTTTCTTTGTTTTTGTTGTGTGCTTGTTGTTGTTGTTGTTGTTTATTTGTTTTGTCTTTTTGATTTTCATTTTTTTGCTTTTTAATGTATTTTGACTGTTTATATATCTCTTAGGAAAATTGTCAATATTTACAGCAGAATCTTAAATGGAACAATACATAAAAATAGAATTTGAATCTATTGGCTAAAAAATAATCAGTTTTTTCTTTTAAAAATGAATAAATAAAACAAATACTAGCTTCAGTTATTAATCGATCTACATATTTTGAAAGCTAGGGGGAATACCAGAAACACAATATTCATATTTTTGCAAATACAACCTAGCTATTTAATTTTATCCAAGCCCCTGATTTATAGATCATTATAAACAATTGTGCAAAGCAACAGGCTGCTGGAGTCTCTTCAAAAGGATGATGCAAATAACAATAAAAAATTAATGAGCAACAGATGTATGCATGAACATTTTGTGTTACTGGTTATGAGTACAGCACGTGCTGCTCTGTTGATGTCTGTTCCTTTCACACAGTCACCATTTGTAACTATAGATATCCTAAAACCTTACCCTCAAAAAGAGGCTTGAAACTTATCCATAGTAATCTTAGCAGAATTAAAATAGATAAGCACCCCTGGTGAACAAATATCTTTTCTCTCAGCTATCTATATATCCCTTTCCCCTCAAAAACACACAACTTGTAGAAAAGAACAAAAAAAAATGATGTCTTGTCAGGATTGTTATACTGGAATTAATTTAATGGGTAAATAAGTTCCACCCAATGGCTCATTTTTGCTTCAAACCATTTCCTTCTCATTCGTTGAAGGGCATCTTTTAGACAGAAGACCTCTCATTGACAGACTAGGTGATGTCTCCACTGTCAACATACATCAATGTTTTTCATGTCCAGGTACACACACAGGCAGGAAAGAATGAAGGTGCAGCTTGGGCTGAGATGATGATGCAATTGGGTGTGCTCATCTCTTTCTTTAAAAAAAAATCGTGACAGTTTACCAAGGCTAAATCAAGACCAGGTAAACTATTTAAACAGCCCCATAACCCCTAAAGAAATAGAAGCAGTCATTAAAAGCCCATAAAAAGCCTCCCAACCATAAAAAGCCCAGGACCTTATTGACTTTTAAAGAAGAGCTAATACCAATACTCCTCAAACTATTCCACAAAATAGAAACAGAAAGAACACTACTAAACTTATTCTATAAGGCCACAGTCACCCTGATACCTAAATCACATAAAGACTCAACAAAGAAAGAGAATATCAGACCAATTTCTCTTAAGAACATTGATGCAAAAATACTCAATTATATGCTTGCAAACTTAATCCAGGAACACATCAAAGACATCATCCGTCAAGATCAAGTAAACTTCATCCCAGGGATGCAGGAATGGTTCAATGTATGAAAATCCATCAACATAATCCACCATATAAACAAGCTGAAAGATTAAAAAAACACATGATTATCTTATTAGATGCTGAAAAAACCTTTGATAAAATTCAGTATCTCTTCATTAATATTAAATTAATATTAGAGAATATCAGGGAAACAGCACATACCTAAACATAATAGAAGCAATACTCAGCAAGCCAATAGCCAAAATCAAACTAAATGGAGAGAAACTTAAAACATTTCCACTAAAATCAGGGACAAGACAAAGCTATCCACTCTATCCTTATCTATTCAATATAGTACTTGAAGTTCTAGCCAAAGCAATAAGACAGCTAAAGGGATCAAATGGATACAAACTGGAAAGTATTGCTACTTGAGGATGATAGAATACTATATATAAGAGACCCCAAATATTCTACCATAAAATAAACAGCTAGTAAACACCTTCAACAAAGTGGCTGGATACAAAATTAATTCAAAGAAATCAGTAGCCCTCCTTTATACAAATGATAAATGGACTGAGAAGGAACAAGTTCTCAGGAAAGAACCAGAAAACAACACCGTTTATAATAACCATGAATAATATAAAATAGCTTGGTGTAACTCTAACCAAGCAAGTGAAGGTATGTATGACAAGAATTTAAAGTCTCTTAAGAAAGATACTGATGAAGATATCAGAAGACAAAAAGATTACCTATGCTTATGGATGTATAGGATTAACATAGTGAAATGGCCATCTTATCAAAAGCAATCTACAGATTCAATGCAATCCTCATCAAAATCCCAACATAATTTTATACAGATGTTAAAAGATCAATTCTCAACTTCATATGGAAAAAAAACAGGATAGCCAAAACAATCTTAAGCAATAAAAGAACTTTGGGATGAATCACCATCCCTGAACTCAAGCTGTACTTCAGAGTAATAGTGTTAAAAAAGATACAACTGTATGGTATTGGTACAGAAGCAGATATGTTGATCAATGGAATTGAATCAAAGACCCAAAAATAAACCCACGAACCTCTGGATACTTGATTTTTTCATAAAGAAGACAAAACAATACAATGGAAAAGCAAAAACATCTTCAACAAATAGTGCTGAACTAACTGGATGTCTACATGTAGAAGAATGAAAATAGATACATATTTATCACCCTGCACAAAGCCCAAGTGTCTTAGTCAGGGTTTCTATTCCAGCACAAACATCATGACCAAGAAGCAAGTTGGGGAGGAAAGGGTTTATTAGCTTACATTTCCACACTGCTATTCATCACTAAAAGAAGTCAGGACTGGAACTCAAGCAGGCCAGGAAGCAGGAGCTGATGCAGAGGCCATGGAGGGATGTTTCTTACCTGCTTGCTTCCCCTGGCTTGCTCAGCTTGCTTTTTTATAGAGCCCAAGACCACCAGCCCAGGGATGGTACCACCCACAAGGGACTAGGCCCTTCCCCCTTGATCACTAATTGAGAAAATGTCTTACAGCTGGATCTCATGGAGGCATTTCCTCAGCTGAAGCTCCTTTCTCTGTGGTAACTCCAACTTGTGTCAAGTTGACACACAAAACCAGTCAGTATACCAAGTCCAGGTAGATAAAGAACCTCAACATAAAACTGGATACCTTAAGTCTCAGAGAAGAGAAAGTGGGAATTACCCTTGAACATGTTGGTATAGAAGACAATTTCCTGAGCAGAACACCAATGACTCAAGCTCTAAGACCAACAATTGGTCTATGGAAGCTCATGAAACTGTAAATCTTCTATAAGGCAAAGGAACTATCAGTAGGACAAATTGGCAGACAACAGATTGGGAAAGGATCTTCAACAAACCTACATCTGACAGAAGGCTATTATCCAAAATTCATAAAGAAGTCAAGAAGTTAGACACCAACAAATCAGATAATCCAATTAAAAATGGGGTATAGAACTAAACAGACAATTCTTAGCTGAGGAATCTCAAATGGAATAGCAGCATTTAAATGTTCAAAGTCGTTTGTCATCAGGGAAATGCAAATCAAAACATCTCTGAGATTCCATCTTAAACATAAGAATGGCAAAGATAAAAAATTCAAGAGATAACACATGCTGGTAAGGATGTGAAGCAAGGGGAACACTTCTTCATTGGTGGTTGGAGTGCAAACTTATACATCCACTTTGGAAATTAATTTGGCAGTTTCTCAGAAAACTTGGAATTATTTTGCCTTAAGACCCAGCTATACCACTCCAGGGCATACACCCAAAAGATGTTCTAACATCCCACAAAGGCACTTTCTCAACTAGCAGCTTTATTTGTAACAGCCAAAAACTGGAAACAAACTAGATCTCCTTCAACTGAGGAATGGTTAAAAAAAAAAGTGCTACATATACACAACAGAATACTATTTAACTATTAAAAACAAACACATATAAATTTTGCAGGCAAATAGATCGAACATGGGAATATTATTCTCAGTGAGGTAACCAAGTCCCAAAAGGACATGTGTGGTATGTACTCACTTATAAATGGATATTAGCCATAAAATACAGGTATCATGTTATAATCCACAGACCCAAAGATGCTAAACAAGAAGGAAGGCCCAAGCAAGGAAGCTTGAATCTCACTTACAAGGGGGAGTAAAATAGTCAAAAAAGGCAAATGGAGAGAAGGAAAAGAGATGGAGGGACATAGGGAGGAGAATGCAGCAGAATTCAGGACTAGGTATGGGGAAGGGCAGGAGAAATGGCCAGATGACCATGAAATAATGGAAATCTGTAACTGACAGGAACAGGGAGGTAAGAGAACATCTCCAGGACAGGACAGATTCCTGGGATAAAGGGGAGGGTACTCAAGAATCAATGAGGGTGACCTTAGCTGTGACTCAGTACATAGGGAATATGGAACCTGAAGAAGCCGCCTCCTGTAGCCAGGCAAGAACACCTGTGGAGCAATAGAGATACCAACCTACCCACAAAACTTTCAACCCTAAATTTAACCAGTCAACAAGAAATGTAGGCATGGAGTATGGAGCAGAGACTGAGGGAATGGCCAACCAATAACCAGCCCAACTTTGAGACCCATCCCTTGGGCAAGCACCAACTGCTGACACTATTAATGATTCTGTCATGCTTGAAGACAAGAGTCTAGCTTGGCTGTCCTCTGAGAGGTTCCATAAGCAGTTGACTTGTACAGAGATGCAGACACCCACATCCAAACAGTGAATGGAACTTGGACTTTGGACTCTTAAGGAAGAATAGGAGGAAGGATTGTGGACACAGAAGGGCATAGAAACTCCACAGGAAGACAAACAGAGTCAACTAATCTGGGCCCTTGGGGTTCTCAGAATCTTAACCACCAACCAACGAACATACACGGGCTGGACTAGACCTAGGCCTCCTTACTCATAAATAGCAGATGCAGTTTGGTATTCATGTGGGGCCTGAACAACTGGAGTGGGTGCTATCCCAAAAGAAGTTGCCTGAGTATGGGATATGTTCTACTAGCTGGGCTGCCTTGTCTGACCTCAGTGGGAGAGGAAGCAAATAGCCTAATAGAGTCTTGAAGTGCCAGGGTGATACGCAGGGGGACTCATACCTGCTCAGAGGAGAAGAGGGAGGAGGGAAGGATTATGAGAGGGGGTGAAGGGGAGAGGGGCAGAGAGCAGGATGAAAAGTGAGTCAGTAAAAATAAAATTAAAATAAAAACAAGATATAGAACTCTTAGCTCCTTAACCAGTACCATTTCTGCCTGTGCACTGCCATGCTTCCTGTCCTGGCAATAATAAACTAAATTTCTGAACCATTAGAAGAAGAAGAAGAAGAAGAAGAAGAAGAAGAAGAAGAAGAAGAAGAAGAAGGAGGAGGAGGAGGAGGAGGAGGAGGAGGAGGAGGAGGAGGAGGAGGAGGAGGAGGAGGAGGAGGAGGAGGAGGAGGAGGAGGGGAGGAAGAAATCAAGACAAGGTGTAGAGTTGAGTAGTTTCTTTCCTATCTTGTTGTCCCTTTATTCCTCACTTGTAAATGCTGTAAAATCCAGCAAATGTTGTTTGGGTTCCAGGAACCCAGGAAAGAGATGGTACAATAGCAAGGGTGAGGTCCACAGCTTCTTTTTTCATAGTTTTGAGAACTTTTCAAGTAAAAGCTTAAGATTAGTGCCTTAATTAGCGTTTTCCTGCTGTGAACAGACACCATGACCAAGGCAACTGCTGATAAGGACAGCATTTACTTGCTGCTGGTGTACAGGTTTAGTTCATTATCATCAAGGAGGGAGTATGGCAGCATCCAGGCTGGCAAAGTGCAGGAGGAGCTCAGAGTTCTACAGCTTCAGCTTCATCTGAAGGCTGCTAGAAGACTGGCTTCCAGGCAGTTAGGACTAGGGTATTAAAGCCCACGCCCAAAGTGACACACCTACTCCATCAAGGCCACATCTATTCCAACAAGGCCACAACTACCCCATCAAGGCCACATCTACTCCAACAAGGCCACACCTCCAAATAGTGCCACTCCCTGGGCCAAGCATATACAAACCATCACAATTAGATGAGATTTAATTTTATTTTGAGCCTCCAGTGTTGACTAGCCGAGTTTGAATATTGGATAGTCCTTGAATTTGCTCCTTCAAATAACTAGGTCTCCTTCACTCAATATGCATTTATTCCTATCATGTCTGGTTATACCAGAACCATTATTGCAAGCACATAGAAATGCAGGAGAAAAATGTTCTCACTGTGACAAACTATGCAAAAGAGCTATGAATATAGCCTGGAGATTACTAACTGTAACCAAAAGAGCTGGTAAAGTCTGTACAGAAAATGGTGTTTAACTCACTCCTAAGGGACAAGTACACATTTCTTAGATGGTCAAAATTAAAATGGCTGTGTTGGGAAGAGGTAAAATCACATTTTTTTAAAAAAGCATGGAATCATACACACACACACACACATTGAAAACATATAATCCTTCACAATGAATCCTAGCTATAAAACCTGAGGACAGGAGAATTTTCTGCTATGCATTATACCCACAGGGAAATTCCTTTCTATGATTATGAATTGATACTTTTTTTGCTGGTGTAGATTATTAGAGAAATAGGAAACTAGAAGGTTGGAAAAAGAAATAGCAATAAGTATTCAGATAGAAGAGAAAGGGAGGAAATGTAATAAAATGGGAGGAGAGAGAAACCAAGGGATTGACCAAAGAAGCAAGACAGAGAAGCTTTGACACAGAGTTCCTGACTTGTGGGTAGAAACATCCCCAGGTTGAAGGCTGATGTAAAGAGATCACTTTGCTGTGCATCCGTGATGTCCAGAGTTGACAGTATTGAGCCTTATGCTGTGGCTCATGTTTGCTGTTCAACTCAGACTGCCATTATTAATAGGAAAAAAAAACACTTTGCAAAAGTAAATTAAAGTCATGAATAGAAAGGTCCTAAAACTCTAAGTGGTATATTGACACACAGGCAAACTCTGACACTGTGCTGACTGCATCATGTTTATATTACTAGTTTATGAGCAATATCTAGAAGACAAAGAAGACCTTGAAAAGGTGGTTCTGGTGATCACAGATGATAAGAGACTATGAACCCAATCTGTGTATTAATCCAAAGGGGTGCAGAGGTGGCATTTGTACTCTCACAGGATGGTGGGCTATTTCTATAAACTTTTCCTTTAATAACAGAATCTATACTCAGCAGATTTTTGTTTCTTTCACTCAAGATCTTATGTCCACGTCTTTATTTCTGCCCATTGGATTGTAACATTCTCATTTCTAAGCTTCATAAATCCATCTTTAAATATAGAAAATGGATGATTTCATTATACTAACAACAAATTCACTTATTTATACTCATACATGTGACCTTGCTGCAGAAGGCAAGCTTGAAAAATTGAAAAACAAGAATATCTAAAGTATATCCTTTGCTTAATAGGAAGCCAAGGAATAGCCTGAGTTACAGCTGTGTATAAAACAGTAATTGCTTGGTTATTATCTCAGTCTTTCTCCTCTTGAATATGAGGCCTGGTTTGCCTTCTTTATTCTTTTTTCCCCTTTCTGCCTCCCTTAAATTATGGAGAGTCTTTCTAGACACATTGTGGAAATTTTAACTTTTATTGAGAACACATGTCCCAAGTATAAAATCATGAAGTCTCCAATGTGGAGGATAGTCTGCATTTGGACTCCAGCGAAAGCAGGAACTGTTTTTGACTACATTTATCTCTTCATGAACTAACAGAAATTAGATAATCTTGACAAAAGTTCTATGTCTCATTTGTGAAACACAGTACCAAGGACACTTAAGATACAGAAAGAGAACAGCTACAACCTGCCCTTGCACAGGAACCATATGTAAGCCATACACAGCAGCTTTTTGGATCCTGAAAGGCTCAAAGTCACACTACATCAATGAATACCATGTAGATATCTCCCCTGAAACTCCATGATTTGCTTCATAACCATGAAACATATGTTAACAGAATTTTTAAAAATCCTTTTAAAAATTAATTTTCAGATTAATATACAAAGCTATTGATCTCATCAAGTCATTTTTATGCATATGTCACGATACTTTGTTCTTTCTTATCTTTGTTTCATTTTTATTGGTTATTCTATTTATTGACATTTCAAATGTTATTCCCCTTTTCAGTTTTCCCTCCACAAACCCCCTATTCCCTCCTGCTCCCCACTGCCTCTGTGAGAGTGTTCCCCTACCCACTTGCCACTCCTACCTCAGCGCCATAGCATTCTCGTACCCTGGGTCAAAAAGTCTCCACAGGACAAGGGGCCTCTCCTCCCATTGATGTCTACTAGGCCATCCTCTGCTACATATCCAACTAGACCTATAGGTCACCCCATGTGTACTCTTTGGTTGGTGGTTTAGTGTAGAGAGCCTTATTGGGGTGACAGGCCACCTGGCAGGAATATGACATCAACCAATGTGAAGTTCCTCTCCCAGCCTTTGAGCGGGAACTCCTATGTTAGCCATAATCCCCTCCACCTAGGGTGGAGAGCTCAGACCAAGGTGAAGCCCATTGTTCTTCAAGGACCTGCAGTTTCCTGAGAAACACTAGCCACCTGCGGAGCAACCGAACCAGTTCTGCAGAGAGGTTTCCAGCCTTTGAGGGGAAGGGTTTTCCTCTGCCTGTATATTTGGAGTCTTCCATTCAACTTTGAGACTTTGAGCAGCAGGTGTTGTCTTGGTCTCCATCTCTTTTCACCGCCTTCCCATACATCCCCAGCTTCCCTTCCAGGTAACTCATTCAATGTAACTTCGGGCAGTTACAGTTTAGTCCCTGGGAGTTCGGGGGAGGGGGGGCGGGGGCGGGGAGGAAGGCGGGTTCTGGTTGGTTGATGTTGTTCTCCCTATGGGTTGACAACCCCTTCAGCTCCTTCAGTCTTTGCCCTAACTTTTCCATTGGGGTCCCCATGCTCAGTCCGATGTTTGGCTACTTGCATGTGCATCTGTATTGCTCAGGCTCTAGCAGAGCCTCTCAGGGGACAGCTCTATCAGGCTCCTGTCAGCAAGCACTTTTTGGCATCAGCAATAGTGTCTGGGTTTGGTGTCTGCAGATGGGATGGACCCCTAGGTGGGGCAGTCTCTGGATGGCCTTTCCTTCAGTCTCTGCTCCACACTTCCATATTTTGTTCTTATTCGTTTCCCTCCCACTCTGTCTTCCTCTACACACCTTCCTGTTCCCTTTCGGTTACTAACTCAACCAAAATTCTTATTAATGTGGCTTATCTTTAAAACACTCTATCATATCTATGAAAGCAAAGATAACATAGTGCTCCCAGCATCCACATCCAAATCACAACCATCTCTATATCCCAAGGACACCTGCACCTATACACACATACAAACACACACACACACACACACACACACACACACACACACATACACACACACCAAAAATGTGGGTTTTTTTTTTCTTTCATGGCTGGTAGTTGTTTAGATGTTTATTTTTAATACTTGGATTTTGTCTCCTCTAAAAATCATTGCAGCATGATAAATAGTAGCATTAATAGTTCTATCTTTAAAAAAAATGTTCTATCTTTAAGAAATGAAGGCAGGATGAGTTCTCGGCTCAGAGGATTGCAATCAATGTTGTGAAGGGAGGGTCAGCTGTGGCCCCTCTTGGTTGATTCTTCTTCTGCCTTCAACTCATCAACAAAGCTCTGGAAGACTCCAAGATCCTCAGTTTTGGACTTCTCATGCTCCAAAATGGTGAGCCAATGAATTTCTAATTACTGTGATTTATCTAGTCTATAGTATTCTGACATAGCAACATAAAAAGACCCTGAGAGTTCTCCCTTAATGTCTGAAGTACACAGAGATGGATTCTGACAGCAAATGGCATGAAGAAGTCATATGGATATGTTTATATGAAATGAATAGATGTAGTTTGCATCATTACAATATGTCAGAATTTCCTGTTAGATATGGTTATGAAAGACACATTGCCTTGTCCTTAACACTGCATGACAAATGCACAACAAACTTATACTAAGGAAAAATGAATGGAGGGAAGTTTGACAATAACTTTATTCCTATAAAACATCATTAATAAAAGATGAAACATAAGTCTAGAACTGGCCAGAACAGTGCCTGCTGTCTTCCACCTCTGCCCATCAACAATAATTCTGTATTGATACTTGTAAAAAAATGGATAAGACTATTTTCATTTGATATATATATATATGTCTATCAATATATGTATTTCATTTGATATTTATATTTATCGGTACTTTTAGTTTTCGTGGTTGCCTAGGCAACAGAGCCTCTTAACCAATAGAATGACAGAACAAGACTTGTGGCTTAATGTCCCTGAGTACTAAAAAGGATTAATGATTTTTTTTAATCCTTGCTTAACTGCTAAAGAGATAACTTAGGGGTAGACAACATGCTTAAAATACACAGCCTTTGGATTCAGTCTCCAACAACACACATGGAGGCATGTGGACACATGCACATGCACACATCATAGGTGCTTGCTTTAGCTAACAGTTTGTCATTATAATTGAGAGCTACCCAAGGAAGCTAGTCTGAAAAAGTAGCATATTTGTGGAATTTTCCCTTTAGCATATTTACAACCAATACCCATTCTTTTGGACACAATGAGAATAAATAAATTCATGTGTTCACATCTTTCCTGCACTGATGACATGGTTGAGGAAAAATATGAACTTATCTGATCCTTGTTCTTAAGAGTTTTATTCATCTATCTAGCATTACTTGTTTGGGTCACCTAATTTATGGAAGAAAATTTTTCATGTAATGCTCAAAACAGACTTAAATCAATAGATAAATAGATGAAAAACTGAAAGAAATCTTGCTTTGCAGATTGCTAGCTGAGTGCACATCATTACTCGCTTCCCTCTCCATATTTCTTCTGTCTGAAACACTACGACACAGATCCTGAAAGCGATGGTGCACTGGAGGCTATGCTGTACAAGACCAGGAAACGTCTAGCAAGCCATAGGTTTTCAAAACAGTATTTCCTCCTCTACTTGAAATCTGTAAAAAAAAATCAATAGAAATCAAGCATAATATGGTTCTGTCCTGCTGAAGCCAAATTTCCTCCCCTCCCCTGTAGCTTCTGTCACAGCTACAGTAGAAATCCTGCGACTTCTGTCCTGAAAGCTGTCCTCAGAATGACCCCTCCCATATTAGAAGTCAAAGAACACCAACCACAGGCAGATGATAGGAACTAAGACACAAAGGCCATCCACCACATATACACATTCCTTTCCTGTTTGTCCATCTCGAGTGTGTCTTCTCATTTTTCATTCATTCAGGTCTTCAGACTCAATTCCCAGAAGACATAGATGACACTTGAATCGCTGGGAACTGATTTACTTTGCATTAAGAACTCCAAACACCTGGTTGTGAAATGCATCCCTTTCAAAACTGCCCTACACTCACAGAATATTCAACCTGACCCATTGACTGAGAGGAGTAGTTTTATGTGAACTGTTGCACGGCAATAACATTTCTCAGATTACCACTTTTAAAGAGTTCCCTCGTGTGCGTCAATGGCAAGAGTCGTTTTCCAAACCTGTATCATTTCCTTAGTGAGTCAGCCTCACAAAGCTTATATTGCCGTCATTGTTTGTATTACAAAAATAACGAATCCCTAAAGTGAGAAGAAAAGCCACATACAGTCTCTATAAAATTCCTACAGAAAAAGTCATTCAAAGAGCTTTGCCTTCTGAAGTATTGCTTAATGTCACATATGACCACCACTGTGCAAAAATATAGAACACATGGAATCAGACAGGGCAGTCATGAAACCTAGGAAAATATATATACACTGTGAAAATGCATTCAGGTAGATAAGAAAGAGAATAAACTTGAACACAATAGAGGAGGACTATAGAAGAATTGGGAGGGCTGTGTTTTGTCTGACCATGTGGCATTATTTAGTAATCTAGAGATAGTTTTCTCTTTTCCAGTGTGATGGCTTGTATGTCAACAGATGCTATTTGGTCTTCTCCACAGGCTTGATGCTGAATCGATGCTCAACTTCCAAACCACACACAAACCATATTTCCCTTAGAAAGTGATCATCTGGTGGCTTAATAAAAAGCTTTCAGTAGCTGAAAAAAAAAACCACGTTTGCTTATTTTCGATTTATAGCTATTTTAGACTAAACAAAATATCTGTAGCAGCATCGTTCAATAAGGAGATAAAGAAATGAAAGTGTTAGGAATGAGATGTCCCAACTGCCCTGTGATTCCCCTTTCCTGTCACTGGACCATGCAGTGGAGCAAAGGTAGTGAAAGACTCGTCGAAAGTAGAGCACAGATGGCCAATTCATCCTGGAGGCTGACGGCTCATCTCAAGGATGCGTTTTCATAGGACAGAATAAACAGCCACCACATTTTCTAGAGATAAAAATTGACTGATGGGAAGGGGGCTTATGGGACTTTCGGGGAGGGAGGAAACGGGAAAGGGGAAATGATTTGGAATGTAAATTAAAAAAAATAAAATAAAATAAATAATAAAAAAAAATTGACTGATGGTTTTGATCAGCTCCCGCACTCGCTGAATTGGCAGAGGAGGGAATAAGGAAGACTAGCACTGAGTTCATGATGTCAGTGACAGTAACAGTTTCTATTTACACACACACACACACACACCATTTTTTTTATGGAAAATGAAGCTTAAGAAAGTTACCCACATTGACAGGGATAATAAATCAAGGAGTCCACAGAAGGAGCCTGTTTCCCCTCCTTAATTCCCATACTCTGTCCTTAACGCTCAATGCCATTTCCGTATCTGAAAAGAAGATAGATCAGATGATGTGAAAAATCAAGAAAATGTCTTCCAAACTTTGGAGATCACATTAAATCTCAAAGCAAGATGCATGCTGGTGTCCCGCTCACTTTCTCATTTCTATGCAGTGAGAACAGGGACCATGGGATGGTGTTGACTAATATTCAGAGAAGACTTATCATCTTCAGGTAAACCTGTCTAGAAACTCCCACACAGACATGTTGGAAGATATTCATCCTATGTGATTTCAATTCCAGACTGACTGACAATGAATGTTAATCATAATAAAAACCACTGATGAAATCAAGAAATTATAATTCTTAATGTCTTGATTTTTATTCATCTGAGTTTGACAGTGTCAATGTTACAATATTCTCAATGTTACATTATTGTCAAAGGGATGTTAAATACTTTAAAGAATATAATTCTTGAAAACATGACACAGTAACAAAATTATACAAACTAAATTTGTAACAGTAACAAAATTATACAACTAAAATTTGATCACTGAAGATGTGCATGCATAAACTATGACTATACATAAATAAGTGATAACCTCATTGAGAATAATCCAATCAAAAGTAACTTTGTCTCTGTGTTCATCTGACCCAGTGATTCTCTGCCATTGAAACAGTCACAGTTTAGCATGGTTTCAGACACAAGATGAAATTCAGGTGATATTCGGTGGTCAATGAAAACACACACTGGCATTTCTCGTGCCCTGTGAACCACAATTTCCCCTTCTGTTCCATGATTCAAAGAAGATAATATTGGCCCATTGGAGCATCTCTTGTTGATCTTTTAAACAACCAGATGAAGACATACAATAGCACAATTGGTTCTTGTATTACAGGTAAGAAAAGTATTACCAGTGCTACTGTATTTTCATTTATAAGATAATATAAACTTACACTAACCCTGGGTTGACACTAACCCTGAAACTTATTGAATTCTCTCCTCTTCTTCATTTTAATAATTTTATCAGTATTCATAACCCTTAAGAGTTCTTGCCTAATAATTATTTCATTTCACTATTAAGGTTAATCTAATCAAAATGGTCACTCAAGTGAGTTTTTTAGGAGGTGTCAAAATATAAGTGCCCTCTAAACCTGCTAGAAGAAAATATATTTTACATGATACTGGTGAAGAAAAGGGTATTCTAAATAGGACTCCATTTACCCAAGAATTAAGACCAACAATAGACTGGTGGGATTTCATAAGACCAAAAACTTCTGCCCAGCAAAAGAAACAACCAACTGGTAAAGAGAACATCCACACAAAGGCAGAGAATCTTTGCCAGCTATGTATCTGATAGGTGATTAATATCCAGAACATATAAAGAACTCAAAATCAAGGTATCAAAATTTTTAAAAAAGAAAACGTTCAAAATCTAAGCCTAGAACCCAAGCAGTAAGTTCTCAAAAGAAGGAAAAATAATGATAATGGCTAAGAAATATCTCAAGAAATGTTCATCATCCTTAGCACATAGGAAAATGCAAATCAAATCAGCTTTGAGATTTCCTCTTACCCCAATCAGAATGGCAAAGATCACCAGAATAACTGACAACAAATGCTGGAAGGGATGTGAAGAAAAGTGAGCCTCATTCACTGTAGGTGGCTTTCCACATGGTTGGAATCATTATGGAAATCAGTATGGAGAAATTTGACAAGGCTGAGCCTACCATATGACCCAGCTTTACTACTCTTGGGTATATGCCCAAAGGACTTGACATTATTCTCCACAGATACTTGTCTATTGGTGTTCTATTCACAGTATCTAGGAAATGTCCAAAAAACAAACAAATCAGAAAGACCATCATCCAAGAACTTCTTGCCAAGGCCTTCCCCAATTCAAGCGGCCCCCAAGGTTGTCTGCTCTCTTTACTCCTCAGGTCCCTATGTGGAGTTTCCTTTGCTCGCACTCAGGAACCTTAGTTTCCTAACTGTTTCAGACTATTGGTCAAATAAAACAGGCATCATCATCAAAGGGACATGAGTGCTTTATAAAATAGCAACTCTTACTAGAGGTTACCTCTTACTACAGGACCTTTCAGTTTGATATCATTGAGCACAAACTGAGTGGTTGAAATGCCCTATCCCTCTCCTCACCTAAAAGAACCTAAAAATGTAGATAGTTGTAAGAATACAGTATCTGCTGAAAATACTTCACCTTTTCCCACCATGGTCCTCTCCTTTGTCAAATTCTTCCTGCTTATGGGTATACTCATCCCATATTTTCAAATATCAAATTGTTTAGTCCCTGTAGCCACCCCCTTTAGGAAACTGCAAGTGACTGTGCACTTAGCAGTTTATACTTCCGATAAAGCATCTGTTGTATTATTCCACATTTTATTATTGTGTGGGAGAGTTATTGTAGCTATTTAAAGTAGACATATGGTTACATGTATAATAACAAGTAAAAGGGTCCATGAAAATACAAACCACAAATCATTTTTCAACTCCATCATTTCCTATTGAAAACAACACTCTCAGAAAGAAAATTCCCATTTGCAAAGAGCAACAGTGTAATTAGCCTCCACTTTGATTTCCTTACTGGTGATGCAACCCTTCTCCTCTCCACACAATGCCACACATTGTCATAAATGGACATTTGCATAATGGATTGGAAAAGCATATAATCCAAACATCTGGACCCTTCCACATATGCCTCATTAGCTGTGGCTACAAAAGCCAAGAGGACTCCATGCTGATGCAATTAAATGTGACTGGAAAAATACATGCCTCTCACATTTTTAGTTATCCATATGTAGATGGTTGGCAGACAATTCAATATAGTCACAGGAATTTTGAGAAAGCGAAGTGTTCTACGGCCTGGTCTGTTAACCATCAATGTGCTACTTCCTGGAAGGATGGAGGTGGGGTAAGAGAGAATGAGTAGTTCTGGGCTGCCAGCCACTGCCGCACATTGCTATAGTGAGAGAATATCTAATACATAAATAAATTCAGTCAAGTATCAGGATTTCATGCACTCTTCACGAGGGTCAGAATTAGCTTGGATTTAAAATGCTACAGAATGGTAAGAAGAAGGTCTTTATCCAACATTTCTTGATTCGCAAGAAGACAAAGCAGGTGATTTCTGGCAAATCCTTTTCATCGCTCTCATCTTACACCAGCCTGCAAAGTGTATGGCCTGCCCAGAGTCAAAGCAAGAACACAGCTCATTAGCCATAAGGACTGGGCAAGCTTGCCTGGAAGGGGAGCCAGCAGCAGCTTGGGAAGGCAGTGAGTACCAGGGCTGGCCCTTTAGCTTTCAAGCTTTCACTACTGCCTTTCCAGCTGACCCATGTGTCCTGAAGACACAATAGTCCCTCCCTGCCCTGGGGTGGCCTTTTCCTTTCCCAGCTCAGAGGGAAAGGGGACAACATTTGAAATGTAAATAAAGAATATGTCTAATTAAAAAAATTAACTTACAAGGAAAACGTTAGCCAAACTTTCATTGAGGTCCCCCCCCCATCTCTCTCTCCCCCTCTCTTTGATCCTCTGTTCTTCTGGCTGTTTACCTGTTTAGGTGACTCAATGTTTATCTCTGAGGAGTTTGTGTTCTTGGTCAGTATGTCATTCCTGACATGTGGTTGCTTTTGTCTAGTGCCATCTTGCCATAGTCAATAGAGGAATACTGGATGGAAGCACATTGGTAGATTAGTGGTACCCTGGATTTCAAAGAGTAATTGTTTCTATCTCTGATAGAAACTTGCCTTCATATCTTCTTTTCCTCATTTCCTTGATATAAGAAGCTTAAATTAACAGGCAGCCATAGCAGATTAAAATTCACCATGCCCTTCCATTGTATACCCTGATGAAAGTCTTCACTTCTAACAGTAGGGGCCTTAGTACACAGAAAGTCTAAAATTGAAGAGAGATAAAGCTGCAGGTATAGCAAGTGAGCTACAGGAGTAACAGAAAGCTGAGTGACCCCACTTCCTGGATTCTACACCCATGTATTTCCCATACTTGTCCATATAGTATCATTTACTTTGAAAATTTAATAAATCCTGGAGAATAGAGCCCCATCATTGTAAGGTATCAGTATGAAACTGACTTTTTTTTTGTACCAAAAAGAAAGCTCTCACATCTTTAGTCCAGCAGACTCTAGCTGTAATAACATATCCACTCCAGTTACACATTTTGGCAATGACAAGCAGCGGCTACCATGTGACTACATGAAGTAAGCCAGCCACTGACCTCCTGGCCTGAGCTATCATTAAATTATCAACCACATATCCTCAGCCCAACAGTTAAATTAAAATATGCTTCAGCTCCTCAGTGTCAATGTCATCTCATTTATCCTGTCTCCATCATCCTCTCTCGACCATGAATATTGTTCAACAGCATTATTCACATACACTTGTGTAATATAACTTTTAGAGTCACTGCAGTACAGATTTTCTGTGTTGCAAAATCTTACTTTTGGTGCAATATCTTTCTCTCCAGTCTAAAAATATATTCAAATATATTTGCATCTATTGATGTCTGTCTTCTAAGAAATGTTTTTCTAAAACTGATAAAGATCAACTTTTTTGCACTCTCCAGTTTTAATATATAGCAACTAATATAACTTATCAAATAAGATATAATAGAGGGAAATACTACTCAAAATACAAACAACAATAATAAATCATGCATATCATTTGAACTATGGGCAAGAGCTGAATTACACACATATATATACCTCTATTTATAGTCACCAATTTACAGATGTATAAAGACATATGCACATAGCATTTCCTGGGAGTTGACCATATACTACCATGTTGTGGTTTCTTGGGGAAAAGAAAATAACAGTATGATAAATTATATTTTCACACTCCAAATTTCTCTCTCTTGTAGCAATACTTCACTTAGTCATCACAATAAATAAAAATAAATGAATATGTTTCTGAAAAGTCTTTGGGAAGAAATTATTTACCAGTTTCCTCAACTTTATACACACACTGCCCTTCATTTCAGGTTATATTTTCAAGGATGTTGGTGTTTTCTACAATATTGGATGATGAGGAAAATGTTCCACTTCAATGTGTACCTGGATATACTTCAGATAAATAGTGAAACTGTTTGCTCTGGGAGTAATGTAAGTAGAGTACATTAGGTGTCTTCCCACTGGGTTATGAATGACTTAAGTTCTTTAAGTTCAGAGTTCCCACCTCTGTCCTCCTTGTATTCTTCCCGAGTGATCTTTGTGGAGGGTAACAATACAAAACCGCCAGTCCTAGGGGTCCTGCTATTGATGCGGATAATAAACTGCTTTTATTTCAGGCCTGGAGGTCTGTGTCCCCCATTAGCGTCCTGTATCAGAATCTGTAACAGGCTAAATTGTTAGTTTGCAAGGATAATACCAAAACATTCCCCCCAATCTTCAGAATTTAAGATACCATGAAATGTGGTAATGGAAGCATGCACCACAACCTTATCAAGCAGTATTCCAAGAAACACTACACTGATAGCATTATAATCTCTGAATTTACTGTTTCTTGGTGAGAAGAAAAGGAGGTACTAAGAGGGGAAATAACACTGTCCCAAAGTCTTAAAACTACTTGTAGGTAGAAGCAATACAAAATGTCTCTTCACTAACTGCACAACACACAGTGTGCTTCTTTCTAATCTTTGTACTTCGCAGGGAACTCTTATGGAGTTTTGTGTTGGGAGCTCAAAGTACAGAGTTTTATATAATCACTGAACTCCTCTGCCATTTGGACTAATGACTTAAATCACTGCTTTGGCCTGAGCGCTTCCAAAGCAGCATCTGCACATAAAGGGTTTGAGTGCAAACGGAATTTGCTTGGATTGGGCTGGAAGTCCAGGAGCACTGAATCTGAGAAAGGGAAAAACAATACAGAGAGCCAACCATTGCAGTAGGCTGTGCCCAACCCACAGAACTGTCAGCTGAGAATGAGGAAACACAGATTAGTACCAGAGAAAATGCTGATCTAAGTGCCTTTTCCCCATGGGAGTTCACAGGCATAGCCTGAAGTGTCAGATCCTCTAGGTCACCCATGAGTGAAGTCAAGTAGCTTCCTACAGCACCAGCTGATAGTGCATCCCTATAGCAGGAAAAAGACCCAAGGACAGATGCCATCAGATTGCTATCCATTTTTCCTGCTGTAACAAAATACCATAGATTTGGTACAGGTCTCAGTACATTTTGGATATTTCTATAACAAATTACCATAGACTGACTGGGTCTCTTCTAAAGAACAGATTTTACTTTACAGATCTGTAGCACTAGAAAATCTAGGATCAAGGAATCAACAAGTTCAGCATCTGGCAATGAATTGCTCTTCCTTACCAGTTCATAGCTGGTACTTTCTGGTCATAATTTCCCCTTCAGGAAGAGGTAAGGCAGCTCTTCTGACTCTCTTTTATAATGGACGCTAGACCCATTCAAATACCCTATTCTAAAATAATAGATGGGATGCATTTATTATATATTTATACATATATGTGTATAATTTATATATGTATATATCACATACATATATTTATTCATATATTGTTATATATAAATATATATTTAAAGAAAACTTATTGGGGACAGTAGTCTGCTTTGTCTAATTTGAATCTTCATGAGTCTATGAATGGTAAGTCTACCAATGTCCCTCTTTCCCTACTCTTGTCCATGAAGCTTATCTTTTTTCCTCATACTTCCAGGATTAAGGTTGTCCTGTGCAAAAGTTATTTTAGTGGTTAATTACATCATGTGCTCTTTGGTGCTTAACTCTCATAAGGTATTTATACTAACTGCCATACTATTGCTCTTGGATCAAAATCACTAATCCTTCAGGGCTCAAATTCTCCTTTCAGGGGAAGCTTCTTACAGCTCCCAAGTCAGAGCAAGTTATCTGTCTTCTGTGTTCCCACATCAACTATTGTCAACTGTTCCTTTGTTATAACTCATGGTATCATAGCCACCTGTCCATATCTGCTTTGACACTCATTCACAGGCGACAATGAGCCATTCATTTTCATCATCTGCTTAGTTTAAGGCACAAAGTGAGCCTTTGATAAATGTCAGTGGAAGAGTCAGATGACAAAAGAGAATAAACATGCAAGTGTATTAGCACGTATATGGGTGTGTCTTGGTATACTTTCTATTACTGTGCTCTAATCAAAAGAAACTTAGGAAGAAAAAAGTTTATTTAGCTCTCAAGTCCAAGTCCCAGTCAATCACTAAGGAAATGCAGGGCAGGAACTTAAGCAGGGCAGCACTGTGGAGGTAGAGTGCATGGAACAGAAGCAGAGGCCATGGAGCAATGCTGCTCAATGGTTTGTTCTCCAAGGCTTGATCATTACACTTTTACCTGCTCATGGATGGCACTGTCTACACTGAGCCTGACCCTCTCACATCAAGAATTAATCAAGAAAAGCCCCCCCCCTACACACACACACATTTTCTCAATTGAAGCTCCTCTTCCTGGAATACAACTCTCATTTTATTAACAAAAACCTAACCAGGCAAGTGTTATAGGGCCCTCGGTACCTGATCTGTACACACACAGAACATCTCTGAGTAATCACTTGGCTTTTTGCTTTTCTCTGTACCCTACTATTCTTTTGTGTAGAGGAAAGTCAGAAGCACACATAACTGGAGCCTGCTCCTGGAATGGTAGAGCCAACTGCTTCTCAGTACTAATATCTGACCATGAACAGCTCCTAATGAACTTCTGCTAAAGCTTGGCAGCCTGGTTCAGCCTCAACCTCCTTCCTAACAGACACTATTATTTGGCTTCCTGTTGTTCACCTGTTTGTAAACTCTACATACTTAGCTGCTTTATATTTGCCAGGAAAATAAATGGTAGTCAGATCCAGGGGTATAAGGGTGACTGGGACAATAACTGAAATTTCACTTCAATATCTCCAACTAAAAAAGTCATCACTATTCATTAACATAGTAAAATTCCTTCATTATGTCACCCAATCCTTTCCACTAGAATGTGTTCATTATATATGATCACAGACATTTCAAGGAAAATCTCTGTCTTCTATCTTGATAACCTCCTTCTCAGTCCATAACACCTTCCAATGAAGCTTCCTCCTGCAAATGAATCTCTTTACCACCCCTCCTTTCAACTCCTACTGGTTCCTAAAAGTAAAGAGATGCAAGATGGTTTTTAAAAACTGTGATCTTTTAAAATATATATTATATATTTTTATTCATTTTGTGTGTTCTCTCCTTCAATTGCATGATTCCTGAGAATTGAACTCAGGTTTCAGTCCTGACAGCAGTACCTTATACACTGAGACATTATAGAGGGCTTAAACTATGGTCATCAAGTTGCAAGGTGTGTGTCTATAATCCCAACTTAAGGAATCTGAGGCAAGAAGATCACAGTTTTGAAGCTACTCGGAACTACCCAGTGAGAGCATCTCTCAAAACAAACAAACAATAAAAAAGCAAAGGGTTTAAATGGAGTTACTGTGTAATGAACCAGGCAAAGAGAACAAAGCTTTTCCTAGACACCTTACCCTATCCAGCAAAGAGTCCAGTGCTAGGAATGGGTTACCATTGATGGAGCTGTTGCTCACCAAGTTCCTATTGTCACCCAAACACTATAAGTTAGTCCCAGTGATTTTGTTTCCCTCCAACTTGTCTGTAAAGTCTTATTGTTAAAGGCACCCCATACTTGAGTCATAGAACACTGAGAAATCAAGCTAGTAACAAACAGAAGACATCTTCCATATTGGCTAGTTTTCAAAGTATTGAACATTTGCTTTTCACTATCCCATGGAAATGAGGTAATTATGAGTTATGCCCTACTTGCAAGCTACAATAATTACTAACCTGGCAAGATATGTCCAGTAGTGTAATGGTGGTTCAAACATTATGGGAGTAACCAATGATTTTCTGATTATATTTAACGTCTACTTCACAAAATAGAACACATGGCTGTCAAGACTTGTGGATAGGTATATCATAGGTTCTAGGGGAGAACCTAGTATTGTTATAATGCTAAATAAACATAGTACTTAACCAACTCTTAGTAACTTAGCATCATACCCATAGGTTGATGCATCTCTCAGCCTTCACCAGAGAAGCTTGATGGCAATTAACACAAAAATCCACAACTTGTCAACATTCAGAGACTAGGAGACTGTGAGTGCTCATCTCTAGATTGGACACCTATATCATACACATGCTTACAAAGGCTTGGGACCATCATTTCAGAAGAGGGACAAAAGGATTTAAGAGCTAGAGACGGTGATGATTTCAACAGAAGAGTGTTTCATGGGACAACAGGGCAGTTGCACATACGCTTGTGACACAAACATAATGCCCACACAAGATCAAGTCTGACATGATCAAGCCATATACAAAAATCAATCCCAGCATTTAATAGATTATCAGTTTAGTGGTTATCAATTGATGACTCCTTGGAGATGGAGAGTCAACTGAATTCAAGGATGAAATCCATGTGGGGCTACTTATAGCTCAGTAGGAAGCCTTACATCTACACATGAACTGGCAGAACTAAGTGGACTTGGTGCATTTTAAAGAGTGAAACTGGGCGAGAATAGTGGTGGGAAGATTTTTTTTTAACTTTATTAGATGTTTTCTTTATTTACATTTTAAATGTTATCCCCTTTCCTCATTTCCCCTCTGAAAACCCCCTATCCCATCTTCCCTCCCCCTGCTCACTAACCCACCCACTCCCGCTTCCCAGTCCTGGCATTCCCCTACACTGTAGCAATGAGCCTTCACAGGACCAAGGACATCTCCTCTCATTGATGTCTGACAAGGCCATCCTCTGCTACCTATGTAGCTGGAGTCATGGGTCCCTCCATGTGTACTCTTTGTTGTGGTTTAGTCCCTGGTAGCTCTGGGGGTACTGGTTGGTTCATATTGTTGTTCCTCCTATGGGGCTACAAACTCCTCCAGTTCCTTCAGTCCTTTCTCTAGTTCCTCCATTGGGGACCCTGTGCTCAGTCCAGTGGTTGACTGAGAGCATCCCCCTCTGTATTTTTCAGGCACCAGCAAAGCCTCTCAGGAGACAGCTGTTTCAGGCTCCTGTCATCAAGTATTTGTTGGCATAAACAAGAGTGTCTGGGTTTGGTAACTGTGTATGGGATGGATCCCCAGGTGGAGCAGTCTCTGGATGGCCTTTCCTTCAGTCTCTGCTCCACACTTTGTCTCTGTATCTCCTTGATTAAGGAAAGAATTGAGGGAAATAAAATGAGAGTGGATTAATCAATGTGCATTATATTCATATACAAATTCTAGCAAATAATAAAAAAGGACCTGACTTTCTTACTAGCTGGATCATGATCTCATCGCTGAATAAGACATCAAGGCAAATTATCCCATTACAGAAATATATTCTGTATTCCATTGTAAATGCTCCCCAATGTTTATTGTGCCCCCATTCTATTCTGATCTGCAAACCTGATTCTTTAAAAGGTTGATAGCTTGGAAAGAACAAAGTCCATGTCTGCATCTAAATTAAAGACCCTTTGCTTCCCCCACATGAATGGCCTAAGTCAAAAAATCACCCATGTAAAGATTTTTTTTTTTGACATAAAGACCAAATGGGCTTATTGGACCATACAGAATTGAGATCACATTGACTTAAGGAGTTATTGACTCTGGCATATGACATAGGTTTCAACCTAAGGTCAGAATTTATGGGCTGCTTAAACATACATTTTTAACTTCTAGGATTTGAATGATTTTATGATAATAAACACAGTTGGAAGTCTGCAAGGGCTTAATAAATTTGATAGCCTTAGCAATGGACATAGATGGACCTGAAATTATGTAGAACATAAGAGGAGTGTTACCATTTTGTGGAGAATTCAATATAGAAGAACAAGTTGGTGACTGCACTTGAGCAGAATCTAGAATCAATGAATTATGGAAAATGTTCTATTCATAGCAGCATTAAGCAAAGCAAACAAAACTCTAGTAAATGGACAATATTGTTTCCAAAGTAAGAGAATGTTTAAGTATTCTTAGGACATTTTTGCTCAAAACTTAGCCATCATTGTCTTATAAAGACAATGTCTTTACTACCAAAAACACATTTATTTCTTCATTTAGGTTTTTCATATTGTTTTTAAATTGCTCTTGAGTTAATGATCATTGTGACCTCTGGGTCTTTCTAAATAATCATGATTAGTTATACCTAGATATGGTGGTAAAACTTCAAATAAAATTCCTTGACTCGACATGGTCTCTTACAATGGGATAATGATTACAAGTTCTCGCTTCATTGTGAGAAAAGACATCACATTCACCTTTTACTTCTATAGAGTTGAGCACTGGGACTTCAGAAAAAGAATTCTTGTTAATGGGACATAAAATTTCTCCATAAGACACCAAGAGATTTAATAACAAGTGAGCTGGTTCAGCAGTCTGCTAAATCTTGAATCTATAAGTACATTGTTATCATCATGTGATTCAGTAATGACAATGATTACCAAAAAGATGAAATTGTATCAACCAGAGAACACCTAAATGGACATTCTGTTTAACTGATTTGCTATAATGTATATGTATTAAATAAAAATTAAAGTTGTGTATCCTTATAGAACTTCAAATTCATATAATGCACATTGCTCTTCCCTTAATATGTTTAATTAAATAAGAAAAAGAGATGAGAAAAACTGAATATAAGGTGTAGTATACTGAAAGAAATTCTGACCTTTGAGCTTTTAATTTTGATTCTTTCTCCTTTTATCCAGGGAATGTTATTAATTATTTATATGGGCCTGAGGCCAAATATAATATCAGTAACTCAAAGAGTCATAATACAGCCATGTCTCTGCCTCACATAAATTCAGACTTAATAGGGAGAGGTGAACATGAGCTAATAATTTTAAGACAGTATACCATAATTGTTACAGCACCAGAATGACCTTTATATATGTAAATATGTACCTGTGGTTCTCAAATATACTGGCTCAATTTAATCTTACCAGAATAAGGAGCAGAGGTATCAAACTATTCAAGTAGAGAAGCTGGAAGTGATGGTTCATGCCAACTAATCTAACATGTACTCAAGCCCCAGGTAAGGACTAGAAAATCCGGGACAAATGAAGAAAAGCATTAGAAAACAGGGTTAAGCAGCAATGGAGAAGTCACCATGGTGCTTCACATAACAAAAACTATTCACATGAACTGTCTTCTAAATGAATAACAGAAATTTCTCAATAAAAGTAGGAAATATAAAACTCTCCATGAAAAAAAGAAATATTTGTTGAAAATGAATGTAATTGTATGACCGCTGTCCCACAGAGCTTGAAATTCCATTTTACAGAATCACAAGCTTCACTTGCAGTTGTGATAGTTCATAATTACAAGGACATTAAACAGAAAGAAGTCTAAGTAGGTCAGAGATGTAGGTCACTAATCATCTGATGCTATCCATCCTATTTTAAAATTTCTGAGGACTAATCCTTCCAGTATGTGGGATTTGAGGCTCGCCTTTTCTGCCAACCTTACCATAACAGAAAAATAAAAATAATTGCATACCTTTGAAACTAAAAGGCTGCAGGAATATCGGGCATCTCAGCAGGTGAGGTTATTGGTCTGTACAGTTACAGATGTTACAATCCATTCATATTCACTAAGGTATTACACATTATGGCAATAGTCTTATAGTAAACCACACATGCAATAAATGTTTGGCCAGCTCCTTTGACTACTGTTCCTCACCCTTTCCACTACAAGGTATTCAACTGAGGCAAACAGATTCTAGAGAAGCACCTTGCCAGTTAACTAGAGAATGATATCTTTTGTCATACAGAAGGGAAGACTGCTACAGAAGAATGATAATTCAGAAAGAGTACAATTTTTATACTTTTTACATTTTGAAATTATAATATAATTACATTTCCTGCTTCCCTTTCCTCCCTCCAAGTCCTCTTTCAAATGACCTGCCTTGCTCTCTTTCAAATTCACAGCCTCCCACTTCAATAATTGTTATTGTGTGCATAGATGTCTATGTATACACATATATAATCCTAAAAATAACCTGCTTATCTATATAATGCTGTTGTATGTATGTTTCCAGGAAAGACCATTTGGTACTGAATACAAGTGTTTTTGTTAATCTTCATATACCAGTATGTGCTTTCATTTTGATTTTTTTAGAATTGTGTACTATATGTTCCAGAAGGCTTTCCATTCAGAATGGCCTTAATTGCCACAACTACATACTGTGTTAGCCTTATAAAATACAATGACTTCACTTTTAGAGCATTATACCCTAGTATATAACAAATAACTATAATGTATCATGAAAAATAAAATATAACTGTATACCCAGAGATAATTTCTGGAGGTTTTGCTCATCTGTGTGTGTTGTTTACAGCTCTACACAGATGGTGTTGAGTGTTAAATTTAAGCAATAAAAAAGACATTACCATGGTTAGGAAATAAGTTTCAGAAACCTTTTAAATCTGTTGCTCTGAAATTCCAGAATAACCTTTGGCTTGGCTCTGCTGTTGTAGAACCTTGGAAGTTTGTAGAAGTCTGCGTCAGCACACATCTGTGCACTGACTCACCATGGGCCCTGCATTTAAAGTCCCTTACTGTGAAGAAGTTAGCTATCACTACAAAATCCATGATTCTTCCAGTAGAATCATTGTAGTCAAGATTTGGTTCATGATTCAATATTCTTCAATGCCATGAATTTAACAAAGAAATTACTTGGCTTAATTCTTTACTTAGTAATATAACAACTGCACATATTACTAACCAAGCCTCTCTAAGTAACTAGAAATAATGATAAAATATTAGGTGCATATTTACATATTTTCAAAGGTACTAAAGGGTTACTGAGATATGCAAACATTGAAGTGTCAAACTCTTAGAAGAGGGAAGACAAAAAAAAATGTAGCCCTACAAAGTGATTGCTTTACCTTCCTAACTAACAGTCTTTTGCCAGATCTTAAAAATGGAAGAAAGAAGGAAAGTCAACTGGAGATGGGAATCTAACAGAAACTTTCTCGTGGACTTGGAGAAACAACAAAAATGTTAACTTCTTGGACTATCTTAGGAAGTCTTTAATCAGAGATTAAAACACATTCTCAAAACTGGGCCTGATCTTCCAAAACTAAAACTCAGCTTCAAACACGCTCATTCTCACAGTATATCAAGGTACTACTCAACTACTCTAATTCTGCCAAAAGAAAAATAAATAAATTCTTCTGGAGGATGGGAACAATAACCAGACCCTCAAATAATCTCGAAAATAAACCAAATGTATGCCATCCAATCCTAAATCATCAGCCACACAAAGAAAATGTATCAAATGATTGAAAGAAAAGACAAACCATATGATTTTTAAAATGAGTTATGAGAGACAATCTTTACAGTAATTATGATTCATCAGATTAATGCAGATAATACAATGGATGAGAAGATGCAGCCCTTTAGACACACCTCATTGGAATCAATAGCAATTTATTGTGGTTCTATGCAGTGGTACTAGAAAGATGAGACCAGCTTTGGGATCTGTCTTAGAAAATATATGGTCTGTACTGAAGATGTTAACAAATTTCTTAACACTAGGCCATCTAGACCAGAGAATTCCTAAGTTGTATGACAGAAAAAGAGGGAAAGACACTGAAAATAATCTACAGTGTTTTAGAAGGTGAATCACTGTACTGGAAAGGATCCAGGGACTGGATGGGAGCATGTTTCGGTGTGTTGGTAATGTTCTACCACTTGAAATGAGTATTTCTTCTAAAGAAAAAAACATAAAAATAAGAATCGATGAAGTTTGTAATTTGTGCAGTGTTGGTTAGCTTTCCAATAACATAATCAAGAAATAAGATGATATATGAGAAGAAACTTGATTTGCCTATTTAGATGTTTCAGTTCATTGTCCCGTTACCTGTATATCACACAACAGAGCTCATGCTCATGTCAGTCAACAAGGGGAAGGACAGAAGATCATGGAATAAGTCTACATTCAATTCTGCTGGGAGCTCCTATAAAAAAGCGAACACGAGTAAGTAACACATTGACAAGATAATAATGCCACAGAATAAATACCCTCAACCCAAAAGACAAAAAACAGATGGAGTTGAGAAAAGCAAGAACAAATGCCAACAGAGAGAACATCCCGGATGTGTGGTCACCCGAATGCTGTGGCAGAATGCAGGCTAAGCTATCAGGGCCTTGTAGCTAACTGTGCGGACTGCTTCCTATTTGGGCTAGCTTTATGTACTGCCTGCAGCTACTTTGAGCAGGGGGTCCATGGATCTGGAATGTCTAGCTTTCTTGTAATTTTTATTACAGTTGCAATCTTTCCCATAGCTTCATCGATCACCCACACAGAAGCTGCTAACAGTAATGACATCCCTGACACACAGTACTTAGCCACCCAACATTTCCTCTGAAATTTGGGTGGAAACCTCTATGACCTCATAACTCTTGCATTCTATATGCCTCCCCTGGACAAGGACAAGGCTGGCCATCGGCATGAGCTATGCTGTGCGCCTTGAGCCCCAAGGGTCCAGGTTAGTTTAGACCTTGTCTTTTAAGGCTAAGTGACATACATAAGGCTAAGAGTCTCCTGAGACTTCCAAGATTTTTTAAAAAAAGGATGTAAGCAGGCAACAAAATCCTCTTCTAGAGAACATCAAAACAGTTTCTGCCTTTCCACACTTTAAAGACAACATAAGACATTCTGAATTAAAAGAAAAAGTTTTGGGCTGTTTTTCTTTTGGATTTTTTATTAATTATTTTTATACACTCCATAATTTATTCCCCACTCTGCCAACTCCTGTCCACCCTCTGACTGTTCCATATGCCATACCTCCTCCTGTCCCCCTGTCTCCACATGGATGTCCCTACCCCCCACCCCACCTGACCTCTAAACTCTCTGGCCACCAATCTCTTGAGGGTTAGGTGTATCATCTCTGCATGAACATAGACCCAGCAGTCCTCTGCTATATGTATGCTAGGGGCCTCATATCAGCTGGTGTGTGCTGCCTGTTTGGTGGTCCAGTGTTTGAGAGATCCTGGGGATCCAGATTAATTGAGACTGCTGGTCCTCCTACAAGGTTGCCCTGAGCTTCTTTCAGCCTTTCCTAAATCAACAGCAGGGTCAGCTGCTTCTGTCCATTGATTGGATGCAAATATCTGCATCTGGCTCTTTCAGCTGCTTGTTGGGTCTTCTGGAGTGTTGTCACACTAGGTCCCTTTTTGTGAGCACTCCATAACTTCAGTAATAGTGTTAGGCCTTGGGACCTCCCCTTTCACTGGATCCCACTTTGAGCTTGTCTCTGGACCTCTTGCTTGGGACCCTCTCCATTTCCATCCCTATAATTCTCTCAAACAGGAACAATTATGGGTCACAGTTATGACTGTGGGATGGTCCCCTCTCCCTCCTTTGAAACCCTGTTTTCCTGCTGGAGGTAGGCTCTATAAGTTCCCTCTCCCGACTGTCAGGCATTTCATCTAAGGTCCCTCCCTTTTAGCCCTGTGAGTCTCTCACCTCCCAGGTCTCTGGTGCATTCTGGAGGGTCTCCCCAACCTTCCTATCTCTTGAGGTTGCCTGTTTCCATCCTTTCTACTGGCACTCAGGGCTTCAGTCCTTTTTCCTTCCCCAGTGTCAGATCAGGTTCCCCTCTCCCCCCTAGACCCCCTTCTACCTCACTCTGTCCACTTTCCCTCCAAGGTCCCTCCCTCACTCCCCACTTGTGATTGCTTTCTTCTCCTTCCCAAGTGGGACTGAGGTGTCCTCACTTGGACACTTCAGATTGTTGACCTTTGGAGTTTTGTGGACTGTATCTCAGGTATTCTGTACTTTTCTTTTCTGTTCTTTTTTCTTTTTTCTTTTTTTTTCTGGCTAATATCCACTTATTATTGAGTACAAACCATGAATGTCCTTTTGGGTCTGAGTTATGTCACTCAGGTGATATTTTCTAGTTCCATCCATTTGCCTACAAAACTCAGGATTTCCTCATTCTTAATAGTTTTGAATAGTCTCATATTACCTCAGCAGTATGGCTGGTAAATATAGGAAACTACTTCTGTGTTATTTGTTGGTATCCATGTGGTCTTGCCTAAGGACAAGCTGTACAACAATTGTTAGGCTTTCAAGGAGGAGAGAAGGCAGAGGGTTAAGGAGGAAATCTCCTCAACTGTGAGGATAGCATCAGAGAGAAACATAACACTACGAGTCATGGTGTCTTGCAAAAAGGAGTGAGTGCTCCATCTAGTTCATCATTGGTGTTAGCCTTCCAGACAGCAGCATGGTCTGATGAATACAGTATAGACCTGGCTGTCCTCAGACCTGACTTTCTCTCTCTGTCCCCTTGTACCTCCTCTGCTCACTAACTCAGCAGAAGAATCTCTGCCTCTTTGCATCTGGCTTCACAGCTTCCCCTTCAGGTCAGCTAATGGGAAGGACCTACAGACGAAATTATGAAAAGGAGATAGGAATCTGGGTAATCAATATCCTGATCCTCTGCATTAGGCCAATTATCCAATAAGACTGACGTCATTACCAGCCTCCCATACCCTTGAGCTTGGTTGTTATAGTTCTAATTCCTAATGGCACCCACTGTCCTTGGAGTCTAGACTAGCCTTCTTTATCTTAATACCTTCCCTTGATACCCACTATGAAGTTTCTCAATTCATTTGACTTCTCAGCTATTATACCATTAATGTAATTATTCCTTATGAATGAAATATTCTTGGTTTTAACATACAAAGTAAATTCTACTTTCCTGACTAATATGATAGAAAGCAGTTGAGTTGGGAATTTTGTAAATAGAGACAATAGTGTCACATGAAGCGTGTGAGTGCATTCTTCTCTGCTATACATGTTAACTTGGGACAAGATATGGGTACTAATTTCATGATAGAAGAATAGCAAGTGTTATATGAAAGTCTTAGACACATGGGCTGGGAGTTATGGAGCAGCCACAGCCTAAAGGAAGAGATAAGAAAAGGCTCAAGGTCCAAACCTGACATCATGGTGAGTATTACAGAAATAAAACTAGGAAATGAGAACTTCAAGTCTAATCTGATGTTAATTCCTTTCTTGAAGTTAAGATTGAAACACCTTGGTGGTGGTTTGAATGAAAAGAGCCCCATAGGTTCATAGGTTTGAATACTTGATTTCCAGTTGGTGGAAATGTTTAGAAAGAATTAAGAGGTATGGCCTTGTTGGAAAGGGTGGGTCACTAGGGGTGGGCTTTGGGATTTCAAGAAACTCATACCATTTACAGTTCGTACTTTCTGCCTCCTGTTTGTATGATGTGAGCTGTCAGCTATTGCTCTAGCTATCTGCCCCCCATATATTCAATACACTAAAACCTTAATCCTCTAAAGTCATAAGCCCAATTAAACACTTTCTAAATTTCCTTGGCCACGGTGTTTTACCACAGTAGCAGAAAAGTAACTAATACAACACTTTTCTGAGCTTTTCCCCTACTGTCTTAGTCAGGGTTTCTTTTCCTGCACAAACATCATGACCAATAAGCAAGCTGGGGAGGAAAGTGTTTATTGAGCTTACAGTTCCACACTGCTGTTCATCACTAAAGGAGATCAGGACTGGAACTCAAGCAGGTCAGGAAGCAGGAGCTGATGCAGAGGCCATGGAGGGATGTTCCTTACTGGCTTGCTTCCCCTGGCTTGCTCAGCCTGCTCTCTTATAGAACCCAAGAATACCAGTCCAGGGATGGCACCACCTACATGGGGCCCTCCCCACTTGATCACTAATTGACAAAATGCCCCACAACTGGGTCTCATGGAGGCACTTCCCCAACTGAAGCTCCTTTATCTGTGATAACTCCAGCCTGTGTCAAGTTGACACACAAAACCAACCAGTACAATTGACCCCTTGTCAACTTAACACACAAACATATCACTATTAAGCGTCAACCCTTAATTTCTTATTCATCCCTAAGATCTAAATAACTTTAAAAGTCCCACAGTCTTTACATATTAAAAATTCAATTCCTTTAAAAGATCCAATATCTTTTAAAATTCAAAGTCTTTTAAAAATTCAAAATCTCTTAACTGTGGGATCCACTAAAATACTTTCTTCCTGCAAGAGGCAAAAATATCAGGGCACAGTCACAATCAAAAGCAAAACTCAAACTCCAATGGTTCAATGTCTGGGATCCAACTCAAGATCTTCCAGGCTCCTTCAAGGGCTTCGGTCACTTCTCCAGCTAGGCTCTTTGTAGCACACACCTTGTCTTCTAGGTTCCATCCGCCTGTACTCCACTGCTGCTGCTATTCTTGGTAGTCATCTCATGGCACTGGCATCTCCAAAACACTGCTGTCTTCCACTGTAACTAGGCTTCACCAATAGCCTCTCATAGGCTCTCTTCATGGTGCCAAGCCTCAGCTCCTATGCATGACCCCTTCAGTCCTGGGTCATCAGTTGCAACTGAGGCTGCACCTTCACCAATGGCCTTCCACAGCCTCTCACAGTGCCAAGCCTCAGCGGTTCTTTATGACCCCTTCATGCCTTCAAAACCAGTACCACCTGGGTGACTCTTACACAGTACCAAGTCCAGCCACAGCACAAAGTACAACCGTGGCTATCTCTGGAACACAGCCACTGTGCTCTCAGAAAACACTTCCAGAAGATTAAGACAAGGATATCTCTGAGTTCAAGATCATCTGGGATTCATAGCCACTATGCTTCAAGATCTCCATGCCAAGATTCAGGTCAGAAACTTGTATCTCTGACCTCTAGATTAGGATCATAGTTGAGCCTTCCAATTCTTGATTAGTTCATTCCAGATATAGTCAAGTTGACAACCAGGAGTAGCCACTACATCTACTATTATCTTTTTCTACCTTGCTTCATAAATCTGGCAAGAATAGATAACGCTCCTATAAATCAAAACATTTTAACTTTAATTTTCCTTAACCTGAAGTGAATAACTAAGATTTTTTTAATGCAAAAAAGTTAAAGAAGTCAATCTGCAAACACCCTGTGTCTCTAACCCCACAGAGAAGCTCCAGACCCCAGGACACTAACAGAGTATTAAGATGAGGGAACTCTCAGAGGCTACCAGATCAACCCATGGCAGAAGTCTGTGGTTTGCAGCTGACTGGTGGCTTTTGCACTCCAGCCCTGTTGGTATCCACTCAAGAGACTGCTCCTTAAGTTCATGGGCCTTAACACTTTCTGGGGATCACTGTTGGCCATTTCCATTTGATCCTTAAAATTTGTTATTCTCACGTGAATCTAAAACTGGACCTCCTCATTTCTCTCCGTTCTCCATTCACTCCCCATCAGGACATTTCTTTT
This sequence comes from Tokudaia tokunoshimensis, assembly GCA_036184795.1. Classification (NCBI taxonomy): domain Eukaryota; kingdom Metazoa; phylum Chordata; class Mammalia; order Rodentia; family Muridae; genus Tokudaia; species Tokudaia tokunoshimensis. Next base: position 73,930,739 of record BTHU01000015.1, read on the forward strand.
AGTCTCTTAAGTAGAGTTTACCATTTGAAAAATACAGCAAGGAAAAGGTTTGGAAGACAAATCCAGCACTTGTTGCCATCACAATGTTACAAGAGACCTTGTCACAAGAGACCTGTCAACGCTGAATGGAAGAAGAACAAGCCATTTCAACACACTCAATTTTCATTATGCAGAAGAAATAGTTCCCATTCCCAGCTCATCATGAGAAAGATGGAATCAGAACTCTATCAGGAGCTAGATTGTTTGGTATAGAAAGTTCCGTATTCTGAAGGTGGCTGATTCTTCAGTCTTTCTGAGCCCTGAGAATGTGAGCCTGGGTGTGAAGCAAACTTTTTGCCTCCTTATACGTACTGTCTCTTCTTGGTGAAATTCCTTTCCACTAAATAGGGCTACTACATTCAAAAATGGAGTTATCTAATACTTACATCAGTATTTCTACAGTGCCTATTATGTGTCGCACACATCTCTAGGCATTGATAAAAGTAATCAAATGAATCTCTGCTTTCATGATCCTTTCACAATAATGAAGATTAAAAACCACAGCAATAGGTACGTAACATATAATATCAGAGAGATCCATGAAGAAGAAATTTTAATTGGAAAGATCATCTTGAAATGTGATAAAAAAAGGAGTACCGTGGGAAGGACAGCTTGTAGAAGAGTTTTACACTGAATGATGAGAAGAGGCTTCAGCCAAAGAGACCAAATGGGAGTATAGAATATGTGTGGGGGGAATATGGTGTGTTGGTAGGGGATAGTGTGTGTGGTGGTGTATATGAGTTTGTATGTCTGTGTGTGTGTCTGTGTGTGGTATATATGATTGTGTGTATGTGTGGTGTATATGAGTGTATGTGTGTGTGTGTGTGTGTGTGTGTGTGGTGTATATGATTATGTGTAAGTGGTATGTATGATATATATGAGTGTGTGTCTGTGTATGTGGTGTATATGATTATGTGTAGGTGGTATGTGTGATATATATAAGTGTGTGTATGTGTATGTGGTGTATATGATTATGAATATATGGGGTGTGATGTATATGAGTGTGTGTATTTGTGGAGTAGTTTGTCTGTGAGGTGTGTATTTCCATGTTGTGAGTGTATGTGCATGTCTGTGTGTCTGTGTGATGTGTGTTGAGTGGTGTTTGTGTGTGTATGTATATGTGTGTGGTGTGTGTACATATTGTTATCATTGTAGTGGTTGTTGTTATGGTGGTGATAGTATTTGGTTTTTGGTTTTGCTTGTTGGTCAGTTGGGCAGTTGGTTGGTTTTGTTTAACCATGTAAAAGAATAGGGATAAAATAATTCCCTCCACTTTTTTAAAGATTTATTAAGTACACAGTGTTTTAACTGTCTGTATGCCTGCAAGACAGAAGAGGGGCCCAGATCTCATTACAGATGTTTGTGAGTCATCATGTGATTGCTGGGAATTGAACTCAGGACCTTAAGAAGAGTTCTTGACCTCTGAACAATCTCTCTAGCCCTGTGTCCCCTGCATTTTATAAAAATCCAAAGTAAGTGATAGGATAAGCTTTGTCCCTCACATCATTACTGTCTTTTCACTACTGGGATAAAACCCTCCTTCTAACTACTCATGCCAAAATGTTGTCATACTGCTTCCTATGTGTTCACCCACTTTTCATTACTATAAAGAAAAGAAGCTCAAGCCGTGGTGGCACATTGCTTTAATACCAGTACTTAAGAGGCAGAGGCAGGCAGATCTCTGTGAGGTCAACCAGTCTAGTCTAAAAAGTGAGTTGTAAGCCAAGCAGGGCCACACAGGGAGACCCCCATCTCAACAAAATAAACAAAAAGATACCAGATACAGGCTAACTTTAAGAAGTTCATTTAGCTTACAGTTTTGGGTGACATCATTCTGGTAAAGCCTATCCTGAGCTCAGAGAAGCTCCCCTTAGTTGCAACACGTCATGGCTGGTGCAGTAGTGGAAGGGAGTTGAAGCAAGAACATTCATCACAGGCCGAGAAGGCATGAGGTGGAATTAAGGCCCCATATTGTTGCTTAAAGACCCATCCCGAGCTAGGAAGAGGTAGCCCTGCCCGAAGTAAAGAATCAAGTCGTCTTCTTCTTCTTCTTCTTCTTCTTCTTCTTCTTCTTCTTCTTCTTCTTCTTCTTCTTCTTCTTCTGTCAGTTACAATAACACTCCATGACTTAGTCTCTCACATAAGAACATGCATCTTAGCACTAATGAACACACACAGCCACATGCACACACATACACGTGAGAGAGAGAGAGAGAGAGAGAGAGAGAGAGAGAGAGAGAGAGAGAGAGAGAGAGAGAGAGACTGTCATGGAATATCTGTCATTCTGGTACCTGTCAGGAAACCTCATACACAGTAATTCAACATGCAGAAGACAGAAAGTTGGAAAGTTGAGCACATTGTCTACTGAGACAGGAGGTGGGCAAGACTGACCTAATTTAACCTCCAGAACTAACCCAAGCACTCAGGTGTATCTGGTTTACTTTCAAATGCCTTCCCTAGAAGAATGACTTAGCACACAGAACTCTACATGTGCAGTTATGAGCTTATGCATGCGCATTTTATTTTCCCTGGCTCCAGGTTGCATTCTTTAGAAACCATTTCACAAATGTAAGACTATTTGAATCAAACCAGACGCAAGTATCTTGGTTGTTTTCAGCCTGCCATGCTTCTGAAGCAACTGAGTTTCACTTGAGTTTAAGTTGGCTTTTCTGAGACCTCTCTACCCAGAGGCATTTGGAGAACAGCCAGAAATCTTTTGGAAAAAACATTTCACCTTTCCCTCTGGGGGAAAAAAGTCATATCTTGTAATCAGTAAGTTCAGATATAAGAGCATGCATTTCATATGACTGTAAGTTCTCTGTGTGTCTGTCTCTCTCTTCTCTTCTCTCTCTCTCTCTCTCTCTCTCTCTTTCTCTCTCTCTCCACTTAGTTTACTGCAGTTTATATGGACCTATAATAACAGGTCAGCTCAGGAATGATGCCGGCCTCAACATTAACAGAAACGTGAGGAGAAACTTTCCACTGTCACATACATTACTTTGGGGGTATGTAAGCTTACAGTGTGGTTGGCATATGAGAAGCAAATAATAGTTTTTCCAGATTTGAGTGGAAACACCAGCCTTGCCTAAGCATTGTCTTTTTACTTTTGCAACTCAAGATTCACCCAGATCTGGAAAACCAATGCATTTGTAATTGCAGCCTGTCCTCCTAGGGAATGGCCTGGTTTCATTCAAACTCTGCTTTGGAAGGCCTATCTCTAACAGGAGGGATCAATCTGTGAGTAGTTATACATTAGCCTAGCAGTGACAGGTTCCATATTTTACCCAAGCACCAAGACAATGAACCTCTATGGTGATGCCTTCTGGATTCACTTCAGATATACACTGTACACAGAGAAAATAAAAGGTAGAGCCATAGGATCAGGAGAAGTGTTGTGAAATGCTGCTTTCTGCTTATGAAATGGCCATTGCACTTACAAACTCGCAAGTGTGGTTACCTGCATAAGACCTGTACAACATCAAACCTGCCAAAATTACAACGTAAATATGGAAAGAGCTCCCATAATTGAAGAACTATGAGTAGTGGATAGTTTCTGAGAGAAGGAAAATCATTCTTCAGAGGGTGGCCCATGGTAGGTTACCATGTTCCAATGTATGGCCCCATATTCAGGCAGATATGAGCAGTATTAAATGGACTTAGTGTCTGAGAAAGAGATGGAGACATGTCAGGGAGGATTCAGGGAGAATTGGAGGGAGGAAATGAGGGCTATTATCATACTTCATTGTATAGGGAGGGAAGAGAGGCAGAGAACTGATGCCTGCAGATTGTTCTGGAAAGCCTTGATGGGCCATGAGTGATGTGTTGACATATCATGGTTAACTCTGCATCCATGCTCAGGATACAGATCTATACTACTCAGACAACAACCACCTGCATGAAATATCTACTGTGCCACAAAGCTTCTGGACATTCTTTGGGCTTCTCAACCATCCTTGTTCACCAAGTGTCAGTGGGTTCCTGCTTCTTTGGAGGAAAAATAATTAAGCAGACATCAATTTTTTTTTCTAAAATGCTGAACATATAATTGACAGGTTGAGTGAAATTTTGGGATTGGCATCCTCAAAAATCAAAGCTTTCTCTGTTCCTCTACCCTGGAGTGGTTTGGGGGTGTTTGTTTTCTGTGATATTCTCTATTGCCACTTAACCCTGTGATTCCCCATGTTTACAAATTTCACAGACCATTATAAATTAAATTTTGAACAAAATATAACCATCTGTTTATGGGGGGAAATGACTACACAGGTAAAAAGAAAGTCTTACTGTTTCTAAAATGATAAAGATATCTCCATTTTGGGTTGGATGAACCCCAAAATATGTACTGACACCATAAACCCAGTTCTTCATAATACAACCTCGCTTAAAAATATGATCTATGTACATATACATCTATCTGCGTGCGTCCGTGTGACGCTGGGGACCAGACCCTGCCACAAGACTTCATCACAGCTTTGTTTATATTATTTTATGTTTGGTTTCACCACATTAAACAAGTATTTCTTGGACTCTTGAGCTCCAGAGATCCTTCTGCATTAGTCTACTATACCACTGTAACAGAGTGTTTCTACTATGAGATGTACCCACTAATAAAGAAATAGCAAAACCTTACTGAAAAACACCTGTAACTTAAAAACATATGAAGTAGGGTTTCCTCACAGGTTCAGAAAGAAAATATTCCTGAAGATCATTAACTTTGGAGACCAATGCTCTAGTTTTATGAGACGACAAGATCCTATCACAATAGACTGTACCCTAGACCCATGAGCGAAAATAAGTCTCAGCCCCTTTATATTGTTTTTGTCAGAGTATTTTATCACAGTAACTGGAAAAGAAAAAACCAAGATGCTACTCTTATAACAACAACAAAAGCAACAGCAACAAAATGTCAATATACACAGCACTTGGTCCACACAGGCCAAAGCTGCAGCGAAAGAGCTTTTCTCAGCTGCTTCTTTTCCATTCATAAATATCACATTCTCATGAATCTTATTATATTCTTATAATACAGTAACAATATAAAAACCTGAACCTTTTTGTATATAATCCAAATGCCCACCTGTCCTCCAAATTCTTGAATTATATCCAAGTCTTTGGGTTCTGGGAACTGACCAAATCAGAGTAATATGCAAGTTTTTATTGAACACTAATCAAATCAAACTATTAATCTTTTTAAGTCATTATAGTCATTGAAGCAGTTTCTTCATATAAAGAATTTCAAACTATACCCAAAAGAAAATCTATGACAAGAAAAGCATCTGCTTCATAGATTAGAAGTACTCCTGAAACCAAGGATCACTTGTAAGTTTATTTGGAATCCTTCTTTGGGGGGATAAGAGATTGGGACAGCCAATACGATCTACTTGTTGTTAAAATGAACACTCAAGAAAGCTTTACTTTAGGAGCAAATGAGTTTGGCACACCAATATGATTTCCGGAACATAGTTTGCAAACAAACTAAAAGGTAGAAAAGAACCTTCTGGAAATGCCATGTTTCACTACCTTCCCCCACACATATACAGCCAAAATGCCTCCCACTTTTAACACAGGAAACATTTGTGGGATGACTGTAGATCTGGAAGCATGGGATGTTGTTACCAGATCAGCTACATTTGAAATAAATTAAAAGTTAAGGTCACAGATGACTTGGTCCTATGAGTTTCTGCTTGTGTTTTTTAAGACCTAACTCAAAACCTACAGACTTCCTAACTTTTCCTTTCTCCACATTTCAATTCTGTTAACTTCTTGAGCCAATCATTTTTTTATTTCATTGGCATACTATAGTGTGTGTGTGTGTGTGTGTGTGTGTGTGTGTGTGTGTGTGTGTGTGTGTGTTGGGAAGATAGTGTCTGTTGAAATCAAGCCTCAAATCCTAATATTAAAACTTGACTATTTGTAATTGAGTTATATTATTTCAAATGATATGAATGACATCGTATGAAAGACTTGAAGGTTGAATGATGCATTTTAAAAAAGATGAAATACAACTGAAAGAATCTACCAGCACCAGCTTCATCCTAACTCTAATCAACCACGTCAGGAGAGATTTCTACTCTATTAGCTGTTGATAACACCAGCCTCAAGAGATCACTGTTATTTTTATAGCATTTGTTATCCAGAGCTTTCCCACTGCTCAAATACACATTCCCCATTTCAGCTTCACTTCCCAAGTATGCTTACAATTATTCAGTGTGGAAGAAACCTTCTTACCAAAAAAGAAGCACCAAAACTCCCATCTTTACTGTCCTGTATAACTTCAAGTATATGGCTAAACGTCATCATATTCCATGCTCTCCAGATAATTGGGATAAAGCCGAGAAAATTCCATCAAGTCAAACTAATTATGTACCTGCTTAACCCCACTCCAGTGACGGAGTCTGAACCACCACCTTTCCCTTCATTAGAAGACATGCTAAACCACAAATCCCCTCATTCTCTCTTTCCTGCACTCTCTTCTTCCTATTCCATTCCTCCTCCTTTTGAATTCAAAACTGTCTATGTAATACTCACAGAAATTTTAAAAACACAACTATGTGTTTTTATGAATTTGCTGGCATTGATTCATGCCACCAATCAGTCATTCCTTCTCTTCAAACATGATGAAATCATAATGATTCATAAGCTTTACTTGGAAAGGCTGCAAAACACACTCTTGTGGGGTCGATCAGCCATTATTTTACCCAAATAACTTAGTTTTTAAAATAATAGAATAGCTGCATCCCTACATAAATCTAATGTCAGTGACTTTACATAAGATCTTGGTCATATTTGACACAAGAAAAAGTGAACTTGCAGAAATGTGTGGAGATTTGGAATGAATGGGATCTTTGCTCCTCAAGGTGAGTGGGAATCCAGTAGCTGCTTGCTTTGTCAAAGAAGTAAGATTCTAACCTACTCATCTTCAAATCCCATGAAATCAATATTCACACAGAAGTTCTAAAATAACCAGAAAGAATAATCCTGAAAGAAGGGAAATCGGAAGTAAAATATCCAAGTCGAGAGAAAATATCCAAAGGATCCAAGGGAAAGAGATGGGAGGTTGACCACAGTTCAGGTCCATAGGAAGCATGGAGGTAAATAGTGGTCTTCTGAGGTCTAAAGGAAAATAGACTAATTCAGTTTCTTTTATTTTTACCAATCAAAAAACACAGCAGCAAAATCTTAATGTTCCTTTGACAGACATCAGTTATGAGAAAGAGCAGAAATAGAATCCCCCAAGTGGCAGTCCCAATTCAGTTCACTCTCAACATTACAAAGAGACTTTCTCTACCATATCAGTTAAGCAAGGACAGCACAAACCCTTGGAAAGGTTTAATGGTTCATTTATCAAATATGCAGCTTTCTCTAGTGTTGACTACCACTATAAGTAATTAAATTAACCTCCTTAAGCTCACCTTACATTTGAATTTTAAAAATTTTGTGTTAAAATCCATACTCAAGCATTATAGAGTCCAATATAGATCGCAGAATGTGAAAGGCATATAACGCTGATCTATTTTTTTCAGAAAGTTATTTTTCAAAATAAAAACATTTCCTATTGCATACAGAATGGACTTTCTGTCACTTGTTGAAAAGGGACACTGAAAACCACATCATCTCCACTTTGTGAAGAGGGTTCTGCCAAGAGAAGAGGGTGCTTGCTGTCAGGAGAAGAGGTCATAGTTCCAGTTTCCTTCCAACAGCGCTCAGGTACAAAGACAATACTTCCAGTCCAGTTTCTCCCTTGTTCATTTCTTGACACAAAAGTTCACAATGTTTCTTCTCTGTCCCAGGAACATCTTTGAGCAGAGAACACCGTGTATCAAACAAAATGTCACACTGACACCATTCTAACTGGAAACTACACATTTCTGAAACTTCCTGAAGCCCCATGTTCCCTTTGATAGGGCCATGTCCAAAATTTATTGTCCTCTGGAGAATATTAAGAGGCCACAAATTTGCTCTGATGACATTATGTGGCTGCAAAATATCCTTAGAGACACAATTCTAGAGTTTTCATAGAGCCAAAATTCTCATACTTGGGAATTTGTCAGCACCCAAAGCTGTGTATCCAGGCAACCATGAGATGAAACAAGAGGCTAGATATAGAGCAACAAAGAATGTTATGAATTTAAGAATCAGCAAACCATTCATCCTATGATCTAGTTGTCTAGTCATCCTTCTCACTGTATGGCAATGATTAAACAGGACATTCATGAATGAGACAAGTGAATTCATCATCTTCTGATTCCTGTCCTTTTCATTCTCCTGATGTCCATTGGCCATTCGAGGTCTGTCATCTGTGTCATCTGGCCAACCATAGAAATAGTGTCTTCCACCCTTATTGTTATGCCAGCGCTAGGCTCACAGAGCTCCCTTTGCTCAGCACAGCTCATCTCCTTGTTAGAAAAGGTGTTCCTACAGTCCACAGAACTCAAAAAGGTCAACAAGCTGAAGGACCCAAGTGAGGACACCTCAGTCCACTTGGGAGGGAGAAGAAAGCAACTACAAGGGGGGAGGGAGGGAGGGAGGGAGGGAGAGACCTGGAAGGGAACGGAGACAAAGTCGGGAGAGAGGAACATGATCTGATATTGGGTCAGGGAAAAGGACTGAAGTCCTGAGGGCCAGCAGAAAGAATGGAAACAGGCAACCTCAGGAGGTAGGAGGTTGTGGGGACCCTTGAGAATGTACCAGAGACCTGGGAGGTGAGAGACTTTCAGGACTCAGAGGGAGGGACCCTAGATGAAATGCCCTACAGTGGGGAGAGGAAACTTGTAGAGCCCACCTCCAGCAGAAAGACAGGGCATCAAGTGGGAGGATGGGGTTACCATCCCACAGTCAGAACTCTGACCCATAATTGATCTTGTCTAAAAGAACTGCAGGGATGGAAGTGGAGAGGAGCCTGAAGAAAAGAAAGCCCCAAGTGGGACCCAGCTCAAGGGGAGGTCCCAAAGCCTGACACTATTACTGAGACTATGGAGTGCTCACAAAAAGAGACCTATCATAACTGCCCTCTGAAAGACCCAACAAGCAGCTGATAGAGATGCAGATATTTTCACCCAACCAATGGACAGAAGCTGCTGACCCCTGTGGTTGAATTACAGGGAAGCTGGAAGAAGCTGAGGAGGAGGGAGACCCTGTAGGAGGACCAGCAGTCTCAACTAACCTGGATCCTCAAGATCTCTCAAACACTGGCCTACCAACCAGGCAACAGACACCAGCTGATATGAGGCCTCCAGCACATATACAGCAGAGGACTGCCAGGTCTGGGTTCAGTCAGAGAAGATGCACCTAACCCTCAAGAGACTGGAGTCCCCAGGGAGTTTAGAGGTCTGGTGGTGGGGGTGGGGGGACATCCTCGTGAACACAGGGAGTGGGGAGGAGGACAGTTGGAGGGTGAAACAGGAGGGAAATAAAATCTGGAGTGTAAAAAGAAAGAAAAGTTAATAATAATAATAATAATAATAAATAAAGATACATTACTTGAAAATACAAGTAACTTATAGCCACACCCAGCATGCCCACCCTGCCCAAGGCCCATATATCTTAAAGCTTGCTGATCCATAGGAATGAGTTGGCAGTGTTGAGATACCTACACTGCCATGTCTAGAGTTCTAGGGTCATCTCAGAATTTTGGAACCTCCTCCAGATGAGCCTTCTCTCAAGTACATTCCTTCAGTGCTAGGGTAGAATCAGAAGAGTGGAAACCACATGGCTTTAGGCTTAGGATACAGGAATGCTAGTTCCAGTCCCCTAGAGTGAATGTTAACTGCTTCACCTCCCCTCCACTAATTAATTCATTTAAGAAACTGGAATCCAGGATTCCAGTTCAGGGCAGTTTCATATAGGACATTAGACCAACATTGTGAAAGCATTTTACAAACACTGGTAACCTCAAATATCAAATTTATTGTCTCCACTGATGTCAATTACTAGGGAAATGCCTCCTACTAATTCCAACTGTTCAGAAACTCCTGCCAACATGGGCATTGGTGAACATTTTCTGTAAATTCACATACAGGATTTGAAGTCTGTTCTCTAGAAACTAGAAAACTCTGCCATAAATAATATGCGAAGGAATAGACGGAAAAATCCACCCATGGGTCACAGAAAGACAGGCCCTGTTCTATATCACAATGTACCAAAGTAAAATATATGTTTATTACAAATCTGAACAAGCCAAGATACCTATTTTGAAGCCAAACATTTTATTTCCCCACTTCTAGAAGACATTCATTTCCCAATATCCCTTTCTCTTTCTTTTACTCTAACTACCCTAAGAATAATTTATTTAGCAAGTAACTATAAACAAGTGTTAAGGTTTGGTCTGTTGCTCTGTAATGTAATGCTTAATACTGGCCCTGGTTGCCCCCTGGGATGAGGTGATTCTCACATTGACCCAAGTGATGCTATGTAACCTTGCCTACCAAGTTATCCCTTAGTGATGAATAAAGATGTCTACACCCTATAGATGGACAGAGAGAGATAATCAGAGTTTCAGTTCCCAGACTTGGGGCCTGAGGAAGACCATGAGGAGAAGAGAGAGAGAAGGTGGAAAAAGGAGAAGATGCCCTGGGGTCAGTAAATCATGATACCATGGCCATGAGGGCCAATTGGAGTAAGAGCAACCCAGGTAGAACATGGCAAATTTTTATTGATAGGGAAGTAGATTTTAATAGTTAGAGAGTAGATATCTGTCCAGCTCTAGTCCTGATAAATGCTTATTATAAATATAAAAGATTTGTGTCTTTTATCTGGGAAATGAATGGTCAAAGGCAGAGTAAAATCCCACAATTGAGATTATACCTTTACCACAACAAAAAAAGCTTCAAGGTGTGATAACATTTTTATTATTATTTTATTTTTCATATTCCAATTGTTGCCCCCTCCTAATCCCCCCTCCCACAGATCCTCATCCCATTCTCCCTCCTCCTTGCCTCAGAGAGGGTGCTCACCATATCCACCCTACCACCAGACAATCCCCCTTCCCTGGAGCCTTAAGTATGTCAAGGATTAGGAAGATACGATCACTTTTTTAAAACAGTGATATATATTCTTCACAACATGGTCCCACAGATTGGTTGCATGACCCAGGTGATATCAAGACTCCATCGAAGGGCCTGAGAAGAGACAACCTACTCAACATTTCCTTTGAGTATTATCTCCAAATACATGATAAGGGATAAGTAAGTCTCTAGTAGAAGAAGGACCCAACTATACATTATTTCTTGTACAAAAACCTGTCTAGACTATAGCTTTCCTATTTCAAGAGTCCTCTGGCCTCTACTGCTGCATCTGTGTTCTGCAATGGGCAACATACTCAGTGCTTAATTTGGCCATAAGCTACTGTGCATGCTTCCTGGCTCTTCGACCACTACACAAGGATTTCTTTTGTTAGTTTTATCTCTTACTTGGAAAGGCTGAATATACCAAGAGTTATTAAAGAACATAAAATTCCAATTCGATTTATTTGTTAAATCACACTGCCTAGGTAGGAATAAGTAGCTTTAAGCCTACTTTGACAAGTCCAAATGAGCACAATTAACATCTGCCATATCAACCACCCTTAGCTTTTATTATCTCCTTTCCTATCCATCTAAACACTGGTTCCTGAAACAATGTGTTGTAATGCTTATAGGACTAAAGGTAAAATAAAATAAAATAAATATATCTTAAAACACCCTGGTCTGAGCATAGCATCTTCCACAAACCCAAATGATGCTCCTTTTCATTCACTGTCCTCTCCTATTGAAGACTCTCAATGGCATGAATAGGTGCTGATGAGAAGGACAGTTCACACTTGACAGATCCTTCATTAAGGTATCTCTCTACCAGTAAGGTGGAGAGCCGTGCTTATAACTCTTTGACTTCTGACTCCTGAACTTTCTATAGGCTTCTTTGGCCCTGTAAATCCAACACCTCTCCAGAGACCACTCTATGCCCACTGCTGCTACACCAGGTATATATCATCTATCAAAAGAAACATCATTTGAACTGATGTCTCTCATTTCTTTGTTTCTTGTGCTTTGATGCCCAATCATATTTAATATGAGATGTCAGCCTCTCATTTCCTTGGTCTGCATGTGGCCTAGGGTGTGCATCATCATTCAGATGGACTGAAAGGTCTATTTAAATACTGGTGTCTGAGCTCTGCTTTGGGAAATATTGGATTAAAGCCTCTGGGTGTGAGACTAAAAAATTTGCTTTTCATCTGTTAACCTTTCTCTCTCCCACCCACACATTCCCATGCACACTGTGTATTAAGAAGCACTGGCTTAAAAACAAAGATCCACTCCCTACAGCTGGCCTCTACCAGTCCATGTCTATACAGACTCAGTGAAGTTTCTGCCCTTGTAGATCTGGGGAACATGTGGTTGAATGGGTTGCCATGGTAGCTGAATGTTTCTCCAGATCTTCTCTGGTAGCATGAACTAAAGGTCTCCAGGGTGCTATTTGTTTCCATGATGTTAGAGGGTATATTTTCTCACATGCCTAGGCATCAGTGAGCCCTCCCCCATGCCTGTACACAACCTCATATGCATGGTTTGAAGGAGGATAAGGGGTAGGGGTATAGCGTCCAAGTCATGAACTCTGTCTTCATGAGCTGCTCTCTGTGACAATCACTGGGAAGTCTGATGCTAGGTTAGACATGGGAAAAGAAGAAGACATAGTGTCAGAGTCTGCATCCCTGGGAATTGGGTTGCTAATTCTCTAAAGAAATATCTGTTGAATGAATAGATGGATAGTTGGATAGATGGATGGATACATGCATGGATGGATGGATGCATGGATGGATGAATTATGGAAAACTGAATAAATAAGTCTACAAACAGTCAAGACTCAGGAAGAGAGAGTTGCATTGTTTGAAAGGCATTTTAGTTATGCATAAACATGCTTTTTCACAAAATAACTCAAACTGCTCATTTGTAGGCTCCTCCAAACGAGATTCTGGCAAAGTGTTGAGACTCAGAAGCAGCACGAGTTATACTTTTTCTGTGATTATGCCTTTACAATTTTGCTATTAACCAAAGCAAGTAAGTAGCAACCCTGTAATGTGTTTATTATCTCAATCATTGAAGTTATGTCAAATCTCCAACATAATAGTTTGCCACAATCATTGTTGGAGACAAGCAGAACATTCTTTAGGAGCATATGGGCATGTGGGTGTGGGTCTGTGGTGCGCAGCCCTGGAGAAAGGACCATAGAAGCCTGGAAAAAGTCATGCATGCAAGCTTAGAAAGCAAATTGCACCTTTTTCAGCAAATTGGAAATTGATGGTGTGTAAATCTGAAATCCTAGCAGTGACTATTATTTCCACCCAGGCTATTATTAACTGGTAATATTTTCTCTAGTAAACACTCAGTTACCCATGGCAACTGGAGTTGTGTCATATAGACATGAGGGCTCCCTGACTTTACCAGAAACATGGATAGTGTTTTAAATCAATTTTAAAAAATGCAAAGAAGCTTGCCAAGAATAATATTTTTGAAATAGTAGACTCAGTTTTTACTCGAGATAAAGAAGAAAACTCTAATGAAATCAAGATGGATGGGTTTGTCACAAGCCTTCATATTCAATGTTTGCCAGACAAGCAAGAAGTACCCTTCCTTGTACCTAAGCCCAGTGTTCCTCTGTACCAAAAATGAGGTCCTATGCCTCGTCTCAGGAACTCATTAACAACAGAAGCTGTTTTTACTAAGTCCCTTAATTTAAATCTCCTCATACACTGCTTCTCCCAATCAATATTTTAAAACCAAACATTAGTGTAAATGTACAGCATGCATGTAAAGAAATGCACAAATTATAGCAACAAGGCTTAAAATAGTTTAAAGTTGCCGTGCTTCTTATAACTACTACACAGCTGACAATGAGGATATTCTCTGTTTATTTGGGTTTTCTAACTTTCCTAAAAAATCAAATTACCTGTCTTTTTCCTCATGTAGAAAACAAAATTAATTTTTTTCTGTATGAAATTTACATACAATGACTTTTCTACTTGAATTTCCAATGTTAAAATTTGTCTGAGGTGTCAATAAAATGGGGGTGGGGGTTCTATGTTACAGAAGTCAGTGGATTTCATGGTCATATGAGTTTTAAATTACCACTAACCAGGCAACCTCAACAACACATATTCACTTTCATGCATTTCTATAGGCCAGAAGTCTGTATGAGTAGACTTGTTTTCTTTCTAAGGCTGTGCCTCCCTTCTGGCCTCTGATGATTGGTTGTAAGCTTCTTGTCTTAGATCTTCCCATCTTCTGCATTCACGTTCACATGAACTGCGTGTCTCTATTTATCAGTGTCCTTTTTATGAAGATATTGGTCATGGGACCCACTTTCATCCCATTGGGGTTTCTCATTAACTACTCTATGTGTATCCATGTGAATTTCCTCTCTAAAGTTCTGCCACTTAGAACTTCAGTGTATGGATTTGGAGTGGACCATGATTCAAGTCATACTGAAAGTCAGAATACATTTAGTTAGATACTGATGATCATAACATGTTAACTTATGCTGCCTATGCTGAATGCTTGGGTAACACCCAAAGAAGGAAAGAGCATAAAGCCTGCCTATGGTGTGACTCATCTTCTTTCCAGACTCTCCAATTCCTATCTTCATCCCTCCTTTTGGTTCTAGATGGTTGAAACGACTTAGCAACTGACAACAATATGACATTAATTAACTTGGTATTTGGAAGCTACTCTCTTGCCCAAGTTTTCCATCAGAAAATGATTCTAGAAGACCATTCAACTTTTTTAATGAACCTTCCAATTAAACTTGAAGATATGGGAAACATTTAGGGGAGACTCAACATGGAAATTCTTCCCAAATCAAGCAAAATATACTGAAGAAAAATCTGGAACTGACCCAGATTTATATTCAAATGGATATAACAATAAAATGATAGCATCTCCATCATCTATTGAAATAACAGTGTTGCTAATATGCAAAAAGACAGTGTCCATCTCAAAATCAGTAATATAGAGAAACAAAATTTTACTTATCAGGTCTGAGAGTCTGCTGTCAGTTGGCTAAGGCAAGAAGATCTCCTGCTTGGCACAACAGAGTGCATTCAGTTTAGCTCACCACGAATTGCTTCTAAGATGGAAGTTCAAGGTCAAGGGAAATAAAGTTAGTACCTAAACACATTTCTGGTTTTCTATCTCCTAACATCTCTTTAGCTAAAGTAGATTTAGTAAAGTAGATCAAGTAAAAAATGTGACAGAGACCCACAGACCTCCATGGAGATGAAGGGTATGAACATTTGCTAAACATGAAATAGTCTACGACAGGAAGGACGGAAGGAAGATTGTATAGCTAGTCACTTTGAGGAGTCATAGAAAATCATTGGCATTAGCCTTGGTCTGAAGCTTTCCTCAGATGAATGAAAAGTTTCCAGAATTTGCTATGGATGAGAATGAAATGATAATGATAGTTGTATTTGTTTGCTGGAGTTATAATTTAAAAAAATTATATGGTAGATTGGTTGAGAACAACAGAAACTAGTTTTCTCACAAGTGTGAAGGCTGAAGATTCAATATCAAGGGGTCAATTTAAGGTGTCCAGAGAGTAGGTTTGCTCTAATGCAGAGGGTAAGGTCAACAAATCGCCATCTCTCTAGGAGTGCTCCTGGTCTGATCCTTTTTATAGAAATACCAGTCACACTGCGTTAGGACCCACTCTGAATTATACATACTACTCACTGGCAATTCAGATTTCTACATATAATTCATTGCCACCAGACAGACAAGAACACAGGCCTTGGAATCAAAGGGAAGTAGGCTTCAGCCTTATATCCAAAGCTTACACAGCACATGAGTAGCTTTTCCAGGTCAAAACCAAATTTTTATATACAAAACCGGAGACTGTAATATTAGCTTTGCAGGACATTTTGCAATGGCTTTCAGGAATAAACAAAATAATACACATTAAAAAACTTATTGCCTAACTCACTGATGTAGAACAACCCACAGATAATTATTACCACTGTTATTTGATTATTTAACATTTTAACAAGGCACATTCTGTACTAAGCACCAGAGACAACCCACAGTGTCAGTTTTAAAGCAAGGTAATACAAAATTCACATAGAAGTATGAGAGAAAACAACAGAAAATAGTCTGCAGGCCATGATGCCATTATGTCTTTTAGAGCTATTTCTTCGAGAATAAAAAGCCTAAAGAAAGACTTTCTTAGTCTTCCATTGAAAGGATCTTCTGGGCCACAAACGCATATTGCTATGTTGATTGTGTAGCTGAGAAACTGGGACACATGGAAATTTTGTGATTTAACTGTCAACTTGGAGACAGTAAGATAAGCTATTGCTAGAATCCACTCTTTTCCTATAAGCATGGCTCACTGAGTCAACTGCCTTCACTCCTTTCTTTGCTTTGAAGATCATATACAGCTTGATTGGAAACTTACACTCTATAATTTCACAGTGATTACATGGCCCTGAAGATCGTTTTGTAAGTAAACGTTTTGAAACCAAAGATAATCATTGTTATACAACCATAACCCTTTTTCTTATGCCATATTCTCCACCAGAAATTTATCCAAGCTAAAGTTACACTTCACAGTCTCAAGAGCTGGCAGCCAGCTTGGCCTTGCATTGCTACAACGCTAACACCACTGAACTCTCTGAAGACAAGCTCTGCGATAACCTCGATCCTTGTCACAGAAGCACATCTGCAAGCTGACACTTCACTCTCCACACGAGGGCTGACAAACATGGTACACTAGGGTGAATCAGAGCAGAGACTTTGTGCAGAGGTGAAGACACTGTTCAGGAACTCAGCAAAATATTACCGATTTCTGGATGCCAGCCCTTCTCTCTCCTAAGAAACTTTACAATCTCTATGCCAGGGTATTTCCAAACTTTCTGTTTCTAAAGTTCCTACTCTACGATAGTACAGACCTACCTCTCTCTCGAAATACCAGAGTGAAGTTCACAGAAAAGGCTATAGTATTAAATATATTAATAGAGTCTCTTCTTTCAAGTAATGCAGAATTCCAGCTTTATTTCAAATCTGTCTGAAATTTTTATACAGTATTAAAAATTTAGACCATGTACCCTATATGGACCTATTAGCAAATAAATCCCAACAATATTCCACTCTGTGACTACTTTAATTGCATGCATTATTTTCTAAGAATACATGCATGTCACTCATGCATAGACACACACACACACACACATCATTTCATTTTGTGTGAATGTGTGTGCAAATACATGCTGCGGTACACATGTGGAGATCTGACAACTAGTGCAAGTAAGTGGATTATCTCCTTCTACCATGTTGTTGGTTTCAAGGTTCGAATCCTGTCAAGATTGAAGGCAAGCATCTTTACACAATGAATACCTCACCAGCTCCACACGTGGCAACTTTAAACTATCTTAAGAAAAATCATATGCTTACCTCCTTAAATAAGGAATGGATATATTGACAAACCAAATCGATTAGTTTTACTAGAATTTTGGGATTCACAAAGCAAAATAAGAGGGAAAAAAACTTATTTAGCTATAATACCCTGATAAAATATCAAATTCTATAGTTTTCTCTCTGCATTATTTACATCTTGCTTGGTCATTAGCCTCTTCTAAACAATAATCACTAGATTTTGCTCTGAGAAAAAAAATGATTATGTCCTCTGGTAATAAGTCTGTGATGCTTTTGTCTAAAGAAGTTTGGTTAGTTCCAAATCCAACACTTATCAGCACATCACCAAAATCACTCTCTCTAAGCACCACAGTGGACAGAAGCATTTATACAAAATATTAGAGGTGTTTATGCCTTCATGTGTTGGGTTTTTTGTCTGATTTTAACCTGTGTCAGTCCTGTGTGTGCTGTCACAACCTCTGTGGGTTCATACATATGATGTACATGTATCATATGTGTCTTATGTCTGGAGGATGAAAGACAAACTTCTGAGGAATGTGTGTGTCTGTGTGTGTGTCTGTCTGTCTGTCTGTCTGTCTGTGTCTGTGTGTCTGTGTGTGTCTGTGTGTTTGATTCATTACATATTAGAAAGTACATATATCAGAATAAAAACATATAGTATAAACAAAATACATAATGGCATGGCAAGACCATATTGATGAAGATAACACACCCTTTGACTACAGGACACAGAGAAAACAAATTCAAACCAACTAGAAATCTCCCTATTATATAGCTTTTGTGGTACCTGAAGAAACTTCTTGGGATGCTAGGGGAGAAAAGAAACAGTCTTACCTAGTACAGGACACTGATACTATAAGACAGACATGCCAGACTAGATGTGCTTAGTGTTATAATAGTGCCAACAACTATTTGGGTTTGGAGCCTAATTCACAAGAGGAAATTTCATGCTTGGGACTAAAGTCCTCATCTAAATCCCATATCTGAGGAGGTCATAAGTCCTTGGGTAAAGCCTACTATTATTATTTTGTCAAACAGCTGTGCTATGAAAATGCTTTTTTAATATTTATGCTTAGAGCTATAGGCCTGGATTCCTCTCAGTTTTGGACAGAGACTTCTTTATACAGTGTCTCTCAATGAGAGACACTCAGTCAGAGCACTCAGTGTAAGAGAGTGAGCATTCAGCCTTAATGAAACATGATTACTAATACCAAACACCACACCAGATCTCTCAGAAGAGGAGGCAGAAAGAAAACAAAGCTACAGGAAGGGAAGGGGTGCTTTGAAATACCATCTTCCACATATGAGAGGTAAATCAGTCATGAACCCATAGTAGTTTCACAAAACCTACACAAGATCATATCTAGGTATAAATGGAGTAGACCAACTCTCTCTATGCAGTTCAATAAACTTAAGACTGAGAACAAGACTTCCAGATGCCTGTTGGTAATTCTCTGCTTAGATCCACATGCCTGGTGGAAAAACAAGAATAGTAATGACTGTGCTCTCTGGAGAGACCTATTGTCTCCAAGGAGCACCATAATGAGTGTACAGAACTCATCTTCCTTAGGACTGTGATTATACATGGTTTTAAACTACCTGGTACATTGGTAGCCTGACTCATTCTTTGGAAAGTGTTCCTAATGAGTTTGATTTTTAATTCCTAAAACCAGGATATTAAAGAAGTTTAATCAGTAATTAGTTGGGTACCTACTGAGTGTCACATTTCACATGTATCACTTCTGTTAGGCCTTACCACCATTGGATATTATCATCCTAACACTTTATAGATGGAGAAAAACTACCTCAGGGGATTTTAAGCCTTTCCCTAAGCTGAATAAAGTACACATGTTCTTGTTTGTGCTTCTGCTGTTTGGAAACTGAGAACAGAAGTTTAGAAAACTCTATGGTCATATATCAGTCAGCATGACATCAGCAAAGTAAAGCCTGACACAGCCTGTGATTCTCCCTGCTCTGGTCTATCCAATCATTCCCAGCATCAAGAACCTTCAAATATTTCTGACAGTTAGAACCACCTTCAACATCTGACATTAAATAATACTTATTGGCGACCATTTTCTAGAGTCACAACTTAAAATGTGTCTTGTTTGATAATGCATAAAAATATTTACAGCTTGGACTTATTCAGTCTTTGTCATTTACTTCTCAGAATCCTGCCTCGCTTTTCTGTTGTCATGTGGTTTTTCAAGCTCATCTGGAAGACATCATATTGATGTCTACTTCCCTCCTTATTCCATTTTCACTTTTCAGTGTAAAAGCAAAACGTTCGGGACTTGGTAATGTTTTTTTTTTTTTACTGTTTTCATTGTTATAAGAGACAGAAATGTTCCATATTCATATTTCCCAATAAATTTGTCATCAAAAATTTTGAGAAAACCCTCATTAATCTTAGTCCTTTCCGCCATGGAAATGAAGAGGCCTTGAAGCAATTTGAGCATGTTTCTGCAGAGTCAATGGCAAAAGTGAAAATAATTCTTTTCATAACACGTCAGATGTCTCTCAAATAATTTCTAGTCATTGTGAATATTAGAGCATAACCCTTTTTTTTGAAGATAGAAGAGAAAGAGAACATAGAAGCAGAGAAAAATAAAAGAAGAAAACAGCATCACTTCCTGCAGGCAGGAAAATATAATCATGTGCTGACTTTTGTCTGACAGATATTGACTGGTACATTCTATAGAAAGGAAAGAAAAACACTGGAAGGGATCACAATAAAAACACAATCAGCATATCAATAGATTTCTAAAAAGATGGAAGGAGAGACCCCTGGTCCTGGAAAGACTGGATGTAGGGGAACGCCAGGACAGAGTAATGAGAGGGGGTTGAACGGAGAAAAGAGGGAGGGAAGGGGGCTTATGGGACTTTCGGGGAGGGAGGAAACGGGAAAGGGGAAGTGATTTGGAATGTAAATTAAAAAAATAAAATAAAATTAAATTAAAAAAAAAAAAAAAAAAAAAAAAAAAAAAAAAAAAAAAAAAAACTCATTTCTTTCTGTGCATCAATGCAGGTCTGAGTGTGTTGCCTTCAAATGGGCAAATCATCTTATGGTTTCTTTCTTCTATTTATTACTATTATTATTATTATTTAATCTATTTTTACAGCCCAGATTTTGTCCCCCTCCTGGTCCACCCTCTGACTGTTCCTTATCACATACCTCCTCCCCTCAACCCCAACTCCAATAGAATGTCCTTACCCCCCAACCCCCACCCCCACCTCCACTCCTTCCTGCACCCAACAAGAGCTTTCCACTCACTGGGGCCTCAAGTTTCTCAAGGGTTAAGTGCATCTTCGCTCACTGAGGCCAGACCAAGCAGTTCTCTGCTGTATATGTGTCAGAGGTCTCATATCAGCTGGTGTATGCTGCCTGGTTGGTGGCTCAGGGTCTGAGAGATCTCAGGGGTCCAAGTTAGTTGAGACTGCTCGTCCTCCTATGGGGTCTCCCTCCTCTTCAGCTTCTTCCAGCTTTTCCCTAATTCAGCCTCAGGGGTCCTCAACTTCTGTCCATTGGTTGGGTGTAAGTGTCTGTATCTGACTCTTTCAGCTGCTTGTTGGGCTTCTCAGAGGGTAGCCATGCCAGGCTCCTGTCTGTTAGCACACCATAGCATCAGTAATAGTGCCTTGGGGTCTCCCCTTTAGCTGGATCCCAATTTGACCCTGTCACTGGATCTCCTTTCCCTCAGACTCTTCTCCATTTTTGTCCCTGTAGTTCACTCAAACAGGAACAATTCTGTGTCAGAGTTCTTGACTGTGGAATGGCAACCCCATCCTCGCACTTGATGCCCTGTCTTTCTACTGGAGGTGAACTCTATGAGTTCCCTCTCCCCACTATTGGGCATTTTACCTAAGGTCTCTCTCTTTGAGTCCTGAGTGTCTCTCACCTCCCAGGTCTCTGGCACATTCTAAAGGGTCCCCCCTTCCTCCTTAGAAATCTGCTTTAACATGGATTGCACTTACAGAATTCTGGATGGACTGGTGAGAGAAGTGATCTCAGTCACAGCTCCTGATTTCCTGTGTAATCTTGAGACCTTCATCTCAATAACCCATTTCCTCATCGGTAACATTATTCAAAACATATGAATGTATTTTGGAAGATGAGTCAAGAGGAGGCTAAGAGGGCAAAAGAGGAAACCCAAGGAATGGCTTTTTCAGATTCATAACGCAGATAGCCTGAGTATCTCATCAAGTGTACGTGGGCCACCACTTTGCATTCTTAAAAGCAATCAAGAGAAAAGAGTTCATTAAAAGCTTTCAATATTGAAAATATTAAGTATCCAAAGACACAGACATGTTTAATATTTACTTACCTATTATATATATATATATACACATATATGTAAACATCTCATATTATTCCATTCACATACATAGATTTCATGTTTCTCTATCAGTTACAAATATATTTAAATTTAAAAAGTCAATTAAAATGAAAAAGAAATAAAACACTTTGAAAGTACATATTTTGAAATATTCCAAAGCCACTGTGGTTCTTGTTTAAACCTAGGCTCTGCATAGATGCAGAGTATAGGAGAACAGTATTTGTTTCTACATATCCAGGAGCCATTCACCCATGAAAACCACCGAATAATCAGCTTGAGCATCTAAGAAGCAGAGGATGACGTCAATCAGGTCAACATTTCTTTTGAAAGATTTATTTATTTTTATTGTGTGTGGTGTGTGTGTGTGTGTGTGTGTGTGTGTGTGTGTGTGTGTGTGCGTGCCTACCTGCCTGCCTGTATGTGCATGACATGCATACTCAGTACTTGCCAAGGGTACTGGAATCTAGAGTCATAAGCAGTTGTGAGCTGCTGTGTGTAATTGGAATATGTCAGGGTCCTCTGCAAGGGCCATAAGTGCCCCTAACTGCTGAGTCATCTCTCCAGCTCTAACATGGACTCTCTTAAAAACTGTGCTTTGTCTGACGGAGAGTCTTATCTAGATCTTTTGAAGCATATAAAGTTTTAATCCTATATCTGAACTAACTACTCAATCTGAGTTTCTGAAAATACCCAACACAATACCACAGGTAATCCTGGAAAACAGCAACAATTTATCTGATTATTTAGGAAGTTTCAAAGCATGTACTGATCACTCACTCTAATTTTTCTTTGGTTTTTACTTTTAAATTAAATAAACAGAAGTTTATACATTGTCTTAGTCAGGGTTTCTATTCCTGCATAAAACATCATGACCAAGAAGCAAGTTGGGGAGGAAACGGTTTATTCAGCTTACACTTCCACATTACTGTTTTTCACCAAAAGAAGTCAAGTCTGGAACTCACACAGGGCAGGAACTTGAAGGCAGGGGCAAATGCAGAGGCCATGGAGAGTGCTGCTTACTGGCTTGCTAACCCTGGCTTGCTCAGCTTGCTTTCTTATAGAACCCAAGACTACCAGCCCAGGGATGGCACCACCCACAATGGGCCCTCACCCCTTGATCACTAATTGAGAAAATGCCTTACAGCTGGATCTCATGGAGGCATTTGCTCAAGGGAGGCTCCTTTCTCTATGATAACTCCAGCGTGTGTCAAGTTGACACACAGAAACTGCCAGCACATACATTTATTTGTATTCATTTGTACCAACAATAATTAAAGAAGAGAATCAATCTGGGTGGGAGGGCAGGGTAGACATGGGAGGAATAGGAGGGAAGAGAAGGAGAGGAAAATGATATAATTATGTTTTAACTAAATAAAATAATTAAATGAACGAAGTATGAATTGGCAATTTGTTCTGACTTTGTGCTGAATATACTCACAAACTTTATTCTATATTTCAAATTGCTCCCATGACTTCAGTTCTATTTGTAAAATATTCAATGTCACAAAAACCTTCTGCTGGCTCACTGTTTCTTCCCCCTCACACTATTGACATTTTGGCTCACATAATTTTTTTATTAGGAAGTTGTCCTTTGTGTGGTAGATGTAGCAGTATCTATGGCCACTACTCAGGAAGCATCTACAGTACACCTTCTGTTGGGACATATATACTCAAGTTGATGCCTATGACAGTCTTATTATCCCCATTGTCTCTGTCACCATGGTCCATATCCATTCTGCCATCTCTAGGGACCCCAGGAGATGCCAGAGTAAAGATTCTCTTTCTGTTAACTCTCCTAAAAGCACTCACCTAAGCAAGGCCCATTTCAGGGTATAAACCCCTGTGGCCTCTCAATGTCAGGCTTCACCATGCACTTGTCTCCAAAGACTCATAAAGAGAATAAGTTGCCTTCACATTGAGGTACCTTGTATTTAATCTCTTATCATTTATCACACTTTTTCCCCAATCACTCAGTAACATTTAATGGCTTTGGACAGATTTTATAAGTCTATTATACAAACACGCATTTCTTAAAAATCCAGAAGGAATATAAGCTCACCTTTCAGATCCAAATTATTTGCAAGAAGTGAGATCAATGAGAAAAAAATAATCCTGAACTCTCAAAAAATTAAATACTAGCAATAGATGTAAATACATAGTTATGATAACTTAAATTGAAAAATCAAGTTTTCCCTAGCAAAAGGGCTGATGCAGAGACAACTGGGTATGTGGGTATTGTTTCTTGAGATACGGTCTATAACTATTGAAACTGATTTATGAAAATCTCTAACACTACTCTCATCGTGGGCAGAATCTTCAGAGAATTCCAGAGAGTCAAAGATGTCTTTGTTTCCCTTCTTAGAAAAACAAGCTGGTTTTTCATGACACTTTTGGTTTGGATTTTTTTCCCCAAAATTAGTACAAGCAGACAGATTTATTAACTACATAGAAAACTTTCTTATACATAGCAAAGCAACTATCTCCATGCTATAGGTAAAAATCCAGCAAGGAATAATGAGGTCACATACTCAAAGTTAACAAATAACGATTCTCAGACTTACACACAGACATATTGATTCTGGGCTGAGTATAATTTACAATACAGTCTGGCTACTTCTGAATCATCCTTCAGTGACAAGAATGATTTTACGAATTTTTATGTCTGGGTGCCTCTGTGTCTCTGTGTTTGTCTGTGTGTGTCTGTATGTGTGTCTGGGTATCTGTATGTGTCTGTGTGTGTGCCTTTATGTGTGTGTCTGTGTGTGTATGCCTTTATGTGTGCGTGTGTCTGTGTCTGTGTGTTTGTGTGTCTGTGTGTGCCTTTATATGTGTCTGTGTGCCTTTATGTTTGTGTGTGTGTGTGTGTGTGTGTGTGTGTGTGTGAGAGAGAGAGAGAGAGACAGACAGACAGACAGACAGACAGACAGACAGACAGACAGAGTTAAAAGGGAGGTCAGAGAGAGAGTGCATGGAGAGAGTAATATGTATGCATTATGTACATGTCCTTTTTGTTAAATTATCAAAGAATAAACAATAAAAGTGTGAAAATAAAATAGTGATTTTTGAGGAGAAATAAAAGAATAATTAAGATTCTAAGGTAGTCAAAGCAGGACTCTCCTTTAACTGCTTGGTAATCTACTCTATTTGACACACTTCAGGACAAGGTGTGGGAACTCAGCCTTACTGCACTGCCCAAGAGCTACCTGATCCAACTTTCCTTATCTCTTCCTCTAAAGGTCAAAATAGTAGAACCATTACCACTCATGCTCAGAGATGAACATAGTGTTCGGTTTTAAATTCCATTCTGGCAAATACTGTGAATACCTGTCATTTCTCTTCCTGTCCCCTCCCTTCCCAAGTACCTAATAAAAAGGGAGGAGACAGGTAGGGTTTTCCTTTTGCTCAAAGCAGTTTCCTGTAGTTTGCAATTGTTTCAACAGGGAACAGTCCACTAGCAAGCAATTAATATTCTGAAATTATTAACTTTTGAAAGAAATTTCCAAATCCTTCCTGATAAATAGAAATCATTTTCCAGATGCACTCAGGGGAACAGGCACACCCCTACCTTCTTGTTCTCTATAGAGGAACATCTATGTTGTCATCTCTTATCATTCTGATACAAAATTTTCCATCCAATATAAATGGCTATTGTTTGATACATGGTCCACTATAACTGAGACAATCTCAAGACAGAACACTCTTAATGTTATATCTTATTACTGGATATAATCCTCATTCCTTCACTGATGCTTATTTGTGAAAAGTTAAGTGAAAGTAACTTATCATTAAGTACAATAATTTGAAAATTATCTAGTGATTTATCAGTAAGCTAGGTAGGAGAACTAGAGAACACAGCATGTGGAAGACTGAGAAGCATAAAATTACAATTCACCTCAGAGAAGAATTTGAACTTTGTGCAAAACAATCAGTCTTAAAAATCTAAACACAATTTTCCTCGTATGCATATTTGAGTTTAATATGGATTGTCCTTTAGCATGACTGTATCTATAGCTGTCTCAGCATTTCCTATGTATGTGTTACCGTCCCAAAGTGCGAGCTTCTTGCTGGGCTTCTGTGCATTCAAAATGCAATTAGACATCTTTTTTTTTCATATGTTTCAAAAGCATTATTTGTATGAAACATAAAATGAGGGATTGTATGAATGATTCAGCCATTAAGAGCACTGTTTGCTCTAGAAAAGAACCTGTGTTCAATTGCTAACACCAACATGGCTTCCCTCCACAGGGAACTAGACATGCACATGATGAATGGACATGCAGGTAGACAAAACACCTATATTTATAAAATACATTTTTAAAATATTTTTAAATTGAATGAACTACAAGAGGATGAAGGATTCTAATATTTTAATATTATTATAACATTACCTTTTTCTTTTCCTTTCCTAATTGCAAGGTTTAAAAACAGACATTGTTGTTTTATTTTTTATACCATTATCCCTATATCACTATTTTCCTCTGAAATATTAGTGTCGTCTGTCACCTGCCTCCTTTCCATTCTTAGTCCCATGTGTATCTTCTTTCTCCTTTTATTTCACTTCAGTATTTAGTAATTTTAAAGATTAATTAACCAAAAAAGATGTGGTCGGCTACCTATGCAGATTTGCCTCAGTATTTTTTCCTTTTTCTTTTCTTTTTTTTCCTCCTATTAGAGATTGAACCTCTCTAATAACAACATAGCCTAATAACAACATAGATGTTCCTCTATAGAGAACAAGAAGGTAGGGGTGTGCCTGTTCCCCTGAGTGCATCTGGAAAATGATTTCTATTTATCAGTAACCATACCATCTGTAACTCCAGTCCTAGGGGATCCAACACCAACTCCTGGCCTCCACAGGGAACTAGACATGCACATGATGAATGGACATGCAGGTAGACAAAACACCTATATTTATAAAATACATTTTTAAAATATTTTTAAATTGAATGAACTACAAGAGGATGAAGGATTCTAATATTTTAATATTATTATAACATTACCTTTTTCTTTTCCTTTCCTAATTGCAAGGTTTAAAAACAGACATTGTTGTTTTATTTTTTATACCATTATCCCTATATCACTATTTTCCTCTGAAATATTAGTGTCGTCTGTCACCTGCCTCCTTTCCATTCTTAGTCCCATGTGTATCTTCTTTCTCCTTTTATTTCACTTCAGTATTTAGTAATTTTAAAGATTAATTAACCAAAAAAGATGTGGTCGGCTACCTATGCAGATTTGCCTCAGTATTTTTTCCTTTTTCTTTTCTTTTTTTTCCTCCTATTAGAGATTGAACCTACAGCTCTGTGTAATTTTAGCAAGCTGCTCTAGCACTGATGTGCATACACAGTCCCTTGCACCACCACCCTCTTCGGGTTTGTTTTTCTGTCCGTGTATTTGTTTGTTCGTTTGTTTCAGACAAAACCTAAGTTGCCTGAGCTAGTATGAAACCTGTGCTTCTCCAGCTTGGCTGCTTTGAGTTACAAGTCTGTGCTACCAGACAATGTTTAACCCTATTACTTAACAGGAAATTCCCATTGCTGAAGACAGCAGACATGGATAAACCAAGCTGGTATTCACATGGGCCCTTCATCTCCACTGGCTCACCTCAGAGTGTGGGAAGTAGCCGTGTGAGCTGTTGGAGGAGAAACGTAATCATTGGTCTTATCCAGTTGTAAATTTTGTGAGATAGAATAACAACTTTCTGGGCAAGATAAGCTCCCTGATGTGATAGTGGCAGAAAGCAATGGGAATACTCAATTGCTTTCTGATCGGATTAAAGACACCATTCAATAAAATGGAACTTGTACCTGGCACAGTTACTGGGTACATAAACCTGTGACTGTACAGGTCATGAGCCTGGGGAAGAATCTAATACTATTATTCTGCTTATGGGACAGAGTATTAAGCCTTACCCCTGTCTGCTTTTTATTAAGCTCATAGATTAGTTCATCTCTCAACTCTCATCAGAGGAGCTTCTTCTATCAGTATGTGGAATTTAAACAAAGGTTCACAACTGGGCAACATTCAGAGGAAATGGATTATCTATATCACATACTCCTCCAAAGACTCTGGGATCCTCTCAAAAGATGAGGCTGAAAGATTGTAAGAGGCAGAAGCAGTGGATGATAACAACAAACAGTGTTTCCTAGGCACAAAGGGTAATTGCATATATGACTTCACAGTGGTTGTGACAGCATTTACAGACATACAGTAGTAGGTCAAGGAAGAAAAGTCCCAGAATGGAGGAAAGAGGTAATTGACAAAGACTGGGGGAGAGAAGGACGGAGGGGAAGAGGGAGATAGAGAGAAGAAGAGAGAGTAAAAGAGGGGAAAAAAGAGAGGGAAAGAGAGAAAAAGAGGGGGAGAGAGGTGGGGAGAGAGAGAAGAGGAAGGAGGAGGAGGAGTAGGAGGAGGAGGAGGAGAAGAAGAAGAAGAAGAAGAGGAGGAGGAGGAGGAGGAGTTTTTTCTAAGAGTGTGATTCACAGTAGGTCTAACACACTCCAGTGGGTGGTCATTTACCCAAAAGTATTTAAGCAACACTAATGTTGGCTCAGTAGATTTTGATTTAAAAAAAAAAAAAACTCATAGGGACACAACGTTTTGTGGGCCTGGAATGTGGGGATCTTCAGTGAGATGGGGGAAGTGGGTGAACACAGTCAAAATACAATGTATGAAAAAAACAAAAATTAATAGAAACATTTTTTAAAATATGTCAGAATAACTGATGTTTCTGCAAGTGGCTGTGATAAATAGAGTTGTAGTTTCTGTTTCCTATCAGATAGTTCATAGAGACATTGTGCACTTTGATATATATTTTAATGCTTTTATAATGATGTTAGTGACCTAAATTTTTGACACTACTCACACATAATATTATCTCTAAAGCATTAGAGTACAGCATTATTAATTCTGGGTATTTATACCCCAACCTAATAACTTTATTTGAATGAGATTTCTGAATCTTGAAGCAATCCTTTCCATAAATTCCATTTTTAGAAAGAACCTTGTCGCCTGTGGGGTGACCATTCCAGTGGATGTGATGAAATGCGTAGAAACTTACCAGCAAGAAAAAGGCCTATTAGTCATACGGTAGTGTTAATCTGTTAGGCATTACCTCATGAGTCATTTAGAGGAAAGGGTAGGGTTTCCTCTTGAATTCATTACAGCATGAAAGGTAATATTTAGAAGGTAAAGTACACAAAACGAGACTGTACCTCTCAGGTAGAAGTATGTTTCCCATGAGAAAGTGCACTTTTTACTTAAAAGAGACAGTAACCTTTTGGTATTCGATCCTAAATCCTAAATAAGTGACTGGAAATTTCTGAGCTCATCAGTAAAATATTCAGAATAGCCAATGGAGAGAAAAGAGCAAAACAAATAAAAACTGTAGAAATTAGAAATAGTGCAAGGAAGAACAGATGTACTTAAGGAAATGGTATAAATAGTTTTTTTAACTGAACTTAGAATTTTTTTCTAGCTGTATGAATATCTAATTAGAGCACATATTTTAAGAAACACAAAGTAGCTAAAATTAATTATTTCTCTCCTGTCCTTGTCTTGGACAACACAGCTTAAAATCTAAGACCTCCTGGTATGTGTGTGCTTGGTTAAATATGAAGATACTTTAAATTAAATTTAGTGAAATTGTATTGCATCAGATTATGCTTAAACTAAAAAAAAATCCTTCCTTTCTTTCAAATATTAAATCTAAAAGGAAGAAGAGATAGCTATGAAAAAGTTATAAAAATATGTAATTTTCAGGACTCCCAAACAATCGTTGTCCCTCAATTTCCTCAATGTAAATGAAGATTTCCACAAGCCCTTACATGTCTGACAAGTTGTTCTGAGAACCAGTTGAAATGATATATTTCAACTGACAGCACTCAAAATCTCAGCTGATATCATTGACCATAAGGAATAGTCGAGAGGATTTGAAGTTATTTGACCTGAAAATGAGAACAAGAACAATCAGACGAACAGACTCAATGTCATCAAACACTTCAAGGCTGAACCACAGAAATGTTTCTGGATATTCAGTGCAAGTGTTTATGTACACACACACACACACACACACACACACACACACACACACACACACACCCCAAGAAAGGCAGAGACAGAAAGAGACAGGGGCAGAGACAGAGAACTGCACACATAATTTCCAACTGCTGCTATTAATGACAGAAAATGTACTTTAGTCTTACTGAAAGTTATTTCTAGTAGACCTTTGGGAAGCTTTGACTGTCCAGCACTAGACACATCCAGACATGAGTTAGAGGCATTATGCTGAGGCTAAGGAGAAAGTTCATGTGCTAAATTGGCAGCTGAGCAACAGGAGCTGCAAAGTCCCTGCCAAAGTCAAAAACCTGGTATGGCAGAAAACGTAATCAATCCAAGTGAATAGCCGTACTGCAGGAAGAGGTACCAAAGACACAGAGAGAAGCAGGCACTACGCCTACACACAATGTCTTCCACACAATGAAGAAACCCATCATGTGATTTGTGCTTAACCAAATTCACAGGATCTATGATACTGGGGTCTTTATATTTAGCTCTAAGTCTGTAAAACTTACTCAAGCAAAAATTATTATCAAGGTAACTTATTCCATGAAGAACTGTGAAGCACTTACATAAGTAGACTCTGGAAAGTCTAGTTAACGCCTGCCACAACCCAATTTCTCTCCACAATTGTTTCACTTTGCTCCCTCTGAGTTGCCCAGATAATTTCCCTGACATTCAGAAATTTGCTTTTCAGGAAATACTCTGGGTGTGCTGTGAACACGGTGCTAAGATTACGAAAATGTTCTAAAGAGCTTTGGCAACATCTACCCTGTCCCTAGGAGACCTGAAGTTAAATCAAACTCTTTGCTATCAAATCCGAACCATGGTCAAGAGTAAATCAAAGGGACATAATTGTATGCAATAACCTTGTTGTGGTATGTTCTCACTAGAAGGTAGACCCAAAGATAAATATAACCAAGACTGACACATTGCAATATAGAGAATCAATTTCCAATCTTGTTGACTCTGACATCCCAGCATACACATACATACCACACACACACACACACATATTACCACCACCACCCCCAAACACCCTCCGTCATATTTAAGTTTCATCTAATCAACATGAAAACTTCATTATCAAGAAATTTCTACCATAAAGTAAACCTTCATTCTCAAATTTCCAGGAAAATGACTAATATATTTCAGTCTGATACAAGAGATATCTCCTTTGTTAAATTTTAATAATGTATATAATTTTGACTATTCATTTAATGTGGTATGTCTATATGTGCAGACAGATTCATGCCATGATATACCTGTGGGATCAGAGGACAACTTGTGAGAACCAGCAGTCTCCTTCTATCATATCAGTCCCAGTCTTGGCAACAGGCAATTTCATCCTCTAAGCCATCTCTCTGGCCCACAAATGTTATTTCTATTTTACACACACACACACACACACACACACACACACACACACACACACCACACACACACACACACAGGCACACAATTAATTTTAAGTATAATTTCTTAAGCTGGCATTTAATTTTAAATATTTGAAAGGCAATTTTTAAGTAAAGATGGCAGTGAATTTAAGTTGAAACTCACTGTGACCCATCGCTGCTCAAGCATCTTACCAGAAATGGAAAATCATGAAATCTGAAGTTTTTTGAAGTATTAAAAAAAAAAAGGCATCCTATTATAAAAATAGCAGTTTTCATTTCTCCACTTTTCCATGTTTTTCCACTAATATAATTGCTGGGGCTATAAATCATTTCAACAGAAAGCAAGCAAGTAGAAAGAAATCAAACATACTCAATGGACTGGAAACCATAAAATAAATAGGAAGTTCAGACTGAGACTTTGAACTTATAAGATAATAACAGTTATTCGTATTATATTCAAATCAGAAAAAAAATATTTCAACTTTATAGAGTCCAGATGAATTGGAGAGCTACAACTTTGTCTCTTTTCCTCAATGTTTCAAAGAGAATAAGAAAAAAATGCTTGAACCCAACTAGAACACAATAAAAATAAAGTTATATATGTACTATTTAAAAGAATCTTCAAACTCCTATAAAACACATTGAATTATGGATTCTTTTTAATTTATTGTCAATGTAATATCCTCTGGTTTAAAATGAAATCTTTAATGACAATTCTCAAGTTTTGACACTTCGAAGACACCAATGAGTCCAATTTTTATTAGAACTAAGTTGGGAAATATTGCAAACAAGAAAATTGAGAGTATCTTACTACTTCTAGAATTTTTTAGAGTTGGGGAAGAACTTCAGACCATAGAGTTCAGTATTTCTCAAACTGTATTTTGCTTTAATATATGTTCTATAATAAAATTCCCTTCCCAAGATATGTTGAAGAAGCTATCTTTTAAGCATCACTTATTGAGGATTAACTTAAGAAAGGAAAGAATAGAGGAAGAAAAGGAGGGATAGAAAGAAAGTCTTCTCCTCCTTCTCCTTCTCCTTCTCTTTCTTCTCCTCCTTCTCCTTCTCTTCTCCTTCTCCTTCTCTTCTCCTTCTCCTTCTTCTCCTTCTTCTCCTTCTCCTTCTCCTTCTTCTTCTTCTTCTCCTCCTCCTCCTCCTCCTTCTTCATCCTGTTTCTTTACTTCTTTTTTCTAAAGTCACTTCTTCCTGTCCCTTGAGCAATCACCAATCCATGACACTATTAATGATATTCTATTAGGCTTACAGATGGAAGCCTAGCATATCTGTCCTCTGAGAGGTTTTACCAAGCAGTTGACTGAAGCCAAACATTGGACAGAGGTCGGGATCCTTATGGAAGAGTTGGGATGAACAGGGTGGGGGGAGGGAAGGAGGAGGATTGAAGGCCCTGAAGTGAATGGGAATGCTACAGGAAGACAACAGTGTCAACTAACCTGGACACTGGGATCTATCAGAGGCTGAGTCACCAATCAAAGAGCATTCACAGGCTAGACTGGGGTCCCCAGCACATATGTGACAGAGGGTTGCCTTGTCCTGCCTCAGTGGGAGAGCATGTACTTAATCTTGCAGACACTTGAAGCACCAGGGTGGGGTGATACCCAGAGGGGCTGCACCTTCTCAGAGGCAAAGGCAGGGTGGGGGAAGGGACTCTGTGAGGTGAGGACCAGGAGGAGGGCAGCATTTGGGATGGAAAGATAGAAACAAGCAAGCCAGCCATTTCTTGATATAGGATGTAGACTAATTGGTAGAGTGCTTACCTAACATGCACAACACACTGGACTTGATCCTCTAAAACTATATGAACCAGACATGGTAATGTTCCTAGGATTGTTGTAACTGTTATTACCCTATGACATTTTGAAAGACCACTTCAGAAGGCTCAGTAATGAGCTTATACAAGTACCTAGAGCCCAGTCATTGTGAAAACATTGCCAGATTTCTGAATCTACCAATAAGCACCCACAGACGTGATACCCAAGCTCTCTAAACCCCTCCAGAATCTGGCATAGCTACAGCTAGTGTTTATTCCTACTGGTCAGTGACAGGCTAACCACAGACAAGGCTGTGCCAGATTGGAGATCCTCAACCAATCAGTGTGACTAAATCTGTGGAAAGCGTCAGAGATGAGGCAGGACAGACCGCTATTTATCGTTACTCTTTCCCCAAACTCAATCATGGGTCCGTTAGAGGAAACGTTGATCTCCTTCAATCTCTTCATTTTGCAAATGAGAAAATTGAGGACCAAAGGGTTGAAGTAACTTACTGTTGAAGTCACATAGATGAAAAGAAACCAAAATGGGTTGAGAGTTCAGTCGTTTTCAGTGCTAAAGGCCTTGCGTGGCTGAAATTTCCTAAAACGAAAAACGGTGTTCATCCAATCTCTCACGGAGTGGTTAAAAACCTATACTTGCATCAGTTAAACTACTGGACTAACGTTGTGCCAAAACCAAATCAGAGCTACTTTAACTTCAGATCTGTCGTAAAACATTTTCATGCGGGTAACAGAGGCAGTCTATGAAATGTTTACTCGTATCTAAAATCTTTAGAGCGTGCTGTCTAAAATGCCTTACTGGAAAATTCCCAGCCGAGCTACAAGTGGTTCAGTGTCACGTGGCCGCTTTGGGACGAGTCCAGGACCAGAGTCCTAACCTCTTTCCTCTCAGTGGTGCTCTTTCTTCCACGCCACACTTTTGGTTTTTGGAGGAAGGGTCCATGTTTTAGCACAACCCAAGTCGCTCTACAACCAGGTTGCTGACTACAAATCTACTTTTCTTGAGGACAAGGTGTGAGTAACCTCTGACTAAACAGCCGTGCAATGACCTGCTGTAGGTTTGAGGAAACTGCCCCCTGCCGGGGTGTAGATGTGTGGTGTTTAAAAGACACACTGAACCCTTAAAAGTTCCCTGAAGTTCAATGAGGACTAAAGGAGCTTTGCAAAAATACTGGTACGTGGAAACAAAATGCTTTGCCATACGCCTTCTTAAAAAATTATTTTCCAGCTGCAGTCAAATTCACTTTTAATAACTGAATCTGCAGGACTAAACCCTTCAGCTTCCGGCTAGTCCGAGATGGCCCTAGGGTGTATCTATTACAGGCTAAATGATCTCTAGTAAGAAACTGGGGAGCTGTATTCCCTGCACCTCTCCCTCAAACCCCTGCACACCACCGGTGCACAGTAGTTACTGCTGTGTGTTACCAGATAAGGTTGCAGCAGGGGTCAGGAGGTGACTGTGACTCAGATTAAAGACAAATTGCTACAACATTAACACAGAAGGGTTTTGAGAAGGAAGCACACTATCACGTTGCCATGAACTTTTTTTTTCTTTTTTGGATCCAATTCTGAAAATAAAGGAAGTATCCTTAATAAATCATCTTCCTAATGGAAATGACAGAATTATTTTCCCAGGAGAACAGCACAAACTTCACTTCACATCCCTCAGAATGGGAGTAGGAAGGAAATGGGGACATAGTTTCCTTGGAGGATCTAAGGCTTCCTGGACATTTGTTCTCTGTTGTCCCATGCAAATCACTTGTAACAATCTTTAAAGTCATTGCTCATATGCAGAGGTAAGCTCCCTCTCAAAAAGGATACTGGATCTTTGTTAAATTTTAAAAAATTATATAATTCATTACAATGAAAAAAATAGCATGTATCCGAGTTTAAAAAAATGTGAATTCTTGTAAGTTGTCTTTTTATTAAAAATATTAAAAGATAAATGCAAAAACTGGCCAGCTAGTAACAGCAGTAGACCTTGGAGAAATCTGGGTGTGACTATCTTCCTTTGTCTATGTTCTTCCGTTCAAAAACATTCTACATACTTATAATTGAATTATCACATGCTGGCAATCACTTAATTCTACAGCATGTAAGTATCAGGGAGGGCTTTACGGCATCCACTTCTCACTACACTCATGTGTGACTTTAAAACCAGGCCGAACATTCATGCCCTTCATCCCTTGTGCTACTTTTAATTAAGAAATTATAATGAACTTTGTGCAACTTTTGGCAAGGACAACTTCAATTCATTCCTTTTTAAATGAATCTGTTAGAAGTCAAGGTTTCTTTTCTATTCCAAACCTTAGGAAGTGCCACTCCCCACCCAGCTTCTGATTTCTGAGAAATTCTCGCACAGGTCACCAGGGAGTAAGAGGCCAAATTTTAAGGAAGAGCCATGTATACAAAAGTCTTGGGGATTTTTTGGTTTTCTTTATTACATATATTCTTTATATTTCAAATGTTGTCCCCTTTCCCTGTCCCCCCCCGAAAATCCCCTAACCCATCCCCCATCCCCCTGCTCACCAATCCACCCACCCCTACTTCCCTGTCCTGGCATTCCCCTATACTGGGGCATCTAGCCTTCTCAGGACCAAGGGCCTCTTCTCCCTTTGATGCCCAACAAGGTCATCCTCTGTTACAAATGCAGCTGGAGCCATGGGTCCCTCCGTGTGGACTCTTTGGTTGATGGTTTAGTCCCTGGGAGCTCTGTGACTAAAGCTAGGTATATGGCATGGCATATGGGTTTATAAATTCTGCCGAAACATTTGACCAGATCCTTTGAAACTTTTTCTCCATCACTGAATTTTGTCATTTGTTCCAATTTTGGCATGTTGGCAAGGTGATCTGGGGCACTGACCCAAAAATCATAGTGACTTTTTGTGCAACAATAAATTCATGAATTAAAGGAAATTCTTTTTTTAAAAGAAAGTTCACTGTGAATAGCCCATTTCAAACACATAAATACATACATATGTAGATAGATAGATAGATAGATAGATAGATAGATAGATAGATAGATGATAGACAGATAGATACACACACACATATAGATACATATACGATATAGTGAGTTTTCCATTCTTAGTTCTTTCAGTAAATATTTATGCTGCAAAGATCCTAGGAGTCTCTAGGACCTTTTCAGGATGTCTCTACAGTTCTCACATTTTTCCATTTAAGCTACTTCATAAAGTCAGAGTTTCCTTTCATGTTTTAACCCAACAACATATTGTAATAAATCCATAGAAAAATAGAGAAGAGTATTTATTTTCTATTGAGTTAGATACTGCTAAGATTTGAAAACTATAAAATAATACCAACATTTTCTTACCGTTTTTGGAAAACATATCTTTCACAGACACATTTTTACTTTTATTTGTTTATAACTTCACACGAGTACTATATCCGCACCATTTCTGCTTCCCCTTCCCCCATCACACTCTTCCTGTGGCCACCACCACCACTACTACCATTCCCTCTGGAATCCATTACCTCCTCTTTTACAATTATCATCACTATCTGGATATAGCACCCAGAGCCTGTTTAGTGTTGCTCTTAATAAATGTGTGTAGAGCTCACCACTTGGTGTTGGATGCTGTATCAGGGGACTTATTCTTGGAAAAATCAAATTCTCCCTTATTCAGGAGCCTTGAAGACCTGTAGATTTTCATCTGGAGCTGGGAAGACACAACCATGGTCTGTAATGTGGCACTGATTAAAAGGAGAGAAAAAAGAAGAAAGCAAACTGAGAACCTGCATTCATCTCTGATTCATGACTGAAAATGCAGAATAGCCAGCTGCCTTGTGTTTCTGCTGTCACAGTTATAATGCCTCTCTCAATGCCATGCTTTCCCCATCATGACAGACTATAACTGTGAACCATATACACTCTTCCTTTTGAGTTCCTTTACAAGATATTATGTCATGGTTATTAAAAAGCAACTTATTTATAATTGAGTTTTTTGATCAAAAGTTCTTTTCTGTTTCTCTTGAAATTTGGTCAGAGTTTATGTAACTTACAAGATCTAGCACCTCTAACCTTCCCTCTCTTCCTAGTGTCCTCCCTCTTTTCCTCCTAATCTCCTCTCTTCCTCTCTCCCCTCTTCCCTCACTTTCTCCTCCCTCACTCTGAGTGGGTGAGAGATCACTGTCAATTCATCCCTGCTGAGGTCATTCTGGATGTGCCAAGTTTAACCTTCCCACAGCATTAGCAGACATATAGGAATAAACCCAACAAATACCAATTACCATAGCCTAAATAAGAACAACCCAGC
The DNA here is from genome assembly GCA_036184795.1 of Tokudaia tokunoshimensis. Taxonomy (NCBI): domain Eukaryota; kingdom Metazoa; phylum Chordata; class Mammalia; order Rodentia; family Muridae; genus Tokudaia; species Tokudaia tokunoshimensis. Next base: position 73,968,032 of record BTHU01000015.1, read on the forward strand.
CCACCCATAAGCATTAGAGACATCATACATAAGCTTTATTTTCAACCACTAACTGCTGGCTTCCTTGGTGTGCAGCTCTACTTTGACAATCAAAACTACTTTTCTCTTTCTTTCTCTCTCTTCCCAGAGAATTTGCTACAAATTTGCAATGAATTCTGTGGATTTGCACTTCGTGTGATCCCATACTCTGAACTCTTATTTCTAAACTCTTAGTTCATTTGACTCAATAAATATTGAATTAGTACATGCACCAAATGGAATACTTAAATTTCTACACAAAGAGAAATTCTGTTAAAGTGTTACTGCTTTACCCACCAGTAGGAAATAATAAAAACTTATCTCCAAGAATTAAATTTCTCTTTCATATTTCCCCTCACAAAGTTGAATCTCCAGGAACCTCCAAACTCAGTGGGTATGATGAACGTAAAAGCAGACTACAGTAGCTTAATCTACCAGAAGAAAACATTCTCACACTCTACCATGAAAATTCTAGAGCTCTGGACTGTGGGCCTAGGGTGCGGAGGCCTGGCAGGGTGCGAGAGTTCTGGCAGAGGGGAGAGAGGGTGAGCATACAGGGAAGTCACTTCTGCCTAGCCAGGGAGGATTGCAGCAGAACCACATGTAGCATTTCAGGAGAGCAGACCTCTTCCATCATGTAACAACTCTTGACAGAAGCATTCAGATGATGGAGTAGTTCTCACACACCTTTAACAGTAGTCTATAGAATTCAGGGTAGAATTTATATGCAGTTTTAGGGTGATTCAGGGTTTGGCAGCAGGTACTTCTCATTGGCTTAGACTGAGAGCTTAGGGAAACCTTATTTACATGTGGGAAGACTTGGTGCTGCTCCTACATCACTATAGCCACATACCTCTCCTGCAGGGGGGTTATGGGGGCTACAACTGTGACAGGGGCTGGGGCCCAGGTGACAGTGATCAAATTCTTTCTGTCCCATGCAGGTGGAATCTCTGCCCACAAGGGTGTAGGTGGAAGCCCCACCCACCAGGTCTCCAGGGTTCAAAGTCCTTGCTCCACCTGAGACCAGGCTACCTGTGCTCAGATCACCTCCCAACTCCCCCTTTTTCTCTTTTTTATAAGGGAGGGGTATCATCAGGATGGCTGTCCTTGTGTGGGGGAGGGAGGGGCAGGAGGAGCAGATGGTTTATTTAAAGTTTCCTCCAAGGCATAAGGAGGCAAGGGTGGGTGGATAGATTTTATTTCCCTTATGAGTTGGGTAAGGGATGTGAGATCTGGACTAGAGTGGGTGTTTTTGGTCGTTGATTTTTGGGTTCATCTGACTAAAGGCGCTCAGGAGCTGTGTTGCTATCAGCCTGTCCTATTTTAGACAGCCCTGTGCATTGCCGAATGGCAGTTAAGATGGGCAAAATGTCATTGGAGGGTATCTCTGTTTTTAATGACGGAAGCTACTCTGATCCATGAGTCTGGGCTATAAATATTATCGTTGGCTGTGCCTGGCACTATCTGAAGGACTTCCTCCCAAAACAAGGAGGCTTGTTTTTTAACTATCTTTATTCCATAGTGTTTTAGTAGAGCATGTATTTCCCTGGCCTGGGGCGATTTTTTTAATGTGATAGTGAATTGCCCATGATAGAAATGAGGAGAAGCACTTGTCCAATGGGAATGTTCCCTTGGCCTATCTGGCTTCAGGAGAATCCACGGAGGTCCAAAACGCTGAGCCTTCCCACAGATTTAAGAACTGGCAGTCATCCTGCGGCTTTTAAGTGGCTGCTACATTACCAGGTTTTCTTTACATTTTAAGAAGCTAGATAGAATCTTTGTCAATGCCTATTGCAGCCTGTTGGATTTAGACAGAGGCCAGAAGGGCCTTCAGCCAACAACAGAGTGTAGCTCTGGCCAGAAGACTTCAGTTGTCCCTTTGGTTTGTCTAAATTCACGCAATGGTGCTGACTGAAAGCTCAATAGGAAAAAACAGGTTGATTGTTTGCAGAGGTGGATGAGGGGGCTCACCTTCCTGTAGTATCTGTTGGTGCAGTGGTGTCTGTTCAAGCCCCATATTGGGCACCAGCTGTAGGGAAAATGAGCAGGCAGAGCCCGCGTACCTGTATAGGGATGGCAAGCGCCCATGTACCTGTGGAGGGAGGCTTCCCGGCTAGGGGGGAAGATCCTTGTCCAGAACATGGGGCCATTCTGGTGCAGGTCCCGTGTATCTGTAGAGGAAGCTCAGCCAGGCAGGGAAGTTCTGGAACCCCCCTGGCAGCTGGAGACACTGAGGCCTGTTCCATTTCTCCAACATGGCGGATTTAGATAAAAAGAGGCAGCCCATGACTTTAAAGCTTCATTATAGAAAAGTGGGAAAAGAAAAAAGAGATAGAGAAGTAAAGAGAGAAAGAAAAGATAGAGGGGTGAGAGCTGACTATGACCACGTGGAAAGAGGGGAGAAGAATGGGGAGAGAGGGGGAATAGGGGGACAAGAGAGAGGCAAGAGAAAAGAGGCAAGAGAAAAGGGGCAAGAGAGAAGGGGCAAGAGAGCTAGGAGGAGCCAAGAAACCCCCTTTATAGTGGGTTGGGTACCCGACTGTTGCAGGTAACTGTGGGATGGGGGAAAACCTGGCTGCAGCAAGGTGACTGTGGGTGTGGAGTCCAGCCAGAATTCTAGGGGCCTGGCCCTACGTGACTGATGGCCACAGGATTATGGAGCTGAGGAGTCACAAGTATGTAGTTGGTGTCAGGAGCCTAAGTATCTGGGAGCATTGTTCACGTTTAATCCCTTGTAGAATATTCTACTGGGTCTCTGAAGTAAGCCTCACTCAACCAGGCCATAGACTGCCTTTCATGGTCCCACACTGGACTACACTCTTCCCATCATTTTTGTTAATACTATGATTTTTGGAAACTCTTCAAAAAGAAAGCGAGTCACTTTGCTGTAAAAACCCTTAACTCCTGACCTATGGCAGCCTCACAGTGCTGGCTACAGGGAACCAATGCCTGGGTATCTTTGCATCATGAGTTCTTTGAAACCTTGCGATACATAATTTGTTCTCCTAACTCCAGTATTTCTCTTCTCCTTTCTGTGTACTCTCCTTCATTCATTGCTCTTCTCAATCCCCTAAATGTCTAAGGAAAATTCTGTTGCTTATGACAAAGGTGAATAGGGAGAATTTCATATCTATGTGTCTCTATATTGATGTCGATGTCGATAAAAATATAGATACAGATACAGATATGTTTCCCAAGCTATTAAAAAGTAAAAATAAATTATTTTCCTTCATTACATATAAATTCACTTCAAATATAATTACTAATACTAAGAAAAAACTGAGGGAAGTCAGAGAGTGGTAAAACACTATTGATTTGCAGTACTTGAAAGGTCTTCCGCCAACTCCAATTTCTATCTATCTGCAACAACAAAAATGTTGCAGTGAATAAGAAAAGTGTTCATCGTCAGTTACTGTTAATCCATGGCTTAACAATGAAATATTTTTCTAATTTTTTTATTTATTCACTTTACGTCCTGACCTCAGTCACCACACCTTCTTCTAGTCCCCTCCCCCCCCCACCCCTTCTCCTCTAAGAAGAAGACCCCCCCCATACCAACATTTTAAAAGAAATCTGGAAAGAGTGCCCTACTCAAACAGGATTAGAAATAAAAGTTAAAGTGCATTTATTTTGAATTTGTATCCCTGTTGTTTCTTTTTCTTGTGTTATTATTTTGCTAAGACTTCAAACACTATATTTAGTAAGACTGTCAACAATGGATAAAAGGAAATGATGATGTTGGTATATCTGGATTTTTCATATAAACATTGCATCGCTATGTAACAAATTGATACCAAATGCACAGATCAGGAGACCTAGGACAGTTTACATAGATCCTATACTCAGAGTCTCAAAAAGTGGACATCATAGAATCAAATCCAGGCAGCACAGTGCAGGAGGAAGAAGACAAACACAGACCTGCAGACCTCCATGCCACCCACAGACTTGCCCTCCCACACATGGCACAGGGAGGCTATAGTCATCAGTTTGCCTCAGTGCCACAAGCCCACCAGCCATACAGCCAGCCTATAGCAAGAGTGACCACAGTGTGGAAGTATATGGTGTTCACATGAGAGAGAAAGTGGAGTGGCTTGAGCATTGTGAAGAGAGATGAGACTAGAGTATTGTCGATAGAGTGGCCAATCCTACCGCCTGGGTCCATGGTGGGATCCCAGTCTGACCTTCTGCTGAAGGCTATGTCAGAGTTGGTCAAGGGTCAATACTGATGTCTATGATTCATATTACTACTAGAGAACACGGAGATGTTCCTGGTCGGGCAACTGTTGGGGACCACATGGATATCCTGGGACTGTGCATAACTGTCCGCGCCCCTCACTGGATAGTGGGGCTCTGGAGTGCAAGCCCCATCTCTCATTGGTGGCTGCACTTGGATGAAAGGACCCTGCAGCTCTCCCAGGCGCTGGCCCTGGTAGAAGGGGTGTGGGTGAGCCGGTCCCAAGAGCATGTGAGTGAGAAATCTGACTCTGCCACAAACCCACTTGGCTGCTGTGGGATGGTTTATATGCAGAGGTAGTGCCCTTTCCTCCCATTTCTCCCCACTTCTGGTATTCAGGAAAGCTGCTCACAGGAGAATTATCTGCTTAAGAGAGTTAGCTCTGCACCTAACCGGCTACAATACTTGAGAGAACAGGCCCTGCTCCTTGCCCGGACATCACAACCGAACTGACCCTGGTGGTGTGGAGAAGTGGGAGTGAGGAGGGACACAGATGAGTCAGCCCCACGAGCAAGAGCACAAGAGAGGGGAGTGCTGGACCTACAACTCATCCGCTGGGAGGTGGCATGTGTGCAGGAGGTAATGCCTTCCTCCTCTTACGCTTCACCAGCTGCAACAGGCAGGCAAGCTGGCCCCATGATCATAAGAGAAGAAGAGCTGACCCTGCCCCTCATAGGCTATAGCACTTGGATGAGTGGTGCCTGCACCTCACCAAGCAGTACAATAGAGCTGGCCCAGGTGGAAAGGGTACCGGTGAGCCAGCCCCCAAGGGTCAGCGTGAGGGAGAGCTGGCCTGCTACTTATCTGGTGTGAGGTGGTGTTGGTGCGGGGATGATGCCTCCCCCTCCTCCCACCACCTACAGAAGCCCTGAGAGCTGGTCCTGGGGTCATGAGAGTGTGAGAGCTAGCCCTGCTCCCTCACTGGCTGTAGCACTCAGGAGAGCCGGATCTGTGCTTTGCCTGGGCAACACAGTGGAGCTGGCTCTGGAGGCATGGGTGCAGGTGAGGCAGGGTCTGCTCTTTGCCAGCTGGTCCAAGTGAGAGGAGAGAACCTGGTCCAGGGAGTCTGTCCAGTGCTGAGCGGGATGGCGAGTATTGACATCCCAAAAGAAACACTTTAGACCAGGAGTCTTGTCAAAGCAGGAACTCATTTTATTGTATCACTCTCTTGTTTATATAGGATTGAGGAATGGGGTGGGGATTTCTGGTGGGGTGAGATGAGGCAAGGATGGGTGACAGAGGGTATGGGGTAACTGACAAAGTCAATGAAGTTATTCTACATCAGTGGTAGCTAGGCAAAGGCAGACTTAAGCAAATCGTGCTGAGTCACTCTAGTATGGAAGTAAGCAAGACAGGTCCCTAGACTGGAACCATGCTCAAGTCTTTCTATTAGGCTATAGATTTTGGGCCGAGTTAGACCCAACAATCTGCCTCCTACGGATGATGGCATTGCAGAGCACTGTTGGAGAGCATGCCCTGCTGATGTGAATAAGGAGGAGCCAGTGGGCTGACCAGCTCAGTTGACACCCAGGTCCAGATCCAGGACTCTGAACTGACCTACCCCCAATTCTATATCACCTGTCAATGGTTCAGATTCATGAAAGGACCAGTCCTACTGTTCCAAAGCTGCAGGACCTCCATGACACAGAGCAATACAAGATAACTTGGAGGAGTCCCAATGAGGATCAAATGTTGATGATGTCACAGAAGGCAAAAATCTCGAACCAGACCAATGACTCATTGAAATGAACATTTGCAAGTGAAGATGTGTGGACAGAGAGATATACTGCAGGACATACTGTGACATACTACAGCTTCCACGATGTGTGTGTGTGTGTGTGTGTGTGTGCATGTGCATGTGCGTGTGTGTGTGTGTGTGTCTGTGTGTGTGCATGTGTGTGTATTTTGGTGGGGAGGTTGCAAGGGTGAAGGATAGATATGAGCAGGACTAGGGTGAATGATGCAAAACCCACAAAGAATCAATAAGAAGTCATAAAAATGGAAATAAACTTATAGGTGCATCTGTGAGGGAGTTCCTAGATTAGATTAGTTGAAGTGAAACCCTTACCATAAAGGTGAGTGGTACCATTCCATTGTCTGGGAGTCCTGCATTGAATGCACATATGGCAGCAGCTTTTGCAACCATTCACTGCTCCCTACTCCCTAGAAGTAGCCATGATCAGCTGCCTCCTGTCCCTGGAGTCATGTCTTCCTCATCCCTACATGATGGAACGCATATCACCTGAACTGTGTGTCAAAATAAACCTTGTTCCTTAACTTTCTTTTGATAGGATTTTTGTCATGACAAGAGAAGTAACTACTACAGTCAACTTTTATTGACGTAGATTTTTTTTTTCAAAAATCCAAACTATGTAACAAAGAATTGAATTAAATTATCCGACTCAAATCTAAAAGTCATGGACAACATAGCTGTTTGTTATCCTTTGACCATTTGCATCAGGCCATAAGAAGACTGACATTGCCTTGAGAAAAAGAGGAACCTAATCAGCAGCCACATATGATTAAAATCAGATGCGTTTTAGGAAGGGGCGTGCACAATAGAAAAATGATATGACGTGCTCATCAGTCCAAATAACCTGAGCAACCAAAACATTCCTTCTCCCCAAGTCCATAAAGAAAGCCCAAACCAATCAGAGTCCTTCAGTATCTTCGCTATGTGCCCTGCTACTCACATGCAGTGTATTCAGATCTTTTGTATTTCTTTGTTTTAAATAAAGTTTTCTTGAAAATTTTACAAATATGAGTCAGCTTTATTTTCGCTCCTTGAATCAGAGGCCAAGAACTTGGAAACATTAAACCTTTACCACTGGCAGAAAAAAAAAAAAAAAAAAAAAACAAGAGAAGGACATCAGATCTATAAAGTGCTGTAGAGATGACAATCACAGAAAGAGTTGAAAGACACAAGGAGAAAACTGGAAGAAAATGAAAACAAAATAGGCAAAAGCTAGTGTAAGACTCCTGAGAGTAAAAGCCACGTGCTTGGTGAGACGTTCAGAATGCAGAAGGCTAAGGACCATGAGCAGAACATTGCAGAAGAAGCCAACATAGCAACTCACCCCTTATTGTTAAGAAAAGCCATAAACTAGCTTTGCTCAGTGGTAGTAGTGTAGCCAGTGAGGTTCATCCAAGGCATGATTATTGATAATTGAAAAGAAAAACCATAAACTGAATTTTGCCTTTGATGTTCCCTATTCCATCATGCCAGTTGCTTAGCAGGACTAATTGGTTTGAAAACAGTGGTCAACCAACTAGGTACAGACTGGGTGCTAGTGAACTGACTGCGTCAAGATAATTGATCTCTGTGCCTTGAAACTCTGTCATCAACAATGGTGACCAAGAGCTGAAACGGGAGATGAAGAAAAGCTAAATATGAAGGAAAACTTTTAGTGTGGTCCCTCTGACTATAGTTTCAAAATAACATTGACATACTGTCGGAAAGTGGGAGGAAAACGGCGAAGAGAACGTAACTGAAGTTCCAAGGGAAATATCATTTTAGATAGTTCATCTTCCAAATGATGTTTACAGTGGTCATTTTAACAGCGACTTTTATTTCCATTGTGGTTACTAATGCATCTGAGTCATTATACATTTCCCTCTAATGCTATGTGTAAAAGGTCAGTGGAGAAATAAATTACTCTGATAAATGAAGACCTATGTCCAGAAGAATTCTATGAAACATCAGCTTTCAAGACCACCCAGAACCCTCTTGAGTATTAATAGACTGCACACACATTGACCTACCAGGCATCCGTTTTATGCACCGAAGTCTGTTCTGTGATAGTAACTTCAGGTTGGCCACTATACCAGAAGCAAAATTCTGTTACTTGTATTCTTTATCTATCCTTCAACTTGTAACATTTTCTGCCCACGTTTTGACTAACAGTTGCAAGAATTTGAGAATTTAAGGGCATGTTGTTTTCTTTAAATACTAGGTAGAGCCCACCTCCAGCAGAAAGACAGGGCATCAAGTAAGGAATGGGGTTGCTATCACACAGTCAAAAACTCTGACCCAGAATTCTTCCTGTCTGAAAGAAATGTAGGGACAAAAATAGAGAAGAACCTGAGGGAAAGGAGGTCCAGTGACAGGCCCAAGTTGGGATCTAGCTCAAAGGGCCCCTTGACACTGTTACTGAGGCTATGGTGTGCTCATAAAAAAAGGGGCCTATCATGACTGCTCCCCAAAAGACCCAACAAGCAACTGAAAGAGTCAGATCCAGATTATTTATACCCAACCAATGAAGAGAAGCTCGTTATCCCTGTGGTTGAATTAGGGAAGCACTGGAAGAAACTGAGTAGGAGTGTGACCCTATAGGAAGACAACCAGTCTCAATTAATCTGAACCACTGAGATCTCTCAAACACTGAGCCACCAACCAGTCAGCTTACACCAGCTGATATGAGGCCCCCAACACATAAACAGTGGAAGACTACCAGGTCTGGACTCAGAGAAGATGTACCTAATCCTCAAGAGACTTGAGGCCCCAGAGAGTGGGGAGGTCTGGTAGGTTGGGGTAGGGGAGATAGGAACATCCTCTTGGAGACAGGGTTGGGGGAGCAGGGTAAGGAGGAGTTATGGGATATAGAACAGTCAGGGGTGGGCCAGGAGGGGGATGAAGTCTGGAATGTAAAAAAAAATTAAAGAATAAATCATAAAAATTGAATTCTTCCTATTTTCTATGCTTTTATTCTCTTAACCCATTGGATCGAAAACTAAATTCAGGCAGATAACATCAAAACTGAGTTGAATTATTGGATTGTTTTGTCTATCATGTTGCTTAAAAATAAAGTTTCCATACTATTTTAGCATATATACATGGGATTTTATTTCATATCCTTGAATCACAGAGCAAGAACTTGGAGACACTGCACCACAATTAGTAATACCAATAATAAAGAAACTGCCATCAAGTAGAGAAATGGAGTGAGGGGGAAATGAAACACACATTTTGGTGACTAGAAACGAAGGGCTCTATGCAGTGTGTCAAGACAAAATAGAATAAATACTGGGTTGTTTTTATTTTTTTTTCATAAAACATACCATCTCTGCTCAGAATTGAAAAAATTGAGATCTTCAACTCTTCTAGGTCTCAGGAAGCCAGTATATACAGCATTTAAATTTAAAAAAAAAAATTGTTGGAACTAGTTTGTGCCTTCCACCAAATTTCAGAATGTGGGAATTCCTCTAACCACAGGAAGTAATTTGCAGTGACCAGTGATAGGAAAGGATACTCAAACTCTACAAATTCAAATTCAAAATGTTCTTGTGTGCTATGTTGATATGAGATTTTAGCACCAATTGTAAAGTATCTCTTTGGGGGGGGTTATATTTATACTTTAGACACCCTACTGTCAGAGCAGTGAGGAAGATCATAGTATGGATTAGGACAAGCAACCAGGAGACCCTCAAACACCATGTCATGATAATAATCTCATGGTCCGTGGTGATGGTTGGAAGGAAACAATTAGGACGTAGAATGGACACTTGAAACAAGCAGGCTATAGAACAAGAAAAAGTCTGTAAAGGCCACAGACTCCTGGCTTGGATATCTGGATTTGTAGCATTATCAGCAAGATTAGGTCATGCATGGATTATTCATCAGGTAAACCCAACAGGCTCCAGTTCCACACCCTGGCTTTTATTAAATTAAATGGGTCAGAAAACAAACAAACAAACAAACAAAAAGCATGAATGAGGGAAAGAGACTTGCAGGGTAGAGAGGGACTTGAAGGGAGTGGGAGGGAAACGGGGAAGGATAATGGTAATCAGAATATATTATATGCGCGAGTGGAATTTTCAAGAATGAATTTAATTAATAAAAAAGTATTTTTCAGAATGTAGCAATTCATTCCCTTGCTTTTGACTGTGGGCTGAACATAATGATTCTTCATGCACAAAAAGAATACCACAGACAGCCCCGGGCTAAATTAGAAAAGAAAATTCAATTTCAACCTAATTCTTTCTTTGGAAATCAATCTTTAAAACATAGCAACCACACTGCAAAAGGACTACGTAACCCAATGGAAAGGCCATATATCAACCACAGATCCTTACAGAAGTCCCAGCCAAAGTCAGCATCACGTGCCAGGCACACCAGTGAGCCAGTCATTCGCTAATTCCAATACTCAGACTGTGGGGTTACCCTATGGATGCTAACTGGAGCAGTGACATTTATATCCCAAACCCTTCCCTAGATTGCAGAAATCTGAGTATACTAAATGCCACTGCTTTAAGCCACAAATTTTTGTGAGTGATTCGTTATTTGACAACAGGTTACTGAAAAATAAGGAGGACCAAAGACTCCCCACTTAAACTACACAAAGGAAATTTTGTAGCAATTTCTCTACCTGTTGACCTGCTGACTTAGATCACAATACCATGAGTAAATGGGAAAGGGGGAATGATTTTGAATGTAAATAAAAAAAAACTTAGAAAATAAAATTAAATTAAAAAACAAGAAAAGAAAACAGATAAACAACAGTCTAAAGAGTGGACCAAAAAAATAACCAGGAATACCATCAAAAGACACAGGACATTTAGGAGGCAGAACCCAATGACCTAATCTGGACTTTGGCCCAAATGCTAGGCTTGACTGGCTAAATTTCAAAATCAGTGCCATGGGACTTTTAATGAGTAGCCTAGATCAAGACTTCCCAGCCTCCTCTATGTGAAATGGAACACCACTACAAATGACAAGCCAAGTGTATTTTTAACTAGAAAGTTTAGCTTGTAATCCATTTTGCTTAGAGTGCTTTTTAATACAAATATAAACCATATAAATTGGCTCTCAAGGGTATGAATAACTATGGATCAATTACCATAGTTCACTTTACATTCATTGTGAAGTACAAGATAAGATGGACTCTGGAGTTTTGGAAAACAATGTCTGTGTTGGTTGATCTGAATGTGAGGGTTGGGGAAAAAAAAAAAAAACTTTGACTAAGGCAATGTTTGTGTAAGTCCAGAAAAAATGCTGAGAGGAAAGAGGAAGGAGAATGTGTCTAAGGTTACAAGATGTTAGACTCATGTATTCGGTAAGGTGGGTTTGAGGAGAGAGTGTGTTGGGTACAGATGAGTGTGTATAAACAAAACAGCCATCAAACCTGGACTCTGTTGTGGATGCCAGAAAGTGCTTGCTGATGGAAGACTCATATGGCTGCCTCCTGAGAGGCTTTGCCAGAGCCTGACAAATACAGAGGTGGATGCTCCTAACCAATCATTAGTCTGAGCGCAGAGGTCCCAGATGGAGGAGTTGGAGAAGGGACTGAAGGAACTGAGGGGGGTTTGCAGCTCAATGGAGGGAGCGACAGTGTTAACCGGCCTGATTTCCTGGAGCTCCCGGGGACTGGACAACTAACCAAAGAGTACACATGGAAGGACCCATGCGGCTCAGGCTGCATATGTGGCAGAGGATGGCCTTGTTGGATGGACATCAGTGGGAGGAGAGTCCCTTTGGCCTGAGGGTGTCCGATGCCCCAGTGTAGGGGAATGCCAGGGCGGGAAGATGGGAGTGGGTGGGTGGGTGAGGGAACACCTTCATAGAGGCAGGGGCATGGGGGATGGAGTAGGGGGTTTTTCTGAAGGGGAGACCTGGAAAGGGGAAAACATTTGAAACATAAATAAAGGAAATATCCAATAAAAAAATAATAATAAATTAAAAAAAAACCTAGAGGTGAAAACTAGAAACGCAACAGAATAAGCAAACTCAGCTTTGTTTCTTTGCAGAAACATTTGCTGTTCCCCAAACTACGTGCTCTGGAGACTCTGAACCACGTACACTGTGTTCAACTTGCCATTCTCTTCGAAAATACCATAAATGGTCCACTTGGAGGTATTATTTCCCTAGCATGTCCTCTGTAGAATGTTTTGGAATGAATACAAATAGGCATGGAATCAATGTAAATAAAGAATACATCTATTAAAAAAAAAAGATCCTAGACTCAGAAGTCAGGTCTACCTTTAGTGAATAATGTCAGAATGTGCCTTTTGTTCTTTGTGACCATATATATATTCCAACAGGTCAAAAACGGAGATATAATATATACCTACGTTGATTTGTAGTTCAACGAAGGTAATCTATGTAATAGAATTACCACAATTCTGTTCCATTGATCTACATGTCTGCCACTGTACCAATACCATGCGGTTTTTAACACTATTGCTATGTAGTACAGCTTGAGGTCCGGGATACTGATTCCCCCAGAGGTTCTTTTACTCTTGAGAATAGTTTTAGCTGTTCTGGGTTTTCTGCTATTCCAGATGAATTTTTGAATTGCTCTTTCTAACTCTATGAAGAATTGAGTTGGGATTTTGATGGGGATTGCATTGAATCTGTGTATTACTTTTGGTAAGATGCTCATTTTTACTATATTAATCCTGCCAATCCATGAGCATAGCAGATTTTTCCATCTTCTGAGGTCTTCTTCAATTTCTCTCTTCAGAGGCTTGAAGTTCTTGTCATACAGATCTTTCACTTGTTTGGTTAGAGTCACGCCAAGATACTTAATATGGTTTGTGGCCCAGAAATGAATCCACACTCCTATGGTCACTTGATCTTTGACAAAGGAGCTAAAACCATCCAGTGGAAAAAAGATAGCCTTTTCAACAAATGGTGCTGGCTCAGCTGGAGGTCAACATGCAGAAGAATGCAAATTGACCCATTCTTATCTCCTTGCACTAAGCTCAATTCTAAGTGGATCAAAGATCTCCACATAAAACCAGACACACTGAAACTAATAGAAGGGAAACTAGGGAAGAACCTTGAACATATGGGCACAGGGGAGAATTTCCTGAACAGAACTCCAATAGCTTATGCTCTAAGATCAAGAATAGACAAATGGGACCTCATTAAATTACAAAGTTTTTGCAAGGCAAAAGACACTGTCAAAAAGACAAAGCGGCAACCAACTAACTGGGAAATGATCTTTACCAACCTTACATCCGACAGAGGGCTAATATACAATATATACAAAGAACTCAAGAAGTTAAACTCCAGAGAGGCAAGTAACCCTATTAAAAAATGGGGTACAGAGCTAAACAAAGTGTTCTCACCTGAAGAATATCTAATGGCTGAGAAGCACCTAAAGAGATGTTCATCATCCTTAGTCATTAGGGAAATGCAAATCAAAACAACCCTGAGATTCCATCTCACACCAGTCAGGATGGCTAAGATCAAAAACACAGGAGACAGCAGTTGTTGGCGAGAATGTGGAGAAAGAGGAACACTCCTCCACTGCTGGTGGAATTGCAAGCTGGTACAACCACTCTGGAAAGCAGTCTGGCGGTTCCTCAGAAAACTGGGCATGACACTCCCGGAGGATCCAGCTATACCACTCCTGGGCATATACCCAGAGGCTTTACCTGCATGCAATAAGGACACATGCTCCACTATGTTCATAGCAGAGTTATTTATAATAGCCAGAAGCTGGAAAGAACCCAGATGTCCCTCAACGGAGGAATGGATTCAGAAGATGTGGTATATCTACACAATGGAATACTACTCTGCAATTAAAAACAATGAATTCACCAAATTCCTAGGCAAATGGTCAGATCTTGAAAATATCATCCTTAGTGAGGTAACCCAATCACAAAAGATCACACATGGTATGCAGTCACTGATAAGGGGATATTGACCCAGCATCTCAGAATACCCTAGACACAATCCGCATATCAATAGATTTCTAAGAAGATGGAAGGAGAGACCCCTGGTCCTGGAAAGACTGGATGTAGGGGAACGCCAGGACAGAGTAACGAGAGGGGGTTGAATGGAGAAAAGAGGGAGGGAAGGGGGCTTATGGGACTTTCGGGGAGGGAGGAAACGGGAAAGGGGACGAGATTTGGAATGTAAATTAAAAAAATAAAATAAAATAAATAATAAAAAAATAAATAAAATAAAATAAATAATAATAATAATAAAAAAAAGAATTACCACAAAACAAGAAGACAGGAAAGACTAATTCAGTAGGGTCAGTTCCCCCAGAACACCTAATTCTCTGGATAACACTACTTGGTGGTTCTGAAGCAAGTCCCCTCCCCTCGAGGCCTTGGTTGAGCCCCCAAGCACAGTTCAGTTGTAATCCCTCTTAGCACCTAACCATGTAGTCTTGGATTAGTATTATATGGCTATCTGCCTCATGTGGACATGGAACTTTATTAATTCCTTATGTGTTTTGTACCTTCGTGACGATAGTCTGGGAATTGTTGTTTTGTAATAAAGGCATCCATAAACATGCCATTTATAAAAATTAGTATGTGCTACTTGAGCAGATTGAAATGCAGATTGCTTCAGTGCTTGGAAAGGATTTCAACTGTGTTGTAGAGGCCATCTCTCTCCCTCATCTGGTTCCCACTTGCCCAACTGTCACCCGTATTTGATTTATGGACATGCCCTGTTCTTCCCTATGAGCTTGCTTCTCATGTTCTCTTAAATCAGTTTGTTTTTGTGAAACTCTACCTTACAAGTGAAATATGACCAATGGGTACTACTAAGCACTACGGAAACTTATGAAACGGCAAAACATATACTACCCAAAAGGACAGCAGCAACTGCTGTGAGATTTTTTGTAGAGATATGCATTTCTCTCCGAGGTAAACTATTACATTAAAAAAAAACTGATAAAAGAGTGCTGAGAGCTGGAGAAATAGTCTTGCCCAGGAAAGAGCTCCTAGTGGTTATCTAATACCCAAGTGGTCAACCCTGAAATCATATACATACAAATGACATTATATGGGTGGATCATGTTGTATTTATACATTTAGGATGACTTAATTTAGTATGTTGCATGCATCAAGGGTTTTTCTTAAAATATGTTTTTTTTAAAGTATGTTCCTGTGTTTTCTGAATTTCATTTGTATTTATTGTAATTTCTCCCCCTTTCATTTCAAATTGTATTAAGTTTTGTCTCCTGTCCCTTTGTTTTGATTCTTTTGGCTAGGGTTTTCCAACCTTGTTTAATTTTTAAAAGAGCCAAGTCTTTGTTTTGTTGATTCTTCAGTTGTTTTGTTGGTGAACTTCTTGCTGTTGCTTCTATTCAGGAAATTTCAGGTCTAGTTAGTTATCTCTTCCAAAACACTGTTTTTACATGACTTGACTTCCTTTTTCCAAGGACTCCAAGTGAATTGTTACAGTACTGACTTGAAAGCTCTCAAATTTGATGTAGTTACCTAACTGCTGTGATCCTTCCTCTTGGGACTGCCCTAATTGCATCCCTTGGAGTTTGTAATATGCTTTTATTTTCATTCTGATGATTTTTTTAAATTTCCTTCTTAAATTCTGTAGATTTATATTCCATTTCCTTTCTAATTACTTCATTGACCCAATTATCATTCAACAGAGTGTTATTTAGTCTCCATGAGTTCATGTACTTTTTGTAGTTTAAATTTCTGTTGACATACAGCTTTATTTCATTTTCAACAGTTAAAAAATATTGGATGGTATTTCTATTTTCCCATACTTGTTGAGACAAGCATTGTGTCTTAATATAGATCACTTTTGGAGAAATTTCATGGACTGGTGGGAAGAATGTATATTCTTTAGTGTTAGCGTAGGGTGTTCTACAGAAGTATGGTATATGTCCATTTGGTTTATGATATCATTTAACTCCAGTATTTGTTTGGTCCAGATGGCCTGTCTAATGATAAAGCAGGGTGTTACCACTCCATTGGCTTAATCTGTGGTTTAATATCTAGTAGTATTCCTTTTATATGATTGGATATATGTATCCTTAGTGGGTGTATATTTAGAACCATAATATCTTCTTGGTAGATTGTTCATTTGATGGTTATGAAGTGATTTTCCTTATCTTTTTTGACTATTTTTGGTTTTATATCTGTTTTTGCTGATATTAGAATACTTCTGCTACCACACCTGCCCCTGATGCTGGATCTTCTTCTGGTCCATTCTAGAATTGGAAATGGCTTGATCTTGTGCATGTCTTATGTTGACAACTACAGATGTTGTGAGTTTGTGTGCTCATCAAAAATGTCCCATTTAGGACTCACCACTGTAGGCCGGTCCTGAAACGGGTCCTTGTACCTGTGAAGGGAGGCTACCCAGCTATGGGGACGGAGTCCTTAATCCAGTTCTGATCCTGTGGGGCAGAAGCCCGAGTACCTGTGGAGGAAGCCCAACTGGGCAGGGGAGTCCTTGGTCCAGTCTAGCAGCTGGAGATGCTGCGAGGCCTGTTCCATTGTTTCAACATGACAGGTTTAGAGAAGAAGAGACAACCCATGATTTTCAAGTTTTATTATAGAAGAGTAGAGTGAGATAGGGGAGGTAGAGAAATGAAAGCTGGCCATGACCACGTGGAAAGAAGGGAGAAGGGAATAGATAAAGAGAAAGATAAGAGAAAAAGAGAGCAAGAGAGGAGAAAAGAAGGTAAGGGAGAAGGGCAAAAGAGAGGGGCAAGAGAGGGAGGAGGGGCAAGCAGCCCCTTTTATGGTGGGTCAGGCTACCTGACTGTTGCCAAGTAACTACGGGGCAGGGACAACCTGGCTGTAGCCAGGTGACTGTGGGGGTGGAGTCCAACCAGAACACTAGGGGCCTGGGGCATGGCCCTATGAGACTGATGGTCACAGGGTTCTGTCCAACACAGCGCTTCACAGATCTCTTCCCCATCTTCTTGTCCTTACATTATTGCTGCCCATTCTTCTGAGATGCTCCCTGACGCTTGGTTTGGAATAGGTTGATATAGATGACCTATCTATAGAGAACATTCTTTGTCACTTAATCTCAGCTCTTGAACAATTATGGGTCTCTGCATCAACAGCTACCCATTGAAAAAGATAAAGTTCTCTGATCAAAGTTCATAACATCATATATCTATAATTATTAAGGAGGTAACTTGACTCAGTACCATTTATTAAGACAAAAGTATATCTCTCCCTATGACCAGTTATCTCCTCAGTTAAGGGTTTATGATCAGGTTTGCGTACCAGACATGTTTCCTGTGGATTAGGTCTCAAGTTCAATCAGAAAATATTTGGTTACCCTCAACAGTCATTACTGTACTAGTGGGTACAACATACCTGTCAGGTTGATACTGTAGCACTAGATAAGACTTTTAGAATGTTCTTCCTCCATAGCCTACGTATAATTTACCAGCATTAGAAAGCTGACAGTTTCCTGGTCAGTTTGAGACTGATCTCTCTCAATGTGATGCAACCAACATGTGTGTTTTCTTCAATAACAGGGTGTCACTATGTAATTTTGTAGTTAACAGTGAGCAACCAAGGTTAGTAACAATAGGACTATGTTGTTTCAGTATCGTTGGGGCCTACCTAAAAAAAAAAAAAAAAAAAAACTTTAGGTAGCTTTCCTATGCCTACCACTGATATCTTATTAATAAGCTCTATCTCTAGGAGCAATGTTGTCCATTCATCCAGGATCCTCTGATTAATCTTCCTGTTAGTATATAAAAATTTTAATTAGTTCACAGACTAGTGGATTTCCACAATGTTTCTTTGTACATCCATAGCTCTGATTAACTTACTCTCTACCCCTGCTTTCCTCTAGCCCTCCATCCCCATACTCATTTGGATCATCAACATGGACAATTCTTCACCTGTTCTTTCACATCACCTGTGTCCTATGATCTCCTCTAAGTATGTTTTTACTTGAGTTGCAAGATTATATGTTTCTATGTATCTTCTTTTATACTGTATACTTGCAACTTAATATACTTGTATTTGTTATAAGATTATGTCACACAACAAGAACAACAACAAAATCCTCTAAAACAAAATAATCCAATTTTTAGATTTATAAACAAAAGATACTTTGCTTATACACAAGGGTCAAGCCTCACCTGGTCTACCGAGGCTTTATTCCATTCATACTGCTAGGGTATATCAATGAGCTGATGATACCTCTCAGTTGTCTAGCAATTCATTATACCCTAGTTTGATTTCCAGCACCCCATAAGATAAGTACTTATGGTAATTGCTTGAAATCTCAGTACTCAGGAGCTGCGAGAAGACCTGAAATCCAAGTTCATCCTCTGCTTTATAAAGAATCTGAGGACACAATGGGATGAATGAGGTCTCTTTTAAAAAACTGACAAAAGTTAAATGGATAGAACTAGGAAATATCATCCTGAGTGAGATAACTCAGACCCATAAGGACATGCATAAGGTGTATTCACTGATAAGTGGATATTAGCCATAAAGTACAGAATACTTATGATACACCCCATGAATCCAAAGAAGTTAAAGAAAAAGAAAGGCCCAAGTTAGGATGTTTGAATCTCATTTAGAAGGGGAACAAAATAGTCATGGGAGAAAGAAAGAAGAAGGGATCTGGGTAGGAGAAGAGATAGGGAGGGGAATAGGAGATCAGGATCGGTGTGGGGAGAAAGACAGATGAGAGGGCCAAAGGGCCAGGAGGATAAATGGAAATCTGCAGCTGCTAAGGTGCAGATATGAGGGGAGTGTCTAGGAAATCCCAGAGACCTAGGATGGGTAAGGTTCCCAAGAGTCAATGCAGGTAACCTTAGCCAAGATTTCTAAAACTGAGAGACATGGAACCTGAAAAGGTCACCTCCTATAGACAGACAGACCCCAGTGGAGGGATAAGAACACCATCCCACTCAAAAAAAAAAAAAAAAAAAAACCTTCGACCCAAATTTTGCTCTGTCTAAAAGAAGTACAGGGACAAAGATGGAGTAGAGACTGAGGAGATGGCCAGCCAGTAACTGGCCCAACTTGAGACCCATCTCATGGGCAAACACCAATCCCAGACACTACTAATGATGCTCTGTTATGTTTTCAGACAGGAACCTAGCATAACTGTCCTCTAAAAGGTTCTACACAATAGCTGGTTGAAACAGATGAAAATACCTACAGCCAAACATTGCACAGAGGTCGGGAATCTTACAGAAGAGTTTAGAGAAGGATTGAAGGCCCTGAAGAGGATAGGAACCCCACAGGAAAAACAAAAGAAATTACTACTCTGAACCCCTTGGAGATTTCAGAAACTGAGCCAGAAACCAAAGAGTATACACAGGCAGGACCGAGTCCCCCCTAGCCCCTCACCCGGCACATCTGTAGCAGATGTGAAGCTGGGTCTCCATATGGGTCCCCAACAACTGGAGTGGAGTCTCTCCCCTAAAGCTGTACCCTGACTGTGGAATCTGTATCCTAACAAAGCTGCCTTGTCTAGCCTCAGTGGGAGAGGATGTTCCTAATCCTGCAGAGACTTGATGCACCAAGGTTTGGGAATACCCAGAGGGGCTCCACCCTCTCAGAGGAAAGGGGGAAGGGAATGGGGGAAGGATGGAGGGGGTCAGCATTTGAGATGTAAATAAATAAATAAATACTTTTTATGACTGCATAAATACTATATGAACTTATTCCTCGGTGTTCTAAAAGGTGTAAGAAATAAAGCATGCAAGTTCCAACAGATTTGACATTTGATGAAGGTTAAATCTGAGGTACCATCTTACTGTGCTCATGCTCGAATCATCCCTTAGTACTACACTATTACTGTCACCTTAGAGATTAGTATTTCAACATAAATTTGGAAAAACACAAATATTTGAATCATAGCAATGAATCTCTGGGGATTAAATGTTTCGGTCCCTTTATATACCATATCAAGTGTGGATATTTTCTCTCTGGTACCATCCTAGGCAACTTATCTGAGTTACATCTAGTAAGAAATTTCTAATAAGAGAAAATTCAAAAACCCAGACCTCCCTGAAGGAGAAGAAGGAGAAGAAGAAGAAGAAGAAGAAGAAGAAGAAGAAGAAGAAGAAGAAGAAGAAGAAGAAGAAGAAAAGGAGGAGGAGGAGGAGGAGGAGGAAGAGGAGGAGGAGGAGCAAAACAGAACAACTTCTATGCAAATATGAAATGTTAGAGTTCTTACAGCAACATTCTATGATCAGTTGCTCCAGGAATTTTCTGATGATGATGATGGTGGTGGTGGTGAGGAGAAGGAGGATAATGATAAATGAGACTATCAGTGTTTTTCTTAAGATGGGATAATGCAAGAAATCTATAACCTTTCTGAAACTCTCAACAGGCTTTACAGCTATGCAAATTAGGCATCCCCAATATATTGGTGAATGCCTTGAGTACTGTTGCTCCTTTTGGCAAGAGCAACTCCTACAAATACAGTCAACTGCATACTGTCAGCAAATAGCACTCCCGGTATCACAATGAATGCCTCCTGTATGAAGTGGCTTTCTGTACACCATGAACTGTTATAAGAAAAAGCTTAAAAGAGAAATACATGTGTTTTTAATATGGTAGTGAAATACCAAGGATTGGGATAGGGTTTCTATGTTGTACACTCAAGTCAATGGTCAAAGAGATCTAGAGGAATTACTAAGAGGAAATGGTGAGCAGATTGAATCTTATTACCCGCTTCAAGAAGTAAACAACAGCAAAAATCTTGTCTAAATCTACGACCAGTCCAAGTAGCTGAAGATGAGGTTGGCACAGAATTCCCATGCCCGTGATAGAGGGTGCTAATGAGTGTTAATCAGAGGGTGAGATCTGTCTTCGCATCACACACCGGTGTTTCAGGTTTAATATATTTATATGTTATGGGAAGCCCAGAGCTTTTAGCTGTGATACTGCAGTCTCAGCTAGAAATTACTAAAAATAGATAGTCACAATGATCTTTTTGATAAGCATTATTTTAGAGATGAAAGATAGATTTTTCACTTCCTTCTGCAAAATTGCTTGAGGTTGAAAGACGTGGAACTCCTAGCCATTTTTGCTTGCTCTTGTGTGCTCTCCTATCTCTTTAAATTTGGTGATTAATGTCCATAGGCAGATACATGAAGTAGGAGAGGGGTAATGAAAATGGGTCATTTTTTTTACTTTCTGCCATTCCACCACACAAGGATCTATTCTGAGGCCAAGTGCTACCAAAATTCTGTTTCCTTTTCATACATTTACCATGTATAACATAGGAAATGCATATTAATTACATACAGCAGCTCTACTTTATCCACGACTTTACCTTCTTCAGCTTAAGTCAATCTCAAATAAACCACCCTCTGAAAACGCTAAGTGGAAATTTTCACAAATAACTTCTTCATGACATTAAGTTTTATGCTTTCGAAGAAGTGTGATAACATCCTGTGCTGTTCCATCCCATCCTGCCTTGGCCATGAATACTCTACTGTTGAGGGAACACATGTTTTATATGCTTCCTACAGATGCCCATCACAATACCCACAATACCCTGCTTCTTTATCCATGAAGCTTCTATGTTATCTAGTAATATCTCAGAAAGTTGAATAGTGGCACCAGCAACTATATAGCAGTCATTTTGTTTTATTGCTAGCTTCATTATTATTAATTTTACACATATCAATTCATTAATTAAACTTTATCATAGATATAACTTTGAAGATAAAGACATAGTCTATGTTTCAGGTATGCATTGGAGTTCCGGCATATGTTCCCCCATAGATAAGTGATAAACCCTTATATATTATGCATTTTATAATTTTAAATTTGATAACTATATACAATATGTCTTATCACCAAGCAAATTGCATGCTGTTATGTTTGTCATAAATTATTTGTAATTCCATTTTATTATTGCATTTTATTCAGTCACTTTGCTTACATTATTAACAGACCTTACAGGTTTCAATACCTCAAATTTGTTACATCTCAATATATATATATATATATATATATATATATATATATATATATATATATATAGTGACTTAGATGAATGAATTTGCTTCTACTGAAAAATAAAATTTTTGGTTGGATTAATTGAAATTTTGCTTTTTCTAATATGAACAAAAACTTGATACATAAAATAAATCCAGTCTCCCCCCTTAAATGTTGTAAGATAAATCTTTGGCAGTGATGTTTTAGTGCTGTGTAGCCACCAAATTATACAGGACTCTGCTGGATAGGTCAGAGTACTTGGAACATTTAAATAAATCAGGGTCAATGTGACCCTTTAAGTCCTCAGTTCCATGGAAAGGGGCTAGGAAGCTTTTGAGAAAGCCTGGCAAATGACTATAAACAAAAAGAAAAGTGGATTCTTTCAAAACTGAAATTAGACCAATTAGACTGCAGAAGATCACATGCAGCTTAGAAAACATGTAAAAGAGGACCTTGTCAGCTGAGTTTATGGTGGTTTCATTAAGTAATTAAAATGACTTACAAGAGATGCTTGACACTGACATTTCCATGTAATTCTTCCATATCACCCACTATTGTTTATCTTGTCCCTGAAGTGAAAAGTAGTTCAAAAGCATCCAAAATATCATTGGTGATTGATTACTCAAGAAACCTGGGGCTCTTTGTCATGTGAACAAAACTTGCTTCTGTATCATTGTGAAAATAGGGACAGATAAAGGATATTGAGTAGGAAAAAACCAGGGGTAATGACAGCAGACAGAATCATTCCCTGAACTCAGTGTTTGGCTCATCTTGAATCAGGTTGAATATGGGGAAGATACCGGGGTAAAGGAGAAGAGAGAGTAAAAGTTTCAGAACTTGAAGAGCTTGTTTCAATTTGGATCTTAGCAAGTGTCCTTCTGGGTCTCATGTTTGGAACATTTGGTCTCCAGTTGCTGGCACTATTTCTGGAGTCTACGTAATCTTTCCAGGCCATGCGCTGGTTCCTCCTCTGTTTCACCTTCCCATCTATGATGGATTGCAGCTCTCTGAAGTCATACGGCAAAATCCCCCTTTCCTCCCTGAAGTCTGTTGGGTATTTTGGTCACAGTGATGTATACAGAACTAGTACGTTACTAAAAAGGGAAACACGTTTTGCTCTATTGCATGTATGAATATGGTAACTGGTGCCAGATATGTAATAAGCATGACAAAAATTAAAATCAGTGAGCTATTAACTGTAAATAGCATTACATAAATGTGAAATAAACAAACTTTCATTGTGTTATATAAACACAATAAATGGTACACTTGAATGTGGTGGCTGAAAACAGAGAAGGTAATCAGGATGTTGCTTTTCATTTCTCTGATAACACTGCCCACTAAGTTTACATTTAACAACACAACTCCCAGGGTAAAAACTTACTATTTTGTTACTATTGCATACTTCCTTTTCCTTCATCTATCCTAAACAAGAGAGCCCCATACTTCTCCATAAAGATGATTAAATTCTGACAGGATAAGGCAAGGAGAATCCAGCACCAGATCCCAAGGGCATGTACTTTTTCAACTTCTAAGAGAAAAAGAAATGTTCAGGAATGTGTCCTGGCGCTGTTTTGGATCAGAGGATCAAAATGGGGCCAACGTAGAATAAACATTCACTGAAAACCCGCACTATGTCAAGGTACCTTGAGATATAAATGATGAAGTACATTTAATACATGAACAAAACTCGGGTCCTGTCTACAAACGGACCTGTGGTTCACTGTTTGCACAGGAGTGTGTGATATTCCCCAGACATTTTAATTCATTTATCCTTTACTCTTTGGCAGTTTCATAAATACAATGAATGACCTTTAGTCCTTCTCAGCCCCTGATACTCAGTCGTCTCCACTCCTTCTCCACTGAAACCTTCTTCCCAACAAGGTCCTTCCTATTTGGATGTCTTGGAGTGCGTGACCCCCTTGAAGTTAAAAAGAGTTGCCGCTATGAGCATGGCGTCTTATTTACTAGAAGATGGGCCACTTACCAGTGGCTATGACACTTAGGTGATACCTGTTCATCCAGGTGCCATTAGCTGTCAATAACCCCTCAGAGATATAACCAAAAACAATGTTTAACTCAATTACTTGGCATCTAGTGGCCAGTAAAGATAAACTATAAAATTAAACAAGAAGAATTTTTGTTGTGGTTTTAACTGAAATATAGTTTACACCAAAGAACTAAGTAGTTTTTAAGTCTATGGTTCAAATAATTTTGGCAAGTGTATTCACCCACATAACTACCACCCAGAAAACACACATAATATGTTTGTCATCCTAGAGGCAGTATGTTGTCCATTTCTAGCTTTTCTCCCTCCACCTCACCTCAGAAACTATTATTACTTTCATTTTTTTCATGCTATACCAAGAGATCTGGATTCATATTAATGCAAGATACCCTTCACTCTGAATATCTTCTGAATTACCTTCATGTCATTCCTGCCACAATGGGAAACTCCCAGGTATCTATGGAACTGACCCTAGCTAAGACTCCTAACAATGAGAAAGAAGAAACCTGAACCAGTCATCTCCTATAACCAGGCAAGAGTTTCAATGAAGAGACTGAGATAACAAGCCAGTCACAAAACTTATGACCCACAATTTATTGGGCCTACAAGATATGCAGGGATAAAAGTTGAAACAGAATTTGAGGGAAGGACCAACTAAAGACAGGCTGAGCTTGAGACCCATGCCGTGAGAAGGAGCCCACCCCAACAGTATTAATGATATTCTGCTATACTTGCAGATAGGGCCTTGAATGGCTGTCATCAATGAGGCTTCACGCAGCAGCTGATGAAAACAGATGCAGAGACTTAAAGCCAAACATTAGGCAGAGTTTGGGGAATTCTATGGAAAAATGGGAGAAAGAATTGAAGGAGCCAAAAGGATCAAGGAAACCACAAGAAAACCTACAAAATCAACTAAACTGGGCCTATGGGAGTTCATAGAGATTGAACTGCCAACCAGGGATCATGCATGGCACAGACCTAGGTCCTCTGCACAAATGGAACAGTTGTGCATCTGGGTTTTCATGTGGGACCCTTAACATCAGGATCAGGGGGGCTGTCTTTGACTACATTGTCTGCCTTTGGATCCTGTTCCCTTAACTAGGCTACCTGTTTAACCTGAATAGAAGATGTTCCTAGTTTTAATGCAACTTGACATGCCAAGGTTGGTAGATATCCATTGGTGGTGGGGGGGGGGAGGCTTCTCTCTCCTGAGTAGAATGGGAGAAAAGATGAAAGGGGGAGGGTAAGGAAGAGGGAGAGACTAAGAAGAAGAAGACAGGAAAGCTGTGATGAGGAGGTAAAGAAAATAAATAAATAATAAAAACATTTATGCAATGTATTCTTATCACAGTTTCCCTTCCCATCCATCTCCTAAAAGGTCCTCCCGCCTTTCCAGCCATCCAGCTCCAAACCTTCTTCCTTGCTGTTTAAAAAAAAAGGCAAGGTTATTAAAAATTCAAACAACAAAATAAAAATAAATTAATTAAAATTTAAAAACAGTGGAAATAAACACATAAAAAGAATAAAAAAAGACAGATTGGAAACTATAACATGTGAGCAAAAGACCTGTGGCTTATTTTTTTAATTTTATCAAAGATTGCCCAACTGTTGTACAAAGTTATGTTATTTTACCACTCTGAGCAGCATATGTGAGGTTTAGTTGTTCCATATCTCAAGCTGTTGTTCTCTCAGTCTTTGAAATTTTACCCATCCTACTGAGTAGAGTAAGCTCACAATAAAATTCAAGAAGCACCTCAGGAAGAGGTGCTTTCCAACTGCTAATGGCATTGATCACTTTCCCATGAGCCTGCTGGTTAGTCACATGCTTTCTCATGTGAAATATCTTTACTTTTCTATACTTTAAAATTGGTTTATGATTTATTATTGGTTTGGGGGAATTTTAAAAACATTAAGACCTTTGTGAATAGACATATTTTAATACTTTGCAAAATTTATGAATTATTGTTTTGTCTTTTAGCATAATCTTTGATAAATTAGTTTCTATAAAGTCAAACTATTTTTCTTGTATACTCTTTCCCTTTTATAGTATACTTAGGAAGTTTTTCTTTACCTTATGATGATGCACACACACTCTAAGCCTTCCTTCCATTGTCTTGGACCTTGACTCTTACTTTTTGTTCTGTGATTCTTCCCAATGGATTCTTTGATCTGTTACCTAGAGGTTAATTTTCAGAATCTCCTGGCTATTGAAAATTAAGAAACCCTGCCACAGTGACAAGCAAAGAATTCAGCTAACATAAAACACCACTGCGCGCAACCATAATGAGAAGACGTGGTGAGTAAAAATGTTGTCTCTTAGCATCAAAACAAGCCATGGTCAGAGGGTTCTGACCTACTCAATATGCTTACTTTCATGACAGACCTATCATGAGACCTTGCTCCTGAGGGTAGACCCTTTTTATCACCAGTACTCCTCTTCTAAGCTCTTCAGTCCTCAGCAACTAGGGTTGCCAAGTACCATTCAGGTCACTGGGTTATATTTGAATTTCAGTTAAGCAAAGATAGACTTAATAAAGTTAATTAATAATCTTAAATAAAAACATAAGAAGGAGTTATAACATGTTCCAAATATTCCATGGAATAAATTTATACTTAAAAAAAAAACACCACTCTTATTGCCTATCTGGAATGTAAAGATAACAGGAAACCCTGTGTTCTTGTTTGCTGTATCTGGGAATTCAGCCTACGTTATTATACCCTCTAAATACTAGTTCATCAATGTTTTCTGAATCAGCCTTTTTCTATCCATCTTGAGATGAAAGACTTTTGGAGAAGATGATTTATTTATACTCCATTTTAGTAGCTACCTAATTAACTGTAATCACAACACCCTTCACCATCTGTTAAAAACAAAAACATTTCAAACACAATCTTTATCATATCTTATACATTCAATTCCTCTTCTTGCTTTTAGGATAAACCTAAACTCCTAAACTTGGCAGCCATTGCTACCAATTTATCTCCCCAGTTTCTCTCTAAGCAATCAGTATTTTCCACTCTTTGTATGCTCTTCCATTAGGAGGAAATGTTCAACTAAAAGTCTAAACTCTGACCTTTGGTTCTAATATACACACATGAATTCTCTTTCAGATGATCACATAAATCTCTCTAATCCTTCTGTTATGCCTTGGTCTGTTCACTATCAGTTATCTTCCTACTTTGTTCTATCTTAGCTCTCCACACCATCACCGTGCTTGTGGGGATGACTTGCTCATCTGACAGTTGACCCTGAACAGAAGAGATTGGCAGTCCTCATTAGTCACATATGTTTATAACCTGAGAGATGGACGTTGCAGGCCACAGGGGTCACAGAGGAGCTCTCTTTGTACTCAAGAGCACAGTGACCCAACCAGGGGCTGTAGAAGAAAGGCATTAGAGTGTGAGCAGATAAGACAGCATCAAATTTCAAAGAGAGAGTTAGACAACTTGTTTAAGTTGTGTGATCTGCTGGGGTTCTAAACTTACTCAGTTGTAAGCAGACACTGTTCTTAATCCCCTTGATAAGAAAACCTTTAGGCTGAGGACACTTATGGAAAACAGTAAAGGACGTGTATTTGTTACTTTCATTATTGTTGTGGCCAAATATTAAACAAGAAGTAACTTAAGGGAAGAATATACTGTAGCTCCCAATTTGAAGGTATGGCGTACCATGGTAGGAAAGCATGGATACAGGATAGGCTTTTGGCTGTTGTGCCAAACGTTGGCAGCCACATGCTCCAATTTAGTGATGTCAGGAAGCAGAATGCTGGAGCACAGCTTTATTTATTCTTTATCGGTTCACGAGCCCACCTTATGGGATGTTGCTGCCCATATTCAAGGTAGGTCGTCTCCCTTTGACTAACTCTCCAGAAATTCTCTCACAGATATGCCCAATTTTATATGTTCTAGATGCTTCTTAATTTAACAAATTTGAAACTGAAGATTAATCATTACAGGACAGAAATTATATTTGACTACTCCCGCAGTTTCACGAGATGCGAATGGCGCACAAAACTCTGGGCCTAGGTCTGGACATGAAGTCACTCCTAACAGAGGTGTAAAAATGTTTAACTGTTTATGCCTCCTTCTTGGATCGTATCCAGAAGATGTTAGACGCACTTGTCCCTAAATTCAGAATTATAGTGAATCATTGTCCATGATTCTGCTCGGTGGATTTGTTGCCTCCGGGGGCTCTGGTTCCACCGAACTATGATTCTTGATCGTGCTCTCAGTAATTGGGATAGGGAGACCTTAAATTCAGTAGGTGATGAGATCAAACATTAGAAAGTCAACAGTCACGTGAAGAAGTCTTACCCACATCAACATAATGCATTTTGTGGGGAGTAGTCTTGATTCCTATATTATAAGTAACTCTTGTTATACACCATTGTATGACACCTGGTGACAATATATTAACCAATTCCTTGTTATTTCATAAAATTCATTTGGGGAATCTGATTATAACAAATGGTTATATAAATATATGAATAGGCATATATGTTTAAAATATATAGAACTTATATATTCTTATAGCTTCTTTTGAGTATGTTTGAACATCTCATGGTTTCCTCATCAATGTGTGTACACAGTAGTGATAGTCAGTTTCACAGGATCTAGAATCAACTGGGAGACAAGCTCTTGGAATAGCCTAGGAGAGAGTGTCCAGATTAGATTGCTTCAGATGAGAAGACCCAACTTCAATATACAGGTCCATTCCTTGGGCTGAGTCCTGAACTTTAAACTGGGAGGCAAGATAAGTACATTCTTCCTGGAGTTGCTTTTGAGAGGTATTTTGTCACAACAATGAGAAAAGCCAATAAAATTATTTAATAATATTTTTATTTATGTATATGTCTTCATGAGTTTGGCAATTATTTTTTCCTGAAAAATCATGCTCTAGAGCACGTGATTCAAAATAAGCCACAACTTAGAGAAAGGCATTTCAGGACATGCAGTAAAAGTATATTTGCATAAGGCCATGAAGGCAGACAGTATTGAATATTTCATTTTAAAATATACCTTTATTAATTTGCACACTTAAACATATAAATTCTTTAAAAAGTAAGTAAATATTCCACAGCATAGATAAATCTGAACAGAGAAGTCTCTTTTAGTAAAAAATTATACATCTTTGTTAGTCTGAGTTAACACTAAGAACATTAGCCTGGGTCCAATTCCCTGCTCAGTAGTGCTGAAAAATGTTACCATGGGGAATGCAAAGGCCTGGCTTTGTTTCCTTCACTTTCATGGCTTGGCTATTGACTCCAGTGAGTAAACTTTCTTCGAAAAGACTTAATTCCCAAGCTTTCCTCACTTTGAAGATAGCTTAAGTCATGCCTAAAACTTTAAAGTGTCATTTTTGACTGACAAAGCATACAAGAAACTAGATGGTAAGTTTCCTTGTACAAACAAATGGTTGCTAGACCACTATTCTGAATTTCTAAGAGATGGAGAAATCTGACAGTAGGCAAAAACAGATTTTCTTGCCAAAAGCAAACATCATCCATTTCTGAATACACTGTATGACTTGGTCTTCTCCTCGCTTCCTGCAACTATAACATAAATGAACTCAGTTTCACAGAGCCTGCAGGATACACCTGGGCAGAAGAGAGAACCTCCGAGACCTCCGAGAAGAAGAGACCTCCGAGAGAAGTCAGCCACCCACTCTCCATCAGGTGAAAGAAGACCATAGAACAGCATCCACTTGGCTCACGTTGGCCCACTCCCATCCCACCACCTCAGGGAAGGGAGCAGCTCTGTGCAGGACTCTGCCAGGTCAGGTGGTTCTGAAAAGGAATGTCACCCAGGGGAAGGGCTAGGGTGGGCAGGGAAGAACTCTCCAGGCAGGTTACTTGCTGAGTCTTGCTTAGCATCCCCACCCAGTTCAGCACAAATGACAGCATTCCCTGGCTCCTGGTGCATCATCCTGACCATTCTTACCAAGTGTTTTGCCACAGCATACATCCCTAATGAGGTATAGGCATCTGTAGCATGCACACAAGGGACTCTCCTTGTTCCTTGCAAAACCAGTGAGAAGCAGCTGTCACCAAAATCTTGCCATGATGTTGCCCTTCTCCGTGAAACTTCCTTCCACTCCAAAAGCAACAGTTGCCAGCACATGAAACACTCAGTATCTAGGAACATCTGTCGCTGTTGCCGTCATTCTACTATGTCATGTTGTGCTCCTGTTGTGATTTCTGAATTGCTCAAACATAAATTCAGAGGGAAATAATTAAAAACACCACAGCTCTGCTCCTTTAATTTCCACTCCTGGTCTGACCTTAAGCAGAATGATAATTAAAAAAAAAAAAGTATTATTAAGCTTTTACCATAACCCTGTCCTTATATGAGCACTGTCTTCCCCCTGGTATCCACGAGTCTCGTGTGAACTTGAGAAGAAGAGTAAACTTGTTGCCTACTCATACAAAGAAAAGTCTTTCTATGAAGCAGATTCACTGTACCATGATTACCGTAAGTGAGAGACTAATGAGACAGACAGTATTAGTCACACGAAAGGAATTGGAATATGTACATAAGCATCAAAGGACAAAAGAAGCCCATGGTTCATTGGGAGAAGCCCCCACATGACTAAAGAAAGCTACCAACAACTGAGTCTCAACTGCACATACTCTGCTTATACCATCTTTGAGAGACTCTGGAAAGCAAGAGACCTGAACTGCATGTCAAGTGCAAAGTGAGTCTCTGGGCTAACACACTGGAAAACATTCTGCTTCTAAGGAAGAAAGAGACCAAGTCCACGCTATCCAGGACGTACTCCCCGACTCACTATGCTACATTCCTTCCAAAGGACATGAACAAGTACTGGTCTATTCCAGGTAGGTCTTGTCTATCCCTGAGTATTATATTCCCTGAGCATCCTACGGTTGTTCCAAAGTACTCCAAGTAAGAAGGAGATAATTGGTTGGCCTTGGTCTACCTGGAGACTGCATTTATGTTATTCCAGAAAAAATGTAAAGAAAGAAAGAAAGAAAGGAAAGAAAGAAAGAAAGAAAGAAAGAAAGAAAGAAAGAAAGAAAGAAAGAAAGAAAGATAATTGACTGGCTTTAGTGAATTCACAACAGGAAGCTTATAATGGGGAAACAGTAAGAAAAGAAGAAAAATAATTTTAAATGATGTAAAATACATTACAATGCACAAAAGACCTACCACTTTATAAAATCTAGAGTATACATTTGAAAAGTTTATAAATTATACTTACTTTGCTTTTTTTTTTCATCTACTAGTGAAACTAAAAGCATATTATCCAAACTCACTGAAAAAGAGTCAGAATCTCTGAAGTGGTTACTCTACCAGTGGGGAATTCATTTATTGCTGAGTGTAATAGAAACTGGAATAGCAAATGGCTGAACTATCAAGTTTTCTGTTTGGGGACCACTCAGCTCATGTAGTTTAAACTAAAGTTGACACTTTAAATGAATTTATTGCTCTCACTTTGTTCCAGGACCAGACAGTAGTCCAACTCTCACACATGGACATCTTTGGGATTATATAACTTAATCCAAAAGGGACATATTAATATCATATTTTTTCTTCAATGGTGATCTTTCCAAGGCCATGTCTTTGATGTGATGTCATGTTGTAATTTGAAACTGAAATTTCCTCTTGAGTTACCTGGGGAATCATGTACATTTTATTAGTAAAATGACATTTGGCAAATTATGCACTGTAGCCTTCAGGGTGAGACTTTTACAAGAGAGTGTAGAACTCAAGCTTCTGCAGATGACATGCCAGAGTATTCTGTTCTAGAGCAAAATGGTCAACGTAAGAATGAAGTCTTCCCAAAGGATTCAGAAATTCACGTTATGATTATAAGGCAGAGGATGAATTTTGTAGCGATAGGAGAAAATAGCATCAATCTCTGAAATTAAAATACTTTATTTTGTTGACCAAAAAATCCTTGTTTTGTGTGCTCCGTTTCTAATCAGTGGTGGCCAGGATCTTAATGCAGTTATCATTGTCTGTATATAAAGGGATACTTTTTCTATTAGTGTAAAAAAAAATCTCAGTGAATAAATGATTTAATATTTAGTATTAATCCTAGTGACTCTCTGGAACCTTCTTTATGATACTGGTTCATATGATAAAAAGAGTACACACAAGGTCTATAGAGTAGTTGTACTTGGAAAAGAATTTGTGAGACAAGTGAATATTCTCGGGTAAGTATGCTACACTGAACTGTGAGAAGGCATTGGCAAATGCTTCATCCCAGAATACAGAGATAGCCACAGCATACAGGGAGCTCAAAACATGAACGCAAATAATCATATTTATACATGGGCACATGATCTGAATAGGTTCTTCTCCAAAGAACATACACAAACTGCCAAAGGCATGAAAAAAAAAACCACTCCTTATCACTGATCATCAGGTACATGCAAATCAAAAGAACAAGATATCACTATTTTAATAACTGTCTCCAAAGAGATACAAGACAACAGATGCTCGTGAGGATATAAATAAAGTGGAATTCTCTTGTGTTATTTGTAGAAATGTGTTAATTTGTTTAGTATAGCCACTATGGAGAACAGTACAGAAATTGCCTTGAAAGCTATTTTTTGATCCATCAATCTCACTATTGAATCAATGTATTGTACCAGGGGTGCAGCACAAAAAGTGACTTCTAGTGTCTTTTATCCCATAGGACAACTGTGGCTTAGACCAATTGATTGTGACAGTCAAAGTAGCCATCAAAGACAATTCTGAATCACCCCATGACAAAAGAAGACCAATATCTGAGATAATTTACTTACCAATTACCCCAATCTGATCATTACACAGTGTGGACATACCCCACAAGGTCACATTTCAACTCATACATAGGCACAGTTATCATGTGTCAGTGTGAGCTAAAACATTTTCAAATATTATAAAAAATAAGTGATAGAAATCATTCTTAAAAGGATGAAGACATGCTGTACTGCCAGCATTCTTGATGACGCAGATGATATTTTTGGTAAATCATTAGCATGAAAGACTCCTGAGTCAAAAAGTTTATCTGGAGAGTTGCTTACCAAATGAAAACATTTTGAAGAGTATTAGCCAAGAACTCTTTTGAGCAGATTTCCTCAAAAATTAACATTTTATATAGCTAAAAGTTGACATTTAAAAGGTAGATTTCTCAGTCTAGACTACCTATTTAAATTACACTGAAATAAAAATTTTTGAATGAAAGTATTTGATCTGCTCAGATGTCTCATTACTGTGGTAAAGGAGCTTGCCCTGAAAGCCTGACAACCTTAGTTCAATCCCCAGAATCCACATAAAGGCATATGCAGAGAACTGAGTCACTTAAGTTTTCCTCTGACATCTATAATGTACAGTGTGGTAAATATGTACACACACACACACACTTAATAATAAATATCTCTTAAATAGAATAAAAATATAGCATCATTACACGTTGTGACAGGCACAGGTTTTTATTAGCAGCAGTACATATACTACTGGAGATCTACCAAACATAGTTGAACAAATGACATCCAATGGCTCTAGGCCACTGGACATAACAGCAGGACTCGAGCCAGAAAGATCTCCAGAAATTCCTGCTTTCCCTTCATCCAAAGCATTTGCCCAAAGAAATACCATACTACCCTCTGCTGACCACTAGGTGAGAGAGTCATGGGTAGCTGGTGGACTCAATTGAAAAAGACTGTTGGAAGAAGACTCCAGCATCAAAAGGAACATCTTTGTAGTTTCCGGGAAATGCCATCTCAAATTCGGAACACATCAAAGGGCCTTAATACTTTCAGAGAACACTCATACTTCAAAACGTATTTGGACGTCTTGCTGAGAAAGCTGTGTTTGCACCACAGTGGTACTATTACATAACAACATCTATGATTGCTGTCTTATTTTGCAAGATGAATATAATATACATTGTGGGAAAATATAGACTGGTCAAAACTTTTGCAACAGGGTGGTGCCTTATTTTCTGTAAGTTATAGTCGAATGCTCCACTGAGATTTCTGAACAACAGAATAAGAATCAATAGTTCCTCGCCATCAATTTGTTTTAGGTCATCCAAAGATGTGTTATATTTATTTTCCCCCTAAATAAACAAAAGTTCAAATGTGAGTCATTTTTTGCAGGTAATGTTTATTGAACATGCACTAAAAGCCACATCCTAAAGGACTTGTGTATGTTATATTGACTTCATACCAATCTTACAGAGTAAATTGTCCTCGTTACTGTTCTTTTGCAGATTAAAAAATGCAAACTCATGGAAGTGAAATAATCTCAAGGTCATGGCTAAGGGGATGATCTGAAATTCAAACCAATACTTTCAGATCCACAGCTTCCTCTTTGCACCAGTGATGCTATTTCTATCTACCCTAATGTTTTTCGTGGAAAATACTCTTGTCATAAGTGAGTGGTGATAAATTTATTTGTCATCATCACACTACCATCCTTATAGCAGGTATGAGACACCAATATGGTATATTAATTGATTTGCCTTAAAATCAAACCCTTAGTATTACTGAAATTAATGTGACAACTTGCTGGGACATTCACCACTATCAGGTGACCTACAACATTAGTTTATGTGAAAACTTTCCTTGTGGAGTAAGCTACTCATTCTTCCTCTCCACAAGCTCCCAATTGTAGTTACCCATGTATATCTTCAGGCCCATTACTGAACAATTCAATGATGTCCTCCATTTGATGGCATTTACAACAATCTACAAATGGCAATGGGTTTGGATTTTGTTTTAAGTTTTTAATCCTTTATTTACAGTCATATCCCTTTACCTCCTATGTAACCAATATTCCAAGAACTCAACATACATATTACCCAGAAACTCTTTTAACATAAACATTCAAATGGCTCAACTTTTGTTGACTACCAGAGTCACCCCTAGAGGTGACTCATTTGCTTGCAGAGATTAGACATGGTCTCCTTTGGTGTTCTCTATGTGCAGGAAATAACCAGGGAGTACTTAGCAAAAGAACAAGGAAAGGTTGATGTTGCAATACAACTCACATGCCAACTCCAGCTGGGCTGGCAGAGAAACCAAGACTATTAAATTCAGGGGTGTTCTCTCTCCCTCCCTAATGAGCATCTGAGATTAATATAAGCTCTTGAAAAGCTGAGGGTTCACAGATTTCAAAATACACCCCCCCCACACACATCTTTGGAAGGTGGACTCATAAATTACATGCAAATAAAATTCTCACATTGTTAAAAGGAACTCTGTTTTCTTGACACGGCAAGGTGGAAAAACTGCAAGAAGAAGAGTAAACATGTGCACTGCTAGATCCCACAGAGCATCTTGCTTCATGTGTCTCTCAACTGTGTGGGCAACTGTCACCCTCACACTACCATCCTCTTGCAAGGAGTAACCATTGTTGGCTTCTTTGTAAGGATACTGCTTTCCTCTGTCATACATGCACAAGATTTCCATGACTCAACAATCCTGATTGAGTCTAGACAGCTAAGAGTTTGCCCTTTTCACCAGTAGGTGATGAGGGGTAAGCAAGCATTCTACCCCTTCAGAGATGATGATGATGATGATGATGATGATGATGAAGAATTTGTTCTGTTGAATTTTACAGAGAAGAGCCCAACTGAAATTCACCAAATGGAAGATTTGGGAAATGTACAAAATTTGGCGGCACAGAGTACTGTGAAGCGTGAAATCATGGGTTAGAAAGAAGAGAAGACCTAATGGAAGGAAGATCGCGGTATTTGTCAAATCTGAAATTTGTGAGAAGTCAAGAGTGTTAGGTCAGTTACTGGCTTCAGAACCTCCCAAGGAACATCCACACCAGATTTTTGTCAGCAAGTGCCTCTTGGCAACAGCAACAGTGTCAGGGTTTGGTGTCTGCAGACAGGATGGGTCCCCAAGTGGGCCGGTCCCTGGGTGACTCTTCCTTCAGTCTCTGCTCCAATTTTTGTCCCTGTCTTTCCTTTGGACAGGAACATTTCTGGGTTAAAACCTTGAGATGGGTGAGTGGCCCCATCCCTTGATTGGGTGTTGTGCCTATCTACTTGAGATGTAAACAAACAGAATGATTAATAAAAAATAATAAATTAAAAAAATAGTGTATAGGGATGCTCAGAATCCCAGTGTCCCGGAAGAGCATTATGTTCTCACTGCTAAGAGAATAAGATGTCCCGTCTATTTCAGGTGCTGCATAAGGTGACTCCACTTCATCAATCCAGGCAGTTACTGTGAGTGCAAGGGTCACAGCCAATCCCACACGTTCCATGAACCTAGCGAGAAGGAGATTCCAGCCTTCCTCATCCCCAGACTTCCCCTGACTCTGCACTATGGTTTTAATTTACATTTTAGTGTTATTTCATCTTACTCTAGATTATCCAAGATAGCTGTTCTAACCAGGAGAAGGGCTTTGCGCTTGTTGGAATATAGTTTCCTCCACAATTATAAATGATTACCAAATGTCTAGTTCTACCTTAATTGATTCAAGGAGGGAATTCTTACTATAATTATAATTTCAGTACTTGAAAAAGCAAAATAATTATTTTATGTTGTCTTCTTTTCAATCTATGTTTATTTTGAAAATATTTAAGTGTTCTCAACAGATGTCAAAATTCTGCCACATTGGAAATTAGGTTGAAGTCAATGGTATGTCAGTGCAAAATATATCAACACCAATCATGACGGTACATGCCTTTAATCCTAACAGTTGGGAGGCAGAGACAAGCTAGTATCTGTGGTTGATATTGAGGCAAGTCTGATCCACAAAGCAAGTTCCAAGACAGCCAATGCTACATAAAGATATTCTCTCTCAACGAAACATAATTATAATAATAATAATTAATAATAATAAATACATCTACAAGACTTCTGTGTAGATAAGGACATCTATCACCTTTTTACATAAACATAATGTCTTTATAATGTGATCATTCACCTAAGAACATAACACAATAACAATTCCATAAGTATTAACATATACAATATATACAAAGAAATATATATGAGATTGTATACATTTATAATCTAATACACATTTATATACATACACATTATCAGACTCACATATCTACAGATTCCATAGCTGCAAATTCAGCAAACTGAACATTAAGAATATTTGAAATACTAACTTTACTTTTGTACAGACTTTCTTTTTTGCCAGCATAACTGAACTGATTTAATATAAGAAACATTTTCCTAAAATTTACGTTAAGTATTAAAATCAAAGGAGGGCATGCATAGGCTAGATACCATATCATTTCATATCAGCCTTGAGCATCTGCAACTCTGGTTATTTAGGGGTTCAGGGACAAGTGCCTTGCTAGGTGTGGGGAGAAGATTTAGAACTGACTTGTCAAGCATAAGGAACTGAGTTTAGACTCATATATCCATGTAATAAGCAGAGTGTTCTGCAAACACCCATAACACCAGCACAGAGATAGTCAATTCCCTCTTCTGGCCTCTTCATGCACACATATGCACACATTCACATCTTCACACATGTGCATGGAAAAATAAGCTAATAAACAAATAAATACAATCTTAGAAGAAGTAATGGACCATGAATACAGAGCATCCCTTTCACCAAGATCTAATCAGTGTTTTGTTTATATTAGAGTAAATATATACTAGTATGAAAAGTATTCCATGCCTCATCTGAATTGCATAGTTGGTACTTCTGACCATAATTAAATAGAAGACTTTAAAAAATCATAGTATAAACCACCCTGCCTAATTTTCTAAAAAAAAAAAAAATTCTAAAACCTAATTAATGACCACATTATTTTGATTGGGCTATAATTTCTCAGGCATGAGAGGCCACCATATTCATGTGCCTATAATTAGAATTATTTGTTTAAACCACCAGTGCCTGATCTTTTGAAAACCATGACCACAATAACCACCTAGGGCCAGTTTCAGCAAGGAGAGGCCAATATCACCATTCCTTAAATGAAGAAACCAGAAAACTCTGTTGTGACTCTGATAACCAGACTTCTCTCTGAACGCTGTTTCCCCCTCAAAGTCTAGTCTTTCATAGTTCTTCACATATTAGTAGTCTTGCAATTATCTAGTGCTGTTTACAAGCATTTGTGGAGCTGTGGCACTACCTACCTTGCTAATAAACTACATGTTTATTATATATGACACTTGGGTTTAATCTTCAACATCATCAAAAATTAGTAAATTATTCGAAAACAACAATTTGAATTATTTGCTATCTTTTTAAATCAGGTTGCTTTGGATATACATATGGTTTGGTACTTGTCCCAGTTTGATTTTAATTTCTGTGATACAATGCTAGGACTTGCTTGCTGGTTGTATGTTGTCAACTCGACACAAACCTAGACATATCTCAGAAGAAAGGAACTTAATTGAGAAAATAAGGTCACCATTTTGGTAAGTCTGTTGGACATTTTCTTGATTAGAGGTTGACATAGAAGTTCTCTGGCTTCTTGCTTTGTGTTCCTTCTCAAATATCATTCATGATAAGAATCTATAAGATGCAATAAACCCTTTCCTCCCCAAGTTGCTTTTGGTCACAGCATTTGCCCCAGGAAATAAAAAACCCAAAGACAATAACCAAAGAAACTTACAAAACAGAAGAAAAGTTTGGTTGGTTTCACAGTTTCAACTTTTCAGTCTAAAGTCAACTGGATCTATTTTACAGAGACTTGAGGAAATTCATAACTTGGTAAAGAAATGTGTGGTATAGGAGACTTGATCACATTATGGCAGCCCAAGAGAAGAGAAGGATAACAGGGAGAGACAGGAGCCAAAATATAGTCTTCAAAGGCATGCCCCAGCCATATCACCACAATTTTCTCTACTAGCTGCACTCTTTAAAGTTCCACCACCAACTGCCTGCAGTCTTTTCTAATTTTGTATCTATCATTGGCTTAAACCATTGACTGGGTGAGAGTCCCTGTGATGTAATGATCTTTAGAAACACAGTGCAGACATTGCCAAAAGTATGCTTTACTAATCTCCTAGACACTGCATTAGTTACTTTTGTATTGTGATAAAACACATGATCAAGGCAATTTAGAAAAGAAATGGGATTTGGTTATAGAAGACTAGAGTCTGTGATGGGGGAATAAAGGCATAAAAGTTGGAATAGTAGGTGAAAGTTCACAGCATGAACTATAAGTCGAACACAGAGAGAGAGAAAATTGGGAATGGAAAATGGCTTTGAAACTTCAAAGCCCTTGTCCAGTAACATCCCCAAGGCCACACCCCCTAACCCTCCCAAAACAACACCAACATCAGGTGCCCAAGTGTTCAGCTGCTGGAGAGTATGGGGTCATCTCAGTCAGGCAACCACAGACATCTCTCAACCCAATCAAATTGATAATCAAACAAACTAAATCCAAAAACTTTATTTTATATTAAATTATGATGTAAAATACATCATTCCCTGAGCAAAATAGTGATTTGTGGTGTTATATACCTAGTGGTCATAAATGAAAGTACTTCAAAATCATTGCCAAGTTATTGAAGCTCTAATTGAAAATATTCATTATATTATAATTCCTTGTAAGAAGTTTGTCTCATTTCTCTTATTTAGTGTAATTGCATGTTATTTTATGTAGCATTTACTTTAGTAAATGTAACTATCTTACATGAAAGATAATATAACATAGTCTTAGTAGCCAGAAGATCTTACTTTTCAATGAAGAAATGTCAAGAAATCACTGTACATAATATTTAATTAAAAACATAAACATATACACATAGACTTGTGTATGTGTGATTGTGTATGTATGATGACTTCCTATTATAGTATAATTAAAATTGGATCCAACATCCCTCAGATACATTAATATTGAGAATTACTATAATACTTAGCAAATAGTCTGTTCATATTTTCTCTGTTGTCATCTACTTATTATTCCTTCTCTTTTTTCTTTTTTATTAGATATTTTCTTTATTTACATTTCAAATGTTATCCCCTTTCCCAGTCCCCCCCACCCTGCTTCTATGAAGGTGTTCCCCCACCCACTCCTGCCTCCCTGCCCTGGCATTCCCCTACACTGAGGCATCAAGCCTTAACAGGACCAAAAGTCTCTCCTCCCATTGATGCCCAACAAGACCATCCTCTGCTACATATGCGACTGGACCCATGGGTCCCTCCATGTCTATTCTTTTGTTGGTGGTTTAGTCCCTGGGAGCCCTGGGGGTCTGGTTGGTTGATATTGTTGTTCTTCCTATAGAGTTGCAAACCTCTTAAACTCCTTCAGTCCTTTCTCTAACTCCTCCATTGGGGACCACTCCTAAACTTGAAAAAAAAAATCAATGTGTTGGCCATTGCCCTCAAAGCATTTTATTGTGATAGATCCATAGGCAAAAGAAATTCCTTCAACGAAATGAACTGTAATTGTCAAATATTCAAGGTAACACATACATGAATTTCCCCAAAGCTTGAAAGACAATGTTTCAGTTAGGCTTAACCTGAGTCATGCATTATATCAACCAATGAAGAACAATGTTTTGAACAACAAATCTTCTTGCATTTCCAGAAATGCCAGGTGTCGGTTATAATAAAAGTAGAAGAGAAAATGGGAGGGATAACAGTAGAAAATGAGTATAATCTCTGTTACCTTGACACATCTCTTCATGTGTCTAGGGGTATTTGCAGAAAGACTGAGCTGAGGAGACCCATATTGAACACTGATAACAGCATTCAAGACAAGGTTCTAGACTACATACAAAGATGAAAATCAGCATTAATTGCTATCTCATTTTTGAATGAAGACAAAATGTGACCAGTCACCTCACATTCCTGCTTCCATTTCTCTTCTTCCTTGAGGAGATATGTGCCACAAAAACACAAGCTGAAATCAGCCCTTCCTTCCTGGTATTGTTGGTTTGTCATGTTTTTATTTGGTTGCAATGAGAAAATAAAGTAAGACTTCCACACTGCAAAATTGTTTCTAAATCATGCTCAGTAGTTTCTACTCTATTCAGCAGGCAAGCTGTAGCTACTATAAGCCTAGTGATTTAGAGATGCTACTGGATGTTTCATATTATGTATTTTAGGGAAGAGCTGAGGAACAACAGACATTGGGAGTAGCAAGCCACTTTGGTTTCTGCCTCAATGCTATATAGGATGAATTCTAAGCTAAGAAGTGCTGGAGAAATAGAGATGAAAGTCCTGCCTTGAAAGAACTTTGAGATGCAGAATTACAAAGAATTATAGCAACCATGTGTCAGGGTACTAAGCAGAAAAAAAGGAGGTTTCTTTTTTCTGAAATATTAATTTGTTTAAAGAACAGCTGTCTTCATTGTTATCTACATCTTTAATATATAAATCCTAAAGTAAATCATGGCTATTGCTTTTCTTTTTTTTTTCTTTTTTTTCTTTTTTTTAATTTTATTTTCTAAGTTTTTTTTATTTACATTCAAAATCATTTCCCCTTTCCCGTTTCCTCCCTCCCCGAAAGTCCCATAAGCCCCCTTCCCTCCCTCTTTTCCCCATTCAACCCCCTCTCGCTTCTCTATCCTGGCATTCCCCTACATCCAGTCTTTCCAGGACCAGGGGTCTCTCCTTCCATCTTCTTAGAAATCTATTGATATGCGAATTGTGTCTAGGGTATTCTGAGATGCTGGGTTAATATCCCCTTATCAGTGACTGCATACCATGTGTGTTCTTTTGTGATTGGGTTACCTCACTAAGGATGATATTTTCAAGATCTGACCATTTGCCTAGTCATTGTTTCGTGAATTCATTGTTTTTAATTGCAGAGTAGTATTCCATTGTGTAAATATACCACATCTTCTGAATCCATTCCTCTGTTGAGGGACATCTGGGTTCTTTCCAGCTTCTGGCTATTATAAATAAGGCTTCTATGAACATAGTGGAGCATGTGTCCTTATTGCATGCAGGTAAAGTCTCTGGGTATATGCCCAGGAGTGGTGTAGCCAGATCCTCCAGGAGTGTCATGCCCAGTTTTTTGAGGAACCACCAGACTGCTTTCCAGAGTGGTTGTACCAGCTTGCAATTCCACCAGCAGTGGAGGAGTGTTCCTCTTTCTCCACATCCTCGCCAACAACTGCTGTCTCCTGTGTTTTTGATCTTAGCCATTTTGACTGGTGTGAGATGGAATCTCAGGGTTGTTTTGATTTGCATTTCCCTAATAACTAAGGATGATGAACATCTCTTTAGGAGCTTCTCAGCCTATCTACATCTACATCTTTTATATATAAATCCTAAAGGATATATATATATATATATATATATATATATATATATATATATAGTTATCTACATCTTTTATATATAAATCCTAAAGCAAATCATGGCTATTGCTTTTCTAAGACCATACCTTCATGAATCCAGTCATCTGTAGTGCTCCAGTTATATGGATTTTACTGAGAGTGGATGATTACAGTTACAGCCTGGAGAGAGAATAATAATCAGGAGCTAAATTAACCTTCAGGAATAAAAGTCTGGGGAGTGTTAGGAAAATCTGAGTCATATCTAAAAGCAAGTCATCTGATCCCAACAGGATAAAAAGAATCTTAGGTGGGTGGCAGTGTTGGCAGATTTTAATGAGAGCCTTGGAACCCACCATGAAGAAAGGAACAGCTGGAGTCATTAGCCTTCACTTGACCAGCATTGAAGAAGTCATAGCGGGACAGATTGAACCTCACACAGTCTATCTGAGCAGTGACAGAAGTGGACTGTAGAGGACACCCACAAGCTCCCTCATAGACCTTCTTGGATTCTGTTTATTCTTTCTGTAATTTACTTGCCCATTTTCTTCCAATGGCTGGCCACTGATGCTCTTATTTAACAGTTACATGTGTGAAACTAAGCATTTAATAACTGAGATATCCCTCAATCCCTGATATTCTTATTTGAATAGCTGTTTTAGAGGGTTCATGAAATCCATTTGGCCACAGGCCTCTACGGGAGCAGCAAGAACTAAGGATTTCTTGTCCCAGTAGGGAAATCTCAGCACCTTGGGGTTCTGTGGAGGCAAAGTAAGATTCCACACCAGAGCTCTTATGCAAAGCCAGACCTATGCTATATTTCACATATGACATAACCATCCAAATTCTCTCAAAATCTGCTTCTACAAAACCCTATCCAGGTCAACTTAATTAGCATCACTTTCAAGCATTCTTACGCATCTCTCCTTTTCTTTGTTATTATAATAAAACAGCTAAAGCAGTCTGGTTATTATACTCAGAGTTTTGGAGATCACAAGCATCAACTAGATTCTGGACAGACTCTTATGGTCAAAAGTGTCACAATGACTGGAGCAAATGTTGGAGGAAGAGATCACATCTAGAATAAAATCACAAGAGGCAGGGTCCCACTATCCCTTCAGAGTGCATTTCTTTAATGATCTAAGGATCCCTCCCATAAGCTCTACCTCCTAAAGCTCTAGTGCCTCCCACTTCCTGAATGAGGACTTAGCTTCCAACTCATGATCCCTGGAGGAGGAGTGGACACATTCAAACCAAATTGCAACAACAGCAACTCCTTTCCTTGTCCTATAGAAACTTAGAAAATTCATAGATAATGACTTCATGACACAGAAAAAGACAAAGTTGTTTTTGAAGATGCAACTTACGGAGAGTTTCTCTCTTCCATAATCTCATGGTTGCGGTTTTGTTTGTTTTACTAAGGAAATGCATACCCATAATTATGCATGTTTCATCTTTCAAGAAAAACATGAGGTAAGAACTTTAGAGAACCAAGAACACTAGTTGTCTTATTCCAGTGGATCTCTCTGCTTCATGAGTTTGTGACTACAAGCCAGAAAAGGTCCCTGTTTTCTTATTATTTGTTCTCTGAATGAACCCCATGCTGTACTATCATTTTGCTCAGCTGGGGTTAGCACTTGCAAAAAAAAAATGTACTTTGTCTCTTGGCTTAAAGGTGGATGACAGCAGCTCTGTCCTCATGGGTACTGACCTAGTTCACTTTAAGATATGTGTCTACCAGAGGATAATGGTGAGCTTTGCAGGGGCCTGTCTGAACTTGAAATGTAGCAAGCTCTATCGGGGAAGACAACTATTAGACTTAAAGGAAGCTGTGGTCTAGCTGACCATGCAAGCTATCCTTGGTCCAATCCCTACCTTCTGGGTCTGCTTATGGTTACACCTGGTTTTGTTGCCAGGTCTGAGATTAGCATCAGAGTATCCAGACTCTCAGTCTACTC
This sequence comes from Tokudaia tokunoshimensis, assembly GCA_036184795.1. NCBI lineage: Eukaryota > Metazoa > Chordata > Mammalia > Rodentia > Muridae > Tokudaia > Tokudaia tokunoshimensis. The sequence continues at coordinate 74,012,078 of BTHU01000015.1, forward strand.
TATTGAATATCCAACAAGATTTCCACTCTCTCTGTTCAAAGGGGCCCTTCAAGTTTCTGCCTGTGACACTGGTACTTTTACCACTCCCTTTATGGGAAAGAGAGGTGGAAACATTCCAGGTGAGTCACAGTTTGCCTTTTTACCTAGCAAATACCTAGAGGGGTGGAAGTTAGAAATGTCCATTTTATAGCATGCTGACCAGTGAATGACCTAACATGGAAATACCTAACAAAGCATAGGGTATTAGAAGGTGTAACTACCTAAGGTTGTAAAATGGAAACTGTTTACATAACATTGCAGTTACCTTGGCAACAGGATTTTTTGTGATTGAACTAACAAGAACATTATATTGTTTTCTTTATGACTTAATATGTCAAAAATAAATTTAAGAAAAAACATTAGCCAACTTAAATATTTTTGTTATTCCAAGGTCTGATGCTTTCTTGACTTTGAGCAATCATTTTACTAGTTTCAACATTATTTCACATGATAACAATCAAAATAAATTATGAGGTTTTATATTCTTGAAGTAAATTTAGGAGAAGATAAAGTGTTAAATTTGAATTTTAGCAGAATTTTAATTAATATAATCAGGTTCAGGACAGAAAACTGAGCATATTCCTAGTCAGAAGTCTAATAGAATATATTTGTAAAGCTCTATAGCACTCAATTGTATATATCAGTTTGTTTCAAACATTACAATGAGTGTTTCCATGAAATTACTTTCTCTAAGATAAATATTAAAATTAGTAGAATGAATAATGGCAAGAGAGATGGCTCAGTAGATGAAGTACTTAGCATGTAAGTGTGAAGACCTCAGGTCAGATTCCCAGGGCCCACATAAGGACAAATAAGATAGTAGAAATCTTCCAAGTCCTTCTGTGGTGAGTTAGGACATAAAGGCAGAAGGATCCTGAAAGTCTGCAGGCAGGCTAGCCTAGCATACATAAGACGAACACCAAGAGACTCTGACTCAAACAAGATAGCCAGTGAGATCTGAGAGTAGAGGTCATCTTCCGCTACTATATGCATGCTATGGCATGTGCCCACCTGTACACACACACACACACACACACACACACACACACACACATGCAAACTTGCACACATTCATACACAAAAAGACCTTGGCCCCCTCATTGTGAGTAAACATTACTTGTCAATTAATACTACTTTGAGACTTCATCTTACCGCAGCCAAAACACCTAAGACTAAGGAATGAATATAACAAAAGACGGGCCTCCTTCAACTGATTATCCTTTACTTCTGACTGCTTACCCTGGCCATCAGTTTTCTTGGCCTTCCAACTAGACATAAAATATCAACTCTGTCTGGCCTTGAAGATTGTAGGTCTTGAACATTGCTAGACTCATAATCATATGGCAAATTCCTGAAACATCTTTTCATGCACATATGTATACCTATGTACACACATATGTATTATTGGATATATTTCTCTGGAGAATTCTGATACAAGCACCTACTGTGTGCTGGGAATTATTATAAATTTCACAATAAAGCACTAAGAAATATAATATCCTGCCTATTTGGGGGGGGTGAAAAGTTCAATCAAAGGTAAGTTTTAGTGACTCAACCCAAATACTGTGCAATAAAAGGTACGTCCAGAGTACAAATACAAGCCCATTTGCTATCAAAGTCCGCACAGAACATTCCACTCTCTTGTCCCCCTAGAGGCTGATGCCAGTTTCTTGCCAGCTTGACATAGCTCTTCCTAAAATGTCTTTTTCCACCCTGCTGCGTGGGTAATCCAATGGAGTGGCCAGAAGTGAAGCCTCTGTCCATGCATCAGAACCATGCAACACTCTCAGCACGTGTTCTTGTACCTGACTTATTTCTTATACAGGACTGAATGTGTAGCTGCCTTGAGGGGAAATAATAGCCTTTAATCTGTACTGAATTGAGGCCATGTCCTTGAACACTGCGTTCTTACCACTTATCAGCAAAGGCCATTCATAAGTTTAATGTCCAGTCCTTGATCTGCTCATAGCTCTTCAGTACCTCCATCAAGGCAAATCAAGATTTCTGTTTGATAACCAGAAGTGTTGCAAAGTACTTCCTTGGCATGTGGCGTGGTCCTTGAACATGTTTCCATACACTAGACTAGACTATAGTGGACTATACTATCCGCTTCTATATAGGCCCAGACTTCCATCTTCCTACAACAGAGCCTACCTCATCAAGGTTCAGGGACCATGTAGGAGAGAAGACAGGAGAAGAGAAAGCCAGAGCAGATACATGATGACAAGCAAATATTGTCTTCTAGACACAGGAAAGAATCCACTTGTAAATCCACAGTGATTGTAACAGCATGCATAATGCTTGTGCAAGTCCAAGCCAGATCGATTCAATCAAGGAGAATGAAGCTGGTCTCACAGTCCTCACCTGGCCATGGAGCTATTGGTAATTTTGGTCTGGAAGAGGGAGAGATGGTTTTCTCTATGAGTGTAGCCTACAGTTACACTAACCACATTCGAATGAGAGACCACACGTGCGAGAATATTTAAGCAGCATGAATTGGTCTTGGAGGCTGTAAAAAGGTGTGGGGTACACAAAGCTGGCTGAGAAGAGAAGGGGGAAGTATGGGAAGAATTAGCAAAAATGAGAAGATCTGACCCAAACACTTTGTATGAAACACTGAAAGAACTAATAAAAGATTTTTAAAGGCCCATTGAGCCAGTAGTTGATGATGGAAAAAAGGAAAAAAACCTCTCTCTCTCTCTCTCTCTCTCTCTCTCCCTCCCTCCCTCCCCCTCTCCCCCTCTCCCTCTCCCCCTCCCCCTCCTCTCTCCTCTCCCCTTCCCCCCTCCCTCCCCTTCCCCCTCTCCCTCTCCCTCTCCCCCTCCCCCTCCTCTCTCCTCTCCCCTTCCCCCCTCCCTCCCCTTCCCCCTCTCCCTCTCCCTCTCCCCCTCTCCCTTTCTCCTTCCCTCCCTCTCTTTCTCTCCTCTCCTCTCCTCTCCCCCTCTCCCTCTCTTCCCTCCCTCCCTCCCTTTCTCTCCTTTCCTCTCCTCTCCTCCTCTCTTCCCTCCTTCTCCCTTCGCCTTTCCCCCTTTCCCCCCATTTCCCCTCACCGAAGGAATGAATACATATACGTGTGTGTGTGTGTGTGTGTGTATGTGTGTGTGTGTGTGTGTGTGTGTGTGTGTATAGTGCTCTAAACAGGTCATATGATTATTTCAGAAAAGATGATTCACACATTGATTACAAACTTTGAACCATCCAACTGCCTACTGTTACATATGGATATAAATATCCTCTACACTAAATTCATATTCCCTAATTTGGTTCTTTTAATTTCTACTATGGTCCTTTTATTTTTTTTTAACTTTTGGCTAAGGAGAATATTTTTGGTTAAGATTGTTACTTATAATTCATTTTAGTGGTTTTCACACATAGGAAAAAATATTGAAATATGTCCATCAAACATTTCATAATTTAACAAAACCTCGAAAAAAAAGTTTTCCAGAAGTTTTCAAAACAAAAAATAAGATCAAATAGCTTAAAGCAAAGCCAAGGTTTCCACTGGAGTTGTCACCGAGTTCTTGGACTGTCAGGCTTATTTATAATTGCCAGAAGCTGGAAAGAACCCAGATGTCCTTCAACTGAGGAATGGATACAGAAACTGTGGTGTATATATATATACAATAGAGTACTATTCAGTTATTAAAAACCATGAATTCATGAAATTCTTAGGCAAATGGATGGATCTAGAAAGTGTCATCCTGAACGAAGTAACCCAATCACAAAAGAACGCACATGGTATGCACTCACTGATAAGTGGATGTTAGCCTAAAAGCCCAAAATAAATAAGTTACAATTCACAGACCACAGGAAGCTCAAGAAGAAAGAGGACTGAAGTGGGGGTGCTTGAGTTCCTCTGAGAAAGGGAACAATATACTTACAGGAGCAATAATGGAGGCAAAGTGTTGAGCAGGGACTGAAGTAAAGGCCACCCAGAGACTGCTCGACCTGGGGATCCACCCTATAAACAGTCACCAAACCCCAACACTACTATGGATGACAAGAAGCGCATACCAAAAGGAGCATGCCATGGTTGTCTTCTGAGGAGTCCTGCCAGAGCCTTGCACTTACAGAGGCAGATGCTAGCAGCCAACCATTGGTCTTGGAGTGGGGTCCCCAAGGGAGGAATTGGAGGGTGGTATGGAGGAGCTGAAGGGGTTTACAGCCCCATGGGAAGAACAATGATGTTGGCCACCCAGACGCCCCAGGACTCCCAGGAACTAAACCGTCAACCAAGGGGTACACATGGTTCCAGCCAAAAATGTGGCAGAGGAATGCCTTGTTGGGCATCAGTGGGAGGATTGGTCCTTGGTCAGGTGAAGGCTCAATAGATGCCCCAACAAGAGGAAATCGAGGGGTGGGGGGAGGTAGGAGTGGGTTGGGTGGATGGGCATATACTTAGAGGCAGGGAGTGGGAGGAGGGTTGGGGGTATTGGGGAGGGGGGAAACCGGGAAAGGTTTTACCACTTGAAATGTAAATGAAGATTATATTTTTAAAAAAAAGAAAGAAAGAAAATTAAAAAAAAAAAAGAAAAACATGATAGGCAATTTGTAAAACTAAACGAATGTTTTTCAGAAGAACCCCATATATAAATTAGATTACAGTGACATTTCGATAACATATGATCCCCTAGGGTTTGAACTTTAGTAGATGCCATGTGATTTAAGACCCATCCAAGAAGTTTGTCCTCCAAAGTAGCACCAGGGCCCTTATGAAGCACATGGCCCAGCCTCACCTAGCAAGGCACTCAGACAAAAATCTCATGAACTCTAATAACACAAATGGACAATGGACAATCTTGTGCACATTTCTTTTTTCAGTGAGGTCTCAAGGTCTCCTCCCGCCACAAATGAAACTCCATAATTCTTTCCTAACCTTTGGGAGTTTCTTCAAACTTGTGGCTTGGGACATCCTTTCTGTGTCCAAGGACAATATTTCTTAAATGTAGATTGCCCAGAATGGCCAGCGTTCAGGGAAATACCCTCTCCTTCCTCATTTAAAATGGACCCTTTCTTGCTTGCTTAATTCTTAACCAAAGTTATTGCATTCTGGGAGCTTCTAGAAAATTTGAATATGGTTCATGACCCAGAACTGAATGCAGAGAAGTAGAAAGAGGGGCAAAAAAGGGCTTTTTTCAACGTACTACTACAATCCTGTCTTTCTCCTCTCTCTCTTAACCTCCCACTTCTCTCTCCTCTTCAGCCTCTCCCTGATCTCCTTTTGTGTCAAGAAAACATGAGGATACCACTAGCATCATCAGCACCAGCAAGAAGACAGAGAACAGAAGCAGATTTGCAACTAAAAGTATAATAAAGTTTTGCCAATCAATGATATAAGAACTTTTATTTCCCTTGTAGCTATTCCAAGAATGAAAACAATGAAATGTTTTAAAAGATTTTGTTTTAATTGCCTGTGGCTATGTGGGGGTGTGTACACCAGAGTATTCGTGGAGCCCAGACTAGACACCTGAAGCTGGAGTAACAGAAAATTATAAACTGCCAGCCGTGGGTCCTGAGAATGGAGTTCGGTTCTCTGAAAGAGCAGTACACATGAGCAATCCTTCCAGGCCTGCACACTATCTAGTTCAGTGTTTGAATTTTGTTTTGAAGCATTCAGAGTAAAATTGTTGGACTCATAATCCACCTTGTATGCAATATCTTCTTGCCTTGCTCAGGCATGGGATTTTATTCACTAATGCATCACAGTTAGGTTCCAAATGGAAAGGCTTAACAGCTGTTCTTAAGAGCCTTCTTACTTGTGTTATCTAGCACCCAGTGTACTACTTTCCAAAGTGGGATGCATACCTCACGAGAGGCAGAAGCTAACCCACTGGAAAATGGACAACACATTTTAGAGCTTATGTCAATTCTTAAACCAAAAAGAAATGAATAGTTATAACTCATATTTGAAACATAACATCAATGGAATTTTCTTGAGGTCCACATATCCGTATCACTCATTGTGAGGTCTCCTGAGGGGATACCGTGTAACAAACAGGTTGGCAGTGAAATCATCACTCATCAACAGATCACTTTTAGCAGATTGTGATCAAACGGACTACATTATCTCGGCTCATTTTTTAAAAGTTATCCTTAAGAGATTCCAGGAGATTGGAAGTGAGGCTAATAATACAAGAAACAAGGAAATGGGCATGAGAATGCCTCTTCTGTTTAGAGGCAAATGCTTTATCAGGCATATCATGAGTTTCTTTTTTTTTAATTTTCCACTATCTATAATAATAAAAATCATCCAGTAGCATGGAGAACAATATTTTCCTCAAATGGATTGACTTACAATGATTGTTTAATGTTTTAATGAAAAGCTATAATATTTTATGAAAACTGTTACAATAGTAAGATGTTAATTTTTATAAAGGTCTATAGAGTTCTTCTAAATACTACTAACTAAAAAAATTTCCTTTAAAAGTTCCCTGATGTACAGCCATGCCATTTGTACATGGAATTTTCCTGTGCTGAGACACTGGTCTATTGCACTGTGGGAAAGCTGAGAATTATCATAAAATAATTTCTTTTAGAAAATTGGATTCTGTGCAGAAGTGAGTTCTTTTCCTTGGTCACTCAAATATTTTCCAAGGTGAATATTGCCAGTTCCTCTTACAGAATAACTTTAATATCCATTTTAATTCTAGTTTCTGGCTTTGGGCAGTTTCTAGTTAGTTTGCTTTTTGATTCTTTGCACACAAAACACCAGTCACGATTGGCTCTACCAGTGTGGCAGGCAATTAAATGAGCACAAACAACAAGACAGGTAAGAGTTTGTCCTCAGAGAGTTTAGAGTTCACTAGTCACAAACAGTTAGCTTTTAATAAAGTAAGCAAATAATGATAATAGAAAATAGACATAGTTAACAAAGAAACATGTAGTCACAGGTAAATGCATGGCCTAGTGGCTAACTGGGAATAGAATTGGTATAGCCCAGTTAAGAAAGTTATATTCATATCAAGACCCAGAAGAACTTGTCAGGCAGAGATACAACTAAAGAAAGGACCCTGAGATGGCAAACAATTTAGCATTGAGAATAATAAGTCTGAAAGATCAAGAACAGAGAGTGGGGGAGCCGAAGAGTTAAGAAAGGACCTGGGGAAGCAACAGTGATGAAATAGTAAAGGGCTTTCTATCACACGCTAACTGTGAGTTGGTTTCATTGTGAATACCCTTAAACTATGCCGTGCAGATGGTAAAATCCTCACTGGCTACCTTCATATCTCACAATAATTACTATGGCTTCCTTTATTCAATCTCTGATACAAGTTCTAGAATTTTATGCTGTAAGTTCCAACAGTGGGTATTCATTCTCTCTCTCTCTCTCTCTCTCTCTCTCTCTCTCTCTCTCTCTCTCTCTCTCTCTCTCTCTCTCTCTCTCACTGCCTCCCTTCCTCTCTTCCTTTCTCTCTCCCTCCAAAAGCATTCAATCTCTGCCATATAGAAGTCTGCAGAGCTCATCTTTTAACAATCCAAAAGATCTGTTGATTCTTGTTGCTCTAACAGCCCATCATGGGACATTTTCTTATTCAATGACAGGGTAAAACAGGACTTCAAAAGTCTTAAACTGTAGGCTATTTCTAGAAATGACAAAATTGGAATGCCTACCCAACATCTAATATTCTGCTATTTGGAACTCACAAGTATCTTAAAGATTAAAAGGAAAACAGGAAAAGTAAAATCACAGGGTGTCAAAAAAAGTTTATAGTTTGATTGGTGCAACAAGCATATTAAAATTAGTTTTACTTGAAATGGGGTTTAGGAATTTCAAAGTCCTCATAGTCTTTCCCTCTGCCACTTGGCTTTCCAAAATAAAATGTTCAGGTTTCCCTGACATGCAATCCTATATCCACAAAAAGCAGAAATGTTTTTTTGCTTGAACTCTGTGCAAGAATACTTTGCTGATCTATTTTCTTTCCATTGCTATATACTTACTCCTTGATGGATGGCATGACATGTTGACATGGAGTTCATGGTTTATGGAATACTTCTAAATACCCTCCAATGTAAATAAACATTTGTTTTAAAACTGAACTTGGAATCTTGTTTTGAATTGATTATTGAGGCAAAGTTAAGTTCATCGATTAAATAACATTGACTCCAAGGTGAACCACATTCAGTGTGTATTTTGGGTTGAATTTTCTTTTCCCAGTAATTACTATGTGTATTGATATTGGTGAAAAGCTAGTTCTTAATCTGCCAAATAGCCTATGAAATACGCCCCCAGGAGCCCTTCTGGCACTTGCCAGGAACACCTATCCTCAGGTACTTCAAATCTTTGACATTATAATGCCACACATCTCCTGAAAGATTAGAGATATTCTTAACACTTACTAGCATAATACAGAAAAGCAGGTTCTACTACTTATATTTTATGATCTTGCACTTATTTATAATGAAAAACTAATTTTTGTGGGGTGTGTAATGTATTTCTTCTGACATAGACTAAATTGTGTTCATCTAAAACTGTTAAAGTGAAATTTAGTATACAGTACCATAGAATATGGTATTATTAGGTGTCAGTGGTTTAACAGAGGGATGAAGTTAAAATGGACCTGCTAGAGTGGTCCCAAATTCAGAATAACTAATTCACATCGAAGAACACACATACAGAAAGACTTTGATGTAAAGACCTGGGAAGAAGGCAGCCAGCTACAAACCAGGGAGAAGGGCCTAGAAGATTCCCTACAGTCCTCAAGAGAAACGAGCCTTGTGAACACTTTAATTTCAGCCTCCTCTCCAGGAAAACAGAGGGAAATTTCACTGCTGTTGTCCACACACCGGTACAGTGGTACAGTGGTGCAGGTGTCTTAACAAACTAATACCCTGGTTTCCAGTAAGTTTGTGCAGATTAGGAACAGCTCATATAACTTAATGACTTTGAGAAGTTACCCTGTGATCACATACCTTTAAAGGGCATTTAAAGAATAAATATCCTAACCTGGCATGAGGTCACTGAAATTTGAAACTGAAGCCAAATCAAACTTATAACCATTTACTAAATCAGAAGACTCAGATAAAAGGCATATGCGAAGTTGCTCTCTCATCACCCACTGGTACGTCTCCCAGGGACAGTAAAATGAACTCATAAAAGAGCTCTTTTGCTTTCTTACCACAGGATACCAATATATCCATCGTTTTATCCAGGTCTGTCTTTAATGTACTCTCTTTGAGAATATTTTGCTCGTTCTGTGGATAGAGGAGAATAAAAGAGCTCCCAGATCAGTGTGTTCTTGTCTCTACCATTGTCAACAGTAATGAATGAGCCTACTAAAGTAGCATGGTTTTAATTTGAGTTTGGGTCACTAACAGCTAAGGGTAGCATGCAAATCAATATCACATCAAGAAACTACTATTCCCACAAACCATAATCCTAGATAAATACCATATGACTCAGTCCACAAAAACGTCTCTCAAAACTCTGATGCCAGGGTGCAGTGCCAAGCAACTGCCAGCATCTCAGACTCAGAAACAAGCAAAAACTAGCGTCTATGAAATGCAGAAGTGCTTTGCCTTATTGCCAAAAGAAGTTTTAATTTGTCTTGGTAAGTCTATTAATATGATCCATCTTTAAGAAAAGTATAATTTAACAACAAAAACGTTTGTTTCTAGTTTAATAGAAGTATGGGGGAATGTTATATTAAAATCATATTTTTGGCTTTAGCAAAACTTTAAATGGTGGGCTGGGGAGGTAGCTCAGTGGTTAAGAGCACTGACTGTTCTTCCAGAGGTCCTGAGTTCAATTCCCAGCAACCACATGGTAGCTCACAACCATCTGTAATGGAATCTAATGCCCTCTTCTGGTGTGTCTGGAGATAGCTACAGTGTGTTCACGTACATAAAACAAATAAATACATCTTTAGAAATGTCCTTTAAAACATCTTTTTTAAAAAAAAAGGGGGGGGAAAGAAAAAGTTTAAACTGAAGTCAATCACAGAAATTTTGAATTCCAAACTCAAGTAGCCTCCTACATCCACCAAGATATTCCATGATCTTTTCTATAAGATTTGCTATTTTATACAAATTTAAGTCAATAATTTCTGTCTATAAGGCATAAGAAAATCATATTTCTCTTTGTATCTGAGCCCTCAGACATCCAAACTTCTCAGCATCTTGAACATCTACGGTGCTTTGCACTTACCTGTTCACTGAGAGGCTTCTGAGGTGGCCTTACTCTGTGGTATAAACATAAATATTTAGAAGGTTTTACAATATATCAACTTGGCTGAACATCAGTCTTAGGTTCTTCCTAAAATTAAGGGCCTCTTCAGTCATGGGTTTGCATGGGGATTACAAGAGTAGGTGTTTGCTTGTGTGTGTTTGTTTGTTTGTTTGGCCTGGTCTTTACATCCAACCACAAGAGACTTGCCACCATTGCACCAATGGACACATCCTTCCTGGCAGCTTGGTATTATACACAACTAGGTAACACTGTTGATGACTTTACCTAACACTCCTACCCTAACAGTCTACATAGCTTCTTTTAGTACTATGGGATTTACCAGCACAAAGAACACTGCCAACTTCGTGTCAGCTTGATTTTTCTCTAGATAGCATGCAAGTTGTATGGTGTCTTCATTAATAGCCATTCTGTCATGTACATTTCCAAAACAAAAATCCCAAAGTAAGCAAAGATGTTGGAGGATGTTGAATATCCAGCTGATGCATAAATATCAGGACTATGCAAAACACATATGACAAAATACCCTAGACATCTCATTTAAAGCATCCTCTTAAAAATCTACATTCCTAAAACCTTAGCAAGGCTCAAATCTGACCCAGGAACAAGCATGACTGTCATCTCTAAAAGTGATGTAATAACCTCATTATTTTTTCGGATTTTCTGTCATTTGAAGATTAAGTTTTCGTATATCTACAGCTTACTAGCACCCAGGTGAGTCCAAAAGGCACAAAGGCACATGGTGAGCCAACAAACCAGGGTCGACTAGTGTAGTAACAGTCAAAACTAGCTTACTCTTTACAATATCACTTTCTCTCAACTTCCCATGCTTTTTTTTATTAATTAAAGAAACAGGTGAGGAGAGTATCATCTTGGAAATAATTTTCAGGCTTTCTTTTTTTTTTTTTTTAATTTAATTTTATTTTATTTTTTTAATTTACATTCCAAATCACTTCCCCTTTCCCGTTTCCTCCCTCCCCGAAAGTCCCATAAGCCCCCTTCCCTCCCTCTTTTCTCTGTTCAACCCCCTCTCATTACTCTGTCCTGGCGTTCCCCTACATCCAGTCTTTCCAGGACCAGGGGTCTCTCCTTCCATCTTTTTAGAAATCTATTGATATGCTGATTGTGTCTAGGGTATTCTGAGATTCTGGGTCAATATCCCCTTATCAGTGACTTCATACCATGTGTGATCTTTTGTGATTGGGTTACCTCACTAAGGATGATATTTTCAAGTTCTGACCATTTGCCTAGGAATTTCGTGAATTCATTGTTTTTAATTGCAGAGTAGTATTCCATTGTGTAAATATACCACATCTTCTGAATCCATTCCTCCGTTGAGGGACATCTGGGTTCTTTCCAGCTTCTGGCTATTATAAATAAGGCTGCTATGAATATAGTGGAGCATGTGTCCTTATTGCATGCAGGTAAAGTCTCTGGGTATATGCCCAGGAGTGGTATAGCCGGATCCTCCGGAAGTGTCATGCCCAGTTTTCTGAGGAGCCGCCAGACTGCTTTCCAGAGTGGTTGTACCAGCCTGCAATTCCACCAGCAGTGGAGGAGTGTTCCTCTTTCTCCACATCCTCGCCAACAACTGCTGTCTCCTGTGTTTTTGATCTTAGCCATCCTGACTGGTGTGAGATGGAATCTCAGGGTTGTTTTGATTTGCATTTCCCTAATGACTAAGGATGATGAACATCTCTTTAGGTGCTTCTCAGCCATTAGATATTCTTCAGGTGAGAACTCTTTGTGTAGCTCTGTACCCCATTTTTTAATAGGGTTACTTGCCTCTCTGGAGTTTAACTTCTTGAGTTCTTTGTATATCTTGGATATTAGCCCTCTGTCGGATGTAAGGTTGGTAAAGATCATTTCCCAGTTAGTTGGTTGCCGCTTTGTCTTTTTGACGGTGTCTTTTGCCTTGCAAAAACTTTGTAATTTAATGAGGTCCCATTTGTCTATTCTTGATCTTAGAGTATAAGCTATTGGAGTTCTGTTCAGGAAATTCTCCCCTGTGCCCATATGTTCAAGGTTCTTCCCTAGTTTCCCTTCTATTAGTTTCAGTGTGTCTGGTTTTATGTGGAGATCTTTGATCCACTTAGAATTGAGCTTAGTGCAAGGAGATAAGGATGGGTCAATTTGCATTCTTCTGCATGTTGACCTCCAGCTGAGCCAGCACCATTTGTTGAAAAGGCTATCTTTTTTCCACTGGATGGTTTTAGCTCCTTTGTCAAAGATCAAGTGACCATAGGAGTGTGGATTCATTTCTGGGTCTTCAATTCTGTTCCATTGATCTACATGTCTGTTACTGTACCAATACCATGCAGTTTTTAACACTATTGCTCTGTAGTACAGCTTGAGGTCCGGGATACTGATTCCCCCAGAGGTTCTTTTACTCTTGAGAATAGTTTTAGCTATTCTGGGTTTTCTGTTATTCCAGATGAATTTTTGAATTGCTCTTTCTAACTCTATGAAGAATTGAGTTGGGATTTTGATGGGGATTGCATTGAATCTGTGTATTACTTTTGGTAAGATGCTCATTTTTACTATATTAATCCTGCCAATCCATGAGCATGGCAGATTTTTCCATCTTCTGAAGTCTTCTTCAATTTCTTTCTTCAGAGACTTGAAGTTCTTGTCATACAGATCTTTCACTTGTTTGGTTAGAGTCACGCCAAGATACTTAATATGGTTTGTGGCTATCGTAAAGGGTATTATTTCTCTTACTTCTTTCTCAGCCTGCTTATCCTTTGAGTATAGGAAGGCTTCTGACTTGCTTGAGTTGATTTTATATCCGGCCACTTTGCTGAAGTCGTTTATCAGCTGTAGGAGTTCTCTGGTGGAGTTCTTTGGGTCGCTTATGTATACTATCATATCGTCTGCAAATAGTGATAGATTGACTTCTTCCTTTCCAATTTGTATCCCTTTGACCTCTTTTTGTTGTCTAATTGCTCTAGCTAGAACTTCAAGTACTATATTGAAAAGATATGGAGAGAGAGGGCAGCCTTGTCTAGTCCCTGATTTTAGTGGGATTGCTTCAAGTTTCTCTCCGTTTAGATTGATGCTGGCTACTGGTTTGCTGTAAATTGCTTTTACTATGTTTAGATATGGGCCTTGAATTCCTGATCTTTCCAAGACCTTTAGCATGAAAGGATGCTGAATTTTGTCAAATGCTTTCTCAGCATCTAATGAGATGACCATGTGGTTTTTTTCTTTGAGATTGTTTATGTAGTGGATTACATTGATGGATTTCCTTACATTGAACCATCCCTGCATCCCTGGGATGAAGCCTACTTGATCGTGGTGAATGATCGTTTTGATGTGTTCTTGGGTTCGGTTGGCAAGAATTTTATTGAGTATTTTTGCATCGATATTCATAAGAGAGATTGGCCTGAGATTCTCTTTCTTTGTCGGATCTTTGTGTGCTTTTGGTATTAGTGTAATTGTGGCTTCATAGAACGAGTTGGGTAGTGTTCCTTCTGTTTCTATTTTGTGGAACAGTTTGAAGAGTATTGGTGTTAGGTCTTCTTTGAAGGTCTGATAGAATTCTGCACTAAAACCATCTGGACCTGTGCTTTTTTTGGTTGGAAGACTTCCAATGACAACTTCTATTTCTTCAGGGGTTATAGGACGGTTTAGATGGTCTATTTGATCCTGATTTAATTTTGGTACTTGGTATTTGTCAAGGAAATTGTCCATTTCCTCAAGATTTTCTAGTTGTGTTGAATACAGGTTTTTGTAGTAGGATCTGATGATTTTTTGAATTTCCTCAGTTTCTGTTGTTATCTCTCCCTTTTCGTTTCTGATTTTATTAATTTGGATACTATCTCTGTGCCCTCTGGTTAGTCTGGCTAAGGGCTTATCTATCTTGTTGATTTTCTCAAAGAACCAACTCCTCGTTTTGTTGATTCTTTGTATGGTTTTATTTGTTTCTACTTGATTGATTTCAGCCCTGAGTTTGATGATTTCCTGCCTTCTACTCCTCTTTGGTGTATTTGCTTCTTTTTGTTCCAGGGCTTTCAGGTGTGCCATTAAGCTGTTAGTGTATGCTGTCTCCCGTTTCTTTTTGGCGGCACTCAGGGCTATGAATTTTCCTCTTAGCACTGCTTTCATTGTGTCCCATAAGTTAGGGTATGTTGTGCCTTCATTTTCGTTAACTTTCAAAAAGTCTTTGATTTCTTTCTTTATTTCCACCTTGACCAAGTTATCATTGAGTAGAGCATTGTTCAGCCTCCATGTGTACGTGGGTTTTCTTTTGTTTTTGTTGCCATTGAAGACCACCCTTATTCCATAGTGATCTGATAGGAGGCATGGGATTATTTCTATCTTCTTGTATCTGTTGAGGTCTGATTTGTGACCAATTATATGGTCAATTTTGGAGAAGGTACCATGAGGAGCTGAGAAGAAGGTGTATTCTTTAGCTCTAGGATGAAATGTTCTATATACATCAGTTAGTTCCATTTGGTCCAAGGCTTCAATTAGATTCACTGTGTCCCTGTTTAGTTTCTGCTTTCCTGAACGATCCATTTCAGAGAGCGGGGTGATGAAGTCACCCACTATTATTGTGTGCGGTGCGATGTGTGCTTTGAGTTTTAGTAAAGTTTCTTTTACGAATGAGGGTGCCCTTGCATTTGGAGCATAGATATTCAGGATTGAGAGTTCTTGATGGTGGATTTTTCCCTTGATCAGTATGTAGTGTCCTTCTGTGTCTTTTTTGATGACTTTAGGTTGAAAATCAATTTTATCCGATATTAGGATGGCTACTCCACCTCGTTTCTTGGGGCCATTTGCTTGTAAAATTGTTTTCCAGCCTTTTACTCTGAGGTAGTGTTTGTCTTTGACACTGAGGTGCGTTTCCTGCATGCAGCAAAATGCTGGGTCCTGTTTACGTATCCAGTCTGCTAGTCTATGTCTTTTAATTGGGGAATTGAGACCATTGATATTAAGAGAGATTAAGGCATAGTGATTATTGCCATCTGCCATTCTTGATGCTATCTTTATGTTTGAGTGGTTATCTACTTTTGGGTTTGATTCAAGAAGGTTATTATCTCATTTTTTCCAGGGTGTTGTTTCTCTCCCTGTATTGGAGGTTTCCACCTATTATCCGTTGCAGGGCTGGATTTGTGGAAAGATATTGTGAAAATTTGGTTTTATCATGGAATATCTTGGTCTCTCCATCTATGGTGATTGAGAGTTTTGCTGGGTATAGTAGTCTAGGCTGGCATTTGTGCTGTCTTAGTGTCTGCATGAGATCTGCCCAGGATCTTCTGGCTTTCATAGTCTCTGGTGAGAAGTCTGATGTGATTCGGATAGGTCTTCCTTTGTATGTTACTTGGCCCTTTTCTCTTACTGCATTTAGTATTCTTTCTTTGTTTAGAACATTCGGTGTTTTGATTATTATGTGACGGGAGGTATTTCTGTTCTGGTCCAGTCTGTTTGGAGTTCTGTAGGCTTCTTGTACGTTCATCGGCATCTCTCTCTTTAAGTTAGGGAAGTTTTCCTCCATAATTTTGTTGAAGATGTTTACTGGCCCTTTAAGTTGCAAATCTTCACTCTCATCTATACCTATAATCCTTAGGTTTGGTCTTCTCATTGTGTCCTGGATTTCCTGGATGTTTTGGGTTACGCGTTTTTTGCATTTTGCATTTTCTTTAACTGTTGAGTCGATGCTTTCTATGGAATCTTCAGCACCTGAGATTCTTTCTTCCATCTCTTGTATTCTATTGTTGATGTTTGCATCTATGACTCCTGATTTCTTCCCAAGGTTTTCTATCTCCAAAGTTGTCTCCCTTTGTGATTTCTCAGTTGTTTCTACTTCCTTTTTTAGTTCCTGGATGGATTTGCTGAGATCCTTCACTTGTTTGTTTGTATTTTCCTGTATTTCTTTAAGGTATTTTTGCATTACCTCTTTCAGGATTTCTTCCTGATGACCCACGTTCTCCTGCATTTCTCTGAGCGATTTTTGTGTTTCCTCCTCATGGGATTCCATCTGTTGATCCATCGTCTCCTGCATTTCTTTAAGCAGTTCTCGTGTTTCCTTTGTAAGGGCATCTAACCGTTGATTCATTTCTTTAAGCAATTTTTGTGTTGCCTCCTTATGGGCATCCGTCTGTTGACCCATATTCTTCTGCATTTCTTTATGCAAATTTCGTGATTCCTTTGTGAGTGCATCTACCCGTTGATTCATCTCGTTAAGCGATTTTTGTGTTGTCTCCTTGTGCGCCTCCATCTTTTGATCCATGTTCTCCCGCATTTCTCTAAGCGATTTTTGTGTTTCCTTTGTAAGGGCTTCTAACCGTTGATTCATGGTCTCCTGTAACTCTTTATGAGATTTATTTGTGTCCTTCTTGTGATCCTCTAATAGCATCATGAGAAGTGATTTTAAATCCAGATCTTGTCTTTCGGGTGTGGTGGGGTATCCAGGACTTGCTGCTGTTGGAGAGTTGGGTTCGGATGGTCCCACATTACTTTGATTACTGTTAGTAACATTCCTACGTTTGCCTTTTGCCATCTGGATACCTCTGGTGTTAGTTGGTCCTGCTGCCACTGGCTGTTGGTTGGACCTCCTGTGAGCCTGCAAAGCTATTTCTGCCCCCCCTGGATTACCAGGATTCCCCTGGCACCGATTTCTGGGGCCTGCCTGCTCCTGAGTGACTTTGGAGCCCTAATGTGCTTTGCCCCAAGTGATCTTATATTGGGGAGGCCTTGCACATCTAAAGGCTCAGCCTAGTGGATTCCTGGAGCAGAGGTCGCCAAAGGGAGGCTGGCAGGCTCCTGCCCTGTGCAGGGGTGTGTGATCTCTCCTGGGGGGGGAGGGGGCGTCCCTCTGCCAGGCAGAAGTCCCACAGCAGATCTGGCGCGCTGGTCACTGCAGATCAGCCCAGCACCTGGGAGCAGGTTACACACAAGCTGCCTGAACCCGAAGCGATATTATGCCTGTCTGTCTCTGAGCCTGGCGGTCCCAACTACCTGGTCACTGGAGCAAAGATGGCGGAGGGCACTCTCCGTGGCGCTGCTCACCCTGTGGTCACGATGGCCCGCCGATCTGGCACCCAGACGACCACAGCGCCAACCCGCCCTCGGGCACAGACGGAAGCCCCAACAGGCTGTGTCCCAAGTGATGTTATATTGGGGGGAGAGCCTGGGTACCGGTCTCTCCAGAGCAGTCTGTTGGAACAGAGGTCGTGTAAGGAAAGCTGGCAGGCTCCCTCCCAGCGCGGGGTCCCTCCACCAGGCAGAAGGTCCCACCGCAGAGCTGGCGCGCTGGTTACTGCAGATCAGCCCAGCACCTGGGAGCAGGTTACACACAAGCTGCCTGAACCCGAAGCGATATTATGCCTGTCTGTCTCTGAGCCTGGCGGTCCCAACTACCTGGTCACTGGAGCAAAGATGGCGGAGGGCACTCTCTGTGGCGCCGCTCACCCTGTGGTCACGATGGCCCGCCGATCTGGCACCCAGACGACCACAGCGCCAACCCGCCCTCGGGCACAGACGGAAGCCCCAACAGGCCGTGTCCCAAGTGATGTTATATTGGGGGGAGAGCCTGGGTACCGGTCTCTCCAGCGCAGTCCGCGGGAACAGAGCTCAGGCTTTCTTAAACCTGAAAGTTTATACCTATAAACCTGTAGTTCATAAACCTTTCTCTATTCTTTTAGAATGAGTGCCATATGCCATTGTGTTAATGATGCTTTAAATGAAATGTCTCCACTCTTTTATTTTTTTTCTTAGCCACCCTTACTTGGACTTTTACACTCATCCAACTGTGAGTACATTGCACTTAGTTACAAATCCATAACCCAGATTGGAATTTACTCTTGAAGGCTTGCGGTATTTTTTTTTTATTTGATTCCTGAAAAGGGAGGCAATGAAGAAAATTGGTGCCTTGTGCTCACTCCCTGAACTGGTAGAAAGAGGTCCCGAGCTAGAAAAAGAAATATGCTCTTCAGGCCTGACTCCTTAGTCACATACTGCCACTGTGGCTTCTGATAATCTTCTAGCTGCTTTGAACCTTTTGATAAATGTTTCTCTTTGTTGATGAATGGTACTGATCCTTAAGTCCACTCATAGAACTCAATCGTGTAGAGAAGAGGCAAATTTAAAAGTCATAGTAAGACCCTCATAGACTGTAGACAGGGGATTCATCTCAGTCATAAGACCTCAAAGCTAATAATGTATGTATATACAGGCTGACACTAGAAGTCTGACTGGTTATAAGGAGTCCTCATCTTGAAACACAGGTTATCCAAGGATGCCAATTCATACAAAGTTTCCTGATATACTAGAACTATTTATCCTTGTTAACAACAGTTTTAGATTTTTAACATTGGAATACATTTCTATCCTGTGAATCTGAATCAAGGTTGTGAGTCCATGGATTCGTTATACCAACATAAAGAACAAGAGTCAGAAGAATTGAGCAATCTTACAAATGCTTGCTCCTGTGAACTAGAACCAGGGCTCACACTAAGGATAAAAATAGTTGTGGTCATGCGCAATGGCATACCCCTATAGAGTAATTTTAATCCAGCAACTTGGCTCTTCTGACAAGGGATCATATCCAAAGGCCGATGAATGCTGACATACCTTGCATTACAGTATGATATGGCTAGAATATAGACATGCCCTTAGCATACACCTTTAACCCTAAACAATGAGAGTAAGTTTAGTTTATACAAGGAAATAGCTATCTTTGAAAGTGGCATCTAATGGTGGAGTAGACAAAGTGATGACTCAAAGAAAGATTTGACAGAATGAATCAGTGATATGATATGCCCAACTCTCCCAAGAACAAACAGGAAATAGGCAACTTTAGAGAGGGGGGTGGAGAGAGGGGGAGGGAGGGAGAAGGAGAGGGAGAGAGACAGAGCGAAAGAAAGAAGGAGGAGGAGGAGGAGGCAGCTTTACAGAAACAGGTTACAGGTGAAGACAGAACAAGCCAGAGAATGAGAAAGAAAGCCAGAAGATTAGAACAAATTGCTACAGTTAGTTTTAGGCCAAGCATAGCAATCCAGTCAGAAGCTGAGCAAAGCTGATTTGAATCAGTCAGATAGGAGAAGAGTTTGAGCCAGGATAGCTGAGTTGAACCAGCCAGCCAGAGTTCAGAAAGAACTAGAAAGGGCAAGCTTATTTAGCAGCAAGTCTCTGAGAGGACAATCATATCTGGTGAATAAAAGTTACTTTTACGTAATCCTTTAATCTGAGCACTTGGAAAACAGAGACAGATCAAAAGCCTGTTCTCAATAGCAAGTCCCAGGACAGCCAATGTCCTGGAGACCTCACTTTAAAGAAGTAACAGCAAGGAGAAAAATGATAACAGAATTAACGGTCAGCAGGGTCAAGCAGTAAACGATGTTTATTGGTGTTTTCCTATTGATCTGTCATTTGATTTACTTTAGTACTCTACAGTCTTACTGTGCTGCCTGTGGCTTACCAGACGTAAAATGAAATACAATTTAACTATTAGATGCAATACTAAGTAACCCTTCTATGGTATCCAGTTAGCATGTTTGCTTAATTGTGGCTTGGCCTTCATTCCCCCAGAACATTAAGTCTATACTTTCTGGGCAATTCAAGTTCGGTTAATTTTATTGATTTATTTGTGGTTTAGATAATAATTACATATGCTTTTAAAGTGTTATAAAGTGATTACAAGAGAAACAAACTATGGTGTCATTGACTCTGCTTCCTGATCCTGAATCCTGTGTCCTGCTGGCATTCAGAGAGTGTCACTATACTAACTAGGACAATAAATCAGCCCCACCAAGCCATGAGTCTTCAGAAGAGTGGCCCTATTCTCAGTACCATTCAAGAATGGGGAGTAAAGCATCTCAATGGACAATGGCTTAAAGACAACAAATTCCAAAAGGCAAATTGCTATAGTACTATACCCTCAAAGTATCTTTAGCTTTTGCTTCAGCAAAAGTATTTTGGAAAGATCTGAGCATATCTGAGAGGCTCTTGTCCTCCACTGTGACCTTCTGAGTATGTGCTCTGTGATCTTGGCTGATCATGGCAAAAAAAAAAATCTTCTGTCTTTCCTTCTTGATCTCTGACCTGAAGCTGAACACCCTCAAGAATGAGGTCTTGAACTGAGCATACTCTAAAATTAACCTACCCTAAGTTGTTTTCCTATATAAATACATATAAGCCTCCTCAAAATCTCCATACCTCTTCTGTTTGGGTGGAACACCATTTGAAAATAATTCTTGAAATCAGTACAAAGTCTTTCTTCCTTCCAAAGATGTACACCCCTCTATGAAGGTGAGTGTAGGGTGTTGGCAGAGTTTAAACACTTAGACCTGATTCAGGGTAATATTTACCACTATCTAATCTCTCTGTCTTCCTGACTGTAGAGTGAGTTTCCAGGGGGACTGGCTGGTTCAACTCCAGGGAAAAAATTTTTTCAAAAATACCATTCCAGGAAATATAAACCATTTCCAAAAGATTATCTGTAGAACCAGCTGAGGAGTGGGGTGTGTGTGTGTGTGTGTGTGTGTGTGTGTGTGTGTGTGTGTG
Source organism: Tokudaia tokunoshimensis (assembly GCA_036184795.1). NCBI lineage: Eukaryota > Metazoa > Chordata > Mammalia > Rodentia > Muridae > Tokudaia > Tokudaia tokunoshimensis. Next base: position 74,032,809 of record BTHU01000015.1, read on the forward strand.
TTCGAGAAATTCTTTAGGAGCAAGTGTGTCTGTAAGTCAAAGTGAATTGGTTAATCTTTCTCAATTAACAATTTAGTTATTTTAAATAAATACCAAACTAGTCATTTAGTTAAAGTACCTAAACCTGTTAGATTTTTCTTACTATTATAATGCTGGTTGGTCCCTCGGAATCTACTAGTTCAAAAATTTCCAAGTCTTGCTGACTGCCAGGTGGCTTTTAAAATACATATTCCAAGCTCCACCCAAATTCAGTGGTCTGGAAAGAAATCCAGGAATATATGTAGTAAAAACCATAACAAATTTATATCTGGCATTCAATGTATTCAGCACAAAAATTCCATCAAGTAAGAGAACCAGGGAGAAAACGTACAGCATCTACACGTCCTTATACAAAACAGAAACCTACATACATATCCACATGATGCAAACTGAATGTGGAGTATGGGTTTCTTTTCTCACATAGGTCTTCTGATTAAACAGGGAAGCCATCTTATATATTTTACACCTGCAAAGTGAAGGCTTAGAGACATTTGTAAAGAAACCAGAGCATGATTTAGTTTTGCAAGGTTTAATTACAGTTGCCCGACTGACTTAGAAAGAAAAAAATTAAAAGCAGATAGTATCAATCTCTTCCCCATAAGATTGTTGGTTTACATTATTTACATTACACTTTTACTGTTGGAGGAACAAAGAGATCAAGTCAGTGAGTGTCTTTCTCTACAGCTAAGAGGAACATTTATAAAGGTAGAGGGTGGGCTGAGGAAGACATGTGAGGAGTCTACTGCTTAAGAGCCTCACGCTTGGTGACTAGGTTAGTTGACTAATCTTGGAAAATAGTGCCAAGGCTTCTCAATAGAATCCAGGGCTTCTCGAACTTGATATAATTCCATATAACTTCCCAGAGAGCCTTCTTACAATACAGATTGTAGTTCAGCATATCTAAAAATGGAATCAAAGAATCTGAATTACTAACAAGTTTTGCATTGTAAGGTGACCTAAACACGATCTTTATTGTGTCACCCTCTTTTTATTTATGTCATAAGCTGTAGTTAAAAGTGGGCATTATCCTACTGAGTATGGTGATCTAATCCTGTAAGTACCTAGTACTTGGGAGACTGAAGCTAGAGGACCAGTGTGAGATCAAGGTCACCCTGGGGGACACAGCAGGGAATTAGGTAACCTTTCTCGAAAACAACGAATGATATTTTTTATTATTTTTCTTTTCAAACTCTTTTCCAAGATGACCTGCGTTCCATGAAAAGCTGCTTTAGACTGGACAAAACCTAAACAGAACATGTTCTCGTTCTCTATTATGTCAGAGTTACCAACACTTGTCTACTGTCCTCACAACACAATGGAAAGTAAACAGATTTGTTCTTGGAGCACTGGCTTACAAGGAAGAAAATTATATTTAGAAAATGTCAGAATACCTGCTTCTGACTCTTCTAGTATATGCTGCGCATTTGGGCTTTCCCAATGACAGCAGCTAACAGTAAGTCAGAATAGCGATGTTTTGGCAGCAGATGTCTACTTGATAAATCAGGAGAACAAGGAGCAGTGGAGCTCACAGGGGAACTGGTCAGACTGTGGATGTAGCCCTTACAGGTTTTCTCTTGATGAAGATACTTGATTCCAATTGTCAGCACACCACAAAAGGAAATGTAGCCAGAGTCCTCACTTCTTCCTATTCATATGGCTGCTGGCATGACTGCCACTTTGACCCATGTTTAGTAATTCACTGCATTTTGGCAAGGGTATCATCTGATTCCAAAATATGGTGTATTTACATATTAGATGGGGCTATGAAGAGTGGCATCACTGTGTACGGAGTTTTGCTCCTAGTGGCTTAAGAAGAAGCTTGTGTGAGTCTGTGTGCTGGCAGGTTTCAGATGGGTTTCTTTAGAGGTTAGGAGTGGCCCCTTTCAACCATCAACAAAAGCTCCATTCAGGAGTCAGGATGCTTAAGAATTACTTCATCTTTGAAGAGCACCCCTTACAAATGACAACCCACAGATGAGATTTTTAAATCCTTCTACAACAGAAAGGCTTACATTCAAAGCACGGAGAGCACTTCTCTTGGTCTGTTTACTCTCCAAATCACAGCAAGGTTTTAGGAAGTAGAGTCTGATCAAGAGAGCTGATACATCAATGGACTGACAGGGGCTGAGTTTACACAGGTAGCAGGGCACATTCCTGTGTATTAAAAAAGACTAACTCTGTAAGACATAAAATACCAAAACCAGAACAGAAAAAAAAATGTAATTCATTTTGTATTGGCCGGCTCCTGGGCGTAGGGCCCATCCTGGAATATGGCTGATATACCTCAAGGTAGGAAGGATCTGGAAGAAGTTGTGGAGAGAGAATGTGATTAAAATAAAATGTATGAAAAAAATGTTTTAGTTTAAAAACTACTGATGGAATATTGGAGAGTTTTATATTCAGTAGTGAAAAGATATCACTTCATTAGCAAAGCCTCGTTTTTAATAATCTATGTGATTATAATATATTATGAAAGTCTGTTTATCATCTCTAGATTGTAATTGCCAGGACCACAGTTATAACATTTAGAGTTTAAATGTCTCTTTTGAGAATGCCATAGAAACAACATCACCTTCCCAGGATAGATAATCAGCCTTCACACTCAATGAAGCTCATGGATTTTGTAAAGGCCTTTATCCTCTAACTTCTGTAACCAAGTTATAAAATTCACTGTGGTCAATATGATGATTATGTGAGACCTTCGAAAAACAAATGTGGTTTTCTAAGGACTGGATACTGTCCCTGAAATAAGCAACTGCTGCCCACAGACTAGTGTAGCTCTCTGATATCATTAAAGAAGCTTCTTTTTGTAGTAGATGGTGGTTGATGCATGAGCTCACAACTGGTTGAAAGCTCAGAGAGTAGGTATCTAGGTCTAGGGAGTAGCGCAGTCATAAAGAGAACATAAAGATGTTCTCTTTATGTCATAAGAGAACAGGCTCAGGGAACATGACAGAAGAGGAAACAGAAAGATGTAAGAACTAGAGATCTGGGGAGGGGGGGGACTGGATAGCAGTGTCTTTTGACCCTGAAAGGGCTGTGGTACTCATGAAGTCTCACAGCTGTGGCTGCCTGCATAAGACCTGAAGAAGATCAACCCGGTTCACAGTCCACCATGGAGGACAGGAGAGCTTTGTGAACTCCCACTTCTAGCTGAGGAGCTCTTGTCAGGAGATGGTTGCTAGGGAACATAAAGTCTGTTTTCTTCCGGGATGTAGCCTGTGGTAGGTTGTCCACTCTCCAGAGGATAGCCCAACACCCATGCATGCCAGGGCAACACAAATGGAATCCGTGACATATTTAAAAAGTAGAGGACATGAAGTTGGGAAGGGGTTGGAGTGGGGCTTGAATCCGAAGTAGTTGGGGATTAAAATACATTGATAGATTAAAATACATTGTATGCACATGTGAAAATCTCTATAGATAAATAAAAGCAGTAATTTTTTTTGAAGAAATTCAGCATTTCAATTTCACCTCACAGAACTTTCTGCTGTCAGCCCCACACTCCAGAGAAAACATGAGGGCGGTAACAGGAATAGCCAACTGTGAAGCTCTGATAGCCAGAAGCTTCCTGGGCTGGGCCAATGGGATAGGCTTCAGTTATCTAAGACAATTCATTTGGTGCCAACTCCTGTGGCCGTTTAATTGTTCAGCGTTTCCATGTTCAGGAACCCCTCCCCGCGGCCTGGCTGCCTGTGACGTCACTGCTATTCTGAATCATGCAAATGAGGATGTCATATCCTCTGACTCAGGAGGCTTTATTTCATTGACAATTATTTTAGGATTCTCAAACACACGGTCGGTCTACCGTTAGACCTGACTCCGTTAACACGATCGCTTTTCTTTTTCTCACAGAGCCCCCTTCAATGCTGAAACAGGCTGTCAGGTACGCACAGAGGACCCTTTCATCTGACTTTGAAAGGCACACTCAGTTACTGGCAGGGAAGTTCTCCTCTTCTGCTAGGAGGCTGTGATCACCAGCCTTGCCAAATTTGGCGAAGCAACAAAAGGCTCATTTCTACGTATATTTTGCTCCCAATTTTCCCTAAGGAAAGGGCGAGTCAGGATATGCACACACAGCACAGAGAACTGAAATAGCCTTGTATAAGTAGCTCAGAAACTACTCAGTAACGTTCTCTGGGTTTCTGCATTCAGAGCATCAACTGCCCGTATCTTTTGTTCACTGGCTAGGTAGCCTTCCTAGAGATCAACTACCTGGGCATGCTCGTATTTTTTACAGAAAGGCAGTGCGTGTAGATTTTATAAAACAGACATTAAGAGTATCAATGAAATCCCATTATTGCTACACACTGATTGTGTGACCCTAAGTAATTTACTGAACCTCTCTAAGCCTGGATTTGTCCATTTTTAATATGCGCACATAACAGCACTGCTCTCATAGAGTTAGCTATGAGGGTTGCTTTGTTTCAGTACCTGTAAAGTAGCTATACCAGTGCATGGGGTGGACAACATTGTACGATGCATGTATCAAGCACTCTGTGGTGACCAACGGTTTATTATGCAAATCCTTCTTTAAATTTAGTTAAATCTTAGAGAAACGTGTATTTGTTTTCACTTGCAGAACAAGCCAGCAGAGCACAGAGTTTTATGCTGTATTTAAAAGCCAGTCACTCATGGGGCCGAGGAAGCTGCGCCCTTGAAATCTGAACATGGCTGTGTAAACAAGACCTGAACAATCCCATCAGCAGTTGGCATGCCAATGGAGATGGGGAAATCTCACAGGGCCTCACCTCTAGATGTAGGGCTGAAAGGAACAACTGCCGAGGGAAAGACAAATAGCCTTTCCGAGGAATGAGACCCCTGATTGGTTATCCAACACTAAGTAGTCATCCCTAGGTACACATATGCAGGCAACACTGAAACAACTCAACAGGTTGTATTTGTATGTATATGTAACAACAAACTTTTTTTTTTTAAGCCTTAAATTTGGGAGGGAGTAGGAGCACATGGTAGGAGTGTAGGAGGGGGGATGGACGTGGAGGACAGAAATGATGGAATTTTATTTTAGTTAAATGAAAAAGAAATCAGCCAAGTTTTTCTCTTTAATCTCATCTCTTAGTTGACTTCGGGGCTCAAAGTTCTCATCTGTCAAGAAACAATCTGTTGTTTGTTTTTTGGTTTTTTTGTTTTCTTAGCTTTCTAGTTTTTATGCGGGGTTTCAATGCTACTTCATCCGAAACAAACACACTCAGTTCACAAGAATAAAGTCTATTCTTTCTAACTACCAAGAATTGACAACAGTCTAAGTACTCATATGAAATACAGACAAGGAACACAGGCTTTCCTAGCAGCACACTGCGTGGCAAGCCTGGTTCTACCCTCTTCATCCTTCAAAAGGCAGTTTTGATCCATATCACCTCCCCGGGAACAGGTACTCCCACAGGAACACCCGTTCCTTTGAGACAAGGTTTCTCTGACATTTTTTCCTGTAGGCTGGAAACCACTAAGTCCCAGTCATTCTCTTGTCTCTGTACTCCTCACAGCAGGGGTTACAAATGCGCAGAAGTGGGGGAACACCTTGGTATGTAGATGTGGTGTCGGGATCTGAACTATAGTTTACAAGGTTCTGCAGTAATCCCACATGGACTAGCGCAGCTTATCCTGCCATGTTGGAGTACTGCCCGCCAGGGGCCGCTTCTGCCCTCTGGGTGCCCAGTCATGGATAAGCACCGAGCCTGATTTAAAGGAACAATGATGTTCCAGGTGGGTGAGTTCTAGGATCTCAGCCGGTGGTGAGTCCAGGGAGAAACAGCCTTCTCTGAGATGGGATTTCAGTGAAAATGCTCTCTCTCTCATTGTGAGTAACAAGGGTTATATAAACCTTGGGGAGTGAGTAGAGGCTTTCAGGATGAGTGTACATTATTGGCTGGTGCCAGGGTGCAGGGAACACTTCATTTGCGTGAAGAGGGATTCCAGGGGCTTGCTGGGTGTGTCCTTAAAGGGAGAGAGGAAGTTAAACATGCCATTTTGCCACCAGGCAATGTTACTACCTCAAGGATGGCAGAGGAAGGGTGGTACAGGGTACTTGCACCAGGACATGCAGGCCCAGAGCAAGGAGGGAAAAGTCCTACTCGTGCTGGATGGCTTGTTCAGGGTTTGGATACATTTTGACCTCACTCTGCCTCAGGACCGGCTCCCCCACCCCCACCCCTGTCACGCAGCTTCCCCCCCCCCCGCCTCCCTCCCACCCCCGACACGCAGAACTTTACTAAAAGAGAAACTTGCAGAAAGACTCAGCCAGCCCTGCTCTCGTTCCATGCTTGTCTATTTTGGTTCCAGACCTTTTAGTCAGTACTTCGATTACTCATTTCTCTTTCAAAATGGTTCTTCATAATGTACGAATGACAGCCGCAATATTCCACCCACAAAGGTCCATTGTTTAAGTTTTATCCTTGACCCACGAAGGACTGCCTTCCGCGCCTGCTCCTGCAGGACACTCTCCAGCCGCCTGTGGAAGTGTTCGTCTGCACGTCTCGCCCTTAACATAGGGCCGTGTGTTACGTTTTTCTCCTTTGTAGAAAGAGGAAGTGTTTCATTTTAGTTTGGACGGAAAATGAGCCTTGATAAACACCGTCAGAAACCTGATGCTTTCTGTGTAACACTAGCAATCTTGACTTTCTGTTGCTCCGTAACTTATGATTTTATTTTTCTTCGATTTCATAAAATTAGCCTCCGTGGATGAGCCGGGGTGATTATCAAGGAACAGTCCTCTCCACTCTAGCTACAGTCCTGTTATTTGTCAGGTGTGATCAGTTCAAGCTCAGAGAGAGTCAAAGGAAAGAAATCTTCTAGGGGGAAGAGCACGCTTTCTTTTTGAGTCTCCATTGAATCTATATTACAATAAAAATAACTTCTGTTGAATACCATCCCCATTATGGTTTTATTGTCTTATTCAATCTCAAATATGATACTCTAGCCAAACAATCACCCTCCCTTATAATTAGGTCAGAGAATATAACTGTTATTTTCAGTCAAGTCCCTAGTACAGCCTGGCTTGTATTTAGCATTTCTAAAACTCCGTCTCCCCAAATCACTACTGGGATGAACTTGCTAGGAAACACTTGAAAGAGAGCCCACATGTAACAACGAAAAATGAAGTTTTAAAATATGACATCATCATTGTCATATCGTTTTCAACAACTAAATATACAGACACTTTCTCATTGTTCGTCCAAGTCTGCTGAGCTGACAGGGGCTGGGTAGTGCACGTACACATCGCTCAGTAAGTCACTTCCCTTCTTTGTCTCCAGACTAGATTTCCAGGAAGAACATTCACATCACTTTCTGTATGTTGCCTGACTCAGGCTTGACACAATTTTGTGGAGAAGGTGACCATGGTTGCTGTGTGTTTATCTTACTTTTCCTTTGATATGAGGGTGGTAACCCCAAAGAATTTTAATTTCTCTCATTTTGATTGGACTCTCGTTTCTCACACACTTTAATTTCTATTGATGATTTCAAGTTATCACTTGAGTGATTTATGCAACACAATGAATCAAATGGACTAACAGATCGTGTTTTACAGGTTTTTTTTTTATTTAATACAATAGGCAACAATTGTTTTAACATATGAGAAACCTTTTTAATTTTATTTATTTTAGTGTGGGGGTGGGGGTGGTATGTGAGTGTGTGTATGTGTGTGGGGGGTGGTGTTTGGGAGGATGGTGTGTGGGGTGTGTGTGAGTGTGTGTGTGTGTGTGTGTGTGTGTGTGTTGGGTGTGTGTGCAATTTTGTACGTGCACATTCCTTGGAATTTACACAGAGGTCAGATGACGACTTATAGCAGTCTGTTTTTGCCTTCCACCATGTTGGTCACAAAGATTAAACTTAAGTCATGCATTGGGCTGGGCAGCCAGTGCCTTTATCTGATGAGTCATCTCCCCAGCCCAGAAAAAAAAAGAAATTTAATTATTAAACTTAGGTTTCTTTCAAGAAATATGAAAAAAATCACATAATATTGGGCATAGACAGGCAGATAGATTCTTTAGAATAAGTTAAGGAATTGTTTTCCAGAAAACCAAACCAGATGAAATCATCATGTGTGAATTCAGAACTGTGAAATACTAAGATACCCATTTGACAGTAAGATAGCTTAATGCAACCATGATAGTTAAATTAACAATTTTATAAAAATAAAAGACTCACATTTCTTGCTTTTTATGTCAATAAAATCTGTAACAATCAGAAAGAAACTCATTAGGAAAGAGAAAAATAAAACTCATAGGCAGGGAAATGACTAGATTAAAAGCCAATAATTTACTTACTGGTCTTTAGAAGGTTGGTTAGAGGTGACCATGAACTTTACATACCATTTTATGTCAAGTTTTATTTATTTTTACATTATTAAAACATGCTTCTATATCTACAAAGAATAAAAGATAAACTTTGGTGTTAATATATTCACAATCCTCCTAAACAAAGTAAATGTAATCATTACATTAAAGTTCAGTGATAGGATTAAATGAAGTACCAACAAAACACAAAGAAGGGTCTACAGGTTAGACTCCCTAGGGGATCAACGGAAGGTAACCAGATGAGAAGAGAGAATTAGGAACAGAAAGAGGGGTATAATGCACTGGGGAAATCTCAAGTGTCATATTAGAAGAGGAGCAAGCTGGAGAGACTCATGAGTGAAGGTTAGATCCTCAGTGTTTGATTTACAATATAAATTGGGAAGGATTTTCAGTCTTTAGTAAAGGAAAAAAAATTGTCCAATTTTTGTCACTTACCAGTTAGTTTGTGCTTCATGTTAAACCACCCTGAAGTCTTCAGATTTTAAAAGAACACTTAGGTTTTTTTTTATTATTATTATTATTCTGAGGGCATGCACTGGCTGGTTTTGTGTGTCAACTTGACACAGACTGGAGTTATCACAGAGAAAGGAGCTTCAGTTGGGGAAGTGCCTCCATGAGATCCAGCTGTGGGGCATTTTCTCAGTTGGTGATCAAGAGGGGAGAGGCCATTGTGGGTGGTACCATCCCTGGGCTGGTAGTCTTGGGTTCTATAAGAAAGCAAGCTGAGCAAGCCAGTAAGAAACATCCCTCCATGGCCTCTCCATCATCACCTGCTTCCTGACCTGTTTGAGTTCCAGTCCTGACCTCCTTTGGTGATGAACAGCAATGTGGAAGTGTAAGCTGAATAAACCCTTTCTTTCCCAACTTACTTCTTGGTCATGATGTTTGTGCAGGAATAGAAACCCTGACTAAGACAGAGCAGCTCTGGTAGACAGGCATCTGTGAAGCTTCTACTTCACTCTTACATATCGAAGGCCTGATGTTCTGGTATCAGCTAGACTGTCTAGGATGGCTTCGTTCACGTGCTGCTTCTGAACTCCCTCACAGAGCTGTGGTTTCTTGTTCATGAGAGAGAGCTGCAGCGTGAGAAAGACAACTTGGCTTCCCTCATATGATCTTGATGGTCTAAGAGCAGACAATGTGCACAGCGCCATCACCACCACATCTCATCCGTCAGAGCCCGTGACAAGGCTGCTAGCCTAGACTGAGAGGGAAGGGGAAGCACAGGAGCAAGCCTTCTTTTTATGGGGAAAACTGTAATGTTTGCCTAACTCCACAAAGAACTAACGCTGAGGATAAGAAAAACAGGAGACTCTGTACTCACATAGCAATGCTGTAATGAGCCCAACCTCAAGCAAGTACAGCAATGGAGAAAGGGGAGGGGCTCATTTTAAGAAGGTTGAAAAGGTTGTATTTCATGAAGGATCAGAGGAGAAGAAATGCCTAGTTTGACCAAAACTGAGCTAGAAATAATTAAATACTTGTATATTTAACGAATTCTCTTAACAACTTAATGTCAAATGATTGTTCCTTATGCCAGAACATTCAAGAACCAGGACATTCAAGAAGAATGTAGACTGTGGATCAACTCAGTTCATCGAATCCTAATTCAATGCTCTCAGCTTCAGTGCCAAGTAATGGCCTTGCCCTTATGAAGTTAATATTTCTTCCATCCTGTCCAAGAATGAAAGTACACGAGGTACCAGATGGTAACAGGAAATAGGCATTGATCAAATGACAAAAATGTATTATAAAAATAATAAAGAGCAGAGAAGTAAAGTCCAGAAAAGTCTAAGCAATCCTTGAGATGGAGGTAATATCTGAAGATAGTAAGATAGTTACACCAAAATACCTTGTAAATACTGTAAACTATATCAATTTAAGTATGATCTATGTGACTACTCAGCATAACTCACACGGCCTTGTTTCCAATGATTTATTGTTAGGATACATGAGAAAAATCGTTGTTATGATTGCAATGTGTATGCTGTGATTCAGAAGAAGAACCCTGATTAAGCTGCTTTACCCATTAATTCTTGGGCTCGGAATTCAAGTTGTTATAAATCTGTCAAACCTTGACCATCTGTAAGCCAACAAGCTACCACACAAGTACGATAGTAGCAGAGCCAGAGGGGAAACTGAGGAAACAGGCAGAGACCAGGTGAACAGAGCAAAGCTAAGCAAGGATGTGCTGTGCCACCAAAGGCAAGATCCTGTAATAAAACTAAGACCTAATGAAACTCACTCAAATTATTCAAGAACAAAGTTAAAAGGAAACTCAGTCCAGGGTATAAGGTAAATAATAATGTTTAAATAAGTGAACAGATACAGATGAATCCAAACTAGGTCATGGGAACAGGAGATATTAGTCTGTCTTTCTTTGAGATCCTTACAAGCTGGAACTAGAAAATGAAGAGTGATAGAAATAAAGATAAAGTGCTTCCCTCCATCCTCCTATAATAACCACTACCCAAGGAAAAAATGAAGATACACTACAGAGGCAAGATCCTTGGGGTGGACAGAACTCAGAACAGGAGGTCATTATCTACAAGTCCTTAACAAGAATACCAAATTCACATGAGCACTGAGAAGACTTCCAATAAAGCATCCAGTCCTCCAGCAAGAGAACTCTTTATGTCGTGATTTAACAAGTTCGAGGAAGGCCTCTGGCAATATGTAGATCCTGAGGACAATTGGAGTGGACACATGGGGAGATCAAGCTCATCAAGAACTCATGGAAACATGTCCACCATAAATGTAATCCAGGCGTCTCTGAAATCCCTGATTGTCACAGATGTCTAAATGACTGAGGAGTTTCCTACTACCACTACCATCACCTCAACAACCACTTCGAGGTACTTCTGCAAGTCCCTGTGTGAGATAGAGAGAGGGGGAGAGAGAGAGGGGAGAGAGAAAGCGAGAAGAAAGAGAGAGAGAGAGAGAAAGAAAGAAAGAAAGAAAGAAAGAAAGAAAGAAGGAGGAAGAGGAAAGAAAGAAAGAGGAAGAAGGAAAGAAAGAAAGAAAGAAAGAAAGAAAGAAAGGAAGGAAGGAAGGAAGGAAGGAAGGAAGGAAAGAAAGAAAGAAAGAAAGAAAGAAAGAAAGAAAGAAAGAAAGAAAGAAAGAAAGAAAGAAAGAAAGAAAGAAAGAGAAAGATCAGGTAGGACTTTTCACTCAGCAGATGTTTACTTTGTACCCTGTCCCAGGTTTACGTGACATAGCTAATCTCTAGAACTCAGCCTTTTGTTTGGGGCACACCCATTTCTAGACAGCTGGCATGTCAGCTTCTGCCTGGCTTCCCTTCTGGAGAACAGAGCAGTTACAGAGCCCAATGAATCTAAAATCCTCATTTTTCCCATACATCTGAAGAATGCTGAAAGAGTAACAAAGTTCACCTCTGAGTCTCAGATATGGTTTAGAGCTGCAGTGGAGTATGCTGGCAAGAAGAGAACTGAGTAGTGTCTCATTTGTTACTTTTTTGTCTCGTTTTACTGACATAGATTTACAAAGGATCAAAGAACTCTCCCTTTTCCAATTTTAACTTCAGATAGATGACACATTGGTGTTTCAAAAGCGTGTCTTCTCTTTCAACCACAATGCCAAGGCAAAGTCCATGGCTTTTGCATGTCAGGCTCACAAAGACAGGAGTCTTGAAGAGCGAGGGCAGGTGGTGGTTTGAAGTGAAAGAATTGGTGAGTCAATTCCTAGGCTGGATTTTGTGTGTGTATGTGTTAACCAAAGCCAGCTGTGACAAACCTCTCATGAAAACAGAATTTCATTTCCTTGTATACATACATAGTCAAAGCCGCCAGTATCTCTGAGAAAAAATTTTTAGTAATATTGATTCTAACCACTGAAATGCTCTTCTAACCAAGAGCATTCGTCCCACACTTCCTAACAGAAGAGTCATCTGAAAACAGTGGGTTCCTCTGAACTGACGAAAGTGGGCTGGGGTTTGAGAATCATTGTGCCAACCCCAGAGACTAAGAAAGGTTTTAACCACTGAAAAGGCCCTGGGGAGAAGTAGATGCTCAGGAAACCAAGGACAGTGCGAATATTCTGCAAACCCTGAAGGACATGAACTATAATGTCCATTTCACTTAGAAAAATAGGACTTCTTTTGCACATGAGTGAAGTAAAGAGGTATTGGTTACTTTTCTTCAGTTTTTGTTAGACAGAACTGAAGTTGAATCTAAAACAAACAGCAATACCCAGATCAGCCACTTCCTTCCCAGTTCTACACCGTGGTTAAGAGGCCAGACTTCTCCTCCTGAAGCTCACCCATGAGGATAAGGTCTCCCCAAGAGACTGAAAATTTTATTTTCAAGTAGATTTTTGATGTGACTAGTACATCGGTCAAAAGTACACATATAAATTCCATGGGTGGATACATAAAAGATTCAAACTCTTACACTGGGTCTTAAAAGAAATATATTGAAGATAGTTCTCCTGACATATTGGTAATGAGGTCATCTTTAGGAGGTAAAGATAATCCCAAAATCTCAGTGAAAAAAAACCAATAATTTGGTTAAAACAAGAGACTCAATGTATACTTCCACATTCTACCAATCAATTTTTAATATATTTTATTAATATTATTATATTGTCTACAATGTCTTTGGATCATATTAATCCTTTCTATTCATCCCCCTGACTCCTCCCACATCCACTTCCCACACTCTACCAATCCCTTCATTTTTAATATGTCACGGATTCTAATTTGAGCTGCTCTTATGCTTGTAGGAACGGAGCCTTCCACTGGGGTGTGATGTATCAACCAGGTAATCACACCCTTAAACAAATGTAATTCTCCCTTTCTCAAAAGCAATCAACTGCCAGTAGCTCTTTAGATAGGGATGGAGTATCAGGAGAGCCTCGCCCTCCATGATAGAATGCTGACTGGCTTGATCTAACACAGGTCTTGTGCAGGCAACAACAGCCGATATGGCACTAAGGCTAGAGTAGTCCTGGCATGTCCAAGAGACAGTGTTTCTTTCTGATCCTCCCCAACCTCAGGCTCATACAATTTAACCAAACTCTCTTCTCAGATGGTCCCTGAGGAGGAAGGTGACATAAACGCCCCATTCATGCCTGAGTATTTCACAATACACTCTGCACTTTGATGGGTTAGAAATTTCCAAATATTTTATGTTGAAATCTTCACCATTAAGGTGATGATGATAGGACATTAAGAGTTAAGATTCCTCACGAAAGGTACTTGTGTCACAAAAGAGATCACAATGAGATCTCTTGCCACTCTACAGTGAAAAATACAATGGAAAGATTGCTGTCTATAAACAAGTGAGCAGGGCTTTACCAGACACCAAACCTGACCTTAGATTTCTCAGTCCCTAAAACGGTAAGAATTAAATTTCTGTTGTAATAAGCCACTCGGCTTATCATAACTTCTTGTAATTGTATAAACAGATTAAAACATTAATTCACAACACAGTGAATAGGATAATGGAGAGGCTCTGTTTTATGTAATAATTGAAGAATGAGGTCTCCTCCTGTCTAGTGGTACTGTGCTTGAAGACTTCATCCCCCTCTACATAACAAGTGATGTGGACTTAAATAACTGTAACTGAGACCACATAGATCAAACTGAATAATATGCAGCATTTACCTTTATTTTTATTTGAATTAGAGCGCATCAATAACACCTCCTTTTACTTAAAAATAAATCTGAGGAATATGTACCCAAGAATTAGTGGAAATTCATTTAGAAGATGCCTAGCTCATCTCATGTCCCAGGGGTGAGGAATCAAAGCTTTCAACCTCCCTCATCATTATTCATTTAGGAAATCAAGGGAGGCAATATTAAACACTGACTACTTTCCAACAGTCTAAACAAATCAGTATCTTAATTCTTTCTGTGAAATTTAACTACTAGAAATGTTTTGGTGGATCAATTCCTATCTTGGTAATTACAAAGTACTGAGTCAGTTTTCAGTTGAAATGACCAAGCAACATGAGATCCTAGAAATCTAATTTTACCCACCAGGAATGGCATAAACTCTGCCTCATCCAAAGTTTTTGCTAATGTATTATGAGATTGGCACTTCAGCTCAAAGCCTCTCCAAGCTGAGGTCAGTGTTCTACATCATGGAGATGTTTCTCTAAGAAGTCACAACAGATGGCTAAAGGCTCCTTAGGCCAATACCTTTGAGGTGGGATTCCCCTCATCAAAAATGCTATGAAATTTATTCCCCCTCTACTGCCCCTCCTTTCTTGGAAGGCCCAAGAAGTGAGTCTTTGAGTCCACACAAATGACTAACGTGAATTAGGCACAGAACTTTTAGAGACAGTTACAAACGTTTAACTCTTTATGAAAATGGTCATAAAGTTCAATGGAATTAGTTTAAAATATTCCTTGACAGTGTGAAATCCCAGTGGTCTATGTAAAGCAGAACTTCTTTAAATCTCTGTGCTATCTTTATAATAGAGGAAGCATGAAGGCGACTATCAAGAAAATGTATAAACTTCTCCAATCCTATACCTCCTTCACCCCAGTAAAAAGCTTATGTACTCTTAAACAAGAAGCCAAGAGATTTATATTCAAAATATTCTTAAGGAGCCCATTGTCTGTCATCTTCTTTCAGTGTAGGAGACTAGAGGGAAGGGCTATCAGGAGGCAGTCACCTCTTTCTTAACATCTCTACAGAAGGTGTCCTCCTATAAAGGACTGCCACAAGAGACTCTCATAAATGTTGAAGGGTTTTCAGTTATCTCTTCCTATATAACGATTACAAAACAGTTGCTCAAAATAACCATATTCATATTTCATTGGTGGACAGGATTCAACTGGATGATATTTAGCTTTTATCATGTAGTCTCAGACAGGTAGAAGCTGACTCTTGATCTCTCTGAAGGTTCCTGGGCCAGGTATGCAACATACCTCATTGCTATAACTAGGTGTTACTCTACAAGTTGGCTAGGAGTTCATCTAAGGTTGTCAGCTATGGCACTTGCATGTCCCTTGTCCACAACTCTTGGGCTTTCTACATCATTGGGTAGCAAGTCTGAGAAGGACTAATGTTAAGAGTGAGCATTCAAACAGAAGCTGCATCTAATAAACTGAGCTTTGACCTCCTGCATTGTCTTTTCTAACTTATTCCACTGGTCAAGTAGGTTAGCCAAGATCCAAGAGAAGAATTGGTAAGTGGTTACAATCATACTAAAGAGAAAATTAATAGTAAAAGATGCTGAAGTAGCTGTCTTCAGAAAATATTATCTTTCACAAAGGTGCTTCTGAAGTGCGGCACAGATATTGTTTCGTTTCTGCCACCAATGAAACTTAGAAGAAAACTTAGGATATCTTGAGCAAGGGCTACCATAGGCCAAAATGCTGATAAAGTATAACTAGGGAAATTCTGAGGAATTAGCCACACTCTATTCAATTCTACCTTCTGTGGCTTACTCGACCTAGATGTTAGAACAAAGAAATGAAAAACTGGGAGCATTTGTTACCTGAAAGAATTACCCAGGTATAAAAGTTGGTGGTTGTAGAGGCAAACCTTGCATACCTTCCATATAGACTGACTAGATATGACAACCATATACGTAGTACAAGACACTGACAGCAAAGCCAGGCTTTCTACCCCACCTCTTTCCAGTTATGTTTGGTGTACATTGAGTAATTCCCAGAAAATGGACAGAAAAAAAATTTGAAAGACAAATCTGAGTCTCAGATTCTTCACTACCAGGTTCCTTGAAGCTGAATAGAACATTGCCCAGTACAATGGTTCTTGAATGTGGTTGAATGGAATATTTATTCTAAGAAGAAAGGAAGCTTCTTAATTAGGAATACAACCAACTGGCCAATGATGAATAGATCAACAGGAGTTAAAAAATCTTAATACTCTTTATACATTAATCTCTTGTCTATACTTCCTCTCTATCCCAACTCAAACCCCAAAGACCTAAGAACTTGAAATATCATGATACCAGCTGTACTGGTGTCAACTTGATACAGGCTGGAGTTATCACAGAAAAAGGAGCTTCAGTTGGGGAAGTGCCTCCATGAGATCCAGCTGTGGGGCATTTTCTCAATCAGTGATAAAGAGGGGAGGGTCCCTTGTGGGTGGTACCATCTCTAGGCTGGTAATCTTGGGTTCTACAAGAAAGCAAACTGAGCAAGCCAGGGGAAGCAAGTCAGTAAGAAACATCCCTCCATGGCCTCTGCTTTAGCTCCTTCTTCCTGGCCTTCTTGAGCTCCAGTCCTCACTTTCTTTAGTGATGAGTATCAGTGTGGAAATATAAGCTGAATGAACCCTTTCCTCCCCAACTTGCTTCTTGGTCATGTTTGTGCAGAAATAGAAACCCTGCCTAAGACACCAACCTTAAAAATAATTCATTCCATGTTTGGACATTATGAAGGAGCTCAGATTGAAAATTACTATATGTAAATTATTTTAACAAGACTTATGATGTACTATCCCATGAAAAATTAGACTTTGAGACCTTGTTTACAAAAGCAATCAACAGATTCAATACAATCCTCATAGAAATTCCAGCACAATTCTGTACAGAACTTGGAAGGACAATTCTCAACTTCACATGGGTAAATAGAAAACCCAGGATAGCTAAAAAACAGTCGTGAACAATAAAAGAACAGCTGGAGGTCTCACCATTCCTGGTTTTAAGATGTACTACAAAACTGTAGTAATAAAAACCACATGGTTTTACCGTAGACACAGACATGTTGATAGGGGGAATCAAGCTGAAGATTCAGACATAACTCCACACACATATAGATACATATTTTTTATAAAAAAAAATTCAGAAATGCACACTGGAACAAACAAAACATGTTCAAAAGAGGATACTTATCAAAATGGATGTCTGCATGTAGAAGAATACAAATAGATCCAGACTTACCACCCTGCACAAAACTCAGGTCCGAATGGATCAAAGACCTCAACTTAAAACCAGATACACTGAACCTGAGAAAGTAAGGACTAGCCTTGAATGCAATGCCACAGAATAATTCTTTCTGAATAGAACACCAATAACACAGGCACTAAGATCGACAATTAATACATGGGACCTCATGAAACTGAAAAGCTTCTGTAAGGCAAAGGACACCATCGAGAAGACAAAGGGACAGCCTACAGAATGGGAAAAGATTGTTACCAACCCCACATTCAACAGAGGACTAATATCCAAAATATATCAAGAATTCAAGAAGCTAGATATCAAAAAACAAAATAATCCAATTAAAAAATAGAGCACAGATCTACAACAGAGAATTCTCAATAGAGGAAAACTTAAATGGCTGAGAAAAAAAAATCTTCAAACTACTTTACGCCTGTCACAACTGCTAAGATCAATAACACAAGTGACAGCTCATGCTGATAAAAATATGGAGCAATTAGGAGTGCAAACTTACACAGCTACTATAACAATAAATATGGCAGTTCCTCAAAAATTGGGAATCAATCTACTTCAAGATACACCTATACCACTCTTGGACATATACCCAAAGGACATTCCATTTTACTACAAGGATTCTTGCTCAGCCATGTTCATTTTAATTTTATTCATAATAGACAAAAACTGGAAACAACCTGAATGTCCCTCAACAGAAGAATGGCTAAAGAAATTGTGGTAAATTTGCACGATGGAGTATTACTCGGCTGTTGAAAAAAAAATAACATCATAAAATTAGCAAGCAAATGAATAGAACTAGAAAAAAAAATCATCCTGAGTGAGGTAACCCAGACATGGAAAGATAAATGTTATGTATTTGGATATAATGGATATTAACCATTAAATAAATAATAACCAAGATACAATCCATAGACTCAAAGAAGTTAGGTTAAGAGGAGGGGTCTTGGGGGAATGAATGGATCTCCCTGGGAAGGGGAAATAGAATAGGTTTTAGGGGCAGACTGTGAGTGGGCATAGACAGAATCAGGAGGGATCAGGTTGTTTAGTGGGAAGTAGAGTGAAAGGAGAAAATGCAGGAAGACAAACTGGAATTGGGTGGGCAGAAACCCAGTGTAGTGGAAACTTCCTGGAATCTATGAAGGTGATCCTAGTAAGGGCTCCTAGTAAGGGCTCCTAGTAAGGGGAGATATAGAGTTTCAACTGGCCATCTCTTGTCACCAGACAAGGCTTCCAGTTGTGGAACTGAGTTGCATTCAGTTGAGTTGTTGACCAAACAACTCAGCCTATTGCTAAAACAAAAAGTTTCTCTCTACAAACTAACAGTGTGGCTCCATTGCCGAGAAAAACACCCACACCACTCACTGAATGTGAAGAAGTCAAGCTGGAACCTACACAGAGCCTTTACACCTACATTTGAGTCTCTGTGGTGAGGGAAGTTATTCTGTAGGCTACCTGGAAAGAGAAATGTGGAAAGCACAGCCACAAAACCTTTGACCTAAAATCTGTCCAGCCTGAAAAATACAACCCAGGGCAATAGTAGCACAGAACCTGTTGGAGTAGCCAACTAATATCTGATTTGACTTAAGGCCCACTTCATGAAATGGAACACATTACTAACACTGTTTGGATATCCAAGAGCCAGAGACATAGTACAAAACTAGATACTAGAGGTCTTTAAAAAACTATAAATGAGATGACTCCTAATGATATTCTGCTATACTCATAGATCAATGCCTTACACAGTTATCATCAGAGAAGCATTGGCTGGCAGCAGATGGGAACAGAGACAGAGGCCCACAGCCAGACATTATGGCTAAATGGGAGGGCTCTATCAAATCTGTGCCCTCAAAGCTCAGGTAATACCATGGAAAAAGCTGTATGATTATACATAAATATCTTTTCCTACACAAATCTGTAAGACCCCTAAAAGCAAGGCTCACACCCTACTTGCTCACTATTTTTTTTTTCTAACAGTCCACATGGTACTTGACATAGGGAAGGGGTTCAGTATGTATCTAGTCAATGAATGGCTGTATTGGATTCATGAGTCAAAGAAACAGAATTCTAAAGATCAAAGAGTGTTCCTCTTTCTCCACATCCTCGCCAACAACTGCTGTCTCCTGTGTTTTTGATCTTAGCCATCCTGACTGGTGTGAGATGGAATCTCAGGGTTGTTTTGATTTGCATTTCCCTAATGACTAAGGATGATGAACATCTCTTTAGGTGCTTCTCAGCCATTAGATATTCTTCAGGTGAGAACTCTTTGTGGAGCTCTGTACCCCATTTTTTAATAGGGTTACTTGCCTCTCTGGAGTTTAACTTCTTGAGTTCTTTGTATATCTTGGATATTAGCCCTCTGTCGGATGTAAGGTTGGTAAAGATCATTTCCCAGTTAGTTGGTTGCCGCTTTGTCTTTTTGACGGTGTCTTTTGCCTTGCAAAAACTTTGTAATTTAATGAGGTCCCATTTGTCTATTCTTGATCTTAGAGTATAAGCTATTGGAGTTCTGTTCAGGAAATTCTCCCCTGTGCCCATATGTTCAAGGTTCTTCCCTAGTTTCCCTTCTATTAGTTTCAGTGTGTCTGGTTTTATGTGGAGATCTTTGATCCACTTAGAATTGAGCTTAGTGCAAGGAGATAAGGATGGGTCAATTTGCATTCTTCTGCATGTTGACCTCCAGCTGAGCCAGCACCATTTGTTGAAAAGGCTATCTTTTTTCCACTGGATGGTTTTAGCTCCTTTGTCAAAGATCAAGTGACCATAGGAGTGTGGATTCATTTCTGGGTCTTCAATTCTGTTCCATTGATCTACATGTCTGTTACTGTACCAATACCATGCAGTTTTTAACACTATTGCTCTGTAGTACAGCTTGAGGTCCGGGATACTGATTCCCCCAGAGGTTCTTTTACTCTTGAGAATAGTTTTAGCTATTCTGGGTTTTCTGTTATTCCAGATGAATTTTTGAATTGCTCTTTCTAACTCTATGAAGAATTGAGTTGGGATTTTGATGGGGATTGCATTGAATCTGTGTATTACTTTTGGTAAGATGCTCATTTTTACTATATTAATCCTGCCAATCCATGAGCATGGCAGATTTTTCCATCTTCCGAGGTCTTCTTCAATTTCTTTCTTCAGAGACTTGAAGTTCTTGTCATACAGATCTTTCACTTGTTTGGTTAGCGTCACGCCAAGATACTTAATATGGTTTGTGGCTATCGTAAAGGGTATTATTTCTCTTACTTCTTTCTCAGCCTGCTTATCCTTTGAGTATAGGAAGGCTTCAAAGAGACTTTTCCAAGAAGTCCCCCCTCCCCCAGCTCACTCTTGCCCCACTAAAGTTTGCTGATAATCAAATGGACAGACCCTGTCTCCAAGACCACATACTTAATACTTCCTTGCTTTTGCCTTTTCCACTCAAAGTCATATAATTTAACTAAAACAGAGAGATGTATAAGTTGATCACAATTTTCACAAAACTAACTTTGTGTAGAAGAAAAAGTTAGGGTAGAGGAGAAATGAGTCCATTTATTGCCTGGTTCCATGATCAACGTGTGTGTGTGTGTGTGTGTGTGTGTGTGTGTGTGTGTGTGTGTGTGTGTGTGTGTCTGTGTGTGTGTCTGTGTGGGTGTCCCATGCACAACCATAAATAAAATCTTTACTTATTTATTTACTTATTTATAATATTACTGAGTATCTTTGCATGACAAGAACATTTTTAGATATTAAATAACAATAATAAAAAGAAAGGCCTTATTTATAAGTATGTTGCCCTATCATGAGAGAGACATGAGACTTTATGGCAGTAATGAGCAGTTGAATGTAAAGCAACTTAGTGCTCGAATATGGCTCGAATATGGAGTCTCCTTGGAAATGAGGGGTAAGGTGACCCTTGAAAGAATCTAAACCACAAGTTTGTGATGCTAAAACCCAAGAAAATATTATTCTAGGTGAAGGGAACTTGAAAAGAAGAAATGCAGTAAGACTTTGGGAAACTGAAGAGTAAAGTGAATTCAGAGCAAATATCCAGAAAGAACAGAACATTGAAAGAATAATAAACAACTAAAGTACCTGGCATGTTTGGAAACAAGTAATTCAGATGTGACCCATGCATCCATGGAAATGAGGCTGAAAACCAAGGCTGGGAAGGATATTTGATACCTAGACTAGATTATTCAGATACTGAGAAATTCAAAATTGAGAAGTGTGTTAGAATGGATGACTGCAGAGAATAGATTTGATAATAAAGAGGTAAGGAGTTTGGACCAAATGTGCTGTAGTATCATAGTTAATACTGTATATTACTTTGGATATGAAAAGGTAGAAGGAACATTTTAGGGGTGAGGTCACAGTAGGTGTAGTGAGCAATTAGAGATAGAAGTGGAGAGAAGCTACAAACGAGAAAACATTCTAGTATCCAAGTCTGTAAGGGGAAGAGTAAGGTACCACTAGTAACTATGTGGAGGGCTGGCACACAAGGCTATGAGAGGTGCTCAGTTGAGGCTGTACTTAGAAGATGCTTCATTTGAGGTTTCCAAGCTGGTAGAACATATGTATGTGTATGGTGGGTGTGATGTTGACTTCAAAGATCAGAGGCTGGCTAGAGGGATGATGAAAACACTGGCTGCTTGATCAGTGTTTAACCTAGAAGCTTCAGCACAAGAGGGGCCAAAGACATAAACCCATGTTTGAGGATATAAATCTAGAAGCCCCTGGAACATCATTGCTCTGAGTTCATGTTTACAAGTAAGGAGTCTAAAGTCTGATTATCCATGAGTGTTAACAGCAGGAGAGCAATACATTCTTAAGAAAGAGCAAACATGTAAGCCTGTATTTTTTGCTCTATCTAGGGCCCCAAACTATGGAATAGCATTACTCATCTGGGCAGATCTTTTATTTCTAGTCAATTATTTCTGGAAACACTCTCAACGACATGCCCAGAAGTATGTTTTACCGTTTTCTAAGTGTCAATTCAACGGAGTTGGCAACTAAGCTTAGCTGTCATTGTGGGACACATCTACAGAATGTCCAGAAAATGTGATGTGGCCAGAAAATGGAAGCTGAAGATTAGTTGCAAGGGTTTATGACGCATCCCTGTATGTCTTGGACACATGACAAGAATTGAGTCATATGGGTGAATGAAGCTGCTCACAGGTAAAGGGGGCTTTAAGAAACAAAAGGTTGAATAAAAGAATCTGAAGAAGTCAAGTAAAAGTGAACTGTAAAAAATTATTTTATTTAGGAGGTAAGAGAAAAACAGGCAATAGCAAAAGGAGTGAAAGTAAAGTAGACCAGAATTGGCAGTGACTGAGCTAGCACGGGACCAGGGAGTCAAGAATGGAAGAACTGTTGTCACAAGGCAAAGAGAGAGAACCGGAGTTTTGTTCTGTGGATTCAGGATATGGTTGAACCTACACTAATGTTCTAAAACAGAGTGTAAATTGTGCAAATCAAAACGCATCACTTTCTGCTCAATAAAACCTTTCCAGCTGTCTAATACTAGTACCTTGAAATCTTAATAAGGCACTGCTCGCTATGAAAGATGTTCCTTTACCTCCAAGAGTTCATGCAAAGTATACATGGATCATCTAGCAATTTAATAAATCACTGTACTTTTGAGTTTAGCCATAATAAAATATACAAGGAGTTATTTCAAAACATAAAAATTATAAAAACTATTCGATGTAGAATTTAGTTTTTAGGGAGATAAATAAAATAAATTTTAAATAGAGGGCCTTTGTGACAAAATAAAAAATAGCATGCCCATTTCAAGTATTCACTTGATTTAAATTAGTGTTATTTAGTTTTCAGCCATTGTTCCTTAAGTAAATAATTATCAATGGGAGAGTTTTTATTACAGATTGAACTAAGTCCAATTAAAATTCATTCCTGTGTTTCATTTTGGTCTATGCTATATAATTACCAGATTGATAGAATATGTAGAACAGAACATTTTTACAAAAGTCAGGCCATGATTTTCAAAGTACACAAGTTTTTTAAAAAATCTCTTACATCAGTCATCTCAAAGGATATCTGCTAATATGATTACAGGGAAATAGAACATGAAGTCTGCTCTGTGGTTAGTTTGCTATTATTTTATGTAGAAGATATGTGGAATGAGAATTTAGAGAAAAAAATAGGTAGGATGGAGAAAGAAAATATCAAAATATGAAAAGCTAGTTAAAAAAATCAGATCCAAGCAGTCCATAGCATGTCTGACAAAGTTTTCTTGAGCATAGAACAAAGGGTTAAATAATTGCATTCCTGTATTTAAGGTCTTGAATATAAGTTGAATAGGCAGCCATGTTTCTGGGGTAACTTTACTACATTTCCTATATGATGTCAGAGCTTCTTACTATTTAAAAAGTTATCCGTACCATTTTTTGGTTTCCCAAACTTAAGATATAAATGGTGCTTTCCAGATATATTTAAAAAAAATGTAGGCAGGCAGATCTCTGAATTCAAGACCAATCTGGTCTACATAGGGAATTCCAGGACACCCAGAGCTGTACAGAGAAACCCTGTCTTGGAAAATTAAAAATAAAAATAAATAAGTAAACATTAGTAATTCTCAGTAATGCTACTGATTACCTACACAACAACATCCTTTCTTTTCTTTCATTTTTCCTCCTAGAACTCTGACTTTTTCTGGTATTTTTTTTCTAACTTCTACACTAGGGAAACCCTACATTGGATTAGACTAACCAATCTTAGATATGTAATTGCCCTGAAAATGCTATAGATGCTGGTCTGGCCCACGGCCAAAGCAGACCCAATAAGAGCAATGAAGAAGCTTATACTGGGATTAGAAGGGATTTTTTTTTTACTCACTCTGCATATGAACAGGGAATCATAAAGTCCTTCTTGTCTAAATAAGATAAATTTGTCTTAGAATAAAGAATGACAGAATAGAAACAAATGAACCCCTTGAATGCTTCATGAGTCTATTAAGATGACCTTATATGAATATCTGAATATCTGAAACATATTCCCTTAAATGCAAGAAATGGAGAAAAGTAATAGTCTCTAATGTATAAGGCCATTTCAGTTAGAATTCTTGACTGTGACAGCCATAAGAATCTCAAATGATAGCATAACTTACCTATTCTTTTAAGTGGCATTATTTGCTTTACTCTTTCCTCACAGCGTTAAGAAAGTATATTTGTAGTATTTAAGAAGACAGAGACCCTTTAAGAATAAATTATATTGCAAATATAACCTAACCCAAATAATTAAATTTTCAGGGCCTGCCATACCAAGAACACATGATCATCTTTTCAGCTACACCATGCCCTGTGTTGCTGGCTATATAATTTTAATCTTGAATTAGCAAGTGCAACCCTTCCCCTTCCCCTCCCCTTCTCCCTCCCTCTTCCTCTCCCTCTCCCTCCCCGTCTCTCCCTCCATTTTACCACAGTCCTCTTCTGTCCCCTAATTTGGTCACAATACTTACTTTTCAGCTGGGTTATCCTATATGAGTCTCTTGTTCTTGTGTCTACAGGAAATACCTGCCAAAGAAACTGGAGGAACTTTGAAAAACTCCTATCAGTGCTTAATACACAGTGTCTTCCAGCAAACTTGTAAGAAAACCCAAGACCCTGACAATGATGTCACCACACCATGCACCCCGACATTGATCAACTACTCTCCATGTCTCACTAAAGCCAAGTGCAAGCCATCTCTCTTGTCTTCCTCAAATGTATCAGCTCCAATACTAAAGCCTCTGCTTTCTTTGGAGACACACATCCCTTCACTTTTACATGGTTTATGTCTTTGAATTCAGATCTTACTTTAAATAAGACATTTTATGCAATCACCTAAGCTAAAACGGATGCTCAGCCTACTAACATCACATCTGCATGTCTTTGTTTATCTGTGTCAGTTGTCCAAATGAATCCAGGCCCCTCATTCTGGATTTATCTTTGACTTCTGATAAATATATTTCTCTGCATCTCTATCAGTCACACTTTAAAGACTTTAGAAATTCCACATGTTGCTTATAATAGGACTAATGTGTCTAATAATAGTGGAATTGGGAAGTTTTAAACAGAAATTAATTTTAGAGCAAATATGTTCACTAACTGACCTACAGACCCTCAGAGATATATGTATGGCCCTTAATTGCCTTCATGGTTTTCTCCAGGATATTTTCTTCTGCCCATTCCCTCATTTAGAGAGGAAAGGAGACTGAAGCTTGACTTCACTTTGTGATGAAATATGCATAAAGGGGAAAGGTTAATAAAACTATTCTTTGCCCAGCAACCCAAGTCAAGGGAAGCATGCAGATCATTTCTGAGCAGAAGCTTTCTCAAGCACGGCTTACCTGCCTAAGTCCCCACTGGGTAGAACAAACACAGCACATGCATGGCTACATCTGTTGGAATCCCTTTCTGAAAACACAAAGTGTTAGCCACAGGGTCCACTTGCAATTCACTGTTTAACACAAATGCTGAATTTTAGGAACATTGTCCAGAATATTACATCCATTTGTCAAGTAAGTTGTTCTTCACAACATGATTACTGTAACTATTTGGCAGATCCAAATATAGTTATTTTTTCAGATCCTTTATGTCCAGAATGTCAAGTGAAGCCAAATTTGAAGCCAATTTTGATCAATGTCCTTAATCTCTGCTTTGCACAAGTATAGATGTGTACTCACTGACATTTTTGACTTCTCACAGCACCCAACTCATCCATGAATGTCCATCTTTAGCTTGAAGTGAATGTTTGCCAAGATGCCAAGTTCCTTTCAATTTAAACATTTGCTCCCCCAAAAAATGTCCAGGTAGAAAAGTTTTGTCTTCTCAAGGTGTATTGCAGCCATGCCATAGAGAAACATTTTCCTCTTGAATTTTTTTCCTTTTTTCTACTCTTGAAGAGTGATCAACTACAAATTTATCCTCCCTATAGTTTTGTGTTTTTCACCAACTTTATGAGCATAGTAATATAATGTCTTGATTTGGGACTTGTTTTTGACAAACCAAAGTTGGCATTTGGAACATGAACAAATGAGAGCTGTGTGGTCAGTTGCATGAGGCAATTGATTGTGCCATGACTGTGTCTAAATGTATAAAAATTGCCAGTGGTTAGGAAGAGTGAATCTGACTCTAAGTGGTTTTTAGAGTAATCCATTTAAGTTCATCAAGGACGATGGGGAATAAATACATGTTCTTGTCCATGTCAAGTCCAATTTAAAATTCTCAGGAGGCAGGAAGTAGCTCAGGCCAACGAAAAAAAAAATTGGAAATTTGAAAATCAGACAAATCAGAATATTAATTCAGGAATTTGCACCATCTAGTGACTTATGCCAGATTGCTTATTCCTCCTAGTTCCTGAATTAAAGATGCAAGCCTCTGACTCACGGTAAACTCAAGAAAAATTGGCTCTCCTTGTAAGTCCTAATACAAGAAGCTCCCATCTTACCATAAAGAATCCTCAGTGGGTGCTTTGAGAATAAAATTGGATTGAATACTATATGTATACTCCAAAGCATGAGCTTTTATATAAAGAATCATTATAATTAGCAGAACATTTGCCATCTTTAGATTCTCCTCAATGTAAGTCTGCTTAAATGTATCACAATAAAAATTTCATATTCAGAGTTTCGTCAGAAAGACTAAGCCAGTGTTAGCATTATGGGGAATTTACAAAGTCAAATTATCGAGCTGTGAGAGGAAGCAGCAGTGACAAGCTAAATAATATTAACAAGAAATTTTCCTAAGAAAGAGTAAACTGTCCTTGGGATGACAAACTGACCGAATCCATGAGGTGGACCTCTCAGAAAAGCCTGAAAGTCACATTCTTTGCCACAACCTAAAGAAAACATGGTCTTAGACAATTCAAGGAAGTACAGAAATTTCTAGGGGTGTCAAGACAACGCTAGATAACTCTGACTTTGCAAGAAAAATAGCTTGAACTTCACATGAGCTTTCCAAATCTCACTGAACTCCCCTCAAAGACAAATTTAGTCAGCAGTACAGAAGAAAGTGTATATAGGCAAATGTGGTCCTGGGCCTAGAAGCAGGCAATGCATACTCTAACCTGCTACTCCAACTCAACACTCAAACTCTATACAGTGATGTTTGAATTTTTCCATTGAGGATAATGAATGCATCTTACTTATACCTACGCTAAAATAATTATTTTTTACAAAGCTCAAGATAGCATTATCATCTCCCAGTAAGAAGAAATAGTCAAAATTTTCGTGTACCTTTTTTTGTAACAAGGAAGAAAGGTTGACTTTGTCTCATATTTTGTAGGTTTTCATCTGTGGTCACTTAGCCTTCTATATTGGGAAGTAAGCACATGATGGCAGGTTAGAGGGAATAATCAGGCTGGTCATCTAGTCATACAGGATGATATAAGAGGCAAAATAAGCCTATCATTAAGAGAAAGCTTGGTCCAGGGACTTCACTGTCAGGAGAGCCTAAGATCACAGTCTTGTGCCCTCATTTCATCCATTTGTAACTCCAAATATCTCGTTTAACTTTGTGACTGTTAGTTCTGTAGAAAGAAAATCTACTTCCAAGATTACTGAGAGAATTGCCAGTAATACTTGATATATTGATAGCTTAATCTCGGTGCTCAGCAAATGTTTGTGTTTTCAGTGTTCATTTTGATACGCATCGACAACAATTTTGATAATTTTCTCCTGTTGGAGGATCTTCTCTGTAACAAAAAAAAAAAAAGATCCAATTAAACAGACAAGAGTTGGGAGCACAGCCTATGAGAAAGGGAGGACAAAGACCTGAGTTACACAGAGGTTGTATAACATGCTGCCAAGGGTAGGAAGTTAAACTATCCAAAAAGGTAGAAATCCTTCAGTGTCGAAATGATGTCAAAAGTAACTTCAGAGAGTAATTAGCCTTGTCTACTGTTACAAACAAACCCAAATTTTGTAATTTAAATACTGTGACTTTGTATAAGAGGACAGAAATTCCACTCAATCATTTTAAAAAAAAATGAAAACACACACAAATATATTAACACTAGAAATCTAACACACCATGAAAACTATAAAAAAAAAACAGACAAAAAACTCAGAGAGAAAATGTGAAATACAGCACTGCATAATTTGGATAATTATTCTTTTATTTAGACAAAGCATGCTAGGGTTTTTAAATGTTTGTACTATAACACATCCAACCATATTTGTGATTCAATATTACAGAAAACCAGCCAGCAATCCCAAATCCCAGGGCTACCAACCACAAGAAATTAGTAAGCACAACAATGATCTCCCTTAACCATAAATGACATTATCTTAGGCCTTGCTTCCTAGATAGACTTGGATTGAAATGCTCTTTTCCCTAGGGCTGTAAACTGTATAACATACTAAGAGAAGAAAAATATGCAAGTGATTTAAGTTAACTCTCAACTCACTCACATTTTTATAGAGACTTGAGGACATTGACTTTCCACCTAAGAATTATGTGAGTTAAACCACTTTTCCCTTCATGTACAAAATCCTAGAAATACTGAGTGGCAGACTTAAAATATATCTGTGATACCATACAGATGTGCCTTGTACAGATCATATGGATGGATTTCTACTTATCGTAGTGTTGGGGGTCAAATAACAACGAAAAAGAACACATAAGCAAAATTATATTAAAGGCATATCTTCAACACAATCAGTTTTATAACCAGAGGACTAACCAGAGAACACCTGAATCTTCTACAGTTCATTGGATAAATAGACAACTCAACTTAGCTCTGGGCTATCTTATACAAAAACGAGAGTGGAAAATTTGATTTGTGTCTCCAAGACAGAGCATGTGACTGGAGTGATTCGGTGGGCTTCTGATGAAGGCAGAAAAGATCTCAGTTTGGGGATTTTATGTTTTATTTTGTTTGTTGTTCTCACTACTATGCATTGAACCTAGAACCTTAAGTAATACCAGACAAGTATGCTACCAGCGATCTACATCAGCAGTCCTATTTTTACTTTCTTACTTTGAAGCAGGATCTCATTAAGTTGCCCTGGCTGGCCTCAAACTCATTCTCTGTTATGGTTTGTTTAAGAAATGTCTATCATGAAGGTCCCCCAACAACTGGGGGGGGGTGACTGTTCCTGAATCTGTTGCCTTCCTGTGGATCCTGTCCCTCTAACTGGGCTGCCTTGTCTGGCCTCAGTAAGAAAGGATGCACCTTGTCCGGTAGAGATTTGATGTGCGAGGGTAGGGTGATATAGGGGAGGTCTCCCCCTTCTCAGAGGGTAAGGGGAGGGAGGATGGGAGGAGGGACTGTCAGGGTTGTGGACCGGGAGCTGGGAGGAGAGGGGAGCTACTGCAACTGGGATATAAAGTGAGTAGATTAGATAGATAGATAGATAGATAGATAGATAGATAGATAGATAGATAGATAGATAGATAGATAGATAGATAGATAGATAAGAAATGTCCCTTACAGACTCTTCGTGTATTTAAACACTTGGGACCATGCTGGTGGTACTGTTCTGGGACATTATGTCTTTCAGTACATGCAGTTAGCCTTGCTGAAGGAATACATCACTCGGTTGGGGAAGGCAGGCATTAAATTTATAACCCTACTTCACTTCTAGTTTGCTTGTTCAGCTTCCTGTGTGTAGATAAAGACTTGATCTCTCTCTCTCTCTCTCTCTCTCTCTCTCTCTCTCTCTCTCTCTCTCTCTCTCTCTCTCTCTCTCAGAGCTTGTTTCTCCTGATACCACTCCTGCCTGTCACCATACCTACTTCTCTATTATGAATGTTCTAGAACTATAAGTTCAAATAAACTCTTTCTACAAGGAGGTGTTGGTCATTGTACTGTCACAGCAATATAGAGGTAATTAATATATTTTGTAAGCCAGGCTGTCCTTGAACTTATCATTCTTCTGCCTCAGCCACCCAAGGAGCTGAAATTACAAGCATCAACCACAAGATCAAGCCCATGTCCATTTTAGTTAAAAAATTTAATATGTTTTTAAAAAACATTTTTCCTCTTAAACTCTATCAGCACTTCTATCATTGACTAAGACACTTTTAATGTGAAATAAATAAAGAAATGCATTATCATGGTCTCAAGAAAATACAGAAACCAAGGATTGTCCTTTAAGTACAAAGGGGTCTTCTAAGTTCACATATTATAGATTTAACTAAAATTTAAAATGGGTTGAATTTGAAAATGGTAAGGATATTTTTAACTAAACAAAAAAATAGGTAATAAACATTTCAAGTTGAACTCCAAGGATAGCATTTATCATAATTCATCTGTTGAATTATTCACACTCTGATATATAATCTTAGCCTCTGGCAAAGTAACCCTCTCACCTGAACCATTCCCAGGACTGCCTTGCCTACGGTGTTTTGCTTTGCAACATAAATTTTACAATTACTCTGTGCTGTCACACATCTAAGAAAACTCACCAACAGATGCTGGTGGCATTCTGGCCAGCTTTGCACTGCATCTAAATTGTTTTGGAAAGAACTGAAACTCAGAAGGATATGCTAGTATGTTTCTTTATATCTTATCAACATTTCCTTAACAATCTGTTGAGATTTATACATTTTTGATAGATTTGTTCAGAGATAGCTGATACACACTGTAATGAGTTCCTTTTTAACAAAGTTTCATTTGCCCTACATGGTGCATAAGATAAAAATAACTGAGTTGATGAAGCAATCCTAAAATCAGGGACTAGATACGGCTGCCCACTCTCTCCCTATCCATTCAATATAGTACTTGAAGTTCTAGCCAGAGCAATTAGACAACAAAAGGAGGCCAAAGGGATACAAGTTGGAAAGGAAGAACTCAAACTATCACTATTTGCAGATGATATGATAGTATACTTAAGTGACCCCAAAAATTCCACCAGAGAACTCTTAAACCTGATAATCAACTTCAGCAAAGTGGCTGGATATAAAAATAACTCAAACAAATCAGTAGCCTTCCTATACTCAAAGGATGAGAAAGAAATTAAAATAATGACACCCTTCACAATAGTCACAAATACTATAAAATACCTTGGTGTGACTCTAACCAAGCAAGTGAGAGAACTGTATGACAAGAACTTCAAGCCTCTGAAGAAAGAAATTGAAGAAGATCTCAGGAGATAGAAAGATCTCCTATGCTTATGGATTGGCAGGATTAATATAGTCAAAATGGTCATCTTGCCAAAAGCAAGCTACAGATTCAATGCAATCCCCATCAAAATCCCAACTCAATTCTTCATAGAGTTAGAAAGAGCAATTTGCAAATTCATTTGGAATTAACAAAAAAACCCAGGATAGCAAAAACTATTCTCAATAATAAAAGAACTTCTGCAGGAATCACCGTCCCTGACTTCAAGTTGTATTATAGAGCAATAGTGATAAAAACTGTATGGTACTGAGACAGGCAGAAGATCAATGGAATAGAACTGGAGACCCAGAAATGAACCCAAACACCTATGGTCACTTGATCTTTGACAAAGGAGCTAAAACCATCCAGTGGAAAAAAGACAGCATTTTCAACAAATGGTGCTGGGTCAACTAAAGGTCAGCATGTAGAAGAATACAAATCGATCCATTCTTAACTCCTTGGACAAACTCAAGTCCAAGTGGATCAAGAGAAAGGGGGAGGCCATCTCACAGTCACAACTCTGACCCTTAATTGTTCCTGTATGAAAGAATTACAGGGATGGAAATAGAGAGGAGCCTGAAGAAAAGAAGGTTCAGCAACAGGTCCAAAGTGGAATACAGCTCAAGGGGAAGTCCCAAGGCCTGATACTATTCCTGAGATTATGGAGCACTCACAAAAAGGGACTTAACATGACCTCACACCAGAAGTTCCATCAAGCAGCTGAAAGAGTCAGATGCAGATATTTGCACCCAACCAATGGACAGAAGCAACTGACCCGTTATTGAAATAGGGAAGGTTGAAAGAAACTGAGGAGAAGAGCAATCCTGTAGGAGAACTAGCAGTCTCAATTAATCTGGACCCCTGAGATCTCTCAAGCACTGGACCACCAAACAGGCAGCATACACCAGCTGATATGAGGCCCCCGACACACATACAGTAGAGAACTGCCAGGTGTGTGTTGATTCAGAGATGATGCACCTAACCCTCAAGAGACTGAAGGCCCCAAGGAGTTTAGAGGTCAGATGGGGTTGGGGTGGGGACATCTACGAGGAGACAGGGGGTGGGGAGGTGATATGGGATGTGGAAGAGTCAGAGGGTGGAAGAGGGATGGGGGGAATAAAATATGGAGTATAAAAAAATTAATTAATTAATTTTTTAAAAAAGAACCTCCATATAAAGCCAGATACACTAAAACTAATAGGGGATAAAGTGTGGAAGAGTCTTGAACACATGGACACAGAGGAAAATTTTCCTGAACAAAACACCAATGGCTTATGCTCTAAGATCAAGAATCAACAAATGGGACCTCATAAAACTGCAAAGTTTCTGTAAAGCAAAGGACACTGTCAATAGGAAAAAATGGCAACCAACAGACTTGTAAAAGATCCTTAATAATTGTATATCTGATAGAGGGCTAATATCCAATATATACAAAGAACTCAAGAAGTTAAACTCCAGAGAATCAAATAACCCTATTAAAAAATGGGGTACAGAGCTAAACAAAGAATTTTCAACTGAGGAATATTGAATGGCAGAGAAACACCTAAAGAATTGTTCAACGTCCTTAGTCATCAGGGAAATGCAAATCAAAACAACCCTAAGATTTCACCTCACACCTGTCAAAATGGCTAAGATCAAATACTCAGGTGACAGCAGATGCTGGAGAGATTGTGGAGAAAGAGGAATACTCCTCCACTGCTGGTGGGATTGCAAACTGCTACAACTGCTCTGGAAATCAGTCTGGTGGTTCCTCAGAAAATTGGACATAGTATTGGAGAACCCAGTCATACCACCCCTGGGCCTATACCCAAAAAATTCTCCAACATATAAAAGACACATGCTCCACTATGTTCATAGTAGCCTTATTTATATTAGCCAGAAGCTGGAAAGAATCCAGATATCCTTCAACAAAGGAAAGGATACAGAAAATGTGGTACATTTACACAATGGAATACTACTCAGCTATTAAATACAATGAACTTATAAACTTTCCTAATCCTATAACCCCAACCACAAAACTATTTTTTCATTGCTATTTCATAACCGTAATTTTGCTACTATGATGAATGGTAATGTAAATATCTATGTTTTCTGATATTCTTAGGAGAATCCTATGGAATTTATGTTCAAGCCCAAAGGGGTTACAACACACAAGTTGAGAAGCACTGGTTTAGGAATTTTGGACAATTATCATATGAGAATAGCCTATACTTCTTTATTATTTGTTTACCTGCAGGATCAAGATAGGCAGAAATGGAATGTTGACTAAAAGTCATTGTAGGCATCCCAGGTTTAGTTCCCAGAAAGTATATGGTCGTTCACAACCATCTGTAGCTTCAGTTTCAGAGGACCCAAAGCATCCTTCCTAACTCCCTGACTTCCAAGCATACATGTGATACAGACATGCTTTCAGACAAAACGTGTGTGTGTGTGTGTGTGTGTGTGTGTGTGTTAAAATAATTTTGAATAAGATGTGTGGAATGTGATGTATGGAAGGGTGTCTCCCTAGTGCTGTTCTTTGGCAGAATTTGTGAACGTTTTCCAATAAATCCTTTAAAATATGTGAATGGCTGCTAGGAGAGACAAAATTTGTCTTCTCCAGGGACCAGCATCTTATAAATTATCCAATACCAAGTAGTCAGCCCTAACACATAGACATACAAACAATAAATGGGCTCTTCAGTTCTGTGTGTGTGTGTTTATTGCGTATGTGTATGTTGTGTATATGTTGTATATAAAAGTGTGTATGTGTATGCATTGTGTGGTATGTGTGCATGTGTGCATGTGGATATAATAATACTTAAGAAGATATCATGAATTTGAGATGGAATTGAGGTGAGGGACATGGGAGGAGTTGGAAGGGGATAGGGGGAAATAGAAATGATGCAATACAGCACTCATGTATGACATTATCAAAACTGTTTAATGTTTAAAAATATAACAGAAATATTAAGGAATTCATATGGAACTATAATTATCATTGAAGAAAGGTATTTATTTATGAATCAATTATTTAATAATTTTGATAGTAAAATAAACTGGTAATCAAATAGTCTCCTTTTGGAGGTCAGAGTTAGTGGCTTTTCTGCAGTAGAACTGTGTCATCTAAATTTTCGTGTTTATTGGCCTTGGGTGGTTCAAAGTATCATCTTATTGTCTCTGTGCCTCTGCTCCATGCTTTCTCCTGTTTTCTCACTCTGCACTGCTGTTGGCATTTGGGCTGTTCATATTTATCTCTTGCCCAGTTTTCATGGAGGCTTACCAACTTTTTGTTTTACGATTATTAACTTTTGGCTTTGTTAATCTACTATATTACATCAATTCTCTGATGAAATTTATTACCTTAACAGTTTCTTTGTACAGACGATTAAGTAAAAGGTAATTTCACTATCTAAAAAGCCAACTCTAAAAGGGTTGAGATAGGAATTCAGAGTCAACAGTAGCACTTTTAAAATAAAAACCACCTTATTGAAACAAACTCACAAAAGCACTTCACAGCTAGGTTATGGCAGCCGCTAAAGCACTTGCCAGTTTCACATTCTGTGTGTTGATGACCTTCTGTTCAATTTAATGACCATTCTGAAGCTGTGGAGCTTCACTTAGGGCTTTGTACTTTCAGTATCCATCACATATGTGTACACTCATCCACTACAAAACAAAATAAATTTTAAAATGGCAAAGCTGAAACTAGAAAAACAATTAGCTCTGTGTCCTCTTTCGGCCCTTGTGTTTCTTTCCTGCATCACATCCTTCCACTTTATCTGTTATTATTCTTCCCTGTCGCCTTCCTAAGTGTCATGCCGTGCCAAGTCTTCAAGCTGTAAAACCCCTGCACACACTTGCTCCACTCTTTCCAACCCTCCCATTTTCCCTTTGCACTGTCACTCACCAAGTGTTTAGGGAAAGAAATCAACACAATAAGAAATAAGTTATGAGAACTTTCAGTACTTGGAATGACAGTTCCTTAGATCTATATAGTATGAAACGTGGCAGTAAAATATGCAAATGTGCAAGTAAATGGCAGAGTATATAAAGAATGTGACTCAAGAATGCAGCTTTCTCCAGTGTTGAGAAATTTTGATGAAGACATTGGGAGAGAGACAATTTCCTATCAAAAATAAATCAACTAAGTACAGTGATCAATGTAGCATCTGTTAAGAGGGATGGCAGCTGCCTGACAGCTGTACACTGCACTGTGATCATGTGACTTCAGGTTTCCAAACCTGATTTTTTTTGAGAGGATCCAGAAGTCTGTTTCTTTGGGGCTGTGGGGGTATGAATATGCTTGGCTCATAGGAAGTGCCACTACTAAGAGGTGTGGCCTTGTAGTAGGTGTGGCCTCGGTGGAGGAAGTATGTCACTGTGGGGGTGGCCCTAACCACATGGGAGCCAGTCTTCTCCTAGCAGCCTTCAGATGAAGATGTAGAGCTCTCAGCTCCTCCTGCACCGTGCAATGCTCCCGCCTTGACGATAATGGACTGAACCTCTGAGCCTGTAATCCAGACCTAATTAAATGTTGTCCTTATAAGAGTTGACTTGGTCATGGTATCTGTTCACAGCGGTAAAACCCTAACTAAGATGGGAGGAGGGAGTATTTGGAAGCTTCCAATTTGAAAAAAAAAAAATCTTAGCTTAAAACTATTTGAAGCATTGTAAAAGTCCAAATGAAGCATTGCTATGAACCAAATCAATCCTGTAAGCTGAGTCTGGGAGTTCTGTGACACAACTTATGGACCACAGGGAATCTATAATAGCAGCACATCATGGACCTCGGGGATCCTACCCCAGGACCCGCAGAAAAGAACAAGAGTTCAACATTCCAGGATTACTCTTACCTTGATGTAGTATTGCTTCCTCAGGATGAGTTGCTTTGGTTGCCTCACACACTCCATGTTTCCCACACTGGCAGCCGCCGATGCAATCACTCACTTCGATGTGGGCTTCATTCAAAGGGACATTTTGAGGGAAGTAAATTGTACAAATCAAGTATATAATTATTATACTGTGGGATTGGCATTTGCTTCAAAACAGTTGGCATTCCTTTGGTTTCACTGGAAGAGCAGGAGTCCATCATCCAGTCTTCTAATAAGATATGCAACCAGCAACAGCCTAGAAAAATAACCCATATGTATACAAACATATGTACATGTAGATGTATATGCATAGGTACATGAACATATTTACATTGTACATATGACACAATCTCATATGAAACCCTATAAACCTGAGCAAAAACAAAATTAATATACCACAAAATAAAATGTGCATACATTCAAAGTACAACCTAGAAGTTTGAGAGACAATGTTGCCCAGTCTTTCAGTTGGTTCTTTGATGCTTGATTCTTTCATTTCTGTATTTAAAAAAAAAACTCCTTTTTCCATATGGAAGCTTTATGTATAATCTCAAACCACAAAGAATAGACATTTTGACTTATATGCAAAAGACTTGTGGTCTCTATAAAACTTTTATACTTTCTCTTTGGGCTCAAATGAAGCCATAAATAAATATACATACATATACTATATAAATTGTGTCATATGTTTTGAGTGTTTACTTTCCCTTACTCATCAGCAGTAAAACCACAACATAAGCCTATGGTTTAAAGAGCTATGAACAATATGTTTCACCACATTCAGTATTTCTCTTTTTTTCTCCATCTAATTCTGCATCCAACTGTGTTTTGAATTCATCTAGATGACTGGTTCTTTGTCCTGGAGTGAACCACTCATGGATGTGAATAAGAACATTAGCTTTCCTACATCACATGCACTGCATGTATGGCAGTTTTATTCTGATTAAATGGGGGCATTTTAGAATCCTGACATCATTACCTTTAAAATTTTTAATACATAAGTGTTAAAAACATGTATATACTAGCAAACGAGTCAACTAAATCTTTAAGGCTTTTCCTATCACATTCTTGTAGTTTGTACTGTTTACTTTTGTAGACTTGCACATTTGTAGAAAATCCTGTGTGCCTCAGTTTTTAATAGCAGTTATGAAAAATCATGATGAAATTCTCAGAGAAGAAAATTAAGAAACTTTATACTTCAATAGAATTAAGTAGCATTAAATGTGAAATTTTTGATAGCATCAAAGTTAATTTCAGCTCTAAAGATTACTCAAAATTTTAAGATTAATATTTATAATAGTAACAAATATATGAGTTTTACTCCATATTAAACGTTTAAATTCAAGATGTAGACTTACCCATTCAAATTGTATCTCCTCTCCAAGATGTTACTAATCATTTTTGAAGAGGCTTAAGTAATTTATAAAAAATGTAGTTATTTAAATTCTTCAAATATTTTATGGAGTACTTATAAATTTGGGTTCACCACTGTCTGATTATCAAGTGATTTACTTCTAGAATATAAAGTAAAGCCCACTGCTCACAACAGTTAGACTTAAATGGTTTATAGCTTTATAGTGGTATAGGTTGTACAGGTATACAAGATGTACTTTCAAATTGAACTGGACCTTGACATGACAATGGTGTTATGCATTATGCATACCAAATCAATTTACTGTAGTACCTAGATATGTGGCCAACCATTTTTCTTGAGTGTTTCTGAGAAGTAGGTTTGGGATGAGATTAATACTTAAATTGTCAAATTTTGAATACAGCATACTGACCTCCATAAGGCAATGGGTTTCATCCAAATAGCTGAAAGCCTTCAGAGAGTAAGACCTTCCTCAAAAGCTAGAGAAAAGCAATTCTGCATCCAACTGTCTTTTGACTTCATCTAGATGACTGGTTCTTTGTCCTGGAGTGAACCACTCATGGACACGAACAAGAACATTGGCTTTCCTACATCAAAATCCCAACATGATGATTTTTTTTTTTACTTAACCACAATTATTTGAAATCACTTTTATTTATGGGAGGGCTTCTCTTGCATTCCAATCAGGTCCTTAACCAGTTGGATGAGGTCTACCACTTCATGACTATGACTCTACTCTCATCCCAGCAAAAGAGTATACAGACAGAGGCTCCTGAAGACTTGGGAAATTAGCAAAACTTTCAAGTTCCAGTAATTTCCTGAAACATAAGAGATTCCTGGGACCCCTATTCAAAGTTTTATAAATAGTAATAATTACAAGGAAGGGCTGGGGAGAAAAATCAGACTGGAAAAATGCTTGCCTTACAAGCATAAAGCCTTGGATACCACCATCTTCAGAATCCACATTTGAAAAGCCTGGTTTAATGGCACATATTTATAATCCAGGTACTGGAAATTCAGAGATAGACAGGTCTCTGAGGTTGCTGGCCATCCAGGGCTCCAGGCCAGTGACAGTCTGTCTCAAAAAAAAAAATAAATAAGTAAATAAACAAGGTGGATGAGTGTGATAGCTAAACACTGGGTTCCCAGTTTGTGCTGTTGTATGGGGCAGCTTAGAAGGAACATGTACTGGAAGTAGAATTTGAGAATCTAAAGACCTGTGTCAATTCCAGT
Source organism: Tokudaia tokunoshimensis (assembly GCA_036184795.1). NCBI lineage: Eukaryota > Metazoa > Chordata > Mammalia > Rodentia > Muridae > Tokudaia > Tokudaia tokunoshimensis. The sequence continues at coordinate 74,071,586 of BTHU01000015.1, forward strand.
TCACTTTTCCTGCTTCATGCCTTTGTTTTAATATGTGAGGTCTCAACCTCCTGACCCTGACCCTGACCCTGACCCTGATCCTGATCCTGACCCTGCTACCATACCTGCTGCTTGCTACCTTGCCTACCTACCATGACAAATGTTTCTTCTCTGAAGAATAAGCCAAAATAAACATTTTGTTCCATAAGTCCGCTTTGAGCATGTGCTTTATCTCAGCACTGAGAAGTAACTAATACAATGGTCTTCCTAAGGAATGGCACACAAGGCTAAACCGTTATCCTCGGACTTCCAAGTGCACATATATGCACATTAAAAAACAAACAAACAAACAGAGTTAAGTAAGTAGACTGGTCAACTGACCAAGCTGCCTGCCAGTTCTATAGAGAACTCTAAGGACTCAGCTTTTATGAGTCATTCCCCATGCTTGGGTAGGCTCTTTGGGCACTCAACTATACATAATCCCTCATTCATACTATATAGTTGAATAGGCTAGTTTTTTGTCCATTTGACACAAGCTAGGCCTATTTGGGGAAGAAGGAACCTCACTTGAGAAAATGCCCCCATTAGATTGTAGGCAAACTGTAGGCAAACCTATGTAGCATTTTCTAGAGTGATAATCAATGTATGGAGTAACCAGCGATTGCCAGTAGTGCTATCTCTGGGCAGGTGGCCTGGCATTTTATAAGAAAACAAACTGAGCAAGTCATGAGAAGCAAGCTAGTAATCAGTACTCCATGGCTTCTGTTTGAGTTTCTGCCTCCAAGTTCCTGTGTTGCTTGAGTTCCTGCCTTGGTTTCCCTCAATGATGAACTGTGATTGGGATGTAGAAATGTAAGCCAATTATACCCTTGAATTTCTGAGGCTTTTTTGACAATGGTCTTTATCACAACAACAGAGTGACAAAAGTAACAACCCAAGGGAGTCACATGAATCCAATAAGCTAGACAGGTAGAATTACTTCTGTGGTTTATTATTAGTGCCCTTCTGTGGCAAGTATAAATTTGTTCATGTCTCATCAGGAAAAAAACATGTGTGTGTGTGTGTGTGTGTGTGTGTGTGTAGTATAGTATAGTATGTATTTATATTATGTAATATATTACTATATATTATATATACTATTGCATATAGTATATATAATAACATATGTACTATATATAGTATATAATATATATGTATATATATATATGTGTGTGTGTGTGTGTTGTGTGTGTATATATATTATAGTTTCACATTGTTCCCTGGCATCCATGTGTGTCTGAGTTTGTTCCCATTTGTCTAGACTTTAAAAGAAAGCAGATTGGAATTAATTTCTTCTTATTCTGTCTCCCATTGTTTTAATACCTAGGAAAATATGTGACTTCAGTGGGAAATTTGCAGTGTATTGTCTATGTTCATTTGTTATTGTCCCTTCAGACTATAATTTCAAAATTATTTAAAGTAGTTGTGAAATTAATACCAGCAAGATATTGAGTTGTTAGTATGTGTCTTTGGATACTGACAAGCAAAGAAGAAAGAAACCATTTCTGGGGATATTGTCTTCTTGGTGTGGTAAATAGCTAGACTGAGGAACAATTGTGTAGATCAGAGTACTGTTCTATACTGTGTTGAATATGAACATAAAATAATAATGTCTTGGAAGAAACTGAAACTCTGTCTTCTACATGTTCATTAAAAGGAAAGGGCAGATTGTCCTATAGACTTACATTTTCCTAGACTGGAACAGAAATAAGAGGGAAGCAAATAGCCTAAAGTATTTAAATCCTATCTAAACATTCATGGAGCAATAAATTACATGCAGGAAAGACAGATGTATAGTTTCTACTCCCCATCCTGTCTCATGTGATATATGTGATGAAGTAGGGACAAACAACAGAATTTGGAATTACATTCAAATGTTGTGCCCATCTTCTAGGCCCAATCTCCTCGTCCATAAAAGAAGGTAACCATGGAAAAGTAACTCAGCTGGCAGAGTCCTGCTCTACCATATATAAAACTCTGAGTTCAATCTATGACACTACATGAACCAGGTGGAATAAAGCATGCATATAATCCCAATACTCCAGAAGTAGAAACTAGAGACCAATCTAGGCTATATGAGATTATCTCTAAAAAGAGGAGGAGGAGGATCGTAATTTCTCTGTGGGCTTATTATTAGAATATAATGATAGTATCTCAGAATATGTCTAGATAATACTGTTTTCCTTAATTTTTAAATTACCCCTTCACTCTGTACAAAGGTATGTCATTGCCATGAACTTATAGAGTAAATAAAAATGTGTCATTTGGATGGATTATGTTATAATCAAGTCCTTTCCTAAAAATTGTGAAATCCACTGTCAACTTTATTGGTCAGTGAAAGGAAAAGACATAACTTCTGTTTCTTTCATGAAGGAAATTTGAGTAAGAAAAATAATTATTCTAATCAAAACTGCAAAAAGAAGCAGAAAATGTCAGGACATAGAGAAACAAAGGAAATGTTAGGTTTTCTTTTTTCTAGTTTCCTTTCTGTTCAGATAAAGTACTGACCAAGACAAGCTTGAAACAGAGGAGATTTATTTGACTCATACTTCCAGGTTACAGTCCATCCAGAAGAGTCAGGAAGGAATTCAAGGAGTGACAAGACTCTTGCTATTCTACATAGCATTGCCTCCTACCTGGGAACTCACTAACAGTCAAAGAGGGATAGCAGGAACCATGGAGGAGGATGCTTGCTACTACAAAGATCACTCCCACATCCAGGTTTACCTAGATTTCTAATATCATCTAGGACTATCAGCCCAGGAAATGGTGCCACCTATAGAGGGCTTGGCTCTCCTATATCTATTAACAATCAAAATAATTTCCCATGGACATTCCCATAAGCCAATATGAGCTTGTCAATTTCTCAATCAGGGTTTTATGATCAGGTAACACTAGGCCAATGGTTCTGAATCTGTGATTATGATCCCTTTGGCAAACCTCCATCTCCAAAAATATTTACATTACCATTCATGACTATGGCAAATTTACAGTTATAAAGTAGCAACAAAAATAACTTTATGGTTAGAGTTCACCACAACATGAGGAACTGTATTAAAGGGACACAGCATTAGGAAAATTGAGAACCACTGCTCTAGGCTTTGGCAAGTTAACAATTAAGTCTAATGAGGACAGTCATTCAATTTCAAGGATGGGTTGTTCACACATTTTAACTCAGAAATATGGAGGCTTTCTGTTGTTCATGAAGATGAAACAATTTCATTTTCTAGTAGGAATATTTTTGTTGTTTCTTTATAGATGAATTAAATGCACTGTTTTAAAAGTATTCTAGAGGAAACATTTAAGAAATCAAGAGGTTGGGTTCTGAAGCCAGGTCTCTGAATGCTCAGACTTAATAGCTTGTGTCTGTTCAACTCCAGTTTTCTATACACTGAAGACAATCCCAATTCAGAATTCAAAGAGCTGTTTGGAGAAATAAATTATTATGGAAAATATTTAACATGATATCTATCTTGTATTAACAGCTGTCAAATATCAGCTGTCAGTACTGCTTACAAAAAAATATATTGAGAACAAACTTAAATCTTGAGAGTATTTAAGGTTGTTTGAACATGAAATAGTGACCAAAAAGATTCATCCATTGAAGGGTTTCTCTTTAGCTGCTGGTGGTATTGGTAGGTGATTGATCATGAGAATGCAAACTTAATTAGCAAACCAATCCAATGGCAAAAGTGAAAGAATATTATCAATATACATGATATGAAATAAATATTATATAAATAGTTCTCAAAAAGGTTTTAAAAAAAATAAAAATGAGGAAGGTTCTAGTAGGATTCCTGGGGTCAATTGTGGTAACCGTTCCAATAGTATTGAGTATTTCTCATGAGTCCTTGGTTCTCAGGAAAGGGTTTTTTTTTTTTTTAATTTAATTTTATTTTATTTTTTTAATTTACATTCCAAATCACTTCCCCTTTCCCGTTTCCTCCCTCCCCGAAAGTCCCATAAGCCCCCTTCCCTCCCTCTTTTCTCCGTTCAACCCCCTCTCATTACTCTGTCCTGGCGTTCCCCTACATCCAGTCTTTCCAGGACCAGGGGTCTCTCCTTCCATCTTTTTAGAAATCTATTGATATGCTGATTGTGTCTAGGGTATTCTGAGATTCTGGGTCAATATCCCCTTATCAGTGACTTCATACCATGTGTGATCTTTTGTGATTGGGTTACCTCACTAAGGATGATATTTTCAAGTTCTGACCATTTGCCTAGTCCGGAGGATCCGGCTATACCACTCCTGGGCATATACCCAGAGACTTTACCTGCATGCAATAAGGACACATGCTCCACTATATTCATAGCAGCCTTATTTATAATAGCCAGAAGCTGGAAAGAACCCAGATGTCCCTCAACGGAGGAATGGATTCAGAAGATGTGGTATATTTACACAATGGAATACTACTCTGCAATTAAAAACAATGAATTCACGAAATTCCTAGGAAAGGGTTTTTAATAAAAGGTTGTGTCTGTCAATGTGTGGTAGAGCAAACCTTAATTAAATCTCAACACATGGAAAGCAATAGAAAAGTAACAAATCTTTATGAGTTCAAGGCCTGTCCAGACTACACAGTAAAATCCTGAAAAAGAAGGAAGGAAAGAAAGAAAGAAAGAAAGAAGAAGAAAGAAAGAAAGAAAGAAAGAAAGAAAGAAAGAAAGAAAGAAAGAAAGAAAGAAGAGAGAAAGAGAGAGAGAAATTGAGAAAGGAAAAAGAGGAGGGAGGGAGAGAGAGAGAGGGAGGGAGGGCAGGAGATGGGAAGGGAGAGGAAAGGAGGGGAGAGAGAGAGGTAGAGAAAGGGTGGAGTGGAAGAAAGGGAAGGGAAGGGAAGAAAAAGGAAGGGAAGGAAAGGAGAGGGGAGGGGAGATCAGTGTATATTATCACCACAACAGAAAAAGTAAGAGATGTACCATGTGACTTTAGCCAATGAAGTCACTCTATAAACTTACACTATGATCCCACTTGCCTCTTTGAATCTGTTGGGAAAATCTTCCTCTTGTAGCTTCTATTCTTTAAAGTGGGTGCAGCAATTACCATACACTGAGAGGCTTAGGTCCAAGAAACTAAGTACACTCAGACCCTGCTTTAAACAGGTACTGACCAGATGAACCAACCTTCCTCTGAAATCCGTGGACATGAAAGGACTACTACTGTAAACATCGGGGTGATTTATTACTAAAGATTCCTAATTTTCTGTCTCTTTTTCTAATATTATTGGGTTAAAAGCAGTGAGAGCCCATGCTTTCTATAAAGTAATTAAGCTCAAATGTTAAGGTTCTTTTGTATTTTTATGAACCATTAAAGAGATAGATAGATAGACAGACAGACAGACAGATAGATAGAGATAGAGAGAGAGAGATAGAGAGATCGATAGATACTATTGGTGACTAGAGAGATAGATGGCCCAGTTGTTAAGAGTTCTGCCTTTTCTTGTAGAGGACCAAGATTCAGCTCCCAGAACCCTGACAGTGGTGGCTCATATCCATCTCTCACTCCATTGCCACGGCATCCTACAGCCTCTTCTGCCCTCCCCAGGCACTGCACATGGAGGGCACATACACGCATACATACAAGATAAAATGAATATATATAAATATGTATATGTGTATGTATATACATATATATATAATTAACAAACATTTTCATCTAAATTCATCCTGTCATTTATTTAATATACCTGGAGAGTCACAAATGAATGCAGACACATGAAGAAAAAGAAAACATGAATATTTAGGTCACAAAACAGCATCACTTTTTTTTAAAACAGAAACAGATTGTTGTACTGAATCCAGCAATTTTGGTGGAAACAAACTTCAGTAGAAGCATGTTTTCCATTAAGTTAAATACTGTGTTAACCTCAGTTGAAAATACGCTTTCCTAAACTGAATACAGAATTTATAGTTTTGCAAAATCATGTCTGCCTTCATTCTAAGTGTGCAAAAGATCTGATGCCAATGACTTTGTCCCATGTGACATTAAAAATGCCTCTTAGTTTTATTTCATGAACATGAAATGAAAATAACTTAGAGATGTGTGTATTCTTTCACTCAACCAAGTCCCATAGCCACATGTGCTATCTTTTAAAGTTCCAGAGTGCACTTTCTTGCCTTGATGCTGTGTACTGTGTAGAGGTTATAGGAATATGATTTCTCTCTTCAAGCCTTTTGTGAAGAACACACACATGGGCAGCTTCCATCACCCCGAAACTCTTGGTGGCTGACACTGAAGGATAGTGATCTTTCTAAACTAGTGATTCTATGAAGCGTCACAGAAGAAATGTTGGAATGACACATGATAGGCTGAAGTTTAGGGCTATCCTGTCTTCTAGACTTTAAGTTAATGGAAGCGCCCTGCTGTGGAGGCTACAGAGGTTGTATATAGCAGAGAGGAGCCTCTGTGAAGGGAATTTGCTTCAGAAGCTATGACCAGTACTTAGTCATGCCTGTAATTTGTGTACTGCACCTGTACTTCATCTTGGATTTTAAGAGGCCAAATAGATGAGGAACCTGTTAGTCACATCTTGCGAAGAACATGAGAGCAGACCATAAAGGGACTAAAACAGGGGTGGAAGGAGCAATGAAAGGGAGATGGAATGTACCAGTGCCAGTGCACATACTCCCTAGGCAACCTCTTGGATCCTGTTGGATCCTGGAAATGGAAGAGACCCAGCCTTGGAGGTAAATAAAAAACGGCCTTTTGTTCAATCACTATAAAATCAACCATGTAATAGACTAGATGAAGTTATTTCCCAGCCTGTAGAACTATGATAGCAAAGACTGGCAGTAGGAATGAAGGGGGAATTACCTACTGCTTATCACATATTGAGAAGACTCAGGGTGCTTAATGGGATTTCCCAAAATGCTGAACTCAATATAGCAACACCAGAAACATCACCCTTCCATAAATCTCATTTACATTCTTACTCAATAGAATGTCTGGCTTCTTTAATTATGTCTGACTTTTGCGTCCACCATCACAAACTTAGTCATCTGAATCATTTCCACTCTGGAAATTTTGGTTTCAATGTCACATATAAATTCTGTCACAGAGTTAATATTCATTATTTCATTATAAAACCTTTAATCCAATATATAGTCTTTCCTTTTATTTCACTGGAAAACAAAATTACAAAGTCTATGACTTATTCATGCTACAGTAGAGCAGAACAATGGGAGGCCCATTGGCCAAACAACCAATAACACCCACTTTGAAAGTACATGCTCTTTTGAACATCATAGCACATGTGGCAGAAATAGACCCTCATGCAAAGTAAATACCCTAGTATAAAGCTTGGCCTCAAATTATAGACATCTTATTTCTCCAGTTCTCTTTCATTCTTTGAAAAAAGAAATTAAAGCATGTGGAACTTCCTCAAGCTAAGTCCTGTCCTCATCTCTTCCCATCTTTTTCTACCCTCTCTCACTCAAATAAACAATTGCCAATGTGCCCATTCTATAAAAACTGTTGTATGTCATCAATGTGTCATGTTCCCTTAGAAGTTTACAAAGATGGAGGAAAAATGGTATTTGTCATCATGTTTTCCACCAAACAGATGGTATACCATTAGAAGAAGAATTTTGTCTTCTGTAATTAAGAAGACTATTAAAATAAATCCTTGTAAAGGAATCAGATGTATCACTTCCCTGTCAGAAGTGTGAAAAACTTTTTTTTGACTCTGTTTGATTGAAAGATAATGGCTCCCACAGGCTTGCATGGATGAATGTTTGATCCTTGGTTAGTGAAACTATCTGAGAAGGATTAGAAGGTGTGGCCTTACTGGAGTAGGTATGGTCTACTTGGAGGCATGTCACTGGGAGTAAGTTTTGATGTTTTAAAAGCCCAACCACACCCTTTTTGCCTGTCACCTATAGATCAGGATGTGTGCTTTGGCTATTTATTCAGTACCAGGCAGGTTGGCCTTCCTGCAGACCATCATACTCCCTGCTTGATAATAACTAACTCTAAAGCAATAACCAAGATCACAATTAAACTTTTCTTTATAAGTTGACTTTGTCATAGTGTTTCTTCACAGTAATAGAACAGGAAGTAAGACACTTAGTAAGTACATGCAAGTTTGGGGCAAGAGCTTAATTCTCCAACCAAAGTGTGTGGGGGGAGAGAAGGGGGGGAAGGGAAGGGAAGGGAAGGGAAGGGAAGGGAAGAGAAGAGAAGAGAAGAGAAGAGAAGAGAAGAGAAGAGAAGAGAAGAGAAGAGAAGAGAAGAGAAGAGAAGAGATTTGTCCTGTTTGCTGTTATCCCTGATGATTCTTCATGCAATGCTCAGTCTCTATCATTTAATAAAATGAAAATCTAACATTTAAAGGTTTAATGCAATGTCATATTGGTAGATTCTTTAAAGTGTTGGCAATCTCAGATATCCTGCAGGATCATGCCCCTTGTCTTCCACTCTCTTTCCGTTTCTCTCTGCTTGCTTTAATTACATAAGTCAGAAATGCAATGCTCTACTTACAGTTATCAACTAAGACTCCTCCTGTCTTAATTTACCAATTTTCAATTCAACTAAGCAAATAAAAGTCTCTGCTCCATAACTATTTAGTAATGGCCTTCCTAGTCCCCTTTGTATATGACAAAACAAAGTGAAGAAGGAAAGAAAAAAAGAAAGAGAAGGAGACAAGTAAAGAGAAGACCAGACATGTAGAAAAATATGTGCCCACTGTCTAAATCATCAATTAAGACAAGAAATCCTCCATAACTAATTTTTCCAATCAAAATTTTTTCTGGAACTATTTCTGATTCTATAATTGAAAGGTATCTTAGACAGTGTTCTAATGCTATGAAGAGACACCATAAATACAGCAACTCTTATAAAAGAAAGCATTTAACTGGGGCTTGCTTACAGTTTCAGAGGTTTAATCCATTATCCTCATGGTAGCATGTAGGCAGACATGGTAGTTGAGAATTCTATATCTGGATCCATAGGCAGCAGGAAGAGAGCCATTGGGCCTGACTTGGATTTTTGAAACCTAAAATTCCACCCCTAGTGACACACTTCCTGCAACAAGAGCATATCTACTACAACAAGGTCACACCTCCCAATCACTCCCAAGTAATGCCACTCCCTGGTTACTAAGTATTCAATCATATGAGCTTATAGGGGTCATTTTTATTAAAATTACCACATTTCACCGTCTGGCCCCTATAGGCATGTAACCATATTATAATGCAAAAATGTGTTCAGTCCAACTTCAAAAGTCTACATGGTCTATCATTGTCTAAACACTGTTTAAAAGTCCAAAGTTCAAAGTCTCTTCTGAGTCTCAAGGCAATCTCTTAACTATAACCTCCTAAACAATCAAAATCAAAAACCAGAGCATGTACTTCCAACATTCAGTGGCACAGGACATACATTAGCATTCCAAAAGAGAGGAAGGGGAGCATGGTGAGGAAATACAGGAACATGCAACACTAAAAACCAGCTGGGAAAACTTCCAACTCTGTGTTAGGCTAGAACCCCTGCCCATCCCCTGCACAGCTCAAAACTCCAACTGCCCTCCTTCCCCCAACTCTGCCTGCACAGAGAATTCCGTCACCATCATCCCCACTTAGAGAAAACTCCTCCTGGCTAACATGTCAGTTATTGACCATGTAGGGACACAATCCCAGATCCTATCTGGCATACCATCTTCGTTAGCCATGAAGGTAATTCCACAACCCCTTTTGTGTACCCTTGACTCTAAAATCAGAACCATGTGGCCAAAGCTGCCAGGCTCTTCTACTTGCTGAGAATGGAATTTGGCCCCTTGTTCTATTATATTTGTACCAGCTTTTTGTTGTCCATGGTTTCCTTTACTGCTTAAACTCATCTTCAATTCTTTTTCATAAGTTGCAAGCTTAGCTGTGGGAAGTCTTGCCCTGAGGTCATCGCTTCCTCTATACCATTTAACAACAGTCTTTTCTTCAACCTTTTTATCTTCTTGAGCACTGGATTTAGCTCCATTATACTTCCTCATGCCTCTTTTCTCCTCGGACAGTTTACTTTGTGTTTTTCCTTGTTCAGCTTGTTGGTTTGTTATTTTTCATTATAGATCTGCATAAGAGTTGCCATTAATAACCACATTACACAGTTAATACTAGGCTGTCTTGAAATCTCCTCTGTCAACACCAAAAGGTGTTGATTTAGCTTTAAGAAGATATTTTGGACAAAGGCAGAAAGCAGCCACATTCTTTCCCTAAATATCATAAGAATTGTCCTAGGCCAATTACTAATATTATTTTCATCTGAAATCTCTTGAGCTGGGATGTCATAATCTACATTGCTCTCAGCAGCATTGTTTTCCACACTCCTACTAACATGGCCCATTAAGGCCCACTTAAGTCGTTCAACTGCTTTCCTAATCCAAAATCCCAAAGTCCACATACCATCAACAAGCAGTATAGTCAATCATACCACAGCAATACTCTGCTTCCTGGTACCAACCTTTGTCTTAGTCAGTATTCTACTGCTGTGAAAAGTCATCATAACCATGGCAACTATTACAAAAGACAGCACTTAACTGAGGCTCACTTACAGTTTCAGAGGTTTAATTCATTATCCTTGCGATAAAGAGCATGGTGGCATGGTAACTGAGAGTTCTACATCTGGATCCACAGGCAACAGGAAGAAAGAGAGAGCCACTAGGCCTGGCTTAGGCTTTTGGATCCTCAAAGCCCATCCCAGTAATATACTTTCTCCAACAAAACCACACCTATTCCAAAAAGGCCACTCCTTCTTATCCTTCCCAAGTAGTTCCATTCCCTAGTGACTAAGATTTAAACATATGAGCCTATGGAAGCCATTAGTATTCTAACCACTATAGAAGATGGTTGAAATCCACTTTGTCACTCCAAAATTGGACTGTGTTTACATGGAGGCAAACAACACTATTTTTTCCTTTGTTTCAGCTGATTTTAAATTCAGGGTACTGATCCCATAACAACTTTCAATAATAAGTTAATTTTTAATGCTTTGACAGATTTAAGGATTTCTACTCTATTAACCACTTATCTCATTGCAGTAACAAAATATCTGACAAGAAGTGACTGGAAGGAGAAAATATTTACTTTGACTTACAGGTCAAGACAATACAAAGCATTGTGGTGAGAAAGGAATGTTAGCAGTAGCAAGAGGCAAATGGTTCATGTTGCATCTACAAGAAGCAAAGAACATTGAATCCCAATGCACGGCTTGTTTTCTGCTTTTTTATACAATTTAGAACCCACAGCCCATGAAACACTACCACCCTCATTCATGGTGGATCTTCCCCTTCAATTAAGCTGATCTTGAAGCTCCCTCACAGACATGCCCAGGGGGTTGTGTCTATGATGGCAAAATCCTGTCAATCTGACAATAAAGAATACCCACCACACAGTACTATAAAAAAATCTTAACTATAAATCTTCATTTATAGTAGTAACAGAGATGGACTAATAAGTCACCTCTTCTGAGGTTTCTAAAATATTTTCCTAAGGGCATAGGGTTTCTGAGGCTTCCTTGAAATCTGCTCTGACTAGTTGCTCCAGGTCGAGTATACATATGTGTCTGTCTGTGTGTGTGTGTGTGTGTGTGTGTGTGTGTGTGTATCCTGGCCCCCAAACTTAGAATCAGTCACTTTTCTAAATACCTCCAGATTTCTTTTACCAGGAAATAGTATTTCAGTTCCACTCTGTATACAACCAGGATATTTTTAAAATATGGTAATTGGACTCAGCAGGCAAAACTAAAGCATGCAACTCATTGGATACAACCTATGAATATCTAATGAAATAACATCAGAGATGTCTAGGATTTCTGATGATTTTTGAAATTTTCATAATTTCAGAAAATGTGTATTTTCACTAAGGAAGTTTTAAGGTAGCAAAAAAAAAAACCACACATCTTTCCAAATTTAAGAGAGGGAATATAAAAGTTTTTAAAATTGTACTCCTCCTTACTGTTGTTTTTTTCAATCTTCCCATAGAATCAAATTCAAGAATGTAACAAAGTAGCTATATATGGAAGGTTAAAAACTAAAATTACATTCACTACTTGAAACCCTCTTTGAACCAAAGTATTGTGATTGTGTCACCCATTTTAGTGACATGACCACTGATCTCTAAGATTTATTTTACCCTTGATTGTTATGAGATTCCATATATACTATCAATGCATTTCAAGAAACATCTGGGTGACCATTACTCAAAATACCTAGTAGATGCTAGGGAATAGTATGAAGGGTGGGGGAGGGGTAATTAGGAGTAAAGTCCAATAACTTCCTTCAAGAAATGTAATTGCAATGTACAGAATGTAATTCTCTCCAAGCAAGTTAGTACACAGCTGTAATCCCAGCATTTGGGAAACTGAATGGAGGCGGGGGTATTGTGAGTTCTAGGCTAGGCTTGGCTTGACTATTAAGCACTATCAGAGAGGATGGAAGGGAGAGAAGGAAGGAGGAAGACAGGGAGGGAAGATGAGAGAGAAGGAAAAGCAGAGACAGAGTCAGTTCAATAATTAAACTATTTTCATCTAATCATTTATTCAATGATGAAAAACCATATGCTAGAAATCCATGTGTACATATCATATATAGTTTTCTATAAGCCAAGTAAAAACACAGTATATGGAAGCGAATACTTATAATTGAAATATAAGTATTATAAAAACAGTCAGAGAAGTCTTGAAAAGAGATTAAAAAAATCAAGTGTTAATAGTAATTTAATGTATTATGATTATTTGTACTACAGTAATTTAATAATTCAATGAATTTCTTTGCCAAGGATCAGCCTCAGGTGGTACCTCAGCTGGTACCTGGGAAAGAGGTGTTTGGGAATGGTGAAACAAACCACTCACAGTCAAATTGTGGGTCCAAGCTGGGGGCCTAGGTTCTGTTGAGATGGCTTTCCAGATTAATCTGTGTGTGTGTGTGTGTGTGTGTGTGTGTGTGTGTGTGTGTGTGTGTGTGTGTGTGTTCTGCTCTGCTCTGCTCTAGATACATTTTTGCTATTCTAAAAACTCTGGTTTAGATACACTGCTAGTAAAAATTCTAAATAGTTCATGGGTTTTCTGACCAAAGTCAGAAAAGCTGCTGTGAAAAATTCTTGAATCTTCTGATCAAGTCAGAAATACTGTTAGAAAAATTCTAAAAGTAATTCTTGGGTTTCCCACTCAAAATCAAAAAGCCAGAAAAATTCTAAAAGAGCTTTGTTCACTCTTCAGGCAGCCTTCTCTGGACAGCTGCTGGAAGACATTCTAAACGAGCTCTGTCAGCTCTCTAATAATTCTTAGGATTGGTCAGAAGTCCTGTTAGAAAAAATTCTAAAAGATCTATGAAATTTTCTAAAGGAGCTATGCTTGCTCTCCATGGATTTTCCATCCAAAATCAGAAACCCTATTAGAAATGTCTTGAAGAGCTGGTTTTGTTTTCCAGAGATCTCCAGTAACTAAGCTCTCACTAGAGGAAAAATTTTTTTAAGATTTTATTTCTTTATTTTATATATATGATGAATACATTGTAGCTGTCTTCAGACATACCAGAAATGGACATCAGATTCCATTTCAGATGTTGGTGAGCTACCATGTGGTTGCTGGAAATGGAACTCAGGATAAAAGCAGTCAGTGCTCTTAACCACTGAGCCATCTCTCCAGCCCAGGAAATTCTAAGGAAGAACTGCTATCACTTTCTGCTAGCTCAAGTCATGCAAACCAAAGGCCTAATCTGTTATTTACATATCAACTCAGTTATTTATTTCAGATTCCTTCTCATTATCCTATGAATCAGCAAACTGTGACCCCAGCCCCTTAATGTTTAGGAATTACCAAGCACACGTTTCCTTTTAACATTAGAGAAGAATTCAGGTATCTGCCTGCCTCTGTTAAGCACAGAGATAAACTAACTGGGTGGGACCCCCATCCTGAAATTAGCATTTCTACCACATCCAGGCCTGAACTCACTGTGTCCTAGGCTGACCTTGAACTCAGGAGTCTGCCAATCTTTGTATCTACCATACCCAGGCCTGAACTCACTGTGTCCTAGGCTGACCTTGAACTCACGAGTCTGCCTATCTTTGTATCTTTTTGACAAACTGAACATAGCCGCCTCTGATTCTTTAGATCTGTAAAGTTCCTTATAGAATTCAAATTTCATCCTTTACATTTTTGCATAATTGAGAAATGATATATTTTTGAACTCATGTTTTTAGAGTTCTTTTTTTTAGATTGATTGATGATTGATTGTTTGATTGATTATATGTAAGAGTTCTTTTCCACAGCTTTAAGAGCTGTCCTGAAGGTCCCAGTGTTTACCATTTTGCTGAGACATTAGCTACACTTTCACCTCCCAGACTCATGCTGTTTCCGATTACCATGGAGTCATTAACATTAAGGAAGGACACTCCTTGGAGGAATGTGAAATAAGTACATTATTATACAAACAAGCCAAATGCCTGGGACAGCCATCGACACTCTTTCGACTCCATCTTTCGATGGAGGCCCACATTCACTGGCCCTGTTCCAGAGGCAGGAACCATGTCATTCTGTCCCCACCAAGGCCATACCAGACTTGGCACTTACTGATGCTTATAAGTTTTTACCTGAATAAAATATATTTAATCCATAAATTCGTGTTCTACATGGAGACTTGTACGTAAGTCTTGCTGTGGATGGGCCTGGTGCTGTTCTTGTAAACCAATCCCCTAATGAATAAAGAAGCCAAACACTAGGTGAGTAGGCAGGACTTCTGGGTTTTACCAAAGGAGAGAGGAAGCAGGAGTTAGCTGTCTTTGGAAGGGGCGGGGGGGGGGGGGGGGACAGCAGAGGGATAAGATGTAGCCGCTAGAGTTTCCTAGAATTTCCTAATATCATGGCAGATCCAAAAGGATTTGCCACCAGAGGGATCAGATTTTAATAAGGCTTACAAGATTAGGTTTTATTTGTTACACCCAGAGATTGAGTTACTATTGATTCTGAACTAAGTTTGTGTTGCATTGGGTTCAAGAGAGAAAGACACGGCGGATTCAGAGTCAGAATCTCCACAAAACAAAAACAGGTCAGCCATTGGCCAGCCATTGGCCAGCCAGGCCACTGAACCACATGGACTCAAGCGTAGGAACATGCACCTTCATATTTTTTATATTTCCCACAACAAAATCTTACATCAGTCTTACTGATTATAATCCAAAGGTGCATATATAAATATAAAATAACTGATAATGACTTTGCAGTCCTTACTGAGACAACTCAGGATATTTCCAAAAGGAATGGAACATCATTCTACAATAAAATAAAGAACTGATACACACCAAAGCATGATGAACTTTAAAAGCATTAGGCTAAATGAGAGAGTCTAGCCACTAAAGACTTCTTGTTAGATGTCTGCATCTATTAGGAAGAGTCATGAACTAGAAAATCCATTGAGGCCGAAAGTAGAATAGTCTTTGCCGGAGACTCAGGGAAGGGAGAAAGGGGTATAGCTACTAATGAATTCAGCGACAGGAGAGAGGGGTATAGCTACTAATGAGTTCAGGTTTTCGTAGTAGACTGATGAGAACGTTCAGGGATTAGTAGTGCTAAAGGTTACACAAGTTTACAAAATTACAAAAAACCACTGACACGTATATTTTGAAAGATAAGACTTTTGTGGTGGTGAATTACATGTCCAGAAAAAATAAAATATATAATGTATGAATAATATGAACCCTGATAGTTCCTTCAACATGTATTTGGTTTTTGTAGGAGCCTATAGAAATGAGCAGTGGTAGTAACCAGAAACACCTTGACAAAGAGAGTGGGATTTGCAAGGGATCTTGGGCATAGAAGCGTGTTAGTCTCTGCCCAAGTTTTATCAAGGAGGCCAAGTTATTAAAGCTAATGCTTTCACAGGAATAAAGATTTGGCTATTATTGCATACAAAATTTTTAACCAAACAAGGATTTGCCTTGAAGCCAGATGAATGTGAATCTAAAATCTTCTGCCATATTGGATATAGATAATCCTCAAAAAAAAAACACAGAATTTTATGTCTTAATCAAAATCTCTGATTCTCCTTCAGTGTGTTCACTCTACAGCAGTAATGTTGAAAGGATGGTAACTAGGCAAGCCACAGCCTGTTGAGGGTTAGAACATTTTTATCTTTCAGAAATCACATCATTTTGCATTCTCAGGACGTGCGGAAAAACATGTCCTCGTCCTTGCGTCTGAGAAAGCCCTCATCAGCCCAGCGGTTTACATAACATCCCTAACTCTGATCATGGTAGTAACATGTCTCCAATATCACTCATCAGAGATCGTGTACATCAATCATCTTTCATAGACTGATAGAAAATATGAATGCCTCCTTTGCTCTGATTATTGAATGTTTAGCTGAATTAACATTCAACGTGGATTTTGCACATCTGCATTTGTAAAATCAAAGAGGGTTTTGGTTTTCAAAATATTTTCATAAAAATGCACCAACTTAAAAGATTTATTTACTAACTTGGGAATAGTGTTTGGCATTAAACACAACATGAGTAATGATTAGACACTATACACTTAGCCTCATGGCACTGCACATCTTGTAATCACTGGCATGATCAACATTTGGGGGAGACTTGCATTTCTCAAGAGCATTGGACATTTATGCCAAGTACATTATGGAGTTCATTTTGTCTTCCCTCAATTCGTTCAGTACCTAAAATACATCCTTACCCTGAATCATTGAATTTATGCAGAAAGTTCTTACAGATCTCTGTGCCATCACCTTATTTAATAAAACATGTATCTCCTTCAAACATTCCATGTAATATTTGATAATTCTAAATAAAACATTGCAATAAAAACAGTGAAGAACACAGTTCAGGGCATCTCCCAGTACATGACTACAAGGTCATAAGCCTCCCATTAAAATTCTCTAAAAGTTCCCTCAATTCATTTCTGGTTAGTATTAAACCTCCAGGGCGGCACCCAGATAACTATCATCTGACTTCCATCTTGCTTACATTCCCCTTCTCTCTTCCACTTTGTTTGACACACTCTGAAATGCAGCAATATTTTAATTTCTCACATGTTCAATCATCTCTGCTCCCCTCCCTCAACCTAATCACATGTTCACCTCTCTCTTCCCAGGTCTCCAAGTAATTTCAACTTTATTTTTCTTTCAAGACAAGCTCTCAGGTCTTGAAAGATGCCTCAGTGATTAAGAGCATTTATCATTATTGCAAAGGATCTGGGTTCAATTCCCAATACCCACGTGACAGTTAACAACCATCCATAATTCCAGCTCAATAGGGAGTCATTGCCTTTTTCTGACTTCCATGGGCACAAAGCACACACATGCTATATAGCCACATATAAAATAAAGTGAATGATTATAAGGGATTTTTTATAATGTACTTTTAATTCCATGTGCGTTGGTCTTTGACCTGCACCTATGCCTGTGTAAGGGAGTCAGATCTACTGAAACTTGAGTTACAGACAGTTGTAAACTGTCTTGTGGGTGCTGAAAATTGATCCCTGGTCCTCTGGAAGAACGGTCAATGCTCTTAGCCACTGAAACATCTCTCTAGCTCTGTACATAATTGTTTAAACAATATAAGACAAAGTTTCATTATGTAAATCAGGCTGGCTTGCCATCCTCCTGCCTCAGTCTTCAGTATGTAACTTATTTTCTCCTTCACTAAAGCTTTGATTCTCTCCTTTTAGCCAGGATCATTTAGGTCTGAAGCCAACACTGTAATCACTTTTCTTGACCTTCTTGTGCCTAAGATACTTCCTGATGAACAGTTCATATTTAAGAGTTTTAATGAATAAATAATGAGCCATTGAACATACATAAAGAAATTTGTCTTACCCAATTCTGGCTATCACGACAAAGAACCAGAAACAGACCTATACCCAAGAGAAATGACAGTAGTTCATGACTGCAGAAACTGAAAGTCCCAGAACAAAGCCGATTCAGTGTCTGGTGAAGACCTGCTCTCTGGTTGATTAAGCCTGAGTCTCTTCTGACTTTATCCTTCTGTGGCTGAAAGAGGCAAATCGGGCCCCAGGCTCTTTGTGAAAAAGATTCTGATGCATCCCTGTGTGCTGAGCTTTTGTAATCTAATCTCCCAGAACCCCACCTCTTAGTACCATTGCGGTTAGAGTTGGGATTAGGTATCAACTTATGAATCTGGGGGAGATACAAGTCTTCAAACCACAGCACAGGGCAGTTTCTAGAAGATCTTAAGGCAAATATGTTTGAATCACTGCTGAGCTACTCAACTTTCTGGAGGCTGATAAGACACTTATCATAAGTGTCTTAACCTCTTTAGTGGAAAGGGGTGCTTGCTGTTGTTCTGTGAAAAAGAGTCTCTCTATGTAGCCTTGACTGTTCTGGAACTCGATGTGTAGACCAGGCTGGCCTCAAACTCACAGATACCCACCTGCCTCTGCCTCCTCGGTCTACACTCCACCGGGTTTTTTTTGTTTTTGTTGTGTTTTCTTTCTTAATCACCATTTAATTCAATTCCCTCATTTACAAATTAGATATAATTATCTCCTAGCTTTAGATAGATTAAAATAAGAACTCTCGATAAGATAATACTGAGCACATGATATGTACTTTAGGAGAATCTGACATTGCGGTTCTAATTACTAGAATTACAGCCACATAGCAGAAATATAGACCCAGTTGCACATCTTTTAAGATGCTGTTCCTTTATTTCCAAAACATTGGAAAATCAAAGCAGTGAGGACTGACTGTAAAATAGTGAAACTAATTTTAAAAAACCATCAGAAGCTGTAAATAAAACCCAAAATTGCACTATCGTCAAAGATGAGGTGGGAGTATTCCAGAGTTGGTGAAAACTGACTTCCTCCACTCCATCCTCTACCAGATTTTAAGAGATCTTTACTAATTGAGATGACAAACCAAATTAGTTTAAGCGAAGCACTGTACCACGATTTCTTGGTTTGGTTTTGTCTTTGGTTTTTGGTTTTTGGTTTTGTTTTCTTTGTTTTTGTTAAAACAGGTGTTTTCACTATGTTATCCACGCTGGCTCCAACTCATGATCCTCCTGCCTCAGGCTTGCTGGGATTACAGGTGGGTCCAGCTAAATTCATAATCATAAACACTTGTACCAACATCTACTTGAGAGGACAGTGAGAACTCACAACTAAATTACCAGAAGTTATGTTACTCCATGTTTTTTCTACATACGTTTCAATCATGTAAACCAAAATATTGAGTGAATTTTCCATCTCCACAAAATAGAACACACATATTTTAATTCGTATTGTTATTGCTGGGAGTCATCTTCTAGGGAAAGAGCTTCAGTATTACTCTTTGAACCACAGAAGAAAATCTAAATCTTCGCTTATAGTTAAAATTAACCTTTAGGGAAGCTATGTATGACTGCTTTTGTACATTTGTGCTACTGCAGCAAAACTCTTTAGTCTGAGAAGCAGAAATTATTTCTCATGGATTTAGAGACTGAGAAATCCAAACTTTCTCATATTCATTCTCTGGAGAATGCCTGATTCTTGGTTCACTGACAAAGCCTTATAGTTGTATCCTCACATGGGTGAAAAAGCTAGCTCTTAATATTTATACTGAACATGTATACAGTACAGAATTTACTTTAATACTCAGTAAGCAACTGTTGAAAACTTGAGGATGTGTCACAGTTATAAATCAATACCATAGGGAATAGAAGGCAAAAACAAATACCAAGCTCTATCAAGCCCAGTGATGTAACTGTGCTATGAAG
Organism: Tokudaia tokunoshimensis; assembly: GCA_036184795.1. Taxonomy (NCBI): domain Eukaryota; kingdom Metazoa; phylum Chordata; class Mammalia; order Rodentia; family Muridae; genus Tokudaia; species Tokudaia tokunoshimensis. Next base: position 74,091,311 of record BTHU01000015.1, read on the forward strand.
CACTTACTATTTAAAAAGAAGCATGCATTAATCAGATCTCAAATAAGCTGAACTCAAAAGAATATGTTTACTCATTAGGAATATACTTACTCTCAGGCTAGAAACATTCTTTTTAAATGATTTTTCAAAACTGAAAAGAATATAGGTAGTAAAAAGTCATTGAATGGTCACCACAGAATTTCCGAAAACACCATGACAGAAGGAGCAGTGTGGGTGACCTTCTGACCACATTTAAGAAAACTAGTAAATACATTGGAATTGCCAAAGAAGATGCTGAAAGTTGCAGGTTGAACCAAAATTTATAGCTACTTGTTTCAGCCTACTGAGTTAAAATATCTTTAGAAGAAATATCAGAACATGGCCAAGTCAGCTCAGTCAGTCTACAGGTTCTCCAGCACAGGAGTGAGGATTAAAAAGAAAAAAGAGAGCCGGGCAGTGGTGGTGCGTGCCTTTAATCCCAGCACTTGGGAGGCAGAGGCAGGTGGATTTCTGAGTTCGAGGCCAGCCTGGTCTGAGTTCGAGGACAGCCAGGGCTACACAGAGAAACCCTGTCTCACAAAAAAAAAAAAAAAGACAATTAGATAACTTTGTAGCATGACCCGAGCCAGTACTGAGGCAGGTTTAATTTTTTTCCCAATCTGCTTTTATATCATTTTAATTACATGCAAGTATTAAGGTCAGTTCTAGGTTGAGGAATAAGCAATACAATAAACACAAATAGTCAAGGTACAAGCAAGGCAATAAACAAAAGTCCTCTCATCACTCCCATGGTCACTGTTTTTAAGAGGATGACCAAGATATCTGAGTCTACTTTCCTGTCCTAGCCCAAAGTCATATTCATGCCTGACGCCTACTTCTCTGTACTAGCCTAAACTTAGATTCCTGTCTGAACTTACTTCCTTGTCATGGCCCAATGTCAGATTCCTGCCTGAAGCCCACTTCCTTATCCTGGTCCGATGTCAGATTCCTTCCAAGCAGCCCCAAAGCTCTCCACAAGTACAGAGGCAAACAAAAAAAATAAGTAAATAAAAACAGAAGACATGTTTTTGAGTGCCATTGTCTTTGGAGGCTTGAGAAAGTTTAAAAAAAATGTTATTCACCCATGAACAAGGTTGGGATCCTGTCCTTTGCAGCAAAATGAATTGGAATGTAAGGTATTATGTTGGGTTACATAATCCTGATACAGAAAGACATACATTGTATATCCTCGCTCATAAACAGACAGGGCATTTGTGTGTTTTACTTTCTTGAGAATTCTGTATAATGTATTTTAGTGATATTCACTCCCTCTTCCAACTCCTCCCAGAACTACCTCCCTTCCAAATCTACCCAAACTTGTTCTCTCTCTCTCTCTCTCTCTCTCTCTCTCTCTCTCTCTCTCTCTCTCTCTTTCTCTCTCTCTGTGTGTGTGTGTGTGTGTGTGTGTGTGTGTTACTAATATATTTTTGGATATGTAATCTTTCTCATAGAGCCCCCAGTCAACTTACAAGTGGCAACATTTTTCAAGAAAACTGACTCCCCCTCTCCCAGAAGCTATAAATTACCAATAACTCATCAGCTAGGACTGGGATTTTGTGCCCAACTCCTGTATCTATGCCAAGATTTGGTCTGTTTTGAGTTCACACAGACTTTATGTATGCTGTGACAAGCAATGTGTCCAAAGTGCAACTGTCCTGCTGTGTACAAAAGTCACAGTTTCCTTGTAGTCATCTACTATCTCTGCCTCTTTGATCTTTGAGCCTTGGGAAGAAGAATGTGATATTCCTTTAGGACTGAGCATTACACAGACCCTTATTCTCTACTCATTGGTCAGTTACAGATTTCTCTGTTAATCACCACCAATAACAAATCAGAACTTCTTTGATGATAATTGATGGATACATTTATCTACGGATATAAAATTAAGTCATAAGAAGTTGTTTTAACATTATGCCCACTTAGCAGAACAAACAATGGTAAAATATCTCCTTAGGATCTATGATCTGTATGTATACACTTAGGGTCTTGGTCCAACAATTGTGCCAGGTATGGGTTTCATCTTCTGAAGTGGGAGTCATACCCAATCAGAAGCTGATTTTTAACTCCCTTCATGTTTGTACCACTACTGCACCAGTGGGTATGTCTTTCCAGGCCAGTAGTTATTGTAACTCATGGAGTTCACAACTGGATATTACTTTTCTTATCTGGTAATAGTAGTTATTGTAACTCATGGAGTTCACAACTAGAGATTACTTTTCTTATCTGGTGACATGCATGCACGCTACTTTCCAACACTTTGAAAGCTAGCCTGTAGGGATGAAGTTTAAGGCAATTAATATATATATATATATATATATATATATATATATATATATACTAAAATACCAATTACTAGTATTACCAATTACTAGTACAGTGGAGGAGGGGTTAGGTCAAGTATCAGGCATTGGAACATATCATATTAGATCCTGTTAAAATGTACAATGAATGCATATTTACCAAAAGTAATTTTTTAAAACTGCAAAAACTACAGTAAACAAGTTTTAAACTGTTTATGAAATTTAGGACATATCTTTTTGGTTAAAAAAAATGATACAGTCAGTAGAAGGATGGAGTGCTAAAGGCAACAGTCAACAAAAGGATGGGCTCCGAAGGCAACCATGTAAGTTTTGCCTTACCCACATTATAAGCTAGTTTGCAAGCATAGACATGTCTGTCCTCTTTTCAACTCTGAAACCTCCACTGGGCAGGAACAGATGGTTCTGATAGGCTCCTCTTGTCATGCCCAGTGAAACAGGATGTGTAAACACTCGATTTGTGTGCCAAGAATCCTCACCCAAATTGATTTTGTACAAATTTGCCATTAAACCACTAAAATACCATGCATATTCTCCTTAACTCATAGAGTTGTTCAATAAAATCTATTGAGCTTATATTCTTTCCATGAAGATATCTAAACATGTTATAGCCCAACTACTGTTCCCTGAGGTAGAAAGCTGCAGTACCCACACCCTCTGGCCAACTGAAGGACAAGTAGTCCCAGGGGGTGGTCCTCCACCCTCTTTACTCTTGCTTTTTCCTTCTAAAGGATTGATGTGACTTCCAGTGTGCACCAATATGTAGTATACCCTCTCTGCCTCCCTACCTGTGTTCTCACCATTGCAGTTAAATTGTGCCACTGTTCCCATCACACTCGATTTAATATGAGTGTCTCAGGAGAACATACTTTTATGTTTAAGCAGTCACCAAAATATTTTTATTTCCCCTGTCTCAAAAGGAAGAAAGAAAGAAAGAAAGAAAGAAAGAAAGAAAGAAAGAAAGAAAGAAAGAAAGAAAGAAAGGAAGAAAAGTTTACTTGCTGAATCTCTAGCAAGATAGAAAATGTTTAAAGAAAGGAATAAAATACATATTGTTAGCTTGATCTTCTTCTCCTCCTCCTCCTCCTTCTCCTCCTCCTTCATCTTTAGCTGTGTTGTTGGTTGGTTGAATTTTCTTTTTAAGTTTCATACATCTTGAGTATATTCTCTTCCCTTTCCCAACTCCTCCAAGACCCTACCCAGTACCCAGTCCTATCCACCCCACCCATTCAGGTTCTTTCTCTCTCTCTCTCTCTCTCTCTCTCTCTCTCTCTCTCTCTCTCTCTCTCTCTCAAAAAAAAAATCACAACAAAGTAAAAGAGAAGGAGAAGGAGAAGAAGCAGGAGGAGGAGAAAAAGAAAGATCAGTAAATCGTCTAGTCAGGATACCATCACTGTGATGAAACACAATGACTAAAGCAATTTGGGAAGGAAAGAGTTTATTGGAATTTACACTTCCACACTACATTTTATCATTGAAGGAAGTCAATACAGTAAGTCAAATAGGGAGGAATCTGGAGGCAAGAGCTGATACAGAGAGCATGCAGGGGTGCTGCTTATGGTCTTGCTCACCATCTTTCTTACAGAACCTAGGACCACCAGCCCAAAAGTGGCACTACCCACATGGGCTGGGCCCTCCCCCATCCATTGCTAATTAAGAAAAATGTGCTACAGGCTTGTCTACACCCCATTCTATGGAGGCATTTTCTTAATTGCAGTTCCTTCCTATCAGGTGACTTTAGCTTCTATCAACTTGATACAAAATTATCTAGTACAATAAGACAAACAACAACAATAAAAACAAGTGAACAAAACAAAAAGCATAAATAGCACTTTGTGCTCCTAAACATGAGGTCTTCCCCAAAGTGTGGTTGATATACCCAGTGACATTGAAAAATACTGAACATTGATACCAAGTAGATATCAATGACAAAGAGCTTCTTGGTTAAGGATGGAATTCTTTGTCTAGTTCCCCTTTTAAGTGCTAGAATTTTGTCTTGTTTGAACTTGTGCAGGTCTAAAGCATGCTCTCATAGTGTCTGTGAGTTCATGTCTGATAGTTCCTGGTGTCTGTAGAGTTCTGTCTCCTGGAATCATCCACCATGTGTCACTCTTACAGTCACTTTGCTCCTCTTCCCAGAGATAGCCGAGTCATAAAGGGAGGGATTTAATTTTTTTTAAATCTCATTTTGGACTGAATTCCCCCAAAGTCTTTACTCTCCGCACATTGTCCAATGTGCAGACCTGTTTGTTGATGTCCATCTATTGCAAGAATAAACTTCTCTGAGGAGGGTTGAATGATGTTCTGATCTCGGGGTATAGGAATATGTCACTAGGAATCATTTTATTGCTATGTTTGTTTAGCAGAAAAATAGTAGCAGGTTTTCTCCTAGACATATGATCCATCGAATCTCAGGTTCTTATCCACTTTAGCAGTGTCAGGTGTGGGTTCCATCTCATGATATGGGTCTTAAATCTAATCAAAAGGCATTTGGTTGCTGCCGTAACATTTGTGCCACTACTACACCAGTATATCGTAAAGGTGTGTCTCTGTTGTAGGCCACAAGGTTTGCATCTAGGTAGTATTGATAGTTACCTCTCTCCTCCAGTAGTATACAAAATAACTTCCAGCACCATAAACGCTAGGCATTATTAATTCGTGTGGTTGGGCACCACATGGAGTTCTTCATGTATGGTAGCATAAGTGTTCTTTTCAGCCATGGGATCTTACCATCAGGTTATGGAAAGTAACCAATAGCCTTAACAATAAAATTCAATATTTCAAGAGAATCCATAGGACTCCTTTGGCAAATGATATGACAAGATATAATCATTCCTGATACTGGAGTGTTTACTTGCTAGCGTGAGATATCTAGTTAGGGTATTGTCTCCCCATTATATGCCTACTTCCATAAAGCTAAAAAGTGAAGGCAAACTCATTAAGTACAAGTGTCTCACACATCATCTTAGAGGTCTTATATCCTATTTCTAATATTGTCCTGAAATAATGTTCAGGGAAGGTATAATAGACAACAGTTTATAGAGTAAGAAACCCATATGAAGACTATTTTTATTTATTTATTTTATGAATATAAGTGCACTGTAGCTGTCTTCAGACACACCAGAAGAGGACATCAGATCCCATTACAGATGGTTGTGAGCCACCATGTGTTTGCTGGGAATTGAACTCAGGACCTCTGTAAGAGCAGTCAGTGGTCTTAACCGCCGAGCTATCTCTCCAGCCCCCATATGAAGAACTTAAGTGTCAGGAATGATAGTGTACATCTGTCAATTAAATACTTGGAAAGGTGAGGCAAAGAGAATCTTGAGTGGGATGCCAGTCTAGTCTACACAGTGTGAGCCTGTCAAAATAGAAAAAAACATTATAAATTATCTCATTTATCTTGTAGCTGGGTAGGAAGCCAGAACCCAGCCCTCCTGACGTTAATTCTCTTGCTATGTCCATGGCTCCAAACCAAAGGCAGTGCTTCTCAGAGGCAGTCCCTGCTATATATCACCTCTTATCTTCCCATCCTCATCATTCTATCAGGCTATACTTGCTCAGAAGAGAACACTGTTTTTACACAAGTACATTCACCTGTGTAAAATGTACTAAATGTCTTGATTCAGACTTAGTCACAGAAACAAATCACAATGTAATACCACTTTGGAATAGGGTACCGAAAGCTTTTCTTGGTATTTAGGCTGCACTCTCTTCAATCAGAACACCAGCACCCCATCCAGTTCTTAGGGGGTTGTGTTTGCTTGATCATGGCAAATGCTAACTGATGGTAAGAGTTGAATATACACCCTATCACATACAAACACCATTTGAGAGGACAAGTTCTCAGGTCTTTATTTTAACTTGGGCATTGTTAAATTAGCTGACTCTTCTTAGATCAGGAGAGGGGAGTAAAGTATAGCTCAATGAGGGGGCCTTATCTGGTATCAATGGGCAGGGAGACCCTTTGTCCTATGAAGGCCTGATGCCCTAGTGTAGAGGAATGCTAGGGCAATGAGGTGGGAGTAGGTGGGGGAGCATGCTCATAGAAGCAGGGTAAGGGGGGATAAGATAGGGAGTTTTCAGAGGGGAAACCAGGAAAGGGGATAACATTTGAAATACAAATAAATAAAATTCCAATTTAAAAAAAAATATATATATATATAGAAGATGCCTTATCACATGCACAGGGCCTATACAGATCCAAACCAGATGAGATCCTAGTGCTGAGAGGGGCAGTGAACACAAGCCCCATCACTAAACCAGAATCTATCTCCAAGTATCAACCACTCACAGAGGAAATATTTGTTTTCTCTGAGGGAGAAAATTCTCGATTTAAACCTCTGAACTTCTGAAGGAATCACCATCCCTATTCTCAAGCTGTACCACAGAGCAACAGTGATTTAAAAAAAAAAACATGCCATTGGTACAGAAACAGACAGACTCACCAATGGAATTGAGTCAAAGACACAGAAATAAACCCACACACATAATGGACACTTGATTTTTGACAAAAAAAAAAAGTCAAAACCATACAATATGGAAAAAAGAAAACATCTTCAACAAATGGTACTGGTCTAATTGGATTTTGTGTGTAGAAGAAAGAAAACATACCCATTTTTATCACCCTGCACAAAACTCAAGTCAAAGAGGATGAAAGATGTCAGCATAAAACTGGATACACTGAATCTAGTAGAAGAGAAAGTGGGAGATAGTCTGTACTCCTTGGTACAGGTCATAATTTCCTGAACAGAACAGCAATGGCTCAGACTCTAAGATCAACAACTGAAAATTGGGACCTCATGAAACTGAAAATCTTCTGTAAGGCAAAGGACCAGAAGACAAATGGATAGCCCGCCATACATCCAATGGAGGGCTAATATCCAAAATATACAAACAACTCAAGAAAGTAGACTCCAGAAAACCAAATAACCCAATTTAAAAATGTAATACAGAGCTAAACAGAGAATTCTCAACAGAGGAATCTTGAATGGCCAAGAAGTTCTTAAAGAAGTATTCAACATCCTTAGTCATTCAGGAAACGCAAATCAAAGCAACACTGAGAGTCCACCTTACACCAGTCAGAATCTCTTAGACCAACTCAAGTGTGTGTGAGTGTGTGTGTGTGTGTGTGTGTATGTCTGTGTGTGTGTCTGTGTGTGTCATATATATCTGCCCATGTGACATATATGTGGCCAGAAAATGACATTGGATCTCCTGGAGCTGATGTTACAGGTAGTTGTAGTCACCTGAAATGGATGCAGGAACTGAACTTGGGTCTCTAGGAAAACAGCAAGTACTTTTAATCATTGAGCCATCTCTCCAGTTTCCTAGGTTAATTGTTTAAGAGAAGGCACCCAGACTCACAAGAACTTACCTCCTAGTAAATAAACTTTTCTTCCTATAATTAATCCAGTCTCTCTTCTCCATAAATCATCTATTTTAAATTTATGTGTGAGAAGTCACTGAAGACCTCTTTTTTGATTCTTTTATTGAGCCCTCCTATCATAAATCTTTTTTATTCTCCCTTCTCAGTACATTTTGCCTTCTAAAATATGGTATCATCAGTGATATAACTTATCTTAGAATTTCCCTCAACTTGTTTTTGGATCATAACCCCAGGATACAGTTATAATCCTTAGGTAAAGACAGCAAATAAGATTTCATGTGAATCACAAAAGAACACACACAGTATGCACTCACAGATGAATGGATATTAGCCCAAAAGCTTGGAATACCCAAGATACAATTCACAGACCAAATGAAGCTCAAGAAGAAGGAAGACCAAAGTGTGGATACTTTGGTCCTTTTTAGAAGAGGGAACAAAATACCCATGGGAGGAGATAGAGAGACTAAGTGTGGAACAGAGACTGAAGGAAAGGCCATCCAAAGACTGCCCCACCTGGGGATCCATCCCATATAGTCACCAAACCCAACACTATTGTGGATGCTAACAAGTGCTTGCTGACAGAAGCCTGATATAGCTATCTCCTGAGAGTATCTACTAGTGCCTGACAAATACAGAGGGGGATGCTCTCAGCCAACCACTGGACTGAGCACACAGTTCCCAATGGAGGAGCTAAAGAAAGGACCCAAGGAGCAGAAGGAGCTTGCAGCCCCATAGGAGGAACAACAACATGAACCAACCAGTACCCCAGAGCTCCCAGGGACTAAACCACCAACCAAAGAGTACACATGGAGGGACCCATGGCTCCAGCTGCATATGTAGCAGAGGATGGCCTTGTCAGACATCAGGAGGAAGTGAGGCCCTTGGTCCTGTGAAGGCTCGATGCTCCAGTGTAGGGGAATGCCAGGACAAAGAAGCGGGAGTGAGTGGGTGAGTGAACAGGGTGAGCAGGGAGGGGAGAGGGTATTTTCAGAGGGGAAACCAGGAAAGGGGATAACATTTGAAATGTAAATAAAACAAATATCAATAAATAAAAAAAAAGATTTCATGTGGATACAGGCCAGAGAGATGCATCAATTACTTTGAACCATATTACGAAAGTACAGTGTTTCCTGGGTTTCCTTCCTGTTGTTCTGTTAACACAGCCAGTCAAAAGGCAAGTAAGCAGGAAAAGAGTTTATTTAAGCTCACGGTTCCAGATTACAATCCATCATCACTTGAGGGAAGTCACTATGGTAGGAACTAGAAGCAGGTAGCCACATCAGATGCACAGCAATAGCAGAGAACAATGAATCGATGCTTCCCTGCTGCTTGGCCCATTCTCTCTACCCTTATGCAATTCAAGACCCAAACCCAGGGAAGTGTCACTAACATTTGACAAGGTCTTCTCACATCTGTTAACATATTCACTTCAATTCCCTGTAGACATGTCCCAGGACAGGCTGACCTAGATGATCACTCACTTAGACCTACCTCCCAAGTGACTCTAAATCACATTGAAAGGGCAGTAAAACCTACCCATCACAAATATCAAAGAAAATGGTGGACAAATCACGACATGGTGTTAAATATACTGGCCCTTTGAAAAGCTACAAGGGTCATTTGGAACTTCAACAAAAGGGTGTAGTGGGAAATATTTTTTTTATTCGATATTTTCTTTTTTTTATTTTCTAAGTTTTTTTATTTACATTCAAAATCATTTCCCCTTTCCCGTTTCCTCCCTCCCCAAAAGTCCCATAAGCCCCCTTCCCTCCCTCTTTTCCCCATTCAACCCCCTCTTGCGTCTCTGTCCTGACATTCCCCTACATCCAGTCTTTCCAGGACCAGGGGTCTCTCCTTCCATTTTCTTGGAAATCTATTGATATGCGAATTGTGTCTAGGGTATTCTGATATTTTCTTTATTTACATTTCAAATGTTATCCCATTTCCTCGTTTCCCCTCTGAATACCCCCTATGCCATTCCCCCTCCCCCTGCTCTCCAAACCACCCTCTCCCACTTCCCTCTCCTGGCATTCCCCTACATTGGGGCATCAAACCTTCTCAAGACCAAGGGTCTCTCCTCTCATTGATATCCCACAAGGTGATCCTCTGCTACATATGCGGCTGGAGCCATAGGTCCCTCCATGTGTACTCTTTGGTTAGTGGTTTAGCAGGAAATATTAAATAAGCAATCCACACTACCACTGACCTGTCCTCCAGTCTGACAGTCAAGCCATTCTCAACCCAGCAGACTGTGACTCAGCACTCTGAAACCTCTCCACCCAACTCGCTACGTTCCCAGGGCGGGTTGTAGCCACGCCAGACCCATGCTTCCAAATTCCCATGGCTAATTGTGGTGTACTTATCATAAACCTACGCTCGACCGCCATACCTTTCTCTAGAACTCAGTTGAATTGTGGTGTGAAGGAAAACACAAGCTTAGGTTAGAATCAACAGGTAACACAATTGCTAGATACAGCAGCTAGCATCCTAATTTGTAAACTATTCTTAGTTATAAATCCTCTGGTAGCAGATCCCAGCAGATCCGCCACCTGAACTTTGGGACTCTGCTACCTACATTTTCTCTTCCATGCTCTCTACTGTTCAGAAGGAAGTATTTTTCTCCTGCCTCCCCTCTTCCTCTCTCTGACCCAGAAGTCCCGCCTACTTGTCACCCAGTGATTGGTTCCTTGAAATCTTTATTCATTAGGGGAAGGTTCTGCCACAAAGGGGACTCTAGAAGTAAACTATACACACAATGCTGATTCCATCTCAGATCCGTGTTTCTAAGCAATTTTGACCATCACAGTTCAAGGAAGGTACAGCTGAACAGCGAAGGTCATCTGACAAAGTCAGCTGAAAAGCTTCAAGAAATGACAGTATTTCTCAAAGGAAAACATTGAAATAAAGCTAAAAGAGTAGGAGTAGGTGCTCTTCACATCCTTTAATCATGAGGACACTGATTCTGTGCTCTAATCACATCCCAACATCATGAATGGCACACAGAAAGATGGAATTATGGGATGTGTCCCTCAAATGTCTTACAGTAACTTTTTGAGGGACACCCATGTCTATTATTAATGCAATGCTCCTTCAAGCTATTATATCCTGATGTTCCTAAATCATTAGCTTCATGCACTGGGCCTCAGTGAACAAAACTTCATCCACAGTTTTGTTTTCAATGGTTTCAGTGCCTTGTAATCAATAAAAATATTTTTTAAAAATTACATAAATATTCCAGATATTTTCAATTGTGCACATGTCTTGAGCCAAGCTGTTTCATCCCACACACCCAACACATGAGTCGTGTCTTTATCCATCACATTCATGCATGTGTAACCTACCTATAGGTCACACAAGAACCCCAGGTTTCTCACATAGGTTGTGTCATAGTGCTAGTGTTCATGTAACTCTTGTCCTGTGACCTAACTGTGTCACCATTGCAAGGTTGAAAGCATTCACCTCATGTCATTTCACAGAAACATTACATCACCACAAAGCATCCCAAGAAGGATAGGTATTATACAAAAGAGACATCCTGAGAAAGAAATCATATTCACGTAACTTTCACTGGCATATACAGCTACTGTCTTTCACATATTGTTGCTAACATCTTACTGTGTATCAATTATTAATTCAACTTTATCATAGGTCTCAATGTCTGGGTAAGATATAGGGTTAAGGAGTATCCATGGTTACAGGCATCTTTTATGGGAACATATGGTCCTCAGATAAGGAAAGACTACTGTCATTTATATACAGAGATTATTTAACGAGGTTTATTGACTGTTTTTTTTTTTTGTGTCAACTTGACACAAGCTGGAGTTATCACAGAGAAAGGAGTCTCAACTGAGAAAATGCCTCCATGAGATCCAGCTATAAGGCATTTTCTCAATTGGCAATCAAGTGGGGAGGGCCCCTTGTGGGTGGTACCATCTCTGGGCTGGTATTCTTGGGTTCTATAACACAGCAAGCTGAGAAAGCCAGGGGAAGCAAGCCAGTAAAAAACATCCGTCCATGGCCTCTGCATCAGCTCCTGCTTCCTGACCTGCTTGAATTCCAGTCCTGATTTCCTTTGGTGATGAACAGCAATGTAGAAAGTGTAAGCTGAATAAACCCTTTCCTCCCCAACTTGCATCTTGGTCATGATGTTTTGTGCAGGAATAGAAACCCTGACTAATACATGAGGGTTTCTCACATGACAATCCTTCAAGCCTATTGAGAGAACTCTAGTCTCAGTGCTTGTCATTTGCCCATGCAAATCTGGTGGCCTGAGTTCAATCCTCATGACCCACAAAAAGGTAGAGAAAAGTGGCCCCATAAAGTTGACCTATAACTTCTACAGGAACTTGTTGGTATGCATGCACTGGCATGTATGCACATGCGCACATACTCGTGCACACACCATACACAAACACATAATAAACTAATTCATTTTAAAGAGCAACCAAAATCCTTTAAAGGGATGCTAACTTTCCCTAGCCTGTCTCCCTTCTTTTCCACCTACCAAGTGACTCTGCTCTTTGCAGACTGACTCTTACTTAGAGCAGCATGCAGGGGAAATCTTTGAGGCAGCAGAGAACACAAACATAGGAACCTGGGGTGGGAGGGAAACTTTAGATGAACAGCTTCCCTTGGTGAAGGACATTTGAAAATAAAAGCCCGGGAGGAACACCTACAGAAAATGTACCTTGGGGCAGACAGCAAGTGGAAGAAGGAATTTTAAAAAACATTACTCTTGAAAGTTGTAAAGGATTTAATTTCCTTGGAAGCTAATTTTGGTTTCAGTCCTGTGTTCTTTTGACCACGATTCTGCCCAAGACCTGACCACACCAGTCAAGGCTGTATAAACATTCCTGACATGAGCTCAACCAATAGTACCTTTGGGATGCTTTGGTAAAACACCTAGTGTTCCTATTTAAGATCCTGGCATTAGCACATGGCACTTTTCTGTAGAGAGTGGATAACTCAAACTCCATGAAGAACCTTCTGAGTGAAGTAATTATAACACAAGGAAGAACCTGTCATCAGGGGCCTTTCACTAAGTTAATTACAGATAAAGCCAACGTGGAGTGGTTAGAAGGAGAGATTAAAATTTCACTCACTTGGACTTTGGGTAATAATGACTTAAACTCCTGGACTGCATTGGGGTCCTGCTGGAACTGTGATTTGAAAACAGAAAAACCAGCCAATAAGTCGTCTGATCTTGTTCTTGAAAGTAATTTGAAGTAACACAAGTTCACCAAACAAGTTCATCGTACTCGTGATACGATGCTGTAGATGAGTGAAAGAATCCCTAACCTGTTTCCCAAATCAAGACATTCTCTCCATGTTTGTTGGCCATGCATCACCTAAATACTTTTTCACTGGGTCACTCACTATTCGTGCTGATTCATTTCCCAAAAAAAAAAAAAAATCAAGCAAGGCAAAAAGCACCTCACTTTCTGCCGTAACCAACACTAACAGTCAGAGAGAAAGATCCAGCAATAAAAGTGCAATAGAAAGTGACCAAGACTGTACAGTAGCTCAGGCTTCTCATCCCAGATCCCAAAAACTGAAGCAAGAGGATCGCCTTGGGGTCAAAGGTAGAAGAATTGGAAGAAAAAAAAAAGGAGATGGATCATCCGAGGACAAGGAGCACATTCTGAACATACAAAAAAAAAAAAAGATGAAACACCATTCCTTTCTCCCTTTTCCTAGAAAAGCCTCAAAGAAGCCTGCCCCCACATGCACACTTCGCACAAAATACTTGGGCAGCATTTTAAGACTCCAGAAAATACATTCCAAAAATAAAACCCCATCTAAAGTCTTCATTAAACAGTCTTGACATCACATCATTCACGAGAAAATGTTTGTCGCTGTGTAGTTAAATGCCTCCTATTCCCTGTCATGGGTTTTACAGCCCCAGCCCCTCTGCTGATATTTTACAGACTGGAACCTATAGGACTCAAGAGCATTGTTATTTTTTTTTCACTTTACTCTTCCTACCTCCACTGTAAATTCTAGAGCCCGATTTTTAATATGGCCCACTACTAAAATATATTAGCTAGAAACGGCATTTAATTTTGAAAAAAAAAATGCAGCTCTCTATAACACTCTCTTCTGGTCATAAACCTTTTTACTTTCCAGATACCATAACCTCTTAATTGTTTGATGATGGAAGAAGGAGCTTTTGGTACTGTACATGAGGAAGGAATAAGAAAATAGCCAATGGATGAGGCTGTGGAACACAAGGAGCTTTGCAGATACTATCACTGTCTTTGCAATTTGAGAGGACTGTAGCTTTCTGCCTGAGGTCCCCTCCAGCTTCTGGAGTATCCTGTCCCAGGAGCAGAGCGTGCTGGACCAAGCCAGAAGCCCTGGGGAAGTTAGAGAGCCTTGGCATAGTCTTCAACTACCTGACTGACATCTGGAGACGTCTTTGTTCAGACAGTTAGAACAGATTGTGGAGAGTGGAGAGTTTAAGGACCATGTATGCATGTGTCACTGCTCAGGAGACCAGAAGTCTGAGCTCAGGGTGTCCTTGTGGTCAGGTTCTAGGAAGTGGTTGCCTTCTTGTGTTCTCATGCCACCAAAAGAGAATGAGCTATCTAGGCTCCGTGTGGTAAGGACACTAACTTTATTTCCAAAGACTCTCTCTTCTAATCTCACCTCATTGGAGATTAAATTTCAATATATGAATAAGGGGATTGCTTCAAATAGAATGTCCATAACAAAGGAGAATCTGCCCAGAATCTTAGCCTATAACTGTGACAAGTCTGAATGTGCTCAGTAGAATAAGACCCGGATGTTGGATGTCACCTCCTGTGATGGTTTATATATGCTTAGACCAGGGAGTGGCACTATTAAGAGGTATGGTCTTGCTGGAGTAGGCATGGCCTTGTTGGAGTAGGTGTGTCACTATGGGCAAGGGCTTTAAGACCCTCACCCTAGCTGTCTGGAAGTCAGTCTTCTTGTAGCTGCCTTCAGATGAAGATGTAGAACTCTCAGTTCCTCCTGCGCCATGCCTGCCTGGACACTGCCATACTCACACTTTGATGATAATGGACTGAACCTCTGAACCTGTAAGCCAGCCCCAATTAAATGTTGTCCTTAAAAGAGTTGTCTTAGCCAGGCAGTGGTGGCGCATGCCTGTAATCCCAGCACTTGGGAGGCAGAGGCAGGAGAATTTCTGAGTTTGAGACCAGCCTGGTCTACAGAGTGAGTTCCAGGACAGCCAGGGCTACACAGAGAAACCCTGTCTCAAGAAAGAAAGAGAGAGAGAGAGAGAGAGAGAGAGAGAGAGAGAGAGAGAGAGAGAGGAGTTGTCTTGGTCATGGTGTCTATTCACAGCAGTAAAACCCAAACTAAGACACCTCCCAACCTAGATCCCTTGAGATCTCAGAACTTGCCTAGCTGAAACACGGCTTCAGTTGGAGGGTATTCTCAGAAATATATACTAATGAGGAAAATGTGTAAGACAGTATTGGAAACTCTCAATCTCGTAGAAGACATGCTATAAACAAATTTAAGTCTATCCTATGTTCTATAAACCCATTCCAGAATGGCAGCTTAGAAATCATTTTCTTGGGCATTCAGAAGTGTTCTGATGGTACAGAACAAGTGTAAAACTCACATGCTTATATTACCTCAGGTATCTTGTTCACTGTCCTGCACATATTATCTGTTTATTTTTGTATGCAGCTAGGAAAACAAAGTGAATTGCAGCTCAAGTAGCCTTCTCTGCAGGAATGAAAGACCTGGAAGTTGCTCTTAATTCCTACTTAAGCTGACAAACCCTGTCTGCCTTATGGTGCACAACAGAACAAAGATGTAACATGTATAGAGTTTTATTAGTACTAAAAGGTACAGCAGCCTTTTTTCTCAATACTTTTATTTACCATTGTCTTGATGACTTTTAATAAAATACTCATCTAAATATTAGATATATGGTGTGGTTGTGTAGCTTGGTGTTCTTGTGGGACTCATAACCGTGGGAGTGGGCTGTCTCTGATTCTTTTGCCTGCTCATGAGACCCTTTTTCTGCTGCTGCGTTGCCTCATCCAGTTGTGATATGTGGGCTTGTACCTAGTCTTATTGTTACTTGTTATGTCATGTTCAGTTGGTATCCTTGTAAGGTATACTCTTTTCTGAAGGAAAGTGGAAGAAGAATGGACTTGAGGGAGAGGGAAGGTGGGGGAGGTGACTGGGAGGAATGTAGTGAAGGTAAACGTCAAATGGGATGTGTTATATGAGAGAAAAATAAATAAAATTATTTGTTCTTTGCTACACACCCTTGAACCCACTGACAATCTTCTTTTGGTTCCCTCTCCTCCCTAGTAGTAGTAATTAATCCCTTTATATTTCTATGAGATTGACTTTTTCTAAGCTTCCCCTTATCCAGACTCATTTTCTTGACTTCTTAAAACCTTCCTGCCATGGTTGACCTTCTCATGGTGTCACGTGATAGCTTCCCATGAGTTTTTTTCCTCCTCTTTTTTTTCTGTGTTCTTCACTGACTTTTACAAAATTGGAATAAAACACACACACACACACACACACACACACACACACAAATACATTCATGGGGCTTACTAATTTTGTCTAAACTATAAATGTGGTCCTTTCTTCAGTAATGCATCTACCAAAGTCAAAATGATACAGGGAAGACTAGCATGCCCCACTGTCTCTCGAAGATGGCATGCATTCATGAAGCACTTCATGTATTTAAGAGGAGAGGTGGGGATTAGTGATCAAGGGAACGAGACTGAGCTTCAGTGCAGTCTCGGTCACAAATGGGACATCTATAACACAGTCCCCACCTCAAGGCTCAAGGAACATCAGGACAGAGGGGGTAGAAAGATTGCAAAAGCCAGAGGTCCAGGAGGGAGCAAATCAGGGTCCTCTGCACATGACTGGACCCCTGAACTCATGCATCACAGCAGCTGCAGATGCCTGCACAAGACCAAAGCAGTCAACATGCTAGCATGGATGGAAAAGGAGCTCATGAGCCATCATTCTTCACTGAATATCAGTTGACAGTTGCAGGAGGAAGAGTCAGTTTCATCAAGCCTCTGGTAGGCCAGCCTCACTCCAATAGATGGCCCTGTACCCAGGAGGATATATGGGCAACACGAATTGGACTTGATGCGTTATTTTTTTTTTTAAGCAGAGAAGTACTAAGTTTGGAGATAGTGAAGTGGGAAAGGATCGAGGATGAGTCGGGGGAAAGTGTGGGTGAATGAGTAAGTTACATTATATGAAATTCTTAAAAGAATTAACAAGAATATTTATTACACAGGGAAGGGGCAGAAAGAGAGAGTAGACGAGCAGGTATCAGGGTCAGGGGGTGAGAAACAACCAAAACCATCTAAAACTGCTGTGAGGAAAGTTGGGAACCTGAATGCTAATTTTTCAATTTAATATATAAGCATGTCTTCTTGTGTACAGAACCTTTCAGAAC
Source organism: Tokudaia tokunoshimensis (assembly GCA_036184795.1). Lineage (NCBI taxonomy): Eukaryota > Metazoa > Chordata > Mammalia > Rodentia > Muridae > Tokudaia > Tokudaia tokunoshimensis. The sequence continues at coordinate 74,108,475 of BTHU01000015.1, forward strand.
AGAGTGGGAAGAGAGTGAAGCAAGATTGAATCGTGTATAAAATAAGCCCTAGGAAAAACGATGTCTCCCACTGAAAGGGGAACAAGAGAATACTTCCAATAAAAAGAACAAACCTGACTCAAGAGAATTTTTGCAGTGAAATGGGACTGGATCCCATAAGAACAGCAAATCCCATCCCTGGTTTATCAAATAGAAAGTGCCATGTTTGTCCAAGGTTTCCAAAAGAAAAGTCATGGAGTGAGTAAATTTACATGATAACAGCACACTGAACATTCTAAATATGTCCCAGTTTTCATCACAAACTAAGACCACCTGCATCTCACACATATACGTTTCTTTGTTTCAAACAGGAAATGGTCTGATAAGAGACACAGAGTTTGGGTCTGGTGAATTTAGAAAATTGGGTCAACTTGATTAATGATGAGGTTAGTGATAACTAGATGAAAATCTCAAAACTCCTTGCATAATTTGCAGCTGGTTGTGTAAGTCGGGGTGTGAGCCAGCAATTGTCTTCACTTGAAACCCTGTATCTTTATCTCACAATTAATGTACTTGGGATCTATGATGTAAATTGTCAAGAAAAGACTACTCTGAGTTCCTCAGTCACATTCACCCAGAATCCTAGCTTTTGCGGTCCATCGTGGCTGACGCTGGCTCTCAGTGACATGTCCCCACTGTCTAAGGCTCCTCTGCTGCCTGTGTTTTATCCCAGACTGTGGGGAACTTTGAACTTAAAGGCAGTGTTCTCTGAGACCCTTTGGTTTTGCATTTTCCCAAGTGCCTCGCTCCTTCTCTGGATTTCACCGCTCATAGCTGACCCTACCCATGAAAACCTCAGGATACCCTACCTCGCTTGTTCTACTCCCGGGGCCAGCAGCTCTGTGCTGCTGAACATGATGAGGCTTGAAAAACCCAAGTAGTTTCACAACTGCCCACCCAAGTATACTGAAGGCATTTCTGAAAAAATGCGAATGTTGTCAAGAAAGTAAACAGTACAGCTGATCCTCATTATTCACAGATATGCCTATTCATTTGTAACTCCGGAGTCAGGGCTCGCTCGTGGTTGCTTTCCTGACCATTCATAGAAATGCAGTGTAGCAGATCCCAGCCGAGGTCAAGCGAGGCAGCATTCTGCCTTCCATTTTTCACTCTCACGTTGTAAAACTAGTGTCCTTTTACAAGTCCATTTGCAGTTTTATGTCTGTGGACTTCCTGTTGATGATTTCCACAGGTAAAACGATCCAAGCATACTGCTGAAATGTTGTCTAGCTTGTGTATTAGAAATGTTTCATTTCGCCGTAAATTATAGTACTGTTGGTTGTGAGTTTAGTACTGATGGTTAAGACCTACATTTAGATGACGATACGCTGAAATGTACATAAAGTGGCATTATATTAGTATCATATTGTGACTAGAGGAGCACAGAAACCTAATCTTACATTTCTCCTGGGAACTATGGTTTCATGTTTACTAATTCAATGCCTATAACAGTTATGTAACTACTGAGAATAATGAGAACTGATTCTAGTTTAGTCACACTAAGGTCCTGGAGGAATGAGCTACACAACAGTTGGGAATGTAGAAAACAGGGGCTTATTAAAGTGAGCTCTAGTTTGAAAACCAGACAGCTCCAGAGAGGAAGGAAAACCTCACTGGGGTTAGAGGAGCGGCAGGGGTGTGTGTGTGTGTGTGTGTGTGTGTGTGTGCGTGTACACTTGAGATTAGGTTTTGCTATGTAGCCAAGGCTGTCCTCTAACTTTAAATCCTCCTGCCTAAGGCTCCTGGGTGCTGCAGTTATTGGCATGCTGCAACACACTTTCTCAAGCACAATGCTGTTTCGAGGTTACTAATACCACTAAATACTCTGATAACAACGCCACAGAGATTATAAAGAGTTGGCTCTTTCACAATATTAGACTTAATGTTTTACGGTCTATCTCTACAACACTAGGTATGCTGTCCGTCAAGATGACACCGGATGGAGCCCTTAAAGATGGTCAGCCCAAACTGAGATGGGCTCTCAGTATGATATATACCCACAACCAGACACAGTATGATAATGACTGTTTAAAATTGCTTGTCAGTAGTTTTATATTGACTGCATCCTGAGGTATTTTTTATGTAGTGGCCTGAGTTAAAATATATCATTAAAATTTAGTTCTTTACATTTTGAAATGTGACCATTAGAAACGGCTAAAGGGAACATGCAATTTGCCTTAATTTGTACTGAGAGTGTTGGTCTAGATCAAAGTGTCAGCTTGTGAAAGTCTACAGTGAGAACATTGATAATCTTAACTGCTATGTAAGAGCAAACACTTATGTTCTACTCACTCTGAGCCTGCCTTGTTCTGATGCATTATATATGCTAACCTGAACCAATCCTCGATAAAAACATTCCAGATCAACCTTGATGCCTACTCCCATTTTACAGCTGAGAAAACTGAGGCAAAGAAAGGTTAATGAATTACCTATGGTCATGCCAGATATGATCCACAAAGTAGATCATATTCTTAACCACAGGTACATGTCCATGTGCAAATTTGATGCATTTGATCACTCGAAATTAAAATTCTACTTATTGCTAGAAAGAAAATACAGCTTATATCTTTAGTTCATTCCCTAGATATACAAATAGACATGAAAAAGACTAGCTCCCAAAAGTTCTTTCACAAAACCTGGCAAAAACTGAATAGCTTTTGGAGGGCTAAAGGTGAAGACCTAAAACTAGAGTAGAAACAGAAGTCAGAAGAAGTAGAAGAAGTCAGTAGAAACAGAGACAGAAGAAGGAAGAGGGAAGGAGTAAAAAAATATTGATAGTAAAAGAGACGAGGAGTTGAGAGGGGTGGAAGATATGTTGGGGGGTATTGGAGAAAGCTGGAGGGAATGGGAAAGTAATCTGACCAAAGCATATTGTATACAAGTATGAAGTTTACAAAAAAATTTAGGGTAAGAAAGAAAATTCCAAGATGCTTTCTAGTAAATGAAATTTTTTTTTTAAGTAGGGAATGGTGTGCTCTGGTCTCAGACCCTCTGATGAGCTAAACCATCCTAAGTCAATGAAGACCCAAGATAGCAAGAATAAGAATCTTATAGAAGGGACAGAAAATTGCTTAGTGAACGGACTACAGAATTATAAAGAAAAACACCTGAATCGCCTATATAGAGGGCTTTATTTGTTCAGAGGGTCTCCTGAAACCTTTCTGAACGAGCTGTGTGCATTTAAAGAGTATATCAGTGCAGGGACACAGGTCTCATTCTGATGCTGTGCCTAGTAGGGCAAGAAGCTCAACTCCTTGTGTCCAAGGTTTCTGTATCTCCAAGACTCTGGAGACCTGGCAGACTCCAGTACAGCATTCTGATAACAATTAGTCTATGTGTACTGCATATGTGCAGCTAACTCAGCCAGCTGTCTCCTGAGTCAGAAGCCCAGCCTGAGCCAGTCTGCCTCCTGTTGCTTCAGGGATCTCTACTCACGGCAGAGCTTCATGGGGGCCTTTTCTAAAGGGGAAGGGCAAAAATTCTAGCAACAGAGCTGAACTCCATTCTCTACAACTGTAAGGGTTCACCCTCTTTCTTTACCCAGAAGGCACTGTTTCTAAGATCTTTGATATCATACTGCCCAGTAGGGAGTACAAACTCAGAATGAATTTCTTTTTTTGGGGGGGGGGAGGAAAGGGTTTATTTAGTTTATACTTCCACATTGCTGTTCATCACCAAAGGAAGTCAGGACTAGAACTCAAGTAGGGCAGGAACCTATAGGCAGGAGCTGATGCAGAGGCCATGGAAGCGTGCTGTTTACTGGTTTGATTACCATCGCTTGCTTTCTTCTAGAACCAGGACCATCGGCCAAGGGGTGGTACCACCCACAATGGGCTGGGCCCTCTCCTACTGATCACTAATTAAGAAAATGCCTTACAGCCAGATCTTACAGAGGCATCGTCTCAGTTAAGCTTTCCCTTTGTTCAGATAACTCTAGTTTGTGTCACGTTGACACAAACCAGCCAGCGCATCCTCTAAGGATGCTCCATTCTCAGATGGCTCAGGCTTGGTTGAATGTTTAGTCACCCACCTCAGGGAGCAGCAAACATCACTATAGCAAGGAGGTACACCATCCCACACTATACAGGGAAAGGTAGTCATATTGCCGCACAGACATGCAGTTCTCATGTGGATCTAGAAAAATCTCCTTTGACAGAATTATCCTGTGATACTCCCACTAGTGCTTCCATTTTTATTATTATTATTATTATTATTATTATCATCATCATTATTATTATTTTTGTGTTTGAGTGTAACTCTATGTACCACGGGCATACCTTGTACCTGCTGAGGCCAGAAGAGGGTTTCAGATGCGGCAGGACTGGAGTTACAGTACAGATGGTTGTGAGCTGCCATGTGGGTGCTGGGAATTGAACCCATATCCTCTTAAAGAGCAATTTAAGTGGTGATCTTAACCACTGAGCCATCTCTCTAGCTCCTGCCCTTTTTTTAATGTGAAAGTTTAGGATAACATCATCATCGTGCTTCTAACGATAATTTTACTCCATCTGAGAAAGTGAACAGTCATTCTCCCTTCATGCCTTATTACATTCCTGGTACCCAGCACAAAGTGAGTTCTCTGCACAGTTTGTGGCTTGCTGCAGTCGAAAGTACCTCCATCTGCCTCTGTATTGGGAGAACTTATCTCCCAGCATCTGCTAGCCCTGGCCTGGCCTTCAAGGCAACATTTCCTCCTCCTCTGCCTCCAGGATCCTGTCTAAATAGTGGGATCCAGTGACATTGGCACACGGGAGAAGGTTTGGGCTGCATCAGAGAAATAGGGGTCAAGAAGTTCAAATATGGCTTAAGATCCTTGTCCTATGCTACCTCTCAAATGATCCCTGTCTGAGTCTGACTTTCTGGGTGTTAGCACAGTGAGGAAGAGGACATGGAAATGACCCTTGACTAAGAATAACAGGAAGTAAAGAACAGTGGCTGAAGGGTCTTTGCTTAGGAGAGTTGAAGCCCCAGGAAGTCTCCAGTCTCCTGAGCCCAGCAGAATGAATTTCTTATGTGTTATTATTTACTTTCGCCTTTTAGTTTGAGATTATAATATAATTACATCATTTGCTCCTTCTCATCCCCCTGCCCCCACATACGACATCCTGTATACACCACCTTTTCCAAATTCATGGCCTCTTTTTTTTGTTAACTGTTGTTACCTGTACACACACACACACATGCACACACGCAAGCACAGATATACACACACTTTCTCAAATGTTAAAAAAAAAAAAAAAAAACCCACAACCTGCTCGATCTATATACTGTTACTTGTAAGTTTGGTTTCAGGGCTCACCCTTTGGCTTTGGATGACCAATCAGTGTGCTCTTCCGGAGGGAGACCTTCCCCCACCCTCAGTAGTCTTCCGCTGCCTGTCCTTCTTGTGTAGGGATGAGACCTCCCAGGCTTTCCTCGGTCCACCCTGGCATATCTATTGCCATTGTCCTTATTCAGAGCATATTTAGGCAGCCACATTGTTGAGACTTCATGGGCGTAGCTTCGGAAAGTACTCAGTGACACGATCCCACAAGGAGGCGTCAAAAAAACGATTTTAAACATTTGGCGTTAAGCGGTTCTCAGCCCTCCTAATGCTGTGACCCTTTAACACAGCTCCTCATGTTGTGCTGACCCCCCCAACCATAAAATTATTTTCGTCGCTACTTTATAACTATAGTTTTGCTACTTTAATAAGCTGTAATTCTAACACGTGTTTTCCACTCATCTTTGGTGATCCTGTGAAAGGGTCATTCAACCCTCCAAGGGGTTACATCTCAGAGGTTGAGGACCACTGATTTCAATGATCTTAAGTTTCTTTGTAGCCTTCTTATAGTGAGCAGCCTTGCCTTTCTCCAAGTGTCCCTTCTTCCGCACTGGGCCTGCTACTTATTAAAGCACTGCAACTTGGTGGTTAGGGAAGAATTTATTCAGAAATGCTGAACATCACACAGCAGACTAACTGGTACCAGTATCCCACTGAAGATGACACATCTAAAACATCGCCTTCCTCCTCAGAGGATAGAGGATGAGTACATGCTTGCTGATGACCATGTATGTCAAGGAACCATCCAAGAGGGACCAGATACTCACCCTCGTATCCAAGCCCTCTGGCTCTGCATGTTAATGTCTTCTGGAAGCTATTAATATGCTTATTAATTTTCTCTCATTTTGGTTTTCACCAGTTACAGCTATAAACAAAATCCTGTTCAAAAGTCATGGCCAGATAACTTTTAACCTTCCAGAGCCTCTGCCTTACACAATTCTCTATGAATTAAAGCTTTGTTTATAAGATTTAGTCCACTGAGGCAAAATGTTAGATGTTTTATAACCATACAGATAAATAAGAATGGTAACATTCAAACCCTAAGCAGACTTTTACATGATCACATTGCTAGACACAAGGACCTTAATGGAAGTCCAGGCAGGGGAGGAGGGGGGGCAAGCTTTTTTATTTCCTATTAACTTTAAAATAGAGCATTAGTCTTATTTGCCATTACAAATAAAGATTAACTTGTTAAAAAAAACAGAGAGTATAGTTGAGTTCTTTTATAGTTCCTGGTTGTAACAAGAGAGCGGCAGAAAATCTCATAAGAAGGAAAAAATGTTTCGTGAAAAATTACAGTTATTCCAGAAGAATTGCCCTAAATATTTCAGTTTATTATGTCTCTCTGCATTCGTGTCCTGGCTTTCTACAAATCTACTTCTTTGTTACACATATTGCTTTTTTATATTAGATATTTTCTTTATTTACATTTCAAATGTTATCCCCTTTTCTGTTTTCCCCCTCCGCAAACCCCCATCCCATCCCCCCTCCCTCTGCTCACCAACCCACCCACTTCTGCTTCCTTGTCCTGGCATTTTACTATACTGGGGCATTGAGCCTTCTCAAAGGTCTCTCTTCCCTTAGATGTCCAACAAGGCCATCCTCTGCTACATATGCAGCTGAAGTCATGGGTCCCTCCATGGGTTTTCTTTAAACACATGGTTGGTGGTTTAGTCCCTGGGAGCTCTGGCGGTACTGGTTGGTTCATATTGTTGTTCCTCCTGTGGGGCTGCATCCTGAGTGAGGTAACCCAATCACATGGTATGCACTTACTGATAAGTGGATATTAGCCCAGAAGATTGGAATACCCAAGATACAATTCACAGACCAAATGAAGCTCAAGAAGAAGGAAGAACAAAGTATGGATACTCTGGTCCTTCTTAGAAGGGAAAACAAAACACCCACTGGAGGAGATACAGAGACAAAGTGTGGAGCAGAGACTGAAGGAAAGATCATCCAGAGACTGCCCCACATATTGCTTTCTTAAAATTAATTTCTGCCAGAGAGTGCAGGGCCAGAGAGCGTGGGGGAAAAAAAAAGAAGATTAATTTCTTCAAGTTTTCTTTTCAAGTTTCTTTATGTACACTCAGTAGAGAAAGTCAGTTGCAGTCTTTGGTCATTCTCTATTCAATAATCAATCACCTAGCTGTGACTAAAGCCAACTGGCAATGCACACAGGCTCTGTTGAATTGACATTAATTGTACTTTAGAATACTTTCTAGCCATATCTCAGTTTAGATGCAGAACCTAAGATAGAACTTCCATGCCATAGTTTATTGAAAGATGACATCAAAAAGTACAAATAAGGCAAAGGGGGAAGTGGAGATGGAAGACAGTTAAGCTACATGGCTAGTTTCCAACACAGAGGGGTGTGGGCGGAACCACACGGAGGAAACCTGTGCTGTTTGAGTGGTGTAACCATCTCTACTGTCTTCTCCCATATACACTCAAAAGGTTCCCAGAGATTGCAAACAAGAGACAAGGCAGAGATTGTGCTAGCTCTCACTGGTTTATCATCCCCTAAGTCCAGTTACTATCAAAGGAGAGACCCCAGCCCTGGCCTCTGAAGCAATTCTTCTAAATAGCCTCAGTGTGTTTATCTTAGTCAGGGTTTCTATTCCTGCATAAGCATCATGACCAAGAAGCAAGCTGGGGAGGAAAGGATTTATTCAGCTTACACTTCCACATTGCTGTCCATCACCAAAGGAAGTCAGGACTGGAATACAAGCAGGTCAGGAAGCAGGAGCTGATGCAGAAGCCATTGAGGGATGTTTCTTACTGGCTTGCTTCCCCTGGCTTGTTCAGATTGCTTTCTTATAGAACCCAGGACTATCAGCCCAGGGATGGCACCACCAACAGTGAGCTAGGCCCTCCCACCCTTGATCACTAATTGAGAAAATGCCTTACAGCTGGATCTCATGGAGGCATTTCCTCAGCTGAGGCTCCTTTCTCTGTGATAACTCCAGCTAGTGTCAAGTTGACACACAAAACCAGACAATACAGTATTCATTGCTATTTCCATGGCAACTTGTGACAAGAGGCAACTAGAAGAGAACAGGTTCATGTCAGTTTGCTGTCTGAGGGACAGAGGCTGTCTTCGTAAGGAAAGTAGGGCATGAGGGCAAGCCCGTGTTGTAGCCGTGGGAGAGTAAAAAAAGCTTGCAGCATTGTGTCATGTTTGGGAAGTGAGTTTAGATCCAAATAGGGGACCAACTAACCCTCTAGCAGTGACTGCTATATAATTCCTGATAATCCAGGGATTGATGCAGACACGGGAATTGTACTGGTAACACCCATGGCAAGAAAAATAATGCAAATCTTCCTCACAAAGACACCTCACACTCATCAGCTCTAGAATTTGTAAACATAGTAAGTTTGATGGCAGGTGGACTTTGCAGATGAAATTGGTTTCAATCTTGAAATAGATGAGAATTTCCTGGGTTTTCAGAGACTGGGATGACTCAGTTGTAACTTTAATTTTTTTTCAATCCTTATTTTTAATGATGGTTCTTAAACACTTTAACCTACCTTGTAGCCCACCAGAGGTAGTGGGAAAGAAAGGATACAGGGGAAAGTGGACCTGTTTAGAAAGGTTCCTCAGAGCAACGCCCATCTGTGTTGTCTGGAAATTGGCAGTTCAGTTCATAGGTTAGCAGCTTGATCCACTTGCAAACACTTCATGGTTATACCAGCAACCCAGTTCAGTAGAGTCAGGTTAGTAATAGTGGTGACACAACCTAGCAGAGACATCCAGACCTCAGTCTCGGCTCGGGCTCGAGTCAGCAGCAGAGACCAGCATCCACACCAGAAGTTCTCAGCTGTGCCTCTCTCAGGAAAGGAATGATCAGCGAAGACACAAGACCCATAAGTGTTACACAGCTAGCTTTACCAGCAAACCAAGCTCTCTCTCCAACATTTCATCAAGTCCTATTTATGTCCTCCAAACATCAAGTGTCCTCCACGTGCTTTGACTCAGCAAAGGTCTTGTCTTAGCATGTGCCTCCAATCAGCCCAAGTCCTTGGAAGTGGCAAGAAACTGCAGTACACCACCAGAAGTTTTTTGGTGCGTTTCTTCTATGGGGTTTAACTATGTCTCAACTGCACAATGTAAGGCAGACCAATACATGTGTGTTGTTAGCAAAGAATTCTTCATAGAGTCTCCTTTCATGTGCTTGCTTTAGCAGAATGTCCTTTCTCCTGTGTCTGCTTCAGCGAAATGTTCTTTAATTAGTCTGCCTTGGCCTTTTACATCTGTGTCCATTTTAACGAAGCATTCCTTCTTGTGTTTGCCCCAGCAAAACACTATCCAACTGACTTTCCAAAGAACCCTTACATTTCTACTTCACTCTGTGCCCTAATCCCAAAGGAAATGGAGAAAAGTTCCTCTTCTGTGCACTCCAGAAAAGGCTGTGTGGACACTGTCGTTGTGGCCAGTGAGACTATCTCAGAGCCCTCACCTCCAGAATGAGGCAATAATAAATCTGTCCTACATTTAATGTTACATGAATGACAATTTGTTACAGCAGCAATAAGAAACTAATACACAAACCTAGTGAAATAACAATGCTTTTACTAATTAGCTATGCAAACATACCCCACAATCAACAAATATTAAACATACAAAAGTTGCCAGGAGCTAGGAAACACATGCCTTTAATCCCAGTATTTGGGAGACAGAGACAGGCAGATCTCTGGGTTCAAGTCCTTCCTGAGTTACGTAGTGAGTTCTAGGACAACCAGGGTGGCAGAGAAACCCTGTCTGGAAAAAAAAAAGATGTAAAAGTCTCCTAAATAAAATCCAGTTTTAATAATTACTGTTTTAACCTATTTATCTAGACTTTATCTAGGACACATCTGAAAAAGTATATTGTGAAGAAAAGATCAACAAAGCTTAGAAAGAGGGGATGGCAGAAATCAAATATTATAAATATCATGGGGCCTCCCTAAAGGGTAGCTATGCATCGACTGTGCTTCCGATTTCTATCCAAGGGGCTGTGCTTACCCAGAAATCTGTGAATAAAGAATTCCAAGTATGTCTTCAGTGGACAAATACTTGTGTTTCCCTAAATCCATGATGTAGAATGCAGGATCGAGGGCCAGAGACCACTGGGGGTAGAAAGTATTAGTTTTGAAACAATGGATCCCTTCCAAATGTCATGAGCCAGCTTGAATTCTGGTGAGCCTGATGATTTTTGAAAAATATCTGTTAGAATGGCTCTCCATGCCAGGCTCCAGGGTGAAACCACAAGAAGGACTTGATCTGTTGTGTTTTATAAAATCCAAATGCCATTTTTTCTGTTCTAAATACTCTTTTTTGGAGGGTGGGAGGAGAATATAAAATAGAAGCAAGCAGGGAAATGGTGTATTTCAACTCTCTCAAGATGCCAGGTCACGAGTCTGCCAGTCCCTTCTATTCCATGGCAAAAATCCCAGAGAGAAGCCACCACACAGGAGAGGTCATTCATTCAGCGTCCATCCCTGGACCATGCTTGAAAGACATCCAGGCAGAGTCAAGCATTAGAACCCAGTGTGCACTGTTTGTTTCCACTGAACTGAGACACAGTAAAGAATGTCTAAATGCATGTCTTTTCACTGAGGTCTCCTGTGGGGTCTGGAAGCATTCAAGAATACTGCTAAGTCTCTTTGCTTCTCCCTAAAGTAAGAGGCATGCCACTCTGATCAGGGAGAATTCTTCTCTGGAGGTAACCTCAGAGTATACACACACACACACACACACACACACACACACAAACACAAATACACATGCACACGTACACACACACATACACAAACACACATACACGGATACACACACAAACACACACACATACACACACAAACACACATGCACACATACACACATACACACACATACACACACACATACACACACACAAACACACACGCACACATACACACACACATACACACACACAAACACATAAGCACACATACACACACATATACACACACACATGCACACACATACACACACAGACACACACACACACACCATTCTTATACACTGACTTCATGCAAACTTGAAGCTTCCTTGCAAAGGTTATAGCTATCACTGGGAAAATCCTGAGAGGAGCAAATGACAACGTCCTATCAGTAGCTTTGAAAGTTTATGAAACTGCCTTGAAGGGAAAGGGGCTTCAGAGCACATAAGCTTCTGTCAAGCTCCAGGGCAGTGCCGGGAAAGTATGCACATGCATGTTTACCAGTAACTGAGGGACTAAGAAAACCACGACATAATCAAAGCTTACCCTGACTCCCTAGCTTGTAGTGATCTCCAAGGTAACTCTTCAAGGGAACCAAGATCAAAAAGGAGAGACTTCCTGCTGAGGTCTATGACACAAGGAATAGTAAATTATACCATTATACCATTGCTGAGATTTTCTACTTAATAAATCCACAGGAGGCTGGGTGGTGGTGGCGCACGCCTTTAATCCCAGCACTTGGGAGGCAGAGGCAGGAGGATTTCTGAGTTCGAGGCCAGCCTGGTCTACAAAGTTTGTTCCAGGACAGCCAGGGCTATACAGAGAAACCCTGTCTCGAAAAACCAAAAAAAATAAAAAATAAAAAAAAATAAATCCACAGGAAGCAAGGCAGAGGGCAAAGTGTCATCTTTTTGCTTAGTCCAGGCCAGAGAGTGACATGGTGCTGAAGCTGAATACAAAAACTAACCAAAGCTACCCAAAGACATGAGTTACCCAATTTCTGTGTAACAGCGAAAACCCTCAGTGGTTTAATAGCCATGAATTTATTTTGTTGAAGAAATGGAGTCTTGAGAGGTCAGCCTGCTACCACATGGTGCATCAGGTAGAAGTCATTCAGAGGCCTGCTTGCTGCTATGATGGGAAAGTATGTGATGGAGAGATGGGAGAGAAAGGGAAGTTGAATGGTTTGTGCACTAGAAAGAGGGGCAGACATAAAGAAGGGAGGGTGGTGAGAAACAGCCTGATATGAGAAACCTGAAGTGCCACCTGAGGCCATGATAATGTCCCAGCCAGGGACTATGGGCAGCTGCCAAGGGCCATGTCTAGTTTCATGGCTCTGCACCAGTGGGGTTCACGTCAATGTCCATGATCAATATTATCACCAAAGGCTATGTGGAAGTCTCCAGTCTAAACTGCTGTCTGAGGCCATGTTAATATCCAAGGACTGCACAATATCCTGCCCCTCACTGGGTACAGCACTCTGGAGATCAGCCCCTCCATCTCACCTGGACAGCATAATAGATCTGGTCTTGGTGGTGTGGGTTCATGAGAGCTAGCCCCAAAAGTGTCAGGATAGGAGAGCCAGTCTCCTTTGCCAGCTGCCTCAGACAGGAGAGCTGTCCCTTACCCTTGCCTGGGCTGAACAACTCAGCTCCTACCCAAATCGATTCAGGGCACTGAGTTGGATCTACCCCATCTATGGATTGCTGGAGCACATGGAGAGGCTGGTCCTACAGATCCAAAGCTGCAGGATCTCCATGACACGGGGCAACATCGGGATAACAGAGAGGAGTCCTGGGGAGGATCCAGTATTGATAGGGTAGCAGAAGCCAGAGGTCTCAAACCAGACCAATGATTCATCGCAATGAACATTTGCTAAGAAATCTGTTTGGGCAAGAGTATGCTGTGTGACACACTGTGACACTCACCCAGCAGCTTCCATGGTAGCCAGAGGGGTTGTTGTTGTTTTGTTTTGTTTTTTGTTTTTCTTTTTTCTTTTTATTTTTTCTTTTGAGGAAGTGGTTGAAAGTCAGAGAGCAGATACAGAGGGTGGTGAATGAGTAGGATTGGAGTGCAGGATGTGAAAAATCACAAAGCATCAATAACAAGTTAAAGGAAAAAAAGAAAGGGGAAAAAGGTAGTCTCTCACTATGGTGCCCAAACTGGCTGAGGGTTTAGTTGTGTTCTGACAGGAGCAAATGACAAGTTGGTCAGACCTTGGAAGGTTGTGAATTTGCCTTGGAACTAACTACTACAACAGACAGGGAGGCACTTCTGAAGAAAGGGGTGGACCTCTGCCCATTCCAGCAGAAAAATATTCTGTTCCCCATAGGAAGCTTCCCAGCTTGAGACTTGTTAGGAAGAAAAGAGAAGTTTAACATAGTGAGGGGTGGGAGGGAATTGATAAGGTTTGGTGGGGACTGCAGATGAAGCCTGTCGTATTCATTCATGGGACTTCAAATAAATAAAAAGAACATTGCTCCCAGTGGAAGGTGCAGAGGCTGAGTTACACTAATACACATGCTTATACTCACCAGGTGGGTAAGTGTGCCCTGAATGCAGGATGTGTCACAAGCCTTAAGCTAACCAAGGAAGAGAGAGATCCCTCCGAACTGAAAGAAATATCATCAATAAGGCGGTGGTGGCGCATGCCTTTAATCCCAGCACTTGGGAGGCAGAGGCAGGAGGATTTCTGAGTTCGAGGCCAGCCTGGTCTACAAAGTGAGTTCCAGGACAGCCAGGGCTACACAGAGAAACCCTGTCTCAAAAAAAAAAAAAAAGAAATATCATCAATAAGGAATGAGAGACCCCTTACAGAAATCCCTCTTTAGAGCATGAGGTCTCATTTCTGTAAAAATTGAAGCTTAGAGAAAGTAAGCAACCCAAGGTCACTCAGAAACTATGCGATGATACCAGATCTGTAAATAAATTCTCAGTTCATTAAAAGGCAGCATATTCTGTATTATAATTATAATTATACCATTCTGAGCATGTGACAAAGCCACCTATCATTGCCAGCACAGATATCCCATTTCAGGAATTATGCTCCATTGTACCTTCCATGTCCTTATATGTCCCTTAAATCTGATGTTTCATGAAACTGATGAAAATCAAAATAAAATCCATACCTGGCTTAGAAATGGTCCCATGGTCAGAGGAGCCAACCTCCAGCTGCTCAAGGAAGCTATGGACTGTCATTGCAGTGTGACCCATGCTCTCCCAAGAATTGTCAAGAGCATCTCCCTGATGATTAAAGATGTTGAACATTTCTTTAGGTGTTTCTCAGTCATCCAATATTCCTCAGTTGAGAATTCTTTGTTTACCTCTGTACCCCATTTTTTAATAGGGTTATTTGGTTGTCTGGAGTCTAACTTCTTGAGTTCTTTGCATATGTTGGATATTAGTCCTCTATCAGATGTAGGATTGGTAAAGATCTTTTCCCAATCTGTTGGTCGCCCTTTTGTTCTATTGACAGTATCCTTTGCCTTACAGAAGCTTTTCAATTTTATGAGGTCCCATTTGTCAATTCTTGATCTTAGAGCATAATCTATTGGTGTTCTATTCGGGAAATTTTCCCCTGTTCCCAATTGTTCCAGGTTCTTCCCCACTTTCTCTTCTATTAGATTCAATGTATCTGGTTTTATGTGGAGGTCCTTGATCCACTTGGACTTGAGCTTTGTACAGGGAGGTAAGAATGGGTCAATTTGCATCCTTCCACATATTGACTGCCAGTTGAGCCAGCACCATTTGTTGAAAAGGCTATCTTTTTTCCACTGGATGGTTTTGGTTCCTTTGTCAAAGATCAAGTGACCATAGGTGTGAGGGTTCATTTCTGGGTCTTCAATTCTATTCCATTGATCTATCTGCCTACCACCATACCAATACCATGCAGTTTTTATCACTATTGCTCTGTAGTATAGCTTGAGATCAGGGACAGAGATTCCTCCAGAAGTTCTTTTATTGTTGAGAATAGTTTTCACTATCCTGGGTTTTTTGTTATTCCAGATAAATTTGGGAAATTGCTCTTTCTAACTCTATGAAGAAATGGGTTGGAATTTTGATGGGGATTGCATTGAATCTGTAGATTGCCTTAGGCAAGGTGGCCATTTTTACTATATTAGCCCTGCCAATCCATGAGCATGGGAGATCTTTCCATCTTCTGAGAGCTTCTTCAATTTCTTTCTTCAGAGACTTGAAGTTCTTGTCATACAGATCTTTCACTTGCTTGGTTAGAGTCACACCATGGTATTTTGTATTATTTGCGGCTATTGTGAAGGGTGTCCTTTCCCTAATTTCTTTCTCAGCTTCTTTATCCTTTGAGTATAGGAAAGAGGTGGTAACATCCTGCTGAGGTTTATCCAGGTAACTGGGTGGATGCGTCCTTCCTAAAATCCTAACAGGAGGAACCAGCATTGCTTTGCACTTGGAAACATCACTGGTTTTACCAAGGGTGCAGGTTCTCTGCCCTCTGACGAAGGCTAAATTGAAGATGGTGGCACCTACCTTCCTACTGTACATATTCATGGCCCATGAAACCTTTGTCTCTTTTCGTCTACCCTCATCATTAAGAGATAGGAAGAGCACTTGGGAGGAAGAGGCAGGTGGATTTCTGAGTTCAAGGCCAGCCTGGTCTACAGCAGCGAGATCCAGGACAGCCAGAGCTATACAGAGAAACCCTGTCTCAAAAAACCAAAAAAAAAAAAGAGATAGGAAGAGTGATTCTTTTGTATGGCCATAGGGACACTGTCATATCTAGTTTATTCTAAATTTGAGTGTTTGTTGTGCATCTGGCTCTATGATATATACTGAGGGTATGAGATATAAAATTGGAGACTTACATGCTAAGAGCATACGGTTACTTGTAGGGGGACAAAGACATTAACATTTAATATCCTAAATATATGGAACCTTGAATTCGCTTGAGGCATTATTCAAGGTGCGGTTGAGCATTCACATTTGGCTCTGTTTCACAGACTGCCTGTTCACTTCAGAACACTAAATAGGTTGTAACTGCCTGAATAAGAGACCCAAGATTGTGAAAGAGCCTCCCGAGTTCATTGAAGATCATTCAGGCTCACGTGTGGGGACACACTGCATATATTTAGAAATGTGTGCTCAAACGATGACAACATAAGCTCACCACTGAGATGTTCTCATCTGCAGTTTTAACTTCTGTCATTCACCGCAGCATGTCTGCTGTTGACCATAATCAGAAGCTTGACAAGACCACTTATTTATTTTTCGCATATTTAAAATTTGCAGCTGTATTTACAACGGGCAAAAAAAGTTAGGTTAGAATTCACCCCAAGATCCTCATCGTGAAGTGTGGTGATTGGGTTGCCGCTTCAACTGGAGAAGCAACAAGGACTTCCATGTGGAATTCCTGTACAGTATTCCTCACCATAGCTGTGCGACAGTGCCGCGCAGCTCTAGGACACATCTCTTTACTCTTGGGGAATAGCTTCCAAGATCCCCTCTGGACACCCAAGAACACAGATATTGCTGAACTCTATAAATACTATGGAAGTTTTGTTTCCTTCTATACATATATGACCCGTCCAGCAGGTCCAGTTATTCAGGGTCCCGAAGAGGCGCTACCTGAGGGTCATGGGGGGGAGAGAAGAACGAGGCCAAGCAAGATTCCATTGTCAAGGCCCCGTTTATTGTCACACAGGCAGCACGTTTTAAGCAGTAGGGATGAGGAAGTTGGGAGGCGGAACTATGGGGAAGTGACCTATGGGCCAAGCCCTGAATGAGGAAGTTGGGAGGGAGAGCTAGGGGGAAGTGAGCTATGGGCCAAGCCCTGGGCCAGGTGCCTGGGACATTCTGTGGTTTTTCCCGGGAAGGTCACAGATTTTTATCTTGGTCTTGATGTTCCGTCAGGAAGGTCAGGAATTTCACTCGAGGGGAGAGGCGGCCTGTCTATGTAGCCGGCAGTTGGCCTGTCGGCCCCCAACATATCCCCCTTCTTTGTATAATTGATGGAGAGTCTGTCTTAGGCTACATGATGTGCACCCACAGCCAGCACCTAGAAGAGAGGGGTAGAGCCTCTGTCTTAGGCTACGTGAGGTGCCTCCATGCCCAGAACCTCCAATAGGAGTTTGCTCCCTGGGCAATGGCCTCACGCTACTCCCGTCATGGAGTTACTCTACAGCCCTGGGATCATGCTCTACCGACTGAGTTAGCCAGGCTCTCAGGTGTGCATCTGGCATGTGGCATCATGATACTCCCGTCATGGACGTCTCCATAGCTTTTTATACCAAGGGTTTCGGTAGTCTGCGGCCAGGATTGAGAAATTGAGGCCAGCAGAGGGGGTGCCCAAGGGCTCCTCGTAGGCACCCGGGTCATTATCTCTGACCTCGAGATGATGGTAATGCACTGAAACTGGCTTGTTGGTGAAAGTGGCATCCACCTGTGACTTGACAAAAAGAGTTAATTTTTGGAAGGCCCACAGCCCAAAAGAAATGAGCATGAGAAGGCCCACCAAAGATCCCAAAAGACTAGGTAACAGAGTAGAGAGCCAAGGGGATGTAGAGAACCAGTTTTGATAACATGATTCTTTTTTCTCTCTTTCTTTCTTGCAGTTTTCTAGACTTTCCCTGACCTTTTTAAGGCTATCTTCAACCAATCCTGTCTTGTCTGCATAAAAGCAGCATTCTTCTTTAAGGGCAGTGCATAACCCACCTTGTTGTAAAAAGAGCAAATCTAAACCTCTTCTGTTTTGTAACACTACCTCAGAGAGGGATATAAAAGAATCTTTAAGATTCTTTAGTCTTAACTGTAGCTCTTGTAGGCCTCTATCGACCACTGAGCTGAGCTGCGCATACTGCTGACTGGAAGTGACCAAGGAGGCAATTCCTGTTCCGGCCCCTGTGACTCCCAAACCAAAGAGTATAGCCAGGGTGACTGCTGTTATAGGTTCTCTCTTTTGTCTGGACAAATGAGTTCCCCTTTCCCAAAAATTAAGAAGCTCATCAGAATCATGAATGGTCAATCGAGGGAGGAGCTTGACAAACACACAATAATCTCTATTCTCTAAAAAGGCAGCTGAAACTATAAAAGTGGTCAATCCCGAGGAGCAGCAAGATAGGGATCATTAGAAACAGCAACAGGAAGCATTAATTACAATAGTTTGATTGCAAACCTCAATCAGGGCCTTGGGGTGCAGCATATCAGGCCCCAGAAGGCACATGCCTAGGCCAGAAATTTGGCCAAGGGTGAGTCCTTGCTTCTCTGGAGGACTCCGCCGCAGAAGCGAGGTATCATTAGTGGGTAATAATTCTCCAAAGCTTGCAATCCCTTCGTAAAAGGGCGGGGAGGGTGAATAACAGACCTAACATTCCTCTAAAATAGCTTCATGTATGGCTTGTATCGAAGCATTAGCTAATGATAGCACAAGCTCAGTAGACAAGGGAGGACCCATAGGTAGAGTAGGCTGAAGCAAAGGATTGGGTGTTCGGGTATCTGGGATAGTGGGTGTTGCAGGGACCTGGTTTCCAGATACTCACATGCTCGGGCAATGGAGCGGTCGTGATGACCTCCTGGGCAGACATAAAGTTTCTAGGGAAGGAGCTTTAAGTGTTTTCGCCTACCTTCAGTGGAGCACCCGGGGGACCAGTTAGAATCCGAAAGCTCGGGCGCGCTTTTTTTAGGGACAAAGGTGTCAGGGGTACCCCAATCTGCACTGGCTCCAGAGCGAGCTGGTGAGAAACCACCTCATTGGGGCTACACATCATTATCCCCATTTGAGAGACAATGTCTCTCCCCCAAAGATTGACAGGGAGGCTCTCAACAATAAAAGTCTGCACAGTGCCCGAATTCCCCTCTGAATCTTTCCATGTCAACAACTTTGAACTTTGTAAGGTATTTTTAGACTGGCCAATGCCTTGTAAATGAGTCATCGAGGGCTGGAGAGGCCAGGCAGAAGGCCAGAAGCTCAAACTAAGAACTGTGTCAGCTCCCGTATCTATAACGCCATCAAACTTTCGCCCGTCCAATGTAAGGCACAAGGAGGGGCGCTCCTTAGAGAGTTGCTGGACCCAGTAGACATCAGAGGAACCAGGTTGGCTATCTCCTCTGAGCCCTCCCATGTGAGCACCAGAGGAATCAAGCAGGAGAGGGAGCACCTGGGCTACTCTCTGACCAGGGAGAATGGTGACCGGGCCCTTTTCTGCCTTAAAACTTTTATCTCTCCAGTACAGTCTGCGTCCACAAGCAACGGGTGGACACTGAGACCCTGCATGGTAGCTGAGGCATGCCCTATATTGAGAAAAAATGTGCCAAATGGCGGGGGTCCAAAAATTCCTGTGGAGAGAACCTAAACACCATCTTGGGGGTTCAAAATTGTGTGGGAGGAGGCACACAGGTCCAGTCCTGCGCTCCCTGCTGTTGCCCTAGATAAGCTGGTGCCGCGGGAGCTTGGTGCTGTACTTAGGGGTGTGTGGTCATCTGTGGGTAGGGGCTCCGGTGCGGGGCCCCTTGGCCGCTTCCCTGGACCGCAGGGAGGGCTTGCCCATTAGCATCAGTTCTAGACCGACATTCCTTGGCCCAATGGCAGCCTTTCCTACAGCGAGGGCAAACTCTGCGTGGTAGGCTTAGAGGCCCCTTGGCCAAAGACGGGATTAAATGGCTGGCTGGGGTTGAGAGCGCTACATTCTCTAGCAAAGTGACCAGGCTGCCCACATCTAAAGCATGTTTTGCCTCTAGGGCGGCCAGAATCTCCAGTTTTTTGGAACACAGCCCCGATAGCTAAACTGATAGACTTGGACACTTGATGTGAGAAGGAGTCAACATCATTGCAAAGTTTAATCATTCCCGTAATATCAAGATCTTTGGTCTTGCCTCATAACACGGCTCTGCACGCCAAGTTAGCGTTTTCAAGAGCAAGCTGCTTAACGAGGAGCCCCTCACTTTCACTTTGACCTAGGATTCTTTCTGCTGCTTCCTGTAACCTCCCCACAAATTGAGCGTAGGGTTCCTGGGCCCCCTGGACTATTTTAGTTAAGGGGGTGGTGAGGGCTCCTGTAGCAGGAACCGCTCTCCAGGCAGATAAGGCGGCCTGTGCTGTTTGAGCGAGTACGCCCGGGGACAATCCTAATTGTTTTTCCTCGGAGGCAAATGGGCCCCTCCCACACAACTTGTCCGCTGTCCAAGAGGCAGTCCTGCCTAGAGGGTTTTTTCTGTTCCTAGCGGCCAGACTCTCGGCCCTATCTATGAATTCAGATTTCCAAGTTAATTAAGTATTGCCCTCTGGTGAGGACAGACTGCACCACCTTAGTCCATTCACTAGGAGCCAAATATCCGGACCCCGCGAGTCCTTCTAAAACGGACAAGGTAAAGGGTGCAGTTAAACCATAATTTTTAACAGCTGAGTGTAATTCTTTGATATGTTTAAGTTTCTTGTATACGGGACGCGAGGTCTCGTATTCAGGTCACCAGCTTTTAAAAGCTTATTAATATCTTTACCAACCTTATTTCACGTAAGTGGGTGTATATCAGAACCACTTAAAACCAGCTAATGACATTTTTCATCAACAAAACAAAAGAACTTAATTAAATCTTTTTTCTTAACTCTTATTCCTCTCTCCCTGAGCAAATACTTGATTTCTCCTATAAAACAAGCTTCCTTAGACAATTGTTTCCCCATGACAATCGGACGACAATTATTTGGCCAAACTCACCTCCCTTTCCAGCGACGCACGAGCGATGCGGCGTGAAAGGTCCTCGATTCCTTTTCCCGGGGTTCCTCCGTCGTGCTTCGGGTTCCTGTTCAGGCGCCACTTGACCCGTCCAGCAGGTCCAGTTATTCAGGGTCCCGAAGAGGCGCTACCTGAGGGTCATGGGGGGGAGAGAAGAACGAGGCCAAGCAAGATTCCATTGTCAAGGCCCCGTTTATTGTCACACAGGCAGCACGTTTTAAGCAGTAGGGATGAGGAAGTTGGGAGGCGGAACTATGGGGAAGTGACCTATGGGCCAAGCCCTGAATGAGGAAGTTGGGAGGGAGAGCTAGGGGGAAGTGAGCTATGGGCCAAGCCCTGGGCCAGGTGCCTGGGACATTCTGTGGTTTTTCCCGGGAAGGTCACAGATTTTTATCTTGGTCTTGATGTTCCGTCAGGAAGGTCAGGAATTTCACTCGAGGGGAGAGGCGGCCTGTCTATGTAGCCCGCAGTTGGCCTGTCGGCCCCCAACACATATACACCCATGATAAAGATTAATTTGTAAATTAGGTATCATATAAGATTTCCAATAATATCATAAATTTTAACAACCTTCGGACATAAGTTTTCCTCTTTCCTTATTAAGTCAAAAAACGTACACCTCTTGACTTAATGATTCGGAGCTCTGACTTCTCTTTGGCATATACAAGTTTTCCGCAGCACTACTTTTAAGCTTTGGATCCACCATTAAGTGAAATCAAGATTGCCAGAGTGCGATCACTATGGTATCACAAACCGACACTCTAATAACACAGACACATACTAAGTGGCTAGTGAGAAGGTAGCAGAGTTAATGTTGGATTCACTGGACAAAAATATGATTCATGGTCCTGATAGGACAAAGAAGAACAGTATGAGAATTCAAAGTGCTACAAAGACAGTACACAGTTTAAAAGTGATTGATTGATTGATGATTGATTGATCGACTGTAGAATTTTAGAGTATTATTTTTGGAAGCAGTTGACCGTGGGTAATGGCAATGGCAGAGAGAAAAGATATATAGAAGCTGAAGCACTGTGGAATGTGAGTGTCTCGTGGAAATGGGCTTTTATCAGGAGGCAGAGAACAGCTCCGTGTCCTAAAAAATGGTCACATTCAGCCTTCTAAAAGGAGCAAACAGTACTTGTGCTCAGCGTCACATAAAGACTCCAGAAGTGAGGGGACTAATGAGAAAGATAAGCTCTCTGTTGGTGAGATACTGCTGCAAACCAAACGTGGTTTGCTCAGGAGGCCTGCCTTCTGGAGGCTGACCCATTGTGACCAGGGTACCTCAGCTCTGCTCAGCGCAGGCTCTCTCACTTCCCAGCAGGCTTATCTGGGGGGCAGGGGGAAGCTCATGACAGTGTCCAGATTCCAAACCAGGGAAGAGAGTGAGCTCTTCAGAAGCTGCTAGGTATCCAGTGCTGTGGATGGACCACTGTCAACTCAACACCTTAATGTAGGGTGGACTCATTTCTCCCACACAGCTCCCTAAGTCACAAGTCTACCCCCGTGTGACCGGTCTCTCTACTAGGGCTGAGCCATAGCAACTAGGCTGAAATCAAGGCATTAGTTTGGGTCTGAAGCCTGTGGAAAAAAAACTTTGGCCAATGGTTTTCTTTGCAAGGTCACATGGTCAAAGCATTCATTTCCTTCGGAATTATGATGCAGAGGCTATTCTCAGCCAATAGAGGACACTCAAATTCCTTACCACAAAGCCCTGTCTCTCTCCAAGCCAGGTAGAACGAGTCAACTCCTTCAGATCTTCAACTGCCTCTACTTCTGATCTCTTGACCTTCTA
Organism: Tokudaia tokunoshimensis; assembly: GCA_036184795.1. Taxonomy (NCBI): domain Eukaryota; kingdom Metazoa; phylum Chordata; class Mammalia; order Rodentia; family Muridae; genus Tokudaia; species Tokudaia tokunoshimensis. The sequence goes on from BTHU01000015.1 coordinate 74,131,056, forward strand.
CATTAAAATAGATCATGGGCTCAAGTAAAGCCCAGCTGGATTATCTTAGTTCAGTCATTTCTGAACTGATTGAGAACGTTAACTCGATCTGCAGATAGATCCCTCATATAGCATAAACACAAGTTACAGTCACCGGAGACTCCCATGGTCAAGGCCAGTGAATGCAGGGTAAAGATTATTCTGGGATGTTATGGAAGTTTTTTTCAGCAGACCTGTTCATACCACAGTTGATCTCCTCATTTTATAGACAAATGCAGATAATCCCAGATTAAAATGAGGGGAGAGTAAAAGCTATATAATCCCCATCAAGAATCTCAAAGTTGCCAGGTTTCCAGGACTGAGGAGATGGTTCAGTTGATAAAACATTTGCTGTACAAGTATGAGGATCTGAGTTCAAATCCCCTGCATTCCTGTAAAAATCTTGCTGCACCAGCATGGAGGAGTCAAGGGCAAGGGAATTCCTGTGTCAGGTCAGTCAGCCAGTCTAGCCAATGGGCGAGTTCTGGGTTATGAGCGAGACTGTGGTGGCTTCTGTGAGAGTACCCCCCATAGACTCTTATATTCCCATGCTTAGTCCCCAGCTTGTGAATTAAGGAGAATTAGAAGGTGTGGCCTTGTTGGAACAGGGGCTGCCTTGTTAGAAGAAGTATGTGGCCAGAGGTGGGCCTTGAGGTTTCAAAAGTGCAAGTCAGAACCAGTGTCTCTGTTCCTGCTGCCTGTGAATCAGGATATAGAACGCTCAACTACTTCTCCAATGCCATGTCTGTCTGCACATCTTCCCAATCCTTGGCATGGTGATAATACACTAAGCTACTAACCCTGTACACAAGCCTCCCACTAAATATCTTCCTCTATAAAAGCCGCCTTGCTCCTGGCATCTCTCCCTAGCAAGGAAACACTAACTAAGCAACCCTGGTTTACAAAAAGTAATTTTTAAAATTTATTTCTAAAATTTCATAAATAAATAAAGAACAACTGAGAAAGACATCAGCATTGATCTTTGGCCTATAATATACATGTACAGACAAGAACACATAAGCACGATTTTAAGGCTGACATATTTATTTCTACTTATTGATACTCCCGCATTGATGAATGTGTCAATATTTGCCATCTGAGTCTGAAGAGTTCTTCATCATCTTCTGTATGTAAAACCAAGGGACTGATTTTATAAACCATCTTTTCATAACTAAGAAGTAAAGGGAGACAATTATTTCAGTACAAAATAATTAATTAAAGAAGAAAAAAAGTCCCTGTATTCAGTGAAATTTGACATATTTACCATTAAAGGTTTTTGAGGTTTTGAGGGCAGAGCCCAAGAATGTATGTATGTACGCATGTATGTATATTTGTATGTATGTATATGTATATTGTGTGTATATTATTATATATATGTATAACATATACATATATTTATATTTTTACTATTATATATAATTAAATATATATTGAAGTGTGGAAATAATGATTTGCTTATATTTCTTTTCAGATATTAATTACAAAAGATTTAAAAACATAAAAAAGAAAGATATGCCACTGTGGATTGCCCAGCCTTCTTGGAAACCCATACCAAATATAGACAAAGAAGCTATAGGGGTTGTGTACTGCCTTTCAAGATTTTCTGGACCCTGCAGATGCATGCCTTTCTGCACATAGCACTCCATTGCTCTCATGTCTCAGACAAATGGCATTACCAGTTTTACTGAGTTGCTACAAAGCTTTGTAAGCCCATGACTGCCAGAACGCACTGAGGTTTCCTTTGGTGAGCAAAGTCCAGCCAGTGATATACACTTAGAATGCCAGAGGGGTAAGGGATCATCTTCAGGGGCCAACACAGCAAAGAGCAGGTTAGAGACAGTCCCAGAAAATGGCTTCCGTGGTGTCCTTTGCCGCTGGCCTTGCTGGGGGACTTGAGTGTTGTCCCTTAGCTCCTTCAGACAGCATTCAGGCCATTGCTGTGGGTGAAATGCTCATAACAGCAATAGTTTGTTGGCAAATGTGGGACCTTAAGGGTGATCTTTTGCCACCTTTCATTTATGTACATAGTATTGAAGTAGATCTGAATATTCTCTCTCTCTCTCTCTCTCTCAAAACTATTTCTTAGCTTAGCTGGTGGTCTTTATTATTTCCATATTTAGGTCATAAAATATTCTTTCTTTCTTTCGTCTTCCTTCCTTCCTTTTTTCTTTTTTTAATGACTTTCTTTCAGTTAAGTTTGTTGCCAGGTCTCCGAAAAAGACAGCTGAAGTCCATTAAACGTGTTGATCACTGTGATTTGGAGAAGGTGTTAGCAAACGTGTGAGTAGGGCATGATGCTGCTGAGGGCTGTTGTTCTAACAATGTAAGGATGAAGCAAGATAACTGGAAGGGAAGGGAATGGGGTTGTCCATGTGCACACATCTCTCTGACTTTCTTCTCCGATCCATCAAGTTAAGTATCTGCAAGTGTGAATACCCACTGGGACACTCACATCCATCTGCCTCTCACATCTGAGTGTGCCTTTCAGAAACGCTTCTGTGAATCTCCAGAACAAAGGTTAAGGAGAGGCCTGGTTGCTGAGTCTTTACCCTTCTAGTTACTTATGCTGGTCATGGCCCAAAGCCATTATTCCCAAACTATAGGATTCATGTTCTAGGGAATTAAGCAGAGACAGCCCAGATCACAGTGCTTCAACTGTTCTGACATTTATGTTCATATGTGCCCATGTCATGAAAGCCAGTTACAGCATGGGTGCTTCTTGGGGTCCACATGCCCCCCAGTGTTAACCCTCTAGGCCATTTTGCCTTTAGTAATATTCCCCATATATCCCTATGCTATTTTGACATTAGTAGAAAACCCTGAAGTATACCTACATAGTGAAAAATATACAACCTCTTTTTCTCTCATCTATTCTTTTTTTCTTTTTTTATTTATTTTCTAAGTTTTTTTTATTTACATTCAAAATCATTTCCCCTTTCCCATTTCCTCCCTCCCCGAAAGTCCCATAAGCCCCCTTCCCTCCCTCTTTTCCCCATTCAACCCCCTCTCGCTTCTCTGTCCTGGCATTCCCCTACATCCAGTCTTTCCAGGACCAGGGGTCTCTCCTTCCATATTGTTGGAAATCTATTGATATGTGAATTGTGTCTTGGGTATTCTGAGATTCTGGGTTAATATCCCCTTATCAGTGACTGCATACCATCCATTGGAAAAAAGATAGCCTTTTCAACAAATGGTGCTGGCTCAACTGGAGGTCAACATGCAGAAGAATGCAAATTGACCCATTCTTATCTCCTTACACTAAGCTCAATTCCAAGTGGATCAAGGATCTCCACATAAAACCAGACACACTGAAACTAATAGAAAGGAAACTAGGGAAGAACCTTGAACATATGGGCACGGGGGAAAATTTCCTGAATAGAACTCCATTAGCTTATGCTCTAAGATCAAGAATTGACAAATGGGACCTCATAAAATTACAAAGTTTTTGCAAGGCAAAAGACACTGTCAAAAAGACAAAGCGGCAACCAACTAACTGGGAAATGATCTTTATCAACCCTACATCCGAGAGAGGGCTAATATCCAATATATACAAAGAACTCAAGAAGTTAAACTCCAGAGAGGCAAGTAACCCTATTAAAAAATGGGGTACAGAGCTAAACAAAGAGTTCTCACCTGAAGAATATCTCTCATCTATTCTTAATGGGATAATACCTTTTAAGACTGGGTTAGCTATGCACAGGTGCTCTTTGAGGTAAATTATTGAGACCAGCATGGGTACGCAGGTATGTTTGTTTCTGATGCCAGTTGATGATCCAAAAAGTTCCTTCCTCTGAACTTTTTATTGCTGAACTAGTGCACTGTCCCTCTCAGATGGATGAAATAACATGGGTCTTTCTCTCTGCCCCATGGAGAATGTGGAATTAGCCCTATTCTTTCTACATTAAGGACTAGTAAGGGGCATTTCAAGTACCAACAATTAAAGAAGTATTTCCGGAAATTGCTGTATTTCTGTTCTATTACATTGGAAGAAACCAAGTATAAAATGCTATAGATAAAAACAGAATGAGTCCTAACTAAAGAAACACATACATTCTCAGCAACCAGGAGGTGGACTTGGTGGATCTCTATAAGCTTAAGGCCAGCCCAATATGTATAGCAAGATCCAAGTCAGCAAAGTCTATGTAATAAGACCCTGTCTTAGTTCAGACAGATAGAGATGAAGGGAGGTAAAGAAGGAAAAAGAGAAGGACAGAAGGAAAGAAGAAAAAGAGATAAGAAAGACAGAGAAAAAAGGAAAGAAAGAATGAAAGAAGAAAGGAAAAGAAAGGAAGGAAGGAAGGAAAGAAAGAGAGAGAGAAAGAAAGGAAGGAAGAAAGAAAGAGAGAAAGAAAGGAAGAATGAAAGAAAGAAAGAAAGAAAGAAAGAAAGAAAGAAAGAAAGAAAGAAAGAAAGAAAGTTAGCAAGCATTCACCTTCCAGAGCTATTTAACTAGAACTTTGTATGGTAATGGGATAATGGGAGCAGAACGTTCTATATAAAGTTCTGCAAAATAAAGAACTCATTTGCTCAGCTGTAACTGATACATTTTAAGTACTCAGTGGCTACATTTGTCCAGTGTGCACCCTGCCCAACAGCAGTATGCCCCTCTGAAAGAAGTCTGGGTATGCCGTGAAAATAGACTCTCGAGGTTTTCCAAACATGAATGGAAACCGAGAGTATTTCTCAGAAGACTTCTATGGAGCATACACACACAAAAAAAGCCCATTTTGTGTCAGCTAGAGGGTGTGTTTTCCTCTTTCCATCACGTTTCAACCAATAATTAAACAAGTACCTTATCCCAACACCTTGAGCAAATTGTCAGGAGCACTCCCCTGTTCTGTCCTGGACTTAAAACAAGCTTTCCACAGACAGGACAGTTTCCAAGTCCCCTGTGTATGTTTCCCATTTAAGTTCCTTTTTCCAGTACATTCACATGGAAATTCCCCTACATAAAGCCTACCTCTATCTCGGCAACCATATTCTCCGAAGCTGTCCCATAAGGCAACTTTCTCCGTTTGCTCCTCTTTCTGCAGCCCACAGGAAGACTTCTAAGCTAGCAAGAAAATTGAAAATAAAGTGCAGGTCCAGCTCCAGAAGGTCTTTATTTTCCACAAAGCAGGTATTCCAATGATCCTTAGTCAAGACCTGAGCACCAATCACTGACTTATGTCCATTTTTATAGTACTTTTATAGTTGGGTACTATAGTTCAAATGTAAATAGCATAGGTAATCTGTGTAAATTCAACTCCTGATTGAAGTTTGAAGGGATTTGTGAGAACAGTCCCCTTCACCAACCTTAGCTTCACCCTAGAGTGTCTGGCAAGTAAATAAGCTTAGAATCCAAGGGAGACCAAAATCTGTTAAGGGAAGTTTTTTTTGGGGGGTAGGGTAATCTTGGAGAAGAGGTGCTTCATTCTTCCAGAGTCTGATGCCATCTAGATGGGCTGAGAAGAGCCTAGTAAGTCAATCTCTCTCAAACAATATCTTTATACAAAGCTAAACTGGGTCAGTGGGTAAAGGGCCTGCTTCACAAGCATACAGATCACACTGGAAGCTTGACATGGCTGCACATTCCTGTAATACCGACATGAGGGGCAGAAGTGGGCGGATCCCAAGGGCTTGATGGGCAGTCAATCAACTTGAAAGTGAGCATCAGATTGAATGAGGAAACCCTGCCTCAAAATCTAAGGTGGAGGTGGCAAGGAGACAGCACCACAGTTGAGATTTCCCCCTGCTCTTGCGAAGGACCAGAGCTTAATTCCCAGCACTCATGAAGAATCACAATCTCCTACAACTCCAGCTTCATGATACCCAACACTGTTCCTCTGATATGTACGCACGCACACCCACACACATATGCCATGAACTCAAACTAAAACTGAAGCCTTTTTCAAAATTAAAAAGTAATAATAATAACCAAGGTAGAAAGTGATTTGGGAAGACGTCCAGACATCAGTCTCTGGCCTCCATGTGTCCACTTGGGCAAGCAAAGGCTCATAACACAAGAATAAAACACACACACAGAGAGAGAGAGGGGGGGGGGGTTGGAGGAGGGGGAGAGGCAGGGAGAGAGGGAGGGGGAGAGGAAGAGGGAGGGGGAGAGGGAGGGGGAGAGACGAAGGTAAGGAGGGAGGAAGAAAGAGAGGGAGGGAGGGAGGGAGAGAGAGGGAGGGATGGAGGGAAGGAGAGAGAGAGAGAGAGAGAGAGAGAGAGAGAGAGAGAGAGAATTGTGCCCTCCGGATCTCTTTTCTTTGATCTTCATGGTCAGGTTTACTCACTCTGCATCATTGTTCAAACCTGGACTGTTACCAGCCAAGGATTAAACATTGGCAAGTATCTATCGGTGAACATCATCTGTAATTACCTCCTACAGGACCTGACTATTAACACATCACTTTTCTGAGAATCCTTTACTGTGTTTTGTTAGATACAGGTCATGGTTTTAAAAGGGACCTACACTTTACCTCTAGCACAATGACAGCCGGATTTACTCCCTATGCCAACTTGTTTGTGCAACAAGCACACTTCTTGTTTTACGTTATCTGGTCAGCATCGGCCCCTTTCCAATGCTCGTCCAGTTCCAATGTGAGCACAACTCCAAGTCTCAACCCTTGTTCCTGAGGTTGAACTCAAGCCAGATGAACCACATGAGACAAAATAAGACAAAATGAAGCACGCCTAAGCCAAAAAGATGACTAGACCTCTCTCCAATGGCAACCTCAGGATAAGGTTTCCTGTTTCAGCCCAACTCTTCTACGTTTTATCTCTTAAAAACAAAGAAAAAGGGCAGAGCTTCACGAAGTCATGTCTGAGAAGGCAAAAGGATTAACTTTTTTAAAAATGCGAAAGAGGAAACTTATCTTTGAAAAAGTTCAACTCTACTATAGCAAAATGGAAAATAAGGCTCTGATGAAGCCGATTCTAGCAAGCTATGAAATGAGTCTACCTGTATTTGTGGGTTGTTCCAAGGGATCATACTGTGTGTGTGTGTGTGTGTGTGTGTGTGTGTGTGTGTGTGTGTGTGTTGCCAATGGCTGTTCTTTCAGGGTACAAGAGCTGGGTAGCTGTGATAGAGATCAGAAGCTCATAAAACCGGAAAGATTTAGTGTCTGGACCTGTCCAGAAAGTCTGCTGTCCTCTGGTTTAAAGTTACATTTTGCTGAAAACAGTAATTATCAAGTTCCTTAGAGGTCCTGTTCTGAACTCTTTCCTTCTATCTGCGGCGGAGCGGCGGCCTCCACACCTCCACACCTCCACGTCAGGATTAGTCTCCGTCCAGTCACTCCTCACCATAAGTTCTGAGAATCGTTATTCCCTCGCCGACATTTGGTAAGCATATCTTTAGAAACTTGAAAGGTGGTTAGGAACATCTCTATGGTTGGATTTCAAAATCTGTATGAGTCTGACACTGGGATTCTGCACGGGCTAGTAGCTGGAGCAGCGGCGGTGTGTCTGCCCAGGGCCTCCTCCGAGGGAGGCTGCCGCCTGGTTCTTTGCAGCATAGCCGTAGGAGTGAACTTGAAAACCCAGGCACGATCGCTTCTCCAAGTTTTCATCATAAATAATATCTCTTTTTTTTAATGTTCCAGTAACTTACCCACTAAGAAAGCAAAAGCAGATGACGCCACCCTGGGTGTGTGCTCTTATCCCCTCATGTGTGGTGTCTTACTGCCATCTGCAGCTTCTATCGCTCAAGCCATACTCTGGCACCTCGGCGACCTCTAGAGACTTGTGCCTGTCCCACACTGGAAGAAGAACTTCCCTAGCATGACAGGGAAAGAAAGGTTTAGACCAAAATGTTCCCTTTGGTCGTAGTTGTATCTCTGCCCCCACACAGAACTCCCCTTCAGTTTGTTCTCTTCCCTGGGAACTTCTCAGGCAGTCACAGTGGCCCCAAGGGAACACTCGGGGGATCGCTGTGGTGTGTCTTCTAGAAACGCAACAGGGCTGCTTTTAAAATGCTGTGTTGGGACATCTATTCCAAACACAAATGTCGCCACCATCATCACAGCCACAATAGTGTAGGGGGCGGTGAGTCCCCGAAGCCAGGAAAGACAGTTTGGGGAATCGAGGGGGGGATAAAAAGTCTTGGTCAGTTTTGAAGATGATTAAAGAGTCTCCTGGAGAGTGTTTTCTTGCTTCCAGAGATTGGACACTAAAATTTAGATGACTCAGAGACCAGCCTGCATGAAGAGGGTATGCGTTCCACTGAGTTCATGTTCAACAGCTAAAGAGGAATCGAAGGGAGCGTTCCTGTGCTAGGACAGGCACAAGGAGAGGCACAGAGTAGGTGACCCGGGCTACAGAGGTTTGTTTCTTACCATGCTGGAAGCTGACTGACCAAGATCCAGATTGATTTCCTGTGAGGCCCCTCTCCTCAGCTGACGGGTGGTCACAGTCTTAATGTTCTTCACATTCTCTGTAGCTAACTGAGCGCTAAAACCACGAGCCACTGGAGTCTCCATTGTGAGGCCATTATTACAGTCATCCGAATCTCTTCATGTACCGCTAATAACTTCTCCAAACACCCTACCTCCACTAATTACAAATACGCTTAGATTCTGCAGTTCTACAGAATGAGAATTCAACATAGTAATTGGGCCAGGGAGGAGAGGACATGATTCCGTCGACAAAAAGAGATAAGAAACTGGGTAAGACACCTCTGTCTATCGTTTGTACCCAAATCTAACAGAACATGGATAGTTATAAGACCTCAGGAGACCAGGAAAGGGAATCATAGACACGGGGGGAGGAAAGAAGGAAGAGAAGGCTGATGGTAACTGGAATTGAACGGTATCCAACGAGAGACTTCATCGAGGTCAGACGTTCGCTCCTTTGTGTCAGGAATCTAGAGGAGGGATTACGAGATGGGAGGGAGGGGGTAGGGGAAGTCCCACTGGATAAGAAAGAAGACAAAAACCAGCTTAGGAAGGAAAGAGGAGGGGCGGACATGGAGGGATTTCCCCCTGCTCTTGCGAAGGACCAGAGCTTAATTCCCAGCACTCATGAAGAATCACAATCTCCTACAACTCCAGCTTCATGATACCCAACACTGTTCCTCTGATATGTACGCACGCACACCCACACACATATGCCATGAACTCAAACTAAAACTGTGTAGCCCTGGCTGTCCTGGAACTCACTCTGTAGGCCAGGCTGCCCTTGAGCTCAGAAATCCACTTGCTTCTGCCTCCCAAGTGCTGGGATTAAAGGCGTGCACCAGCTTCATGATACCCAACACTGTTCCTTGCCTTGCAATTTTATAGCAGCTTCCATATTCTGGAAGGACGTCCATCTTTTTCCTGTATCCTTTTCCGTAGCGTGAATGGTGCTTTGAAGCTACAGTGTCACCAAGGACACAGAATGTCCTGGAATTCTGAAGTTGTCAAAGAATGAGACAGTAAATCAATGCCAGTAGACCCTCTTCCAATGCGTTCCTTCACAAGTGCACCAGACGGGCGAGCTGTTACTGGGCACTGATAACACGCCATCACCGAGCGCTTTCTGGGCAGTGAGCTACCTAGGATCATTTCTCACGTCCTCCCCACTCGCCTACAAGTGGGGCTCCGCGCTCTGAACATGCACCCCTCAGCCTTTCCTGCCTGCACCAGTAGAGGATTTTTATGTGAATTTATTATTTCTTAATACACAGAGCAACAGCCTCTGTATATTATAATCCTTCCCATGTGTGAGGCCTGTGCTGAGGGTTTACAGAAATCATTTTATAATAAACTGCAAAACTCTTCTACCTTACATGTGTATGTACCGAAAGCAATTTTAGACAGATTGGTGTAAAATGTACAAATCTTGTTTTGTTTTGTTTTGTTTTGTTTTGTTGAGATAAGGTCTCCTGCAACCCAGGTTGGTCTCAACTTTGTTATATAGTTCAAACTGAGGCTCACTTTGAAGCGGGATCCTGTTTCTACCTCACAACACGGTCTGCTGCTTTTAGGCTATCTCCTAGACTACAAGCTGAAAAAACTAAATTATGAACCAAACACTTAAAAATTTTGCCTTAGCCAGGCAGTGGTGGTGCACGCCTTTAATCCCAGCACTTGGGAGGCAGAAGCAAGTGGATTTCTGAGCTCAAGGGCAGCCTGGCCTACAGAGTGAGTTCCAGGACAGCCAGGGCTACACAGAGAAACCCTGTCTCAAAAAAAAAAAAATTGCCTTGCAATTTTATAGCAGCTGACATATTCTAACAACGAGAATATTTTACTTCCATTCACACTCTGATTAGTTGTTTGGGTTCGCTGATAATTTCAAATCACACCTTTCACAGTTATGCATAATTCAAAGTTTAGATGTTCAGGTCAGCCTCAAGGAACTAAAGTATTAACTAAATCAGCCACTGTTGGCAAAATGTGTTCCTCATTAATGAAGATGTTCAAGCCCAGAATCATGGCTCCCACAAGAGCGTGATTCCCACACGCGGGAGTGGAGTAAGCTTGCTTTTAGTACTTCTTAAGAGCTTATAAGGTGAAGCCTGGTGGTGGTGGTGCATGCCTTTAATCCCAGCACTTGAGTGGCAGAGGTGTATCTCTGACTTCAAGGCCAGCCTGGAGTACCCAGCAATTTCCAGGACAGCCGGGGCTGCACAGAGAAACCTTGTCCAAAAAAAAAAAAATTTACAGGATGGACGTAACAGCAAGCATTTTATGGCGCAATGCTGCCATCTGGTGGCTACTGTGAAGTATATTCATCTATCTAGAGACAACTAAGTATATTCCTAGGATCCTTTCATTAGTTCTACGCGCTCAGGGTCCCTAGCAGACCAGACATGAAGATTTGTAGGTGTAGACAGAATAGACTCTAGCATTCATACATCTTTACTTCCGAAAAATTTACACCTCCGAACATGGACGCGGAGCAGGGGAGACCCTGACCTGCCCACTGTTTAGAGAACTCCACCCTGTTCTTCTGCCTGTGCTTGTGACACACTAAGAGGTCACCCAGTTCTCCCTGCTGCCTGTCCTCTTGGTCACCTCACTGCCAGTTCAGCTTCATTCCAACTACTGTGGAGTTGCTCTTCTAACTGAGGTCTTAAAGAATAATAGAAGCAGAATGTTTTTTTATTCCATCAGATAGCATTTGTATTTGATCAGGTGCCCAACCTATCACGATCCGAATCTTCTCAGCAAGAATAATAAGGAAAGGAATGTTAAGCCCATGGGTAACTTTCAAGTCTTATCTTCGCTGCCCTACAGTGTTTTTCCTATGTTGGAGCTCCACTGCCACCTTCAGGAAGCTCAAGGTAAGGGCACTTCAAAAACCATTGCCCTGGTAGGGAAAGCTGGTTGGATCTGGTAACAGACAACTAAGGGTGGATAGAGTGGCATTTAGCTTACTGATTTTAACTAAATCCACAATGTTTTCTATGTAACTCAATCGAGTTACGGGGATGAAAGCAACTAAGACTGTATCTGTATTGTAGATCTATGTATAATATCTAAAGCTTACAAATGCTTTAGATAGCATTCCTACATAATTACTCTAAATGGTCATCAGAAGAACATAGTCACCCTACATCGAGTAGAGCTGATATTCAAGTGGAGCTTTTTACGGGGATGGGACTCAGTGTATCTTGTCACTGTTGACATGTTTACACATTTTAAGAACTATCTCCATAACTCCTATTTACTTTACAGAGGAAGAAACTGAGGTCATTGGGGGTCATCTGGTCTATAGCCACATCTAGCAAGGCCTTGTGACATCTGCCTTCAGAGTTAGTGGTTCTTAGCACTGGGTTAATCCTCCCTTTCCAGTAAGTTAGCAGATAACAAGAAGGCATGATGTCATGTGGTAACAATTCTGACACTCTGTGTCCGTCTAACAAAAGCTGCTAGGTTTGGCACGTGGAGGTGATTTGGAGTATAAAGATTCTGTGTAGAGACCTCGTGACCTGAGTTCAGGTCACAAGGCAGGGGAGAGAGCAACTCCTAAGAGTTGACCTCTGAGCTCTACACACATGCATAGAAGAAAAATAACTACATAAAAAAAAATTTCAAAGTGCTGAGCTCTGAGAAACTAGGCATTGGTAAGAAAAGAAAACTTTTTTTTTCCTCATTATGGTATGTGCTGTTAGGGAGGAGCTGTCTTGCACTGAGCACTCTGAGAAATGAAATTAAACTCTGCCTAATCTCAGTAAATGTTTGATCTACTCGTGCGATGATCTGTGGAAAGCATTCCAGAAAGAAATGAAGAGCTGGGGTAACAAGACCGAGAGGAAAGGCATCTGGCTGCCTGAAGAGCAGACATAATGCTCTTGACAGGAAACAGAAATGAGGCAGGAGCTCCAGGGTCAGACACCCCAAAACACAGAGGGCCAGCCTCGTAGGCCAGACTATAAGGGGGCTGGGTAGATATTAGAGAAGAAGAAACGCTTTAGAAGGTGTGAAGTCTAGAAAAAAGAGGTCCCTCTACTTCCATTCATGAGGATGCCATAAATACTTGTAACAGACTCGAGAGAGAAGATGGTGATTTTGAGAAGCAGCAAAGACTGTAGGACCCAAGGCATGAGGTATAAAGTCTAGGCGTGCTAACGGAGGGCTAGGTGAGTTGACAGGGTGCCTGGCTACGGGAGGGCTCCTCTGACCTGGGGAATCCAGAGTTGTGCATGAGGATCAGAATGGGGTTCCAGTTTCTTGGCAACGGCTTGGTTAACCCTGCTATTGAACCTCACCAAGGACCCACATTCCAATGTGTCAAAAATGCAGAGGTAGATGTTCTCAGTCAACCAATGGACGGAGCACAAGGTCCACAACAGAGGAGCTAGAGAAAGGACCCAAGGAGCTGAAGGGGTTTACAGCCCCATAGGAGGAACAACAATATGATCCAACCTGTACCCCCAGAGCTCCCAGGGAGTAAACCACCAACCAAAGAGTACACATGGCTCCAGCTACATGTATAGCAGATGATGGCCTTTTTAGACATCAGTGAGAAGAGAGGCCATTGGTCCTGTGAAGACTAGATGCCCCAGTGTAGGGGAATGCCAGGACAAGAAAGTGGGAGTGGGTGGGTTGGTGAGCAGGGGAAGGGTGGATAGGATAGGGGGTTTTTGGAGGGGAAAAAAGAAAAGGGGATATCATTTGAAATGTAAAAAAAGAAAATAATAAAAATGCAGAAATGGGACTATAAAGGCTCAGTGCCTCTAGCTATAATCAGCACCATTGGCTATTGGGTAATTATGGAAATATGCATTAAAATTAACGATGTTGTATAGAAAAATGAAGGTGTAGGTATTTTTAAGACATTTTTCTTTGAACCAGTCTCTATCTAGTACTGAACTTGCTGGGCTCAATTCTTTGTTTTTCTGATTATTATTAGAAAATTATTGTGAGTTTTGAGAGTTAGTGCTGTCATATCTGTTTTTTTAAAATATTTGTTTCTTGGAGTTGGAGAGATACACCAGCAGTTAAGAGCACTGGCTTCTTTACAAGACAACCTGGGTTCAATTCTCAGTACTCACATGGCATGTCTGTAACTCTGGTCCCACGGGAACCAACAGACACACATGTAGGTTAAATACTAACGTAGATTAAAATAAAAAAAAAACTTATTTTAAAAATATTGGTTTCTTTTTTGTTTTATGTGGTTTTTGTTTTCCCTGTGTGTTTATGTACGTACCATGTGTGTGCCTGCTGTCTGTGGACAGCAGAACAGGATGTCAGAACCCTCAGGTCTGGACTCACAAATTTGTCTGAGACACCTTGTGGGTGCTGGAAACCAGACCTGTATACTCTGCAAGAACAGCTGGCTCTCTTAACCACTGAATATCTCAGCAGTCCTAATCTCCTAATATTCCTAACGGCATGTGTTGCTGTTTGTTTGGTGATTGTTGTTGGCTGTGGCTGTTGCTACAATCTGTTGTTGGTTTTTTAGGAAGGTCCCAGATAATCATAAAGATTCTGAACGCAGTACATGTGCACTTCAATGGAAATAGGAAAAAGTTGTTTCATCCTCTGGAAAAGCACACACAATTACCCACTCCACAGAGCTAACCTGCACTCGAGACTCTAGCCCCTTTCTACCATCACCTAGAGACTGTAAGGACTGGGAATGACACTACCCTGTTCTCAGAACTTCTACAGAATTTCCATTCTCTAGTCAATTTCCTCCAAAGACTTGGAGAACAACTAATTCATTCATACTGCCCCCAAACCACCAAGATACACACTCAACTAAATGATTGCTATTCAGGCAAATTATTCTATACTTCTTCACACTTTCCTCTTTTGCTTGTCTCTTATTGTCCCGTTAATCACCCTTCATTTTCCTCCTCTTCTTGTTCTTGTTCTTCTTCTCCTTCTCCTTCTCCTTCTCCTTCTTCCTCCTCCTCTTCCTCATCCTCCTCTTCTTCCTATTCTTCTCCTCCTCCTCTTCTTCATCTCCCTATATAATGTATTTTTTAGTTTGCCAAATTATAACTATAGTTTTATTGAAAATTAATTTTTATATAATATACCCTAATTATTGTTACCCACCCCCTACTCCTCCCAGTTCCTGCCCTCTTCCCCTCCCACCCACTTTCTGTTTCTCATTAGAAAACAAGCAGTAAAATAAAACATTATAGAGAAAAGAACTAACATCATAATAGGACAAAAGAAACAAACAGAAGGAAAATAGCCCAAGAAAAGGCATAAGAAACAGATATTTAGATACAAAGACACACATGTTTGCACACTCAGAAATTCCATAAAAACACTAAACTGGAAGTCCTAATACATACACAAAGGACTTGTAGGGCAAAAGATATGATCAAAATTAAAGAAACCCTCATATAACATTATGGGACAAGGAGCCTAGAAAGACGGCATTGAGTTTGTTTTCTGTTGCCCATCTACTGCTGCGCATACAGACTACCCTTTAGAGTGGTTTGTTTCTCTGTGAGACTCCCTTGGAGAACACTAAAATTTCATTTTCAGGTATTTATCCATAGGAGATATCTTCTGGGTTAGGGACAGAGTCATGTGCCCACTTCTCCTTTCAGCTCTAGGCCCCCATGTGGTGCAAACCAGTGCAGGCCCTGTACGTGCTGCCTCAGTCTCTGTGAGTTTATCTGTGTTTCAATCCGGCAGGGTGTTTAGCAGGCCTATTTTCCTTAGTGTCCTGCATCCCATCTGGCTCTTACACTCTTGCCTCCCCTTCTGAGGGTTTCCCTGACCCTGAAAAGGGAGATTTGATGGAGATATCCCTTTTAGGGCTGAATGTTCCAAGGTCTCTCACTCTCTGCATAATGTCTGGTTGTGGGTCTCTATTTTGTTATCATCTGCTGCCTGAGTAAAGTTCTCTGAGGATGACTGAGCAAAGTGCTGGTCTAAGTAGCATTTGGTTTTCCCCAAGGCCTCATGTACTTAGTAACACAAGAAGCATTGTGTATAGGTTTCAGACCGAGCAGGGGATGAGACTGGGGTCTGGATTTGGAAGGGAGAGAAGGGAAAGAGGAAGATTGCAGTTAGTCTACCTGCTTCCCAGCTGGTGTGGGTTCCAGGGATCATACAATGTCTTTTGATCATATGTGTTCCCCTCTCCCATCACCTCCAGGATCCTACCCACCTCCCTACCCATCCAACCTCATTCTCTCTCTCTCTCTCTCTCTCTCTCTCTCTCTCATCAAAACAAACAAATGATAAGATCAAAATGTACAAACAAAACAAACACACAAACAAACAAAAACCCATCCAATCCATTCTTTGTTGGCCAGCCTACTCTTGATTGAGGGGCCTGCCTTTGCAGTTCGGTTGATATAGCCACACATCAATTTAATTGACCCCTAATGCATGGCATTTGGATTGTCAAGTTTGCTCTACTCCTTAACATAAATATTGTAGTAGTTTAATTGTTGGACAATAACTCAAATTACAAACATTTTAATAGCCCGTGGAACCCCAAAACTGTGAGTCTACACCGCTATCAAAAACATTATGGTGGAAAACTGTAATAGATTATCTGCCTACTCTTTGAGAAGTACTAAGGGCGGAAATGGTTCTCATTTCAATAATTCTCACAAGAACTTGCAAATAGATACTATGATTGTCTCATCTTAATGAGCAATAACTGTATTGAGGAAACTTAAAATATCTTTCTCTAGCTCAGGAGATACAAAATGCTGCCTCAAGGTCCAGTTTCTCAGATGACCTTGTTAAGCACAGCCAAGATTCCAAACTAAATCTCAGATAACCCTGATGATCTCAAAAAGTTTAAGAATCCAGTGAAGAAAGTTGATACTCATATTGCTAAGTCCTTGGTAACCTTGAACTTGATCTTTAGCACATAGTCTCCAAAGAGAATCTCTTGTGATCTTCCTTGTGCTCTTTGCAGACAGTTCAGAGAGATAGACTCTTCAGAAGCGAGCTGACTCTTAGAGCTTACAGATAAGAGGATATGACTCTACATCAATTTACATGACCTGTTGTTCCATCAAGGAATCACGATGAACATAACCGAAGAGGCCATGTGAAGAACATAAGACGGGCATTGTGCTATGTACCTATAAATCAGAAGACTGAGGCAGAGGGATTGCTACAACTTCTATGCCAGTCTGGGCTATATAGTGAGTTCCAGGTAAACCTGGGCATTGTAGTATGAGTGTGTTTCCAAAACTCAAAATATAAAAAGAAAGGGGGAAAAAAACATAGAGGAGAGGAGTTATAGAAAAAAGCATAGAAGGGAGAGGAAGAGAGAGGAAGGGGAAGGATGGGAGGGAAAACCAAAGAAACGTCTACGAGTGCATGACATTAACATTTTCTCCCCAAATCACTTTTCTCTAAAGTGACAAAATACTTTTATTTACATTCCAAAATAACTAGTTGATAAATACAAATAGTTATGAAGGCCGTCATTTTATGAAGCCCATCATTTTATCACCAACCAATCTGGTTGAATCCCTAGAGGTAGAGAGGGCCACCGGCCAACTGATTATTTCTGGAATACACAGGTCGGATGAAGAACTTCAAGAGGGGAAACCGGGAGGCAGTAACAGCTGGATTGCAAATAAATAAAATAACAATAATAATTATTAAAAGCAGAAGTCAACATCTCAGAGAAGTTAAATGGTGCTTCCATGTTGATGCAAGCCACTAATGCTTTAACCTATATTTCAAAGAAATAAGAGAAGGAAATTTTGACAATAGAAGTGAGTCCAAACTGTCTGAAACACAACCCTTCAGCTGGCTCTTCCAATCCCACATCTACAGAGACTTCACAGTGTATAAAGGCACGCATTAATCCAGTCCATGACACAGGAGAGTCCTGAGATGTCCTTTATCTAATGCATCTTAGAGATGTTGACATCCTCCCAAATTGATGGACTCATCTCAACTGACCTGAAAAGAAGAGGCTATCATTTTGGATGTTGGTTGTTCAAAGCATCTCTGCTAAACTTAGAATGTTCAAAGGGGAGAAGGAAGATGAATGTGCTCTTGCATAAATTGCTCTAGAAAGAATGGACTGATTTGTTTCCCATTTTTTTCTGGAAGCCTGGTAGGTAGAAGAAACGTTGTAAATCAAGATTCTGATGGAAAATTTAAAACACTCATTTGTAATATCTAAGCTTTGCTTGAAACTACCATGACTTAATTGTTATTGTCAATTTGATGAGCTTTATAACCACCTAGGAAACAAACCTCTGGGTGTGTGTGAGGATGTCTCCTCCAAGATCTAATTGAGATGGGAATGTGTTTTCTGTGTGTGTGGATCACACCAGTTCCTAGGAGCAGGGGGTTCTCAGTGAGTAAACAGGAGAAGTGTAGCACCAGCAATCATGGCTTTCTGCTTCCCGGCTATGTGGTTGCCACCTCACGCCCCTGAGGTCACATCTTCCCTGCCAGGACGGAATGTTCCTTCAAACTGTGAGCCCAAGTGAGCCCTTTCTTTCTTAGATTGCTTTATTTTTTCATGGATTTTATGATCGCAATGAAAAGAGGAACTAATACACCTTCACAAACTAATTGGACCCAAAGAAAACAAAATCCTTATTCTTTATTTTTATTAGATATATTATTTACATTTCAAATGTTGTCCCCTTTCCTGATTCCCCCTCCCCAGAAAATCTCATAAGCCATCTCCCCTTCCCCAATCAACCCTCCCCTGCTTCCCTGACCTGGTATACCTTTACACTATGGCATCAAGTCTTTCTAGGACCAAGGGCCTCTCCTCCCTTTGGCGTCTAACAAGACCATCCTCTGCTGCCTTTGAGTCTGGAGTCATGGGTAACTCCATGTGTACTCTTTGGTTGATGGTTTTGTCCCTGGGAGCTCTGGGAGTACTGGGCAACTCATATTGTTGTTTCTCCTATGGGGGCTGCAAACCCCTTCAGCTCCTTGGGTCCTTTTTCTAGCTCCTCCATTGGGGACCCTGCGCTCAGTGCAATGACTGATTGAGAGTGATCCTCTCTGTATTTATCACGCACTAGGAAAGCCTTCCAGGTGATAGCTATATCTGGCGCCGGTCAACCAGCACTTGTGGGCATCCACAATACTGTCTGGGTTTTGTAACTATATATAAAATGGATCCCTGGGTGGGGTAGTCTCTGAATGGTCTTTCCCTCAGACTCTGCTCCATCTTTTGTCTCTGTATCTCCTTCTGTGGGTATTTTTCCCCTTTCTGGAAATCAGTTGGGTGGTTCCTCAGAAAACTGGGAATAATACTACCAGAGGATACTGCTATACCACTCCTGGACATATACCCAGAGGATTCTCCAGCATATATAAGGACACATGCTCCACTATGTTCATAATAGCCAGAAGCTGGAAAGAACCCAGATGTCCCTCAATGGAAGAATGGATACAGAAAATATGGTATATTTATACAGTGGAGTACTATTCAGCCATTAAAAACAATTAATTCATGAAATTCTTAGACAAATGGATGGAACTGGAAAATATCATCCTGAGTGAGGTAACCCAATCACAAAAGAACACACATGGCATGCACTCACTGATAAGTGGATATTAGCCTAGTAGCTTGGAATACCCAAGACACATTTCACATATCAAATGATGCCCAAGAAGGAAGAAGAATAAAATATGGATCCTTGGGTAAAGGGAAAAAAATACCCACAAAATGCTTAGTCTTAAAGAAAATCTAAATAGTCAGGAGCAGCACTGGTACTCTGGTAAGCTCCTAAAGCTAACAGCTGCCACTCAATAAGCAAGGCTGCACTGGGCTTTACATCACCAAACCAAGAAGTCCTTATACAATGTCTTAATTTAGGTATGGAAGCCTGGCTTTCAACATATTTCATATACATACTGATACCCTGTGATAAGGCTGAAACTTCTTCCATAGGTCTTTCTTTAAAATAATTATACTTGTTTACTTCCTCCATCCCATGATGAGTAATGTTTCAGTAACACCCAGCTACTTGCAGTATCCTGCTGTATACATCCCCTCAACATAGATTTTCCCTTGCTATTACCTCAGGGTGTCACAACACCAGCATCTCAGGAGAACGGGGCTCACTCTCTTTTCAGTCTTTTAGTGACCATATGTCCCCAGGCAGAAAGTCCTTACACAAATCTGCATCTGAGTTAGAGAAGAGGGCTAAGGCCAGCTCAACAAGCTCTATACAATGGAAGGAGCTGCTGTTACAAAGCAAAGTGTATAGCCAGAAATATCCTACTACTATGTATTGCAAGGCATGGCAGAGATCAGCAGACGCAGAGTAGTCCTGAACAGCTGAGTCCTGTGTGATGTGAGGTCCCCTTCTCCACTCCTGACAGCTGTCTCTACAGGCTTGAACTCACAGCAGTGACTTCACAACTTAATGGGGGTCCTTTAGAATGAGATAGAAAGCTCCTCAATTTTTTCCAGTGTCCTTAGTGCAGGCCGGTGGCCAGAATAGACATGCCAGCATCTGCACCATTCATCCCCAATGCTCAAGAAATATTAACACTCTCAGCACTATTGGAGAAAAAGTGCAATTTGCAGTAACATGGACCATAAAGAAAAAACAAACAAACAAACAAAAAACAATGCTCATTAACTCATAAGTACTAAATTAGCCTTGAATAGATAAGGGAGATGGCTTCTCTGATAAAGGACAAGTGAATAGAACCCATATAAAAGCTAGATAAGGATGGCGGTCCATCTGGAATCCCAGCAACACTCCACAGAGAAAGCTGCTTGGCCAAACTAACTGAAACTCCAAATCAGCAAGAGACTTAGTCTAGATATACGAGGTAGAGACCTCATGCTTGTTGGGGGACCGGGTCATGATTTCATGTGCATGTGTGCTTGCACATACACACACACAGAGGTATGCATACACACACATGATTCCACATACTCTTTAAGACGAGTGGTCTGAATTTCCAGCAGTAACTTTCTCTGTGGTAATGGCTCACAGAGCTCACAAACCCACACATACTGAAATGAGAATTGCCTTTAACAGAGCAGCGCTAAAGTCATTACTTTTCTGGCTGTGAAGATGAAACACCTGTCAGAAAACAACTTAAAGGAGAAAGGATTTTATTTCGGCTATGGTTTAAAGGTGTAGTTCCTCCTGGTAGGGAAGACATGCCAGGGGAGCAACTTTAGTTGTAGCCCCAGGAGTGTGAGGCTGCCGACTTCTAACTTGGGTGACCAGAAAACAGAGAGGAAGAGTGCTGGTAAGCTAACTTTGTTCCTTTTCAATTTTTACTCCCAGTGACCGTCCCATAGGATGGTGCTGCCCACACACAGGGTGGCTCTCTCTCCCTTTTGGTTAACCTGCCCTAGAAACAACCTTACAGAACTACCCAAAGGTGAACCTCAAAAACATCCCGAGTTCTCCTGACCCAATCTAGCTAACAATCAAAATTAACCATCATAAGCACTCTCTTAAAAATAGAATTTATTCCACACAGTTTTACAGATTTTTTTTCTACCTATCTAGTATATTTGTCTAGAAAGAGACAGACCAAAACAGACACCCACCAACTTCCTCAGTTTTCTTATCTTGCCCTTTTATGGAGGTCCTCCACTTAAAAAGTTAGTGAAATTCCAGATATCACTGGTGGTTTTTTATGTAATGCAAATAAATAAATAAATAAAGTGATGCTTTCTTTTCATTTGCATTTACTTTAGACAAAAGGTCACATTTATAGAAAGAAAGCAGTAGGCCTCCTCTAGAATTCTCTAAGATCCTTGAATACATTTGCAGTAGAGTTCTATCAGAATTCAATTACTGTTTGTCCCTTCTCCAGTAGCCAACAATAAATGCATAGACGCACTTGAGGAAGTTACAGGGAGCTGATGAAAAAGGCGATGCTTCTGAACTTGGCAGAGCCTACCTCTTGCCTTGTAAATGTCAGCATGTGTACATGTAAGCACCTGACGCTGTTCAGCAACACATACCAAAGGCCAGGAATTTGGCAGAGTCTAGCTGATTCCACTGCCTAAAAATACTCTGTTTTATCAAAGTCTATTCTGATGCCTTTTTACCATGTGGAGAAAATGCTAGAACAGCAAGATCTTCAGGAAGTGGAAAGTCTGATATGCTTTCCAAAAATTCCAAATGACACAACTTCATTGTGCAAGAAGTAACCCTTTAGCCTTGGTTCTGGTCGCTGGACTATTTTTATCTCCACAGACTTTTTTTCAGGACTTTTTGTTTATTTATAAGCCATATAAAGTAATTTTTCTCTCATGTTTAAATATGTATCAAATGTAATTTGATTCCAGAAATTATTATGGAGAATGTGCTGTGCATAAGGTGCTTAGCTGAGCCCCAGTTGTAGCAACTAGAGTTAAGGAATCTCCAATCATTAGTGCGATGTTTATGAGTGGTCCTCAAAATAATCAAGACATTGAGATATACATATATGGGACTAGTTGGAGAGGAGAGACAATAGAGGGCAATGGGGGTGGGGAGAATATGAGTAGGGTATATATGCCATAATAAATTTATTATTCTGTGCACTAAAAGTAAGAATAGAAGTATAGAATTGAGAGAGAGAGAGAGAGAGAGAGAGAGAGAGAGAGAGAGAGAGAGAGAGAGAGAGAGAGAGAAAGTCCTAAGAAAATGGAAGGATAAATCTGTGGTACTAAGGATATACTTTTGTCCTAAGGGGGAAAAGCCAAGGTACATGAGATATTCAGATTGTATGGCTGCACATTCTGGGCACTCTTGCAATCTAATACAGATGGGGAGAGAAGGTGGTAGAAAGAAAGTTGAGGAAATGCAAGAGGAAGAGACACAAGAGGCAGGATGAAGAATGAGTTGACGAGTTGTACTACAGGGTTGATTTGGGTCGGACAAAGTGATCCAATCCTTATACTCACGGTCTAGACACTAGGAAGAGGATGTAGTTACAGCAAAGGAGTCATTGTATAAAGCAGCCTGGAAAAGACAGAGAGGAAGCTGGCAACCACCCTCCCTCACTCATCACAGAGAACCAAGCAGGCTGGCAGCAGGTGACAGAAAGGAAATCCGTAGGCAACGAAAGGCACAGCACTGGCAAACGAGACCTGTGAAGTTGGGGAAAACTTTTAGAAAAGGGCGCTGAAAAAAAAAAAAGAGGAAAGACTTAAAATAGAAAATCTTAGTAGGCAGTCAAGAAAATAAAATCAGTGTGCCCTTGCTAATGTGTGAGCTGCATTGCATTAAATTCTTTGCAACGCTCCCTGTCAAAGTCAACCCTCAGGCATGAAAATTACATGTCAAATCTCTCCACTGTAGGTCACCTAAAAATAGGTTCCAGGTATTAGGGAAAGAGCTGGCCAGTGAGCAAGACCTGAGAGGCTTGTGAGTCCAGAAATGCTACACATTTAGATCCAGAAAGCACACAAGCCAGTAGCTACATCCAAATGGGGAAGCAGGAACCCTGTTGGGGCCCCTCAGAGGTTGCCAGACCATGCAGAGCTCTTTTGCTCTTCTAGGCAGCTGAGAGCTGGCATGACCGAATCTCAAAATGAAACTGGCATGTCAGCGAGGAGGTGTCCTCTGATGTCCCTCTGAGTTCCAAAGCCATGGGATTCAGGACAATTTCCTGGCATGCAGTCTACGCATCTGCACAAGTCCCTACGACAGGATGGAACTCGTGCTTGGCTTAAGCTCTGCTCCTGCCATCTGTATGGAAGAGCTTGGCAGTGTTTATTTCTTTGTCTATCTGTCTTTCTATCTTTCTGTCTGTTTGGAGGCCAGCATTATCAACATGTACTGGCCATCACAAATGAAATGGCTGGTTCTTTGGGAGGATCCGCTGCTTCTCGAAGGCTGAACAGAGACTCCGGTAGGATCTGAGATCACACAGGACAGCTTTGTTTATGAATATACTTTCTTATTGTTACAAATTACCACACAAAATATAGACTTCGCAACATGGCAGTTAAGAGAGTACAGATAACAGGCTGCAAGAACAGCTCCCCGTTTTCTGGATGAGAGCACTGACAAAAAGAAAATCCTTATATGAAAAGAGCCTTATTGGGGTGCCATGCCACTTGGCAGGAACTTGACATCAACCAATGTGAAGTTCCTCTCCCAGCCTTTGATCAGGAACTCCTGTGTTAGCCATAATCCCCTCTACCTGGGCTGGAGCTCTCAGACCAAGGTGAAGCCCATTGTTCTTCAAGGACCTGCTGTTTCCTGAGAAACACTAGTCACCTGCGGAGAAGCTTCCAACCTTTGGGGGAAGGGTTTTCCCCTGCCTATATATTTGGAGTCCTCCATTAAACTTTGAGACCTTGAACAGCAATATTGTCTTGGTCTCCATCTCTTTTCGCCACCTTCCCATACATCCCCAGCTTCCCTTCCAGGTAACCCGTTCAATGTAACTGGGGGTCGTAAGTTACACTTGTATATGAAAAGGTATTTTTGGAGATGGTTGAAGCTTCAGTTTAGCTTCATACCGTATTCCTAGAATCAAAGGAGGGATGAAATTCAAGGTTAGCACCAATTTCTCGAATCTGCAAGACTGTCCTGTCCTGTCCTATCCTGTTATGAGACAAGCTATCACTATGTAGCCCTGACCTGGAACCCAGAAGAGATCTTCCTGCCTCTGCCTCACTAGTACTGGGATTAAAAGGGTGCATCACAAATACCCAGCTTCCACAAATGTTTTTGTAAACTGCTTCCTATAAGGGACTAGAAAGGAAAGGTTTTAGACTTTGTATTTCACACTCTGAACTGGAGCTCTTGAGCTCTGTCAAGGTAAGGAGAAGGCAGGCATGGGCAGTATGCAAAAAGAATGAGCATCTTACATACCAGCCCTATGACTGGAATCCACATCTTCTGAAAGAGCAGCCAGTGCTCTCAACAACAACAACAACAAAAATCTCTCCAGCCCCAAGGTTGGTTGGTTGGTTGCTTGCTTGCTTGCTTGCTTGTTTGCATGCCTGGTTAGTTGGTTCATTTGATTGGTTGGCTGGTTGGTTGGTTGGTTGGTTGGTTTTGTTTGTTTACTTACTTGCTTTGTTTTTACTTTATAAAAACAATTTTTGCTGAGTATATAAATTGGTAAAACCTTAAATTCCATGAGTTTGATATTTCCCACATTGATCCTATCTACTAAACGGCACAAAACTTAGTTGAAGCTTACCTGGAGCTTTAAACCCTTCTCCCCGGGGTCAGCCTGGCTAGACAGGGTGCAGGAGGAAAAGGCAGCTAGGCTCAGCTGGACCTCAGCCTATGGATGATCTCACAGGCCTCAAAGCCCCACCAGCACATCAGTGGAGGAAGGCCATTGTTGTGCAGCCTTCCTAAAATTTGTATGCTGACACTGACTTTATTTGGGCACGGTATTTAAGAAGGTAATTAGCAAATAAGGTCATAAAGGGAAAGAACTGAATCCAGCAGCAATTGTGTTGGACAAATAGGAAGCACTTGAGAGCGCACAGAGAAAAGGCTCTGTAAGGGCAAAGCAGCAATGGTGGCCTGCATGCCAAAGAGAGAACTCGGGAGGAACTTCCAGACTCTGCACAGTGACAAAAAAAGCAGTGTTTAAGCCACTTTGTGTGCCATCTTTTTGTTATGGAATTCCTAATAGGCTCAGGTACAGCTGAATTTTATATACTAGAAAGGGTCCAGACTGTCTCAATAATAGACACGAGATGCCTCCAGACATTAGTTATCTGAAGCCTACTGGGAATAGTAAGTTCCAAAGCAAGACTGTCTCTTTCTTGGGGCTTCTGACACTGTCCTTGGGTGATTTTAAGCACTTGCAAATGTTTTGTGCAACTCTATCGGTGAGCTGGCATACAGTTTAGAGCTCATCCTTCAGTTCACTGACATATCTCTTTGTTCTCTCCTCTGTATGATGGCCAAGGGTCCTATTAAACCTTCAACAAAGCAGAATAAAGCAGGAAGTTTGGCACCTTACAAGTATCCCAAGACATTGATCCTGAGACTTTGTTATATTTTCACTTGCAGGAGGACATTTCCCTAACATGAGAAAGTGAGGCTGTGAGTTCCTGCAGAGATTATACAAATTCATTACAGATATTTTAATCCCTCAAAATTTGAGTATTTCACATTGGAAGAGATCCTCTCATCTCCTACTTGTTTATAATAACTGAGACAGGAATCCAATGAACTCAAAAATCTTCTCTACGAAACGTAGGATCTAAAGGCTTTCTTATCCTAAGTGGAAAGGTCCTTGCATGTACTAAAGTTATTTTGCTCAAGCACTAGTTGTCTGGTTCCAGGAATGAAAATTTAGAGCTTTCTAACTCTTATGATCTTCTATTTACAGTTATTTCTAAACAAGCTTCCCTTGAGCAATGGTTTCTCTAAGTGAGTTGCTTATAAATGTCACAGTCTCTGCCTTTGGGTTAACGGGTTGCTTTATTATTAGATTTTTATTTATTGGAGTCATCCCCCAAGCACCCTGAGCACATTGAAATGCCGTTTCTAAAGCCATAGTAAGTATGTTCCTCATTGAATTTGTCCTTATGTGGGTGGTTTGTATTTATATCCCTAAAACACAGCTTTGCGATACAGGAGACCTCAGGTGAGGACTGAGCTCCTCCACTCTCGTGCAGCTCCTATATACCATTCACATCTGGAATCACTCACAGTCCACCATGCTCATGGTCAGTAGTGAAAATATCTGTCTGGTAGGCTTTTTCCTCTATCTCACTCCCCTAAGTCCTTTAGATCCTTTAAACCCCTGTATTCCTCTTGTCCTTGGGTATTTTCCATTTATTCCATTCTACATGTTTCCAGTCTTGATGTAAACTGAGTATCCAACGACACTGAGGCCTTTCCAGAACCAAGACTAAACTCTTAGGAAGCCTGTTGTTAATGGTACATAGATCTGCCTCTCCACCTATCAAATCTCCCTTCACTTACTCTTACCCATGACTCAGGATGGAGAAATAAGACAAACAAAACAAAAACCCAGCCCCTCCTGTCTAGGATTTATAGAGCACTTACTACATACCAGACATTGTGGACATTCTTCAGGAGCCATGCTGGTAACTCCTGACAAATAACTCAATTATTCCACTTTACAGGTATAGATATTGAGACTCGGATACCACACAGCCAGTAAGTGGCATCCAGGTTTAAATTCCGGATGCAGCTCACTGCTATGTCTACCATCACCATGCTCTGCAAACAGACAGCATGTCAGCTAAGCGCCATCGTGCAATACTGAGACTCAGACTCTCTGGAGTTTTATGATTTCAGGAGAGACGACATGATTGTAGTATAGCATCTGACATTATCCTGTTAATCTAAAGCAGATATTCTCAACTAAGGGGGAATTTTCCTCCATGAGATATTTGACAGTGTCTGGAGATAGGTTTTACAACTGGGGACGTCTACTGCCTTCTACTGGGGAGAAGCAGAGATGCTTTTCAGCATCCTGCAGTAGAGAAGCTCCTTCAATAGAATTGCCAAGCCCAGAATATCCACATTGCTAAGACATACAGTTTGATGTGGTTGTTTTCTAATGCCCACCAGTTCTTTGTGGATTTTTATTATCTATATCTATTTTAATATTCTTTTTTTATGCCACATTTTTTGAGTGAAACCATGAGTCCTTTTAGGAAACAAGAGTGCAAGTAAAATGAGAAAGTGACTTTCAAAGAATCTCTTGAGCAAGTGAGCACCTTGTTTGGCACAGAATGTTCCAAGAACTCTATTTTGAGAACAGTGACCCAGCAGCCAACTGTCTGGCACTCACTCATCCATCACTATCAGAGTTGGTACTTCCTGGAATCCTGCCTGTCCCCAGAAAGTGCTTGGGGGTAGGAAGAGCAGTTACCAGGGAACATGCCGTTGCAGTGAGAAAGCAAAAGAAAATCACAACAAACCCACAACCCAATGCCAGCCCTAAGAGTTCCTCACAGTTCATAAGTCAAAGAAAGCTCAGTGATTTCCAACCTACTCATGAGGCATGTTCTCTGTGGTTTGCAGGCACAGAGGAGGCACTGCACAGAAAATGCACAGTTTTGTGGTTTGAAAATCAAAACTCTATTAGTCAAAAGATAAATGCAATGCGTTTCAGAAATAAACACGTGTCCCAACTACCTATACTGAGCAAGTTCTAAAGTTTAAAGGGCATAGAACTTGGCAGAGAGTATCATTATTTACATTACAGAACCAACACACAAGCTTTGTACAAAATGTTATCAACCCAAGAAAACATCATATTGTCTTTACAGTATTCATCTATGGTAAAAACAATTTGTTAAAAGTGTTGTTTGAAAAAAAAAAGTGTTGTTTGGCTGGTGTCTGATTTGGGCAGTTCATCACTCTGTCTTACCACCATTAATCATCACATCTGTTTCTTTCAAAAGCATTCCAGACTTTATTATCCAATTCTCAGTAAAGTTTATTTATCCCTCTGAATGTTCTTAACTGTTCCATGTCAAAGGAAAACACAGTGATTTATCATTACTGTGTCATCATTTTCAGATTGTGATGCTTGGATAAATTTTATTCAAATGTTTGTTCCATCCTGAGATATCTTGTCTTGATCTTCGCAGACTCTCAAAATTCTTATCTTTCAAGGCTTAACCTAGATTCAATTTCCGCACCACTGCAATGATGAATGCAAAGCAAGGATCACCTCCAGCAAAATCCCAATCCCAGTGCCCAGCACAACACAGGGAGGACCCCAGCCCACAAATCAGGTTCAGATTTGTTTCTCTGTGGCTGATAATTGCTGCTCAAGCTGAAATGTATGGTGAGAATTCTGTTTGTAACTCTCAAGAATGACACAAAGCTTTCTGAAGCTGAAAGGAAAATAGGTAGAATTTAAAAGTAGCCTGTAGGTAAATATCAAGAAATGTGAGATTACGGGGAGTTAGGTGCTCAAGTAAAAGGAATTATGTATGTCTCAGAAAAATCAAACTATCACAGTATTAAGGAACACCTCTAAGAGAAGGGTGCTTCTAGAAACAAGTCAACACAAGATTTGTAAAAGTGAGTGATTTTGAACAAACTTTCAATAGCCTAGCTAAGGGATTCATTTGAGTCGGTCAAGTTAAGTAGGATATTGTGGAACATCACTGAGGTTCTAAAGAAAATTCCCCTAATGTAAATAACATTGTTGCTAATGAAAATAACCTTCAAAATCCCTTGCCAACCTTTACTCAAAAATAAATAAGTAAGCTTTTCATTTAAAAAGCCTTGGAATGCAGTTCCATGGTAGAACACTTGCTCTCTTAGTTAGGGTTTCTATTGCTGTCATAAAACACCATGACCAAAAACAACTTGGGAGGAAAGATTTTATTTCTTTTAACAACCTGTACTTCATTATCTGGGGAGGGGAAGGCAGAAGCTCAAGACAGGAACCTGGAGGCAGGAGCTGATATAGACGCCATGGCGGAATGCTGCTTCACCAAGCAGCATTGCGTGTTCCTCATGGCTTCTTCAACCTGCTTTCTTATAGCATCCAGGACCACTGGCCCAAGAATGGCCTCACCATCAGTGGGCTTGGCCTTCCCACTTCAATTACTAATTTAAAAAATGCCCTACATATTTGCGTACATGCAAATATTGTCCTCAGTTGATCATCCATCTTCCCAAATGACTCTAGCTTGTGTCAAGTTAACTTAAAACTAACCAGGACACTTCCCAAGGGGAAAAAAGGGAAAGGTGGGAAGAAGACAAGGAGAAAAGGATGAAAGGGTGAAGGAGAAACAGAGGCAGGGTGAGAGGCAGACAGACTTTGATAGAAGAGAAGAAAAACAGCCCTATCCTCATGGAGGAGGAGAAAATAGCATGTATATAATGAGATCAGCTATTACTGCAGGAATTTTCTAAAATTATCTATGAATAGTGATACAACAAACAAAACCCCAAAGTTGACATTATATATCAGCCATTTCTGAAGTAGTAATATGAAAATCTCTTTGGGGGAACAGCAAAATACTTCAGTAGGCAAAGCCATTTATTGTCAAGTCTGATGATCTAAATTCATGTAGGTTCCTGGGACCTACATGGTGGAAGCAGAGAACAAATTCTGGCAACTTGCTCCTGACCTCTGGACGTGTGTGTGTGTGTGTGTGTGTGTGTGTGTGTGTGTGTGTGTGTGTGTCTTAGTTAAGGTTTTACTGCTGTGAACAGACACCGTGACCAAGGCAACTTTTATAAGAGCAAAATTTAATTGGGGCTGCTTTGCAGGTTCAGAGATTCAGTCCAGTATCATCAGGGTTGGAGCATGGCAGCATTCAGGCAGGCATAGTGCTGGAGGAGCTAAGCGGTCTACTTCTTCATCTTTAGACCTCTAAGAGGAGACTGACTTCCAGGCAGCTAAGAATAGGTTATTAAACCCATGCCCACAGTGACACACCTACTTCAACAAGGCCATACCTCTTAATAGTGCCACTCCCTGAGCCAAGCATATACAAACCATCCCATTTCACTCCCTGGCCCCCATAGGCTTGTTCAAACATCTGAGTCTATGGGGGTCACACCTAAACATAGCATAATGCAAAATACATTTAGTCTAACTTCCCTAAACATAGCATAATGCAAAATACATTTAGTCTAACTTCCAGATCCCCCATAGTCTATGGCAGTCTCAACAATGTTAAAAGTCCAAAGTTCAAAGTCTCTTCTGAGACTCATCCAATCACTTAACTGTAATCCCCAAAGCAAGATGTGAAACCAGATGGACAAATTCCAACTCTGCATCTCCATGTCTGATGTCAAAGAGGTCTTCATCTCCTTTTTCATCTTTATTAACTGCAACAGACTTCTTTCTCCTAGGCTGGTGCTACTCCCTGTTAGCAGCTTTCCTCAGGAGATAGCCCATGGCTCTGGCATCTCAAACACAGAAGAGTCTCCAAGACAACTTCAATATTACAGTTTTTTGTTTCAATATCTGAGTTCCACACATGATCTTCTGAGCTCCTCCAAAGGGCTGGAGTCACTTCTCCAGCTCTGCCCTCTGTGGCACTCTAAGCTCAGGTTAATCCACTACACACTTGCTGCTCTTCTTGGTGATCTTCCCATAGTACTGACATCTACAATACACTGGAATTTTCTGTTGCAACTAGGCTTCACCAATAGCCTCTCAAAAGACTCTCTCCATGGTGCCAAGACTCAATTCCTTTGCATGATCCCTTCAGTCCTGGGCTGTCAACTGCAACTGAGGCTGCACCTTCACCAATGACCTTCCATGGCCTCTCACAGTGCCGAGTCTCATCTGTTCTTCATGACACCTTCATGCCTTCAAACCAGTACCACCTGAGTGACTCGTGCACATTACCAAGTACAGCTGCAGCACCAGGTATAGTCTAGGCTATCTCTGGAAGACAACTTCTTTGTGCTCTCAGAAAACACTTTCCAGAAGATTTCACCTCAATGATGCTAGTCTCTTCTTAATCGCCATTAATTTTTTAGCTCCAGCTAACCAGCTTTAAGAAGGACATAAATTACTCCCTTAAAGAAATAAAGGAGAGTTGGGACCGCCAGGCTCAGAGACAGACAAGCATAATATCGCTTGGGTCTCGGGCGGCTTGTGTGTACCCTGCTCCCAAGAGCTGGGCAGATCTGCAGTAACCAGCGTGCCAGCTCTGCTGTGGGACTTCTGCCTGGCAGAGGGACCCCCCCGCACTGGGCAGGAGCCTACCAGCTTCCCTTTGGCGACCTCTGTTCCAGTAGACTGCACTGAGGAGACAGGTATCCAGGTTCTCCCCAATATAACATCCCTTGGGACACGGCCTGTTGGGGCTTCGGTCTGCTCCCAAGAACGAGACAGCACTGTGGTCATCTGGGCGCCAGCTCTGCTGTGGGCCATCCCTTCTGCAGGGTGACCTGCACCGCCGAGAGAGTGCAGAGTGCACTCCACCATCTTTGCTCCAGTGGCCAGGTGGTTGGGACCGCCAGGCTCGGAGACAGACAGGCATAATATCACTTGTGTCTCGGGCGGCTTGTGTGTACCCTGCTCCCAAGAACTGAGCAGATCTGCAGTAACCAGCGTGCCAGCTCTGCTGTGGGACTTCTGCCTTGCAGAGGGATGCCCCCTCCCACCCCTCTAGGAGAGATCACACACCCCTGCATAGGGCAGGAGCCTACCAGCCTCCCCTTGGCGACCTCTGCTCTGGGAATCCACTACGCTGAGCCTTTGGATGTGCAGGGACTCCCCAATATAACATCACTTGGGGCAAGGCACATAAGGGCTCCAAAGTCACTCAGGAGCAGGGCAGGCCCCAGAAATTGGTGCCAGGGGAATCCTGGTAATCCGGGGGTGGGGGCAGAAATAGCTTTGCAGGCTCACAGGAGTTCCAACCAACAGCCAGTGACAGCAGGACCAACTAACACCAGAGGTAACCAGATGGCAAAAGGCAAACATAGGAATGTTACTAACAGAAATCAAAGTAATATGGCACCATCCGAACCCAACTCTCCAACAACCCCAAGTCCTGATACCCCACCACACCCGAAAGATCTGGATTTAAAATCACTTTTCATGATGCTATTAGAGTATCACAAGAAGGACACAAATAAATCTAATAAAGAATTACAGGAGACCATGAATCAACAGTTAGAAGCCCTTACAAAGGAAACACAAAAATCGCTTAGAGAAATGCAGGAGAACATGGATCAAAAGACGGAGGTCCACAAGGAGACAACACAAAAATCGCTTAAAGAAATGAATCAATGGGTAGATGCACTTTCAAAGGAATCACAAAAATTGCATAAAGAAATGCAGAAGAATATGGGTCAACAGACGGATGCCCATAGGGAGGCAACACAAAAATTGTTTAAAGAAATGAATCAACGGATAGATGCCTTTACAAAGGAAACACGAGAACTGCTTAAAGAAATGCAGGAGACGATGGATCAACAGATGGAATCCCATTAGGAGGAAACATAAAAATCGCTTAGAGAAATGCAGGAGAACTTGGATCAACAGGCAGAAATCCTGAAAGAGGAAATGCAAAAATACCTTAAAGAAATACAGGAAAATACAAACAAACAAGTGAAGGATCTCAGCAAATCCATCCAGGATCTAATAAAGGAAGTAGAAACAACTAAGAAATCACAAAGGGAGACAACTCTGGAGATAGAAAACCTTGGGAAGAAATCAGGAGTCATAGATGCAAACAGCAACAGTAGACTACAAGAGATGGAAGAAAGAATCTCAGGTGCTGAAGATACCATAGAGAGCATCGACTCAACAGTCAAAGAAAATGCAAAATGCAAAAAACGTGTAACCCAAAACATCCAGGAAACCCAGGACACAATGAGAAGACCAAACCTAAGGATTATAGGTATAGATGAGAGTGAAGATTTGCAACTTAAAGGGCCAGTAACCATCTTCAACAAAATTATGGAGGAAAACTTCCCTAACCTAAAGAGAGAGATGCCAATGAATGTACAAGAAGCCTACAGAACTCCAAACAGACTGGACCAGAACAGAAATACCTCCCGTCACATAATAATCAAAACACCAAATGTACTAAAAAAAAGAAAGAATATTAAAAGCAGTAAGAGAAAAGGGCCAAGTAACATACAAAGGAAGACCTATCCGAATCACATCAGACTTCTCACCAGAGACTATGAAAGCCAGAAGATCCTGGGCAGATCTCATGCATACACTAAGAGAGCACAAATGCCAGCCTAGACTACTATACCCAGCAAAACTCTCAATCACCATAGATGGAGAGACCAAGATATTCCATGTTAACACCAAATTTTCACAATATCTTTCCACAAACCCAGCCCTGCAAAGGATAATAGGTGGAAACCTCCAATACAGGGAGAGAAACAACACCCTGGAAAAAATGAGATAGTAACCTTCTTGCTTCAAACCCAAAAGTAGATAACCACTCAAACATAAAGATAGCGTCAAGAATGGCAGGTGGCAATAATCACTATGCCTTAATCTCTCTTAATGTCAATGGTCTCAATTCCCCAATAAAAAGACATAGACTAGAAGACTGGAAACATAAACAGGACCCAGCATTTTGCTGCATGCAGGAAACGCACCTCAGTGTCAAAGACAAACACTACCTTAGAGTAAAAGGCTGGAAAACAATTTTACAAGCAAATGGCCCCAAGAAACGAGCCGGAATAGCCATCCTAATATCAGATAAAACTAATTTTCAACCTAAAGTCATCAAAAAAGACACAGAAGGACACTACATACTGATCAAGGGAAAAATCCACCATCAAGAACTCTCAATTCTGAATATCTATGCTCCAAATGCAAGGCCACCATCATTCGTAAAAGAAACGTTACTAAAACTCAAAGCACACATCGCACCTCACACAATAATAGTGGGTGACTTCAACACCCCGCTCTCTGAAATGGATCGTTCAGGAAAGCAGAAACTAAGCAGGGACACAGTGAATCTAATTGAAGCCTTGTACCAAATGGAACTAACAGATATATATATATATATATAGAACATTTCATCCTAGAGCTAAAGAATACACCTTCTTCTCAGCACCTCACGGTACCTTCTCCAAAATCGACCATATAATTGGTCACAAATCAGACCTCAACAGATATAAGAAGATAGAACTAATCCCATGCCTCCTATCAGATCACTATGGAATAAGGGTGGTCTTCAATGGCAACAAAAACAACAGAAAACCCACATACACATGGAGGCTGAACAATGCCCTACTCAGTAATAACTTGGTCAATGTGGAAATAAAGAAAGAAATCAAAGACTTTTTGAAATTTAATGAAAATGAAGGCACAACATACCCTAATTTATGGGACACAATGAAAGCAGTGCTAAGAGGAAAATTCATAGCCCTGAGTGCCGCCAAAAAGAAATGGGAGACAGCATACACCAGCAGCTTAATGGCACACCTGAAAGCCCTGGAACAAAAAGAAGCAAATACACCAAAGAGGAGTAGAAGGCAGGAAATCATCAAACTCAGGGCTGAAATCAATCAAGTAGAAACAAATAAAACCATACAAAGAATCAACAAAACGAGGAGTTGGTTCTTTGAGAAAATCAACAAGATAGATAAGCCCTTAGCCAGACTAGCCAGAGGGCACAGAGACAGTATCCAAATTAATAAAATCAGAAACGAAAAGGGAGAGATAACAACAGAAACTGAGGAAATTCAAAAAATCATCAGATCCTACTACAAAAACTTGTATTCAACACAACTACAAAAACTTGTATTCAACACAACTAGAAAATCTCGAGGAAATGGACAATTTCTTTGACAGATATCAAATACCAAAATTAAATCAGGATCAAATAGACCATCTAAACCGTCCTATAACCCCTGAAGAAATAGAAGTTGTCATTGGAAGTCTTCCAACCAAAAAAAGCACAGGTCCAGATGGTTTTAGTGCAGAATTCTATCAGACCTTCAAAGAAGACCTAACACCAATACTCTTCAAACTGTTCCACAAAATAGAAACAGAAGGAACACTACCCAACTCGTTCTATGAAACCACAATTACACTAATACCAAAAGCACGCAAAGATCCGACAAAGAAAGAGAATCTCAGGCCAATCTCTCTTATGAATATCGATGCAAAAATACTCAATAAAATTCTTGCCAACCGAATCCAAGAACACATCAAAACGATCATTCACTAAGATCAAGTAGGCTTCATCCCAGGGATGCAGGGATGGTTCAATATAAGGAAATCCATCAATGTAATCCACTATATAAACAATCTCAAAGAAAAAAACCACATGGTCATCTCATTAGATGCTGAGAAAGCGTTTGACAAAATTCAGCATCCTTTCATGCTAAAGGTTTTGGAAAGATCAGGAATTCAAGGCCCATATCTAAACATAGTAAAAGCAATTTACAGCAAACCGGTAGCCAGCATCAATCTAAATGGAGAGAAACTTGAAGCAATCCCGCTAAAATCAGGGACTAGACAAGGCTGCCCTCTCTCTCCATATCTTTTCAATATAGTACTTGAAGTTCTAGCTAGAGCAATTAGACAACAAAAAGAGGTCAAAGGGATACAAATTGGAAAGGAAGAAGTCAAACTATCACTATTTGCAGACGATATGATAGTATGCTTAAGCGACCCAAAGAACTCCACCAGAGAACTCCTACAGCTGATAAACGACTTCAGCAAAGTGGCCGGATATAAAATCAACTCAAGCAAGTCAGTAGCCTTCCTATACTCAAAGGATAAGCAGGCTGAGAAAGAAGTAAGAGAAATGATACCCTTCACGATAGCCACAAACCATATAAAGTATCTTGGCGTGACTCTAACCAAACAAGTGAAAGATCTGTATGACAAGAACTTCAAGTCTCTGAAGAAAGAAATTGAAGAAGACCTCAGAAGATGGAAAAATCTGCCATGCTCATGGATTGGCAGGATTAATATAGTAAAAATGAGCATCTTGCCAAAAGCAATATATAGATTCAATGCAATCCCCATCAAAATCCCAACTCAATTCTTCATAGAGTTAGAAAGAGCAATTCAAAAATTCATCTGGAATAACAGAAAACCCAGGATAGCTAAAACTATTCTCAAGAGTAAAAGAACCTCTGGGGGAATCAATATCCTGGACCTCAAGCTGAACTACAGAAAAATAGTGTTAAAAACTGCATGGTATTGGTACAGTGACAGGCATGTAGATCAATGGAACAGAATTGAAGACCCAGAAATGAATCCACACTCCTATGGTCACTTGATCTTTGACAAAGGAGCTAAAACCATCCAGTGGAAAAAAGATAGCCTTTTCAACAAATGGGGCTAGCTCAACTGGAGGTCAACATGCAGAAGAATGCAAATTGACCCATTCTTATCTCCTTGCACTAAGCTCAATTCCAAGTGGATCAAGGACCTCCACATAAAACCAGACACACTGAAGCTAATAGAAAGAAAACTAGGGAAGAACCTTGAACATATGGTCACAGGGGAGAATTTCCTGAATAGAACTCCAATAGCTTATGCTCTAAGATCAAGAATAGACAAATGGGACCTCATTAAATTACAAAGTTTTTGCAAGGCAAAAGACACTGTCAAAAAGACAAAGCGGCAACCAACTAACTGGGAAATGATCTTTATCAACCTTACATCCGACAGAGGTCTAATATCCAAAATATACAAAGAACTCAAGAAGTTAATCTCCAGAGAGGCAAGTAACCCTATTAAAAAATGGGGTACAGAGCTAAACAAAGAGTTCTCACCTGAAGAATATCTAATGGCTGAGAAGCACCTAAAGAGATGTTCATCATCCTTAGTCATTAGGGAAATGCAAATCAAAACAACCCTGAGATTCTATCTCACACCAGTCAGAATGGCTAAGATCAAAAACACAAGAGACAGCAGTTGTTGGCGAGGATGTGGAGAAAGAGGAACACTCCTCCACTGCTGGTGGAATTGCAAGCTGGTACAACCACTCTGGAAAGCATTCTGGCGGTTCCTCAGAAAACTGGGCACGACACTCCCGGAGGATCCGGCTATACCACTCCTGGGCATATACCCAGAGGCTTTACCTGCATGCAATAAGGACACATGCTCCACTATGTTCATAGCAGCCTTATTTATAATAGCCAGAAGCTGGAAACAACCCAGATGTCCCTCAATGGAGGAACGGATTCAGAAGATGTGGTATATTTACACAATGGAATACTACTCTGCAATTAAAAACAATGAATTCACGAAATTCTTAGGCAAATGGTCAGAACTTGAAAATATCATCCTTAGTGAGGTAACCCAATCACAAAAGAACACACATGGTATGCAGTCACTGATAAGGGTATATTAACCCAGAATCTCAGAATACCCTAGACACAATTTGAATATCAATAGATTTCTAACAAGATGGAAGGAGAGACCCCTGGTCCTGGAAAGACTGGATGTAGGGGAATGCCAGTACAGAGAAGCGAGAGGGGGTTGAATGGGGAAAAGAGGGAGGGAAGGGGGCTTTTGGGTCTTTCGGGGAGGGAGGAAACGGGAAAGGGGAAATGATTTTGAATGTAAATAAAAAAAAACTTAGAAAATAAAAATTAAAAGAAAAGAAATACAGGAGAAAACCGGTAAACAGGTAGAAGTCTTTAAAGAGAAAACACAAAAAAATCCCGTAAAGAATTACAGGAAAACACAACCAAACAGGTGAAGGAATTGAACAAAACCATCCAGGATCTAAAAATGGAGATAGAAA
This sequence comes from Tokudaia tokunoshimensis, assembly GCA_036184795.1. Taxonomy (NCBI): domain Eukaryota; kingdom Metazoa; phylum Chordata; class Mammalia; order Rodentia; family Muridae; genus Tokudaia; species Tokudaia tokunoshimensis. The sequence goes on from BTHU01000015.1 coordinate 74,168,565, forward strand.
CAATAAAGAAATCACAAAGGGAAACAACTCTAGACATAGAAAACCTAGGAAAGAGATCAGGAGTCATAGATGCAAGCATTACCAACAGAATACAAGAGATAGAATCTCAGGTGGAGAAGATACCATTAAAAACATTGACACAACAGTCAAAGAAAAGGCAAAAGGTAAAAAGCTTATAACCCAAAACATCCAGGAAATGCAGGACACAATGAGAAAACCAAACCTAAGGATAATAGGTATAGAAGAGAGGGAAGATTCCCAACTTAAAGAGCCAGTAAATATCTTCAACAAAATTATAGAAGAAAACTTCCCTAACCTAAAGAATGAGATGCCCATAAACATACAAGAAGCCCACAGAACTCCAAACAGACTGGACCAGAAAAGAAATTCCTCCCATCACAAAATAGTCAAAACACCAAATGTAAAAAACAAAGAAAGAATATTAAAAGCACTAAGGGAAAAAGTAACATATAAAGGCAGACCTATCAGAATTACACCAGATTTCTCACCAGAGACGATGAAAACTGGAAGATCCTGGGCAGATGTCATACAAACCCTAAGAGAACACAAATGCCAGCCAAGGCTACTATACCCAGTAAAACTCTCAATTACCATAGATGGAGAAACTAAGATATTCCATGACAAAACCAAATTTGCACAATATCTTTCCACAAATCCAGCCCTACAAAGGATAATAGATGGAAAGCACCAACAGGAGGAGGGAAACTACACCCTAGAAAAAGCAAGAAAGTAATCTTCTTTCAACAAACCTAAAAGAAGATAGGTACATAAACATAATTCCACTTCCTACAACAAAAATAACAGGAAGCAACAATCACTATTCCTTAATATCTCTTAACATCAAAGGACTCAGTTTCCCCAAGAAAAAGACATAGACTAACAGACTGGATATATAAACAGGACCCAGCATTTTGCTGCATACAGGAAACACACCTCAGTGTCAAAGACAGACACTACCTCAGAGTAAAGGGTTGGAAAACAATTTTCCAAGCAAATGGTCCCAAGAAAAAAAACTGGAGGAGCCATTCTAATATCAAATAAAAAGGACTCTCAACCAAAAGTTATCAAAAAAGATAAGGAAGGACACTTCATATTCATCAAAAGAAAAAAATCTACCAAGAAGAATTCTTAATTCTGAACATCTGTGCTCCAAATGCAAGGGCACCCACATTCATAAAAGAAACTTTACTAAAGCTCAAAGCATACATTGCACCTGACACAATAATAGTGAGGGACTTCAACACTCCACTCTCAGCAATAGACAGATCATGGAAATAGAAACTAAACAGAGACACAGTGAAACTAACAGAAGTTATGGACCAAATGGTTTTAATAGATATCTATAGAACATCTCATCCTAAAACAAAAGAATATATCTTCTTCTCAGCACCTCATGGTACCTTCTCCAAAACTGACCATATAATCAGTCTCAAAACCATCCTTCACTGATACAAGTGAATTGGAAAAATCCCATGCATCCTATCAGATCACCACGGACTAAGGTCAGTCTTCAATAACAACAAAAACAACAGAAAGCCCACATGGAAGCTCAACAACACCCTACTCAATGGTAACTTGGTCAAGGAAGAAATAAAGAAGAAGTTAAAGACTTTTTAGAATGTAATGAAAATGAAGGCACAACATATCCAAACTTATGGGACACAATGAAAGCAGTGCTAAGAGGAAAACTCATAGCTCTGAGTGCCTCCAAAAAGAAACTGGAAAGAGCATACATTAACAGCTTAACAGCACACCTGAAAGCTCTAGAACAAAAAGAAGTAAATACACCCAATAGGAGTAGATGGCAGGAAATAAACTCAGAGCTGAAATCAACCAAGTAGAAAGAAAAAGAAATATACAAATAATTAACAAAAACAGGAGCTGGTTATTTGAGAAAATCTTTCTTTCTTTCTTTCTTTCTTTCTTTCTTTCTTTCTTTCTTTCTTTCTTTCCTTCCTTCCTTCCTTCCTCCCTTCTTTCCTCCCTCCTTTCTTTTTTAATTTCTTTTGTTCCTTCTTTCTTTTTTTGTTCTTTGTTTTTTATCAAACTGAAAAAGGAAACTTCAGTTGAGAAAATGTCTCCATCAGATTGTCTAGTAGGCAAAAGATCATTGAGCATTTTCGTGACTGATGATTTACTATTGCAAGTGCCATCCCTAAACATCTGGAATAAGAAATCAGTCTGCACAAGATAGTAATTCTATTCCTTCATGACCTCTTCTTCAGTGCCTGGCTCCAAGTTCATGTTTACTTTCCTATCCTGACTACCATTCATAATGTACTATAAGATAGGAGCTGGGGGGGGGGTTGCAGCCCCATGGGAAGAACAACGTTGGCCAACCAGACACCCCATGGCTCCCAGGGACTAAGTCATCAACCACGGGGTACATATGGTTCCAGTCAAAAGATTGGCAGAGGAATGCCTTGTCAGGCATCAGTGGGAGGAGAGGTCTTTGGTCCTGTGAAGGCTCAATAGAGGCCCCAGTGTGGGGAATCGAGTGGGGGTCATGGGAGTGGGTTGGGTGAAGGAGCATATTCTTGGAGGCAGGAGGTGGGAGGATGGGTTGGGGGTTTTCGGGGAGGGGGGAAAACTGGGAAGGGGTATAACATTTGAAATGTAAATGAAGACTACATTCAATAAAAAAAAGATGAAATAAACTCTTTCCTCTCCAAAAAAAAGAAAGAAAAAGGAAAAGAAACAAAACGCATTAAAATTTTTGGAAACTCAGATCAGTGTGAGTAAAGATGAACATTTCCATTGAACTGTATATTAATACAGCTATAACACACATGCACTTGTAAGAAAAATTATAATACAGAGAGTTTCCTCCTACACTGGAAAACAGTATGATGTCATAGCCATGATGCTGATATCAACAAGCAAACAGTCAATGGTATGTCCTGTTTAAAATTGTATGTGTGTGTGCACACGCACGGTACTCTATGATTTTGTAATCTGGGAATGTGTATACTCCCACAGTCAGGACACTGAAGAGCCTCCACACCACAAGTGTCAATCATGTTGCTTTGTAACTTCAGACTCTCTTACCACATCCCTTCTCACACTCCAGCCACGACAACCACCAGCTTAATTTTAATTCTAAACTTTCATCATTTCTAAAATCTTATATAAGTGAATTGTGCAACATGCAACCCTTTGAAACCAGCTTCTTTCACTCAGCATGATGCCTTGGAGAGCCGGTCTTCCATCTCATTCTACTGAGGAGCAATCCGTGGTACAGATGCCAATGTACACATCACTCACCTGAGGAAACACGCCTGACTCCTACTTAGGCTACTATAAACAAAGCTTCCATAAATAACCATCGACAGGTGCTTGTTTAAAAACATGTGTTCTCATTTCTTTGTAGCAAGTGTCCAAAAGTGCAGTTGCTGGGTTCTACAGTAATTGCAGGGTTTTATTTATAAGAAACTGCTGTACCAAATGTCTTTGGAGTAGCTGTACCATTTTACATCACCACAAGTTACAGAGGATGTTGGAGAGTCTCTGAACCTTTGCCCACATCTGGTGTTGTCACAGTGCTCGGCTCTCCTGGTATGTATGGAATAGAATCTCGCTGTGGAATTTCACCTGCCATTTTCCTAATGGTCATGGCAAACATCTCATATGTTTGCTTATTCGTGATCTTCACATCTCCACAAAATGTTTGTTCCTTCCTAATTGACTTTTTTAGTTACATTTTAAAGCTCCTTATATATTCTAGATACAAACATGTGTGATTTTTTTTTGGCCTTGTGTTCTAGCTTTTCTCTTGCTGTGTTAAATCTCATAACCAACAGCAACGTGGGGAGGAAAGAGTTTGTTTCTTCTTACAGGTTATACACAGCCTGTTGTTGAAAGAATCCCGAGCAGGAACACAAGACAGGAATTTGAAGTAGAAATAAGTAGGAATTTGAAGTTACTTTCTAGCTCACCTGGGGTACTGCCCACAGTAGGTTGCCCTCCTTACACCAATTAGCAATCAAAAAATACACCCACAGACATGGCTGCAGACCAATTTGATGGAGAGAATTCTTCATCTGAAGTTCCCTCTTCCAAGATTCGTCAAGTTGACGACATCCATCAGACCTTGTAAATGCTTCCTTCCACACTGAAATTTGCCTCTTGGTTCTCTTAGCATTCATATCCCAGAGCCAAGTTTCTAACACTCCATGAAATCTAATTTACCATCTTCCTTTTATCCAAAATAATTTACTAGCCAAGATAACAACTCTCAGAAAGATATTCTTAGCAATAAGGATATTCCAAGGTTATAGCATCTGTCACAGCTAGGAGATCTACCTCACAGCTGTAATCCCAACACTTCAAAACCTGAGGCAGAAGAATTACCATAAGCTCAAAGCCAGTCTGCTCTATGTATCAAGTTCTAGATCAGGCTGGACTATAAAGTCAGACACTCTTTTAAAAAAAGAAAAAAACAAAAGCCAAAATAATTAAAAATAAAATCCCTCACGGGTTGCTTTCCCAGGAGCAAGGTCAACCTTCTTGGACAAGCGTGACTCACAGACTCCAACATACCCGTAATTAAATTTTAGTAGAAATAACTAAATGTTCCTACAGATAATGTGTGAGTGATAAGAGTACCTGTCTAAAGTAGACCAGATATTTAACATGGAGTCTCTATCCTTAAAAAGTTTGCTACAGGGACCTATGTACATGCAATGAGCACATAAGACTACAAAGAAAGCTTGACCAAAAAGTATAAAAATTATTCCTGAGTGCAAGAGCGTTTTTATAAAGACTTCCCACATCAAATAATGTGCATTCACAAGAGCACTTTGATTTGAGAAGTGCCTGGGAAATTAGTATTTCACTCTTTAAGGGGGTGTGTGTCTTTGAGAGTTTTTCCAGAGAAAACGGTGGTCTGAAGGCCTGCCCAAAGGTTGAAACATCACCTGATAAGGTTAGATTTTGAAAATGTCAAAGACTGTGATACATTTTGGCTCTGGTGTTTGAACAATTTTGACATTTGACTTGAACGAAACTTTATAAAGTGGTTGGAAGCAATAAAAGATGGGTTGTTGAGTTGGGTTTTTTTGTTTTGTTTCACTAAATATAAGGTACCATTATCACTCACACATTATCTGTAGGAACATTTACTTATCCCCACCAAATTTTAATCATACACACTGTGTGATTAAAATTTAATCCTGACACGCTGGACCTATAGGATCCTGAGAGGCCACAGCATAATGCAAGGGTCTGAGAAACTACCCTCTTCACTTACACCAGAACCCTAGGCAATACAAAGACTACAGAGGCAATGGCTCCCAGTCACTATCCTCCCTCCCACAGCATCATGGGATCTGAGGTAAGGCCAGCAGGATCTGAGAACTCTACCCTCCCACTCAACACATTTGGCTTGTTCCATAAGTATTCGTTATCTTTTGCATCCCATCACTTAATTCCCAGTCTTGTATATATGTCTCGTGGTAGCTTTACATTTAATTGTATGTTGCTCAGTTAAATCTTAGTGCTACATTTTAAAAATCTCAAAAAAAAAAAAGAAAGAAAGATTATGCTAGAAAGCACTTACTTTTCTTTTTTTTTTAATTATTTATTTTATTTTTTTTTAATTTACATTGCAAATCATTTCCCCTTTCCCGTTTCCTCCCTCCCCGAAAGTCCCATAAGCCCCCTTCCCTCCCTCTTTTCTCCATTCAACCCCCTCTCGTTACTCTGTCCTGGTGTTCCCCTACATCCAGTCTTTCCAGGACCAGGGGTCTCTCCTTCCATCTTCTTAGAAATCTATTGATATGCGGATTGTGTCTAGGGTATTCCGAGATTCTGGGTCAATATCCCCTTATCAGTGACTGCATATCATGTGTGTTCTTTTGTGATTGGGTTACCTCACTAAGGATGATATTTTCAAGATCTAAAATATAAGAATAGGTTTGATCCAGAATTTTCCCTTTAAGGGGACCCTAAACTCAGGTCTAGGCAGTTCAACACATGCTACCTAACGTGGTCAAATATTAATCCCAGTATTTACGAGTTAGAGGCAGAAAGGTTCTCTGTTACATTGCAAATTTGAGGCCAGATTAGACCATGTGAGAACCTATCTAAATAAATAAATAAATATTTGCATATGCAAATATATAAGTAAAAACAGCAGATGAATTGATAATGTTTTCTACAATGCCATTGAAGAAAACATTTGGAGCATACTATGTTCAAACACTAGAAGTGTGTGCATCTTTAGCTGACAGAAGAGGCAGGAAAAGCAGACAAAGATTCTTTGTCTTCCTTGCCTTTGGCATTGCAGACAGCTAAATGGCATAGATGAGACCCACAAAGAAAACAGCTCAAAGGGACTGAAGACCAAGACCTCAACAAGCAACATCTGGAAATGGAAACAATGAGGAGCTGTATAAAACTGAATTATAGGCAGGTCATTGCAACCTCACTGCACTTTCCAGTGGAAGGCACAGAGATGATTAAGAAAACGTATTGTGTTCAAAACATCCTCCACATAAAACTAGACACACTGAAACTAATAGAAAAGAAACTAGGAAAGAGCCTTGAACATATGGGCACAGGGGAAAATTTCCTGAACAAAACACCAATAGCTTATGCTCTAAGATCAAGAATTGACAAATGGGACCTCATAAAATTGCAAAGTTTCTGTAAGGCAAAGGACACTGTCAAAAAGACAAAGCAGCAGCCAACAAACTGGGAAAAGATCTTTACCAACCCTACATCCGACAGAGGGCTAATATCCAATATATACAAAGAACTCAAGAAATTAGACTCCAGAGAGTCAAATAACCCTATTAAAAAATGGGGTACAGAGCTAAACAAAGAGTTGTCACCTGAAGAATATCTAATGGCTGAGAAGCACCTAAAGAAATGTTCAACATCCTTAGTCATTAGGGAAATGCAAATCAAAACAACCCTGAGATTCCACCTCACACCAGTCAGAATGGCTAAGATCAAAAACACAGGAGATAGCAGGTGTTGGCAAGGATGTGGAGAAAGAGGAACACTCCTCCACTGTTGGTGGAATTGCAAGCTGGTATAACCACTCTGGAAGGTTCCTCAGAAAACTGGGCATGACACTCCCAGAGGATCCTGTTATACCACTCCTGGCATATACCCAGAGGCTTCCCCAGCATGCAATAAGGACACATGTTCCACTATGTTCATAGCAGCCTTATTTATAATAGCCAGAAACTGGAAAGAACCCAGATGTCCCTCAACAGAGGAATGAATACAGAAGATGTGGTATATTTACACAATGGAATACTACTCTGCAATTAAAAACAATGAATTCACGAAATTCTTAGGCAAATGGTCAGAACTGGAAAATATCAACCTTAGTGAGGTAACCCAATCACAAAAGAACACACATGGTATGCAGTCACTGATAAGGGGATATTAACCCAGAAACTCGGAATACCCAAGACACAATTCACATATCAATTGATTTCCAAGAAGATGGAAGGAGAGACCCCTGGTCCTGGAAAGACTGGATGTAGGGGAATGCCAGGATAGAGAAGCAATAGGGGGTTGAATGGGGAACAGGGGGAGGGAAGAGGGCTTATGGGACTTTCGGGGAGGGAGGAAACGGGAAAGGGGAAATCATTGGGAATGTAAATAAAAAAATATAGAAAATTTAAAAAAAAATCTGAGGAAGAGGGACGATCATTCTGTTATCCAGGAAGGTGCATCATTGTCTGAAGTGGAGATGGACAGAGAGGGAGAGAGAACTTGCCTTTATTGGATAGCTACAGGAGCCAGACTTGGGGCTTGGCATCTGCACATGCCTTCATCTGATGCTCGATGCAGTCTTTGTGACTGGAATTACCGATTTATCTTACAAAATCAGAAATAATTTAACAGACATTTCTTATGTGTATGTAACTATAATAAAGCCTAGAATATGGGCAGGATAGCACACTGAACAAGAAGTGTGATGTTAATCTCTCTTGACAAATATAGAAAGGGAAATATGTGTTGATGGTTAGTATCAATCCAGTGAGAATTTCCATAGGATTGAGAGCATAGCTCTCACCATTAGCTTTTTATTATTTTTTTTAAGTTAGCACATAAAATACTGGGTTTCATTATGGTATATGTATATATACGTATGTATGAACATATGTACAAAAATATATTTGTACTTTGTTGTTCTTCTCTTTCCTTACTACCTACGTTCATCCTCCTTCCCCCATCTTGCTGGTCTTTTCCATCCCAGTCTTTCCTTTTTCGTTCATGTCATATGCATTCTGTTTCCCATCTTTCCTCCCTGCTCCCATTTCTAATCTATTCCTCTCCTCTCATAGATCACTTTCTACTTTCATAACATACATATACACTCACACACTCACACATGCACATTCTCTCACACACACACTCACACACACAGTCAAGCACTCTCTCTCTCTCTCTCTCTCTCTCTCTCTCTCTCTCTCTCTCTCACACACACACACACACACACACACATGCAATCTCTAAGTTGGGCTTATTTCATTTAACATAATTCCTACAAATGAATTGACAAAAAAATAAAAAAAAATGAATTGACTTCATTTTTTAACTAAATAAATTCCTATTACATATATACATTCTGTTTTTTGTATCCATTCATCTGTTGATAGATATCTCAGTTGGTTCTATTTCTTAGCTATTTGAGTAAAGCATCAATAAGCACTAATATGCAAGAATTGTTGTTTTTTAATTAGTTTAGGAGCCATTATGAAATCCTCACAGAGTTATCTTAAAATAGACATTGAGTAAATAAATATAGGAAGAGTAAAGGCATGTGTGAGAGGAGTCATGGAAATGAAGGACCTAACATGAAATGGAGGCCTGGATCAAAAGACGATAAAAGGTTCAATAAAAACATCCCTGAGAGAGGAACAAAGATGAAACCTGAAGATCAACAGAGCAAATAGGGATTATCAAAACTCAGGAGGGAAGTATGGGTTCAAATGGATGCTGGAGTGATAGCAGGGAACATCACTGGAAAAGTGATCAATAAGGATACCGCTATGTGCATAGGAATTCGAAAGCATGGAACATTCCAGAATCTAGAAAAAAGTCACAGTCCCGAAAAAGAAGCAGCTGTGGGGAAAAGGACTCTTCAGCCTCATGAGGTTACTTAACAAGCTGGCTCATCAGAGACTGATCTGCTCTCCATGTTCTGCCAAGATCTAGTTTCCTAGCCTGTGAGGCTGAAACACAAGCCAAACCATGAAATCTATCAAGGCAGTGATGCCACCCTCTTGGCCTCCTGAGAATCAACACAGTAGCTCTTTACACCAGAGATGGTGTGCTATCATTCTCCACATGGTTTTGAACCATGTTCAGTTTTCTTTTGTGGTTAATCACACTTTACCGTCATGTACAAAGAGTGGTTCTTTGTGTTGATTTGTGCCAGACACTTTGACTGACTCATTTTGGTAGATATCTAAGTATCTACTTGTTGCTAGCATTCTAAATGTTAGTCAAAAGCTTACCTTCTTAACCAAAACCAACATTGTAACTGATCACATTTAGTTCTTGACTTCTCAGTCTCACTCAATAGAATCCTTGCATCAGTTCAGAGCTGGCCTTTGTCATTATGTCTGTGTCTTTTATATTAACATTTTTAAAGATGGTAACTGGTAGAATAATTTAAGTCAACCTCTCTGAAGGGGTTAATGCTGTCATCTTAAGAATTTTATATATTATTACTTGTAAGATCTGGGCCAAAATCTTTAAGAAAAGCTATGAAAATCTTTAACACATCTGATACACATTTTCAGTGGATTTCTGGAAAGATCAGAAACTTCTGCACTGCTTGGCAAAAATCAGGGGGCATGGAAGAGGATACATAAGGAAGGGATATTTGTGGAATCTTATACCCTATCCTTGAAATACAAAATCTTCATCATCTTCTTCTACAAAGGCATTGGTCAAATCTACTTTGGATATTAGTGCTTCCAGGTAGAAGCATATGTTGTCTGTTTTGTGTGTATGTATTCATGTATATGCGTGTAGTATATGTGTGCTGATATGTGTTCTTGTATGTGTGTGTGTGTGTAAGGGAAGAGGTTGCTGTGGGATGTCTTTTTCAATAACAGTCATTAAATTATTCACTCAAAGATAGGGGTCCCACTTTGAATGATTCTCTACTTAGAAGGTCACAAAAGGATCTACATGGGGATTTTTTTATCATCTGTAACTATTGAGTTTATACAGACTAGCACTGTTAACTCACTGCATTTTTACACTTACCTCAAACAACTCAGGTTTTCATTTAAGATTTCTTTCCCTTTTATCCTTTCTGACATAAAGTCTCGCTATGTAGTCTAGATGACATTAAACTCCTGATCCTCCTGTCTCAGCATTCAAAGGCCAGGGACGACAGGCTTGCATCAGCATATCTGGCTAATTTTCTCATTTTTAGCAGTATTGACAAATCTGGTTATTTTATAACTACTTTGTGCCTAATCAGTTTAGGACATATTTACATCAGTGAAAGGATGAAGTACATTATAAAGCATCTCCATAGTCACTCTGAATGCCAATGTTCAAAACAAAAGATTGGAAATATAATTCCATGTTTGACAATAAACACCTGCAATACTCAAGAACATTTTTTCCAAATTGTATTCTGTAGAGGAATTTTAATCCAGCAACACGGCTGCTCTGACAAGGGATCACATCCAAAGACCTTTTAGCTCAGTGTGATCTGGCTGGAATACAAACATACCTTTAGTACACACCTTTAATGCCAAACAATAGAGGTAAGGTTAGTTTTTAGCAGGAAGCAGCCATGTTTGAAAAGTGACATCTAATTGAGGGGCAGACAAAGTGATGAATCAGAGAAAGATTTGACAGAATGAGTCAGAGATAGGATATGCCCAACTCTAATGAGACAGACAGAAAAGAAAGGTGACTTAAGAGAGGAAGAGAAGGAGAGGGAGAAGGAGAGGGAGAGGGGGAGGGGGAGTTTTCCCAGGAAAGTTTTAAGCAGGTTGCAAGTGAAGACAGGAGCCAGAGAATGAGAAGGAGCCAGAAGAACAGATTTCCAGAGTTAGGTTGAAGCCAAACAGAGCAATTTAGTCAGAAGATGAGAAAAGTCCATTTGAATCTGTCAGCTTGAAGAGGAGTTTGAGTCAGAACAACTGAGTTGAACCAGCCAGCCAGAGTTCAGAAAGAGCTAGGAAGTGTGAGTTTATTCAGCAATAATTCTTCAAGATGACAGTTACATCTGGTCAATAAAAGTTATTTTACAGCACTCTCAGTTCCACTGCGCATCAAAGTATTCTCTGCATAAGCTTGGGGTTGGGTGTGATATTGTTATAAAACTTTATTCAATTCAATTCAAAGAAAATTGAAATCAGAGAACACACACTTGTGAAGCATCTTGTAAACAGCCATGTGAACACCAGAGTTCAGATATTTTGCTGATCCTTTATTTTCTGGCTATTGTATAATGATGGTTCCAGGAAGAACAGTTTCCATCATTGCGCTTAGCTTCACAATTACAGTGCCTCAGATGCCTTTCAAAATATAAATTCCTGAACTATACTGCACACCCATCAAACCAAGGTGTACATGGGTAGAAATTTGTCATCTGTCTTTTAAAAGATTCAAGACTTTGGCCAGGGAAGCAGGTAGGCTAACTGCAGATCTTCATTCTCCATCTTCTCCAAGTGCAAGCTCCCAGCCTCATCCCCAGCTCTATAGCAGGCCATCTGCTGCAGCCTCCCTTCCTACCTGACTGCACTGGCAGGGTTTGTGTGTTAATTTGACACAAGCTGGAGTTATCACAGAAAAAGGAGCTTCAGTTGAGGAAGTGCCTCCATGAGATCCAGCTATAAAGCATTTTCTCAATTAGTAGTCAAGGGTGGGGGGCCCATTGTGGGTAGTGCCATCCCTGGGCTGGTAGTCTTAGGTTATAAGAAAACAAGCTAGGGTATTCTGAGATTCTGGGTTAATATCCCCTTATCAGTGACTGCATAACCCTAGACACAATTCGCATATCAATAGATTTCCAAGAAGATGGAAGGAGAGATCCCTGGTCCTGGAAAGACTGGATGTAGGGGAATGCCAAGACAGAGAAGTGAGAGGGGGTTGAATGGGTAAAAGAGGGAGGGAAGGAGGCTTATGGGACTTTCGGGGAGGGAGGAAACGGGAAAGGAGAAATGATTTTGAATGTAAATAAAAAAAAACTTAGAAAATAAAATAAAATTTAAAAAATCATCCATGTGTAAAGCAAAAAAAAAAAAAAAAAAAAGAAAGAAAGAAAGAAAACAAGCTGAGCAAGCCAGGGGAAGCAAGCCAGTAAGAAACATCCCTCCATGGCCTCTGCATCAGCTCCTGTTCCCTGATCTGCTTGAGTTCCAGTCCTGACTTCCTTTGGTGATGAACAGCAATGTGGAAATGTAAGCTGAATAAACCCTTTCCTCCCCAACTTGCTTCTTGGTCGTGATGTTTGTGCAGGAATAGAAACCCTGACTGAGACACCTCCTTTCCCATTCAGTTCCACACTTTTTCTGTCTGTCCTTATAAAACAACCAGACCTGAATCATCAGGTTGATGCACATATGAACTCATAAAGACTGAGACACTATGCACAGGGCCTCCATGGGTCTGCAAACAAGTAGAACCCTAGAGCTGAAAGGAGAAATAGACACATGCACCTGTCCCTGATCTTCAATCAATAACCACTTGCAAATGAAAATTCAGTTTCCTCCGAGGAAATCTCACTGGAGAAGCAAACAACTCCTGAAGGTAGGCTGCATGCCCAGTCACAGATGGCAGCAAAAAACTGACTCAATGGAATCATTGCAGGTTTCTCGTTTTATAATGTCATATTAGGTCTTTTCTCTAATCTTATTTTATTTTTATTTTTGTTTCATTTCATTTCATTTATATATTTTCTCTAATTTTACCCTACAGGTCCTTTGCATACATATTATGGCTTCCAGTTTAGTGTTTGCATGGAATTGTGTATAAATGGGTATAAATGAATGACGAGTAGGTCTCTGCACCTGTACCTATTTCCTTTGCCTTTTCTTAGACTCATTTTCTTTCTGTTTCTTTTGTCCTGTTCTAATGCATTAGTGTTTGTTCTATCATATTATATTATATTATATTATATTATATTATATTATATTATATTATATTATATTATTAACCATTAGAATCCTGTTTGGTTTCTGAAGAGACAGAAAGAGAGAAGACCCAATTGGAGGGAAGGTGGGGAACCTGGGAGGAGTAGAGAAAGTAAAACCTAATCAGAATATATTATGTGAGAAATAAATCTATATTCAGTAACAGGAAAAAGAAACTTTACCTACAAGACTAGGTCACAGACTGAATAGAAACTTCATACCATAGTTTGGAAAAGTTACTCCAGTATATGGAAGAGTAAAGTTTTATAACAAATTTTAAATCAGGAAAACAATAGTTGGCTTGTTCAGCAGTAAAGCATACACTTAGCACGTGATAGGTTCTTAGTTGAATCCCCGATACTACATAAAAGAGAGAGAAGGCCCCACAAAATCAATTTTTCTTTCAAAATTTTACAATAAAATGTAATACTTTGTATGCTAATTAAATAAAATTAATTAACTAGAAAATCAAGTTACCTGGCACATAAAAGGGCTGAATGACGGAAGCAGGAGAGAATGACTAGTGTCAATATGGGTACAAGCCTCAAGTATGCTCCAGTGCCTAAAACTCTTTAAGTCACTTGCCCTGCCTTGGGCATGTCAATCATTGTAAAACTGTGCTTAGTTTTCTTAATAGTAAATTTTATTTTGTGATGGTCATCAAAACAAAAACAAAACAGTGAAATATTGGTCAACAAAATACAGTAATGATGGCAAAAAAAAAAAAGATTGTGCTCTTGTGGTAATTTAAATGGAAAATGTTCTCTATAGGCTCGGCTGTTGGAACCTTATAGAAAAGTACAACCTTACTAGAGGAAGCTCATTTGGGTTGGCATTGAAAGTTCCCAGAATCTCCTCACCTGGGTTGGCTCTCTTTGCTTCATTCTTACTGTTAAAGATGTGATATCTCAGAGTTCGGCTCTGGATTTCTGTTCTCAAGCCTCCCCTGCCATTATGGACTGCCCCTCTGGAACCATAAGCCAGAATAAACTCTTTCTTCCATAAGACACTTAATGGTCATTGTGCTTTTTCAAAGTAACTAACACATCTATCATGGCTGAAGATGATTGATAGACACTGACTGTCCTCTTGTCCCATACAAAAGTATATTTTTAACTCCATTTCAGATATGAAATGAACAAAAAGTCACCTTCCACCTATGAGGCTATGGGACACAGGCCCTCCTAGGCCACTCCTTATCTCTATTTTATGCCCTCCAGAGAGTTGGGTAAGGAGTCACAAAATAAGTATAATTCAAACAAGTACAAAAATGGGTGCTCAAGGTTTTCTCTTCCATCTAGATTTCCTTTACAGTGATCTATTTGACAAATCTCAATAGATTTCATTTATAAAAGACACATAGACCTACATTAAAGAATCTCTACCAGAATCATAATTTTGTATTAGCCAAAGTCAAGTTGAAAACCATAGTACCAAGCCATCTTCCTTTGCACTTATGAATTCCTGGGTTGGCCACAAATCAGTTATTGGTAGTGTTGAACAGCAGTAGGGGGGTCCCTGGACCTAGCACCTGTTCTCAAAGGATAAGACCAAAATAGAATAGTTAAAAACTATAAGGGCATCAGCAAAGGTCCCTGGTGACTTGCTCTTGTGGTTGTAATAACCAGAGTCATCAGTGAATTGTACATGGTGACAATGTGATGGGTGACTACATGGTACAATGTTAGAAGTGTGAATTCCACAGAAGACCCCAAATTGTGAGTGCTACCTCTCAGCAACTGCTGACTTTGAACTTCCTACCTAGAGTCACAGCAATCCTTCCTGTATCAGTAGCCACTGCTGTCACCGGGTCCTTCCCCTTCCACACTGTGTCGTCATTCCTCGACTTCCCCATGTGTGTTTGGTCAAGAGTACGAGCCACTACGTCTTCCCATGAGCCTTTGTTGCTCTTTCTAAATCTTTCAGCATTTACTCTGTGTGTCCAAACAAATCACCCTCATCAATGGGGACCCTGGCATCAGGCATCAGAATCTCTGAAAATTCCTGAAAGAAGATATATATATACACATATATATTGGAAAAGGGGACATGGCATATGTAAAGCAGTCTGGATTTATAACTTCATCCTTTAACTAACATAAAAAAAAACTAAGAAAATATCTCACAATGTCTACTAATTCTGTTTTTTCTTGAATTTTTAACTCCACTTTAGTTTTTCTGTGGCATATCATTTATTCATATGCATTTGAGCATTTTAGATGTTGTCATATGTAAATAGAAACGTGAAAATCAAAACAACCCTGAGATTCCACCTCACACCAGAAAGGCTAAGATGAAAAATACAGGGTCAGCAGATGCAGGAGAGGATGTGGGGAAAGGGGAACACTTCTCCATTGTTGGTGGGATTGCAAGCTGGTACAACCACTCTGGAAATCAGTGTGGCAGTTCCTCAGAAAATTAGACATAGACACCTGAGGACCCAGCTATACCACTCCTGGGCATATACCAAGAAGATGTTCCAACATGTAATAAGGACACATGCTCCACTATGTTCATAGCAGCCTTATTTATAATAGCCAGAAGCTGGAAAGAACCCAGAAGTCCTTCAACTGAGGAATGGATACAGAAATTGTGGTATATATACACAATGGAGTACTATTCAGCTATTAAAAACAATGAATTCATGAAATTCTTAGGCAAATGGATGGAACTAGAAAGTGTCATCCTGAGCTAGGTAACCCAATCACAAAAGAACACACATGGTATGCACTCACTGATAAGTGGATGTTAGCCCAAAAGCTCAAAATAAACAAGTTACAATTCACAGACCACAGGAAGCTCAAGAAGAAGGAGGACTGAAGTGGGGGTGCTTTGGTTCCTTTGAGAAAGGGAACAAAATACTCACAGGAGCAATAAAGGAGACAAAATGTGGAGCAGAGACTGAAGGAAAGGCCATGCAGAGACTGCCCTACCTGGGGGATTCATCCTATAACCAGTCACCAAACCCCAACACTATTATGGATGACAAGAAGCACATACCAAAAGGAGCATGTCATGGTTGTCTCTGGAGGTGCCCTGTCAGAACCTTACACATACAGAGGCAGATGCTAGCAGCCAACCATTGGACTGGGAGTGGGGTCCCCAATGGAGGAGTTAGATGGCGATCTGGAGGAGCTGAAGGGGTTTACAGCCCCATGGGAAGAGAAACGATGTTGGCCACCCAGATGACCCAGGACTCCCAGAGTCTAAACCATCAACCAAAGGGGTACACAGGGTTCCAGTCAAAAAGGTGGCAGAGGAATGCCTTGTCGGGCATCAGTGGGAAGAGTAATCCTTGGTCCAGTGAAGGCTCAATAGAGGCCCCAGCAAAAGGAAACCGAGGGGTGGGGGAGGTGGGAGTGGGTCGGGTGGAGGGGCACATACTTGGAGGCAGGGGGTGGGAGGAGGGGTTCGGGATGTCGTAGAGGGAGGAAACCAAGAAAGTTTTTAACATTTGAAATGTAAATGAAGATTATATTCAAAAAAAAGAATAAAGACCCTGCCGTGAGTTGTAATAATAATAATAATAATAATAATAATAATAATAATAATAATAATGATCTCTGAGCAATCTTTTAAATCCTACTGAAGGGTTCAGCATTCCCTGGTGATCCAAGACTACCATCTAGTGGTGACTACCTCTGAACTGAGAATGTGAAGAAAGCTTTAAGGAAGTGTCTGGTTGGTTCCAAAACTCATTTGTCTAAAGCAAAATTCATGTGTTCATAAAAGGAGCTTTGCACTTTCAAACTGTGTGAGGAAACATCCCCGGGAATAAATAGCTGCTATCAAGCTAGACTTCAGGAAAATCGGCGTCTTGGTTCTGCTCAGCACCGTCTTTGCTTTGCTGAATTCAGGGATTACATGACAGATAAAGGGAAATTGCTGTAATGAATTACATAGATTGGGGCTGGAGAGATGCCTCTGTGGCTACAAGCACATATTGCGCACACTAAAAAACCCAACTTTGGTTCCCAGCACCCACATCAAGCAACTTACTACTGTCTATAACTCCAGCTCCAAGGGAGCCAAGGCTGTCTTTTAGACTCCACAGCATCTACACACACACACACACACACACACACACACACACACACACACTTAAAAATAAAAGGAGGGAAAAAATAATATAATTTCCACGTGCCCAAAGTGAAACACATTTAATGATAAAACCTTAGTGTTTAATGAGTTTAAATAGTGGCTCTTAAGAAGACGGGCTCGGGCTGGAGAGATGGCTCAGTGGTTAAGAGCACTGACTGCTCTTCCAGGGGTCCTGAGTTCAAATCCCAGCAACCACATGGTGGCTCACAACCATCCGTAATGAGATCTGGCGCCTTCTTCTGGAGCGTCTGAAGACAGCTACAGTGTGCTTAGATATAATAATAAATAAATCTTAAAAAAAAAAAGAAGAAGAAGACGGGCTCATACGCTGAGCCCCAAAACTTGTGTGACCTTTTTGGTGAAAGCACTTCTATCTGTGTAATTCAGGTAGAAAACTGCACGCCAGTTCATAGGAAATGATCCAAGTTGATGCTGAATTCAGTGACATTGCCCCTTAAGTGAGACAAGGAGTGCAGAAGACATACTAAGGAACCAGACTCTGGGTCATGTGGACAAGACAGGAGAGACTGAATCTACTACTAAACAAATGTGAAGGGATAAGGTTCATGTCTGCCCTGGAGCTGCAGGGCAAATGTTGTCCTCCAAGTACTCTGGTTTCAGACTTCTGGTCAGCAAAACTTTAAGAGAATAAATTCTCACCATCTTAAGACATGCAGTTAGCTGTAATTCATTATGGAAGACCTCAGTGACAAATACAGTTTATTCTTTTTCAGCATCCCTGGGTTTGTAAACGACCTGGATACTTACAAGCTTTCAACAGAACATATGTAAACCCATTGAACTACCATGTTTCAGGGTGCTGTCCAATTGACAGCAGAAAACGTGTCATGGCCTACACACTCTTTAGGAAAGTATTTTGGATGTTGTCAGATATTTCCTTTAAGGTGTTTTCCGCTAAAATGCAAGACTATTCAACTAACGTTCCCCTCTTCTAAGGTTGAAAGTGAAGCAGTAAGAATTTGCCTAAATAGGGATACGTGTAATCAGAATCATCCAAATGTCAGACACAGTCAGGACAACATGGTAAACACGGTAGGAATGCTCATGAGTTGCCCACAAGATGAGATACTTGGAGACTATGTGAACACTGAAAGCGGTGGTGTCAGTACAACTGAATGGAAGCATTCATAAAAATATTGTTTGGCTCAGCAGATAATAACTAAAAATTTGGGAACTAGAAGGAAGGAAATGTACAAACAATCAAAAGCCGCAAAGTCCATCCAGGAAATGCGGAATCCACTCGTCACATCACAGGTATGGGCTCCCTGTATAAAGCACAATGGAGTCTGCTTCAAATGATTCAATAACTTCAGAGTCCACAAGTAAACACAGAAGAGCAATAATAGGTCAGCCAACAGGAGCCTCCATTTTATGTCTGGGCCTGGAGGGCCTGTTTTTCCTCTAGTGGAAGGCAGGTTCTATGTAATTCAAGTAAGAAGATTCAAGTAAGATTCAAGTAAGAAGCTCGGAATTCCCTTATGGCTACAAGGTAGTTCCATTACATGTGTTGATGGAACTATCAACGCATAGATTTGACAAGGTTTGCAGATAGGTGTCCCTTAAGTTCTCACCTGATGATGTAGCACCCTGATGGGTCCAAGGGTTAGGTCCTGATAACTTCCACAATAGACACACCCACATACTAACCTACATGAACTTCTTCATGACCTGGACCTATAGGTGAGTGCTTAGACAAATGCACAGAGAGGGAATAGTAGAGCCTTTTTAACTTCATTCCACATCCTTAATCCACCTTATTTTCAAAACGTTTTAGATACAATAAGAAAGGAGAACAAGATTTTCCCTGATGATGATGGCTCTCATTGGTGATGTAGCTTGGTGAAGGAAGGGCCCACCTAATATACCAGAAGCCCTAGGTTTGTCCCCCATCGCTGATTATAATCCTAGCCCTTCCAGAGTTGGAAGCTAGTGGTCCAGGACTCCCTCCACGTCAACCACCTGGAAGCCACCTGGACTACATCAGACTGTGTCTCAATATAAGTTAAATTGCTCCTGGTAAGAACAATAGCTCTTATTTTAAAATTCATGAAAGTAATGTTGAGTTTTCACCCTCAATAGCTGTTTATATCCCAAACATCCTCCACAGCTTCCATGTTGAAGATACTGTAGCAGCTGACAACACATTGAGGATGGTGAAATGTCAGGAGGACCCTAGTGGGAAAATTAGTCATTGGTTTTTAGCATGTTTATTATTGTAATTTGGTTTTTAATTAGGGTTTAGGTTGTCTTTGGGTGGTGTTGGGGCAAGGGGGGAGGGCTGAATCCAGAGCCTTGGCCATGACAGGCAAGTTCTTTGCCACTGTGTCACTTCATAGCCCAAAAGTAAGTCACTGGGAGACACATGTCCTTGAAGGGGACCTTGGACTGCCTCTGTCTCTCCTTTACTCCTTCTTTCCTGCTTCTCAACTCTGATAAGTTCAGCAGCTTTGCATTCTCGGGATGTTCCACAGACCCTGAACTGACACAGCCACGTGGCCTTTGACAGACATCTCTGAACCTGGACAACAAACTCAACTTTTCTTGCCTGCTAGGTGACTGTCTCACAAGTCTTGTTACACTGATGGAAATCTAGCATAGCCGTGGAGACAACCAAAGAATCCTTAGAATATGTGAAGAATTTGCCCCCAAAGTCAGACAACCAATAAAGAAATCCTTCTTTTGCAAAGCTTGTGTTACTCCCTGTTAATGGGGAAATGCTGCCTAATAAGGGCCTCAAGAAAAGACTCTCTTTAATGAACTGACCATGAGCCAAGTGCCTCCCTCAGCTCATTCCAACTGACTTCACTGGATATTCATAAACCACTAGAGCTTGTCTCCTCATCTTTCAACCATAACATCCACCCATGTGATCATCTGTTCCAAGATACCCAATAAATGTTTACTAGATGAACATATCAAAGGTATAAGAAAGGGGGGAACTCTTGGGAAGAGGGAACAACAAGGAACATTTTGAAAGTGTTTCCCATTGCTATATGTAAGCATCACTTACTGATAATTATCTCAGCCATGTTGATTCATAAAGTACTTATAGGATACCAGGACTCAGCAAATAAGAACTATTTATAGTTTGAGCTTCAGATGGGCTTTTGGTAACCAGATCCCAATCAAAACAGAAATCTGATTCAGGACTTTGTAATGTTCATACATTTGACAAAAGTTAATTGCCTCCAAGTGATATTGAAGATTTTGCCTGAGAGTGATGGCAACACTAGAAATGTGAGCTGGGAAGAAATGGAATAGCAGTTGGCTTAAAGACTTGGTGGTGGTTTGCTTGGGCAGGAAAACCAATCATGAAGATACTTCTATCTAAATTCTAGTTAGTGACTGAAGCTTTCTTAGGGTTTTTATTTTATATACTTATGATTTTTGTCCATCCTCAGTTTTGTTAGTGGCACCTAAGTATTTCTGAGGGCCATTAGTTGGTCTCCCCGACAACCTCTAGGACCAGACACCTCTTTCTTCTAGTAGACATGAGAAGTCGACAAACTGCCTTACATCTTAGGTAATGGCGTGTTCTTTCTTTACACTCCTCTTGCAAAATCCACTCACAGTAATCTGAAGGAACTAGCCTGCACCCACAAGCATCCTCACTGGTGAGTGCTACTCTACCCCTGTTCTGGCCTCACTGCCCACTGTCCCTGGTCTGGACTCACTGTTGAGTGCCCATTGTGCCCCTAGTCTAAAGACAGAAATCATGGGCAAGATTTGAGTAATGGTGCAGACCAGGAAATCAGCAAAGAAGATTTCAAAATTACTTTATAAAGAAAAAGAAGTAAACTTAGAGGCATAAGACCCCATTGTAAATACTGAAGTGTGGGAAGAAATAAGCCAAAAGCTTGCAATAGACATATAAAGATTAATCTTAATTTCACAGTAAGTGAAGAAAATTGGGTCATTAAAAGGGGGGCTGAAGAGATGGCTCAGTAGGTAAGAGTACTGAGTGCACTTCCAGAGGATCCAGGTTCAATTCTCAGCACCCACATGGTAGCTCACAACTGATTAACTCCAAGATCTGACACCATCACACAGACATACATGCAGGCAAAATGTCAATGCACATAAAATAAAAATTAGTATGTTTTTTTTTAAAGGAAATGGGAGGTAAACAACAAACGGACATTTGTAGTGTTCTCCTAAGGTAAAGACAGAGATTGGATCTGGGATGAATGTGTGTGTGCCTATGGACCTACTAAAAGGTTTAACAGGATACAAAGAGTCCCCAGTTCATAAGTTTTGATGCACAATTTTTTCTGACATGCATTTAATGCACAATGTAATTGAGATTCCTGTTCTGATTTTGTTTCTCCGACGGGCAATGTATAGCATGATCCTATTTTGATGCTTGACATGAGGAAAAACAACAGATTCCCTTCAATCTGCTGTGCTGCCAGTATCGTTTATGTTGTTGTGTTTCCATGTGACACCATTTCTACTAGATACCCATCTGTGGTTTCTGTTCTAGAGTATTAAACACATTTTCAGCTTCTGATGAATGTATCAGAAATCCACTCTATTATAAACCAAGGGACATCTGTATTTGAATTGGATACTGGCTATCAAGAATTGGACTGGAAAGCAAGTGGTCCAGACACAGCTTTGCTGGAGGCTTGATCTGAGTTCTCTCCTCGTGGCTCACTATCATCACCTTCCCACATCCTGGGCTTCTCCATCTACGTAATACAGAAGGGGCTTTGGATCTGGTGTTTACAATCACTGCCTTCATGCCTCTTGATCTCCTCTGGACAAATTCCAAAACCAATCACTATAAACAGAATAGCAGGAAGTGTGAAGTCTGCTATAGTTTGAGTTCGTCCCAAAAGATCCATGTGTTGTGAGCCTGGCCACAGTGTTGCAATGCCAAGAGATGTCAGGACCTTGAAGGTGGAGCCTGGTAGAAGTTGGTTGGTTAGGTCATTAGGCACTGACCTCACTGAGATTAAGGTAGTCCTCTTGTGACATTTAATTATTCTCCTGAGAGGAAGTTGTTTCAAATGAGTGAGCCTGACCCCAGAGTCCCTCACTCTCTGGCTCACTATACAGCTTCTGTCTTGTCCTAGGAACAAGTCCTAGTCCCCGTGCTCCCAATTGTCACCATGATATGATATACATAGAGGGAGAGGCATTACCTCCGAACAAAGAGCTCCATGCTGCTGCTGCTCTCTCCAAAACTATAAATGAAATAAACTCATTTTCTCACACGTTACAGTACATGCTCACAACATGTGGATGCCAGAGGTCAGTCTTATGTGCCTTTCCTTGAGATTCAACCATTTTCATTTTTTAAAAATTTTATTTATTTTATGTATATGAGTATACTGTTGCTGTCTTCAGACATACCAGAAGAAGGCATCAGATCTCATTGCAGATGGTTGTGAGCCATCATGTGGCTGCTGGGAATTGAACTCAGGACCTCTGGAAGAGCAGTCAGTGCTCTTAACCACTGAGCCATCTCACCAGCCCCAACCATCTTCCTTTTTAAGACAGGTTTCTCCATGAAACATGAGGTCACTGATCCAGCCAGGCTGGTTGACCAGTAAGTCCCAGAGATTCACCTATCTCCATTTCCCCAGCATTGAGATTATAAGACTTACCTCTTCTCCCACCTTTTTACATGGGTTCTAAGAGTTCAATTCAGGTCTTCATCCTTATGAAGAAAACAGTTTACTGACTGAGCCCTCCTGACAGACCCATAAGATTCTTTTTCTCTATAAAGTACTTAGTTGCTAGTATCTTGTTATAGCAATGTATCTGTGTCTTTCACATGGTAGTTCTATGACTTCAGAGAACTTAGCCATTTGAAAATCACTTTCCAGTTCAATAAAACTACCCACTTACTCAGCTGCTTTGAGGAAAGGTGAGATGCTCTGTATTAAGCAACTCCTGGACACTTCACTCAGGTGATAATGGCTGAATGACTTTGTTTTGTCACCATAATTCTGTTTACCAAGACTGAAGCATGGGACGCTACAGCCTGAGTAGAAACCAAACTAAGGGCTCTTCAGCCATTTTGGGGAGTTTTGTTGTTATTGCTTCAGTTTTTGTTTGTTTGCTCATTTGTTTCCTTTTGATGTCTGCCATCTTTGGCAGACTGACAGGGAAAAAAAGTGGTGGTAACAGAGATGTCAATTAATAGAGAGTAACCGAACTTGTGATAATAGTTACATTAGGAACAATACCAGCGATAACAGTTACATTAGGAACAATACCAGCGATAACAGTTACATTAGGAACAATACCAGCGATAACAGTTACATTAGGAACAATACCAGTGATAACAGTTACATTAGGAACAATACCAGCGATAACAGTTACATTAGGAACAATACCAGCGATAATAGTTACATTAGGAACAATACCACTAGTATCAGACATAATGGTACACCCAAAAACTTAGTTTCCTTGGGGGTTTTTTGGTCTTTGTTATTTTGTCTTTTTTTTTTCCAGAGCTGAGGACAGAACCCAGGGCCTTGCGCTTGCTAGGCAAGCGCTCTACCACTGACCTAAATCCCCAACCCCACCCAAAAACTTAGATGATATGACACGGACTCTCTTCAAAGACCGTTTCTATGTTCATCTGTCTCTGTGGTGGCCTCCCTCAGTATTTCTCATTCATAAAACTGTGTAGGCAAAGGGTTCACGGTTTCTTAAAAAATAAGAAATCCACTAAATTAAACTTAGTTTCCTTGTATAAATAAATAAATAAAATAAATAAATAAACAGCAACAACCATAAACCCCTGCAGTGTTTTGATAACTAAACTATCGATTCATTCCTGAAGGTTTGGAAAGTCCCATGAGATTTTTCAAAATTGTTCTCTGTGTGAGTATTCTTTATTTAGCGTCTCATTTCTCAGTCAGAATCTTTGCTTATTTAAGCCTATCTTTATTGTCTGATGGTAACCAGGTATACTACTTCACATGAGCATACTCAGAAGATTCTTTGATCATGATTTCCTAGTGTTTTGTGTGATTCACTAATGAAAATCTCAGCTTTGGACAGAGAGATAGGCACCTTTTGTTTCCCCAAGTAATAGTAATGATATTGCCCTCTTCCCACATAGCCTACAGCATGCACACCAACACTGTACTGTTTTGCTTGTTTTAAACACACTGTGCTACAAGTTATGAGATGCACTGTCCAAAGCAGGGCAACTCTTACTGGCTGCACCCAATGGATCAGACCTATAATTGATTGGGAAAGCAAACCTGCACTACTGAGGGAGTCTCTTGCTTCCAAGACAGTCCTTTGTTTTGAAACAGCAGTCTCTAAAAGCTCACCAACTTTATTCATCTTATACTGATGCACAGACGAGTAAAACTCCACAGTTACAGATCACTTAACATTGTGTCGGGAAAAGCAACCCAACCACTATAGGGTCCAGTAAAAGCAAAATCTAATAAAGTATTCAAAATTAAGTGAAGGTAGGAAAAGAGCACCAAATCTCCTTGTTAAGAGTACTGTGAGTCTTCACCCTATCTGAATCCTCTATAATAACCTAGTAATAATGAGTGAATGTGCTAATATGCATCTATGTTCACACAGTATAGTATGTATATATCATTAGTATATAAAAGAGTATATATGCAATCATTCCCCAGCCCCTGTGAAGAAGTGTCCCAGGATCCCCAAGGTATACTAAAATCCTTGGATGCTCAGGCCCCTTCTCTATAGCACATAGAGATAAATATATCTCTATTTATCTGTTTTGCTTATTCATTGTACATATTTTAAATTACTTAGAATATCTAATACACTGAAAGTGCTGTCTACAAAGTTTTTGTGATAAATTTTTAGGGAATAATGATGAAGAATTTGTATAAAAACAAATCAATACAATAATAATTTTGTGAAGAGCCCACCTCCAGCAGAAAGACAGGGCACCAAGTGAGGAATGGGGTTGCCATCCCACAGTCAAAAACTGTCTGAAAGAACTGCAGTGACAACAGTGGAGAGGAGCCTGAGGAAAAGGAGGTCCAGCGACAGGGCCACAGTGAGATCCAGCTCACGGGGAGGACCCAAGACCTGAAACTACTACTGAGGCTTTGGAGCGCTCACAAAAAGGGACCTATCATGACTGCCCTCCAAAAGATCCAAGAAACAGCTGAAAGAGTCAGATGCAGATATTTGCACCCAACCAATGGTCAGAAGCTGCTGACCCTGTGGTTGAATTAGGGAAAAGCTGGAAGAAGCTGAGGAGGAGGGCGACCCCGTAGGAGGACCAGCAGTCTCAATTAGCCTGGACCCTCGAGAGCTCTAAGACACTGGACCACCAAACAGGCAGCATATACCAGCTGATATGAGGCCCCCAACACATATACAGCAGAGGACTGCCTGGTCTGGGTTTAGTCAGTGAAGATGCACCTAACCCTCAAGAGAATGAAGACCCCAGGGAATGGAGAGGTCTGATGGGGTAGGGGGTGGGAGGAACATCCTCATGGAGATGGGGGGAGGAGGAGGTGGTATGGGATGTGGAACAGTCAGAGGGTGGACCAGGAGAAGGATAAAATCTGGAGTATAAAAAAGATTAAATAAAATGTATAATAATAATAATAATAATAATAATTTTTCTTTTTTATGTAGATCTCATTGTAGTCCTGTCTGGCCTCTGAACTCACAGAGATCTGCCTTCCTCTGCCTTTCTCTGCCTCCTGAGTGCTAGAATTAAAGGCATGTGCTACAACCACCCAGCTGCTTTCTTTCTCTCTAAAGAAAACAGAGCCAAATAAAAAAAAGATGAAAAAGAATAAAGCAAAATGAACAAATTAACAAAAAAATTAAACAAAGGAAAAACATGGAACATACACACACACACACACACCACACACACCACACACACACACACACACCATAGAAATACAATATCAGAAATGTAATATGCAAGCAAAAGACCAATAAGGTAAAAAAAAAAAATCCCAAACAGAGCAAAATGAGACATTTGTGTTAGCCATCCATTGCTGGGCATGAGGCCTGCCCTTGAGTGTGGTTTGTATATCCAGTGAAAAACTATTTTTTTTTTTGTCTTTGTGGGTGGTTATTGGTTGGAGATAGTTTCTTGGTTAGAGATAGAAGTTCATGTTGACTTTCCTCATCGCTACATTAGAACCCCCATCTGGTTTAGACCTTGGCAGGCCCTGTGCCTGTAGCCACAGTCCGTGTGGATTTGTATGCAGGACATCCCTGTTATAACCAGAAGATGCAGCTTCCTCTGCATCATCCATTCCCTCTGGCTCTTAGAATCTTTCTGCCTCCTCTTCTGTGTAGTTCCCTCAGATCTGAGGGGAGGGATTTGATGAAGACATCTCATTTAGGGCTGAATGCTTCAAGATCTCTCCCTCTCTGTACATTGTCCAGCTCTGGGTCTCTGTGCACTCATCTATTGCAAAGGGAAGGTTCTCTGATGATGGCTCATTGAGACACTGATCTATAAGTCTAGCAGAATGAAGTGGAAGTTTCTGTTTGCATCATGTGATGCAGACTCATGTGGTGTTTGGAGAGAGTATAAATAGAACTCAGTGTATAGAGATGGGGCACTTACATAGCTAGCCTTGCAACCCTTCGTTGGTCTCGAGTCTTCCCTTTGTTGAGAGAGGCACAGCACGAGACTTCTCCTGGCATCTTGGCTGGTTCTGGTCGTTCCCACTGACCCATGCCAATTTGGCAGAGGCCTGGCTATTTCTGTTGGATCGTGACATAGCTGCTGATTCATGTTTGGTATCCTGACACTGTTGAAAGGGACAGCTGTTGTCTTGACAACAGAGATTGGAATCACCCCAAAGAACTACTTCTAAACAGGTTCACATCCCCTTGTCCTACTTACCGTCCTTAATCCCCTTACCTTTGGACAATGGGCTAAAACAGAGGTCACATCATTGGAGAACCCTTATTAAAGTAGGGTTTGAAAAACCTAAGCCTACAGAAGGATGTCATTGGGAGTTATTTTATTGCTATGTTACTTTAATATAACAGCAGCGTTTGATTTTCCCTTAGGCCCATGGCCTATCTAGTCTTGGCCACCAAGCAGTGTCAGGTATGGGTTTCATTTAATGGAGCACGTCTTAAATCCAATGAGATAGTGGCTGGTTATTCTCATAACATTTGTGCCACTATCATACAGTGCATCATGTGCAGGTCACCATTGTAGACTGAAGAGTTTGTGGCATGGTTGGTGTTTACCTTTATCCTCTGGTACCGTGAACGCTAATAAGTAGGGAAGAAGGCTCTAGGTAGGCACCACATCATCAACTTCTCTGTGTTCAATGAGATATGCTGATGTTGTCTTCAGAAATAGGGTCTTACCATCAGTTTGTGGAGAGCAACCTCGGCAATATTGCCTTGGCAATAGCATAAGCTGTTTGAGGGTTTCCATGGGGCCTCTTTGGTCAACAATATAGCATATTTTCTGTGTAAATATGGGTACATATTTATTATAAGTTTAAATATATATATATACTTACCATATATATATATATATATATATATATATATATATATATATATATACTTGAACTTCCAACTCTTCTGCCTCTACCTTTCAAGTGCAAGATTATAGGCACGAGCCTCAATGCTAAGTTTTATGTGGTGTTGAGATTTAAGCCCAAAGCTTTGGTGCATGCTAAGGTACCACTATACTACCTGAGTTACTCCCCTAGTTCAATAGTAGAGGTTATGAGACCTCTAAAAGTTGAGGGAAGTACCAAACAATCTCTGACCACCATAGTAACACTTCAACATGCAAGTTGTCCTCTGACCTCCTCAGGCTCATACACACACACACACACACACACACACACACACACCACACACACAAAAGCAAAAATTTTAAGTTATCAATTTTATGTATTTATAATACATGTTGTTATTACACAAATATGACCGTCTATCTTTGTTGTGAGGAATCCACTAGCAAAGACCACTTAGACATGTGTTTAAGCCAATATAAAATCTTTATTAGGATACTGGTAACAACACCGTATGTTCAGAATCCCAGTGCAGCACTCAGGGTGACATCTGAGGAACCATCCCATATACAGTTACCAAACCCAGAACTATTGTGGATGCCAACAAGTGCTTGCTGACAGGAGCCTGATATAGCTGTCTCCTGAGAGGCCGTGCCAATGCCTGACAAATACAGAGGTGGATGTTCTCAGTCAACTATTGGACTGAGCACAGGGTCCCCAATGGAGGAGTTAGAGAAAGGACCCAAGGAGCTGAAAGGGTTGCAGCGCCATGGGAGGAACAGCAATATGAACCAACCAGTATCCCCAGAGCTCCCAGGGACTAAACCACCAACCGAAGAGTACACATGGAGGGACCCATGTCTCAGGCTGCATATGCAGGAGAGGATGGCCTTGTTGGGCATCAATGGAGAGGTCCTTGGTCCTGAGAAGGCTTGATACCCCAATATAGAGGAATTCTAGGACAGGGAAACAAAAATGGGTGGGTTAGTGAGCAGGGATGGGGGGATGGGATAGGGGGTTTTCAGAGGGGAAAGGGGATAACATTTGAAATGTAAATAAAGAAAATATCTAATTTAAAAAAAGCGAAAGGTTCAAGAGAGAAATCAGTGGAAATCTGAAAATATTTTGAAATAAAAGATAAATAAAAGTTTAAGCAACCATTCATGGTATTAAAACTATCAAGTGCAAAATATAAATAAATATAAATATAACATAAGTACAAAAAACTATGTTCTGATTTGTTATATTTCTTTTTTTTTAATGTACATTCCAGTCATTGCCCCTCCTCCCACAATTCCTCATCCCATTCCTCCTCCCCATTGCCTCTGAGAGGGTGCTCCCTCCCAGGCCTCCCCCTTTCCTGGGGCCTTAAGCCTCTAGAGGATTAAGTACATCTTCTCCCTCTGAGGCCTGACCTGGCAGACCTCTACTACATTTGTGCCAGGGGCCTCAGATCAGCCCCTGTTATGTTCCTGGTTGGTGGCTCAGTCTCAGAGAGCTCCCTGGTGCCTGGGTTAGTTCAGACTGCTGGTCTTCCTATGGGATCACTCTCCCCTTCAGCTTCTTCAATCCTTCCCCTAATTCAAACATAGGGGTCCCCAACTTCAGTTCAGTGGTTGGGTGTAAGCATCACTCAGTCAGATGCTGGCAAAGCCTCTCGGAGGACAGCCATGCCAGGCTCTCCTGTCTGTGAGCACATCACAGCATTGGTAATAGTGTCATCATGCCATCTCCCATGAGATGGATCCCAAGTTGAGCCGCCTTTCCTTCAGCGTCTTCTCCATTTTTGTCCCTGCAGTTGTTTCAGACAGGCACTCTTCTGAGTTAGAAATTTTGACTGTTGGTTAGTAACCCTGTCCCTCTGCTTGAGGTCCTGTCTATCTACTGGAGGTGGACTCTTCCAGTTCCCTTCCCCAACATTGGGCATTTTGGCTAAGGTCTCTCATATCCTGAGTCTCCAGTACTTTCTAGAGAGACCCCTCTCCCCGCCCCCAACTCCCAGTGCTGCTTATCTCCATTCATTTTCTTGGCTCTCTGGGCTTCTTTCCTGCCCCTGCCCATACCTGATCATGTTCCCCTTCCCCCTGCCTCCCCTCTCCCACTCAGATCCCTCCCTCTGCCTCCTGTGATTATTCCCTTCCTCCTTCTAAGTGGGACTGAAGCATTCTCACTTGGGCCTTTCTGCTTGTTATACTTCTTACAGTCTGTGGGTTGTAGCCTAGGTATTCTGTACTTTTTCAGCTAATACCCACCTATTAGTGAGTACATACCAGGCATGTCTTTTTGGGTTTAAGTTACCTCATTCAGGATGATATTTTCTAATTCCATCCATTTGTCTACAAAACTCATGATATCCTCATTTTTAATAGCTAAATAGTATTCCATTGTGCAGATGAACCACATTTTCTGTATCCATTCTTCGGTTGAGGGGCATCTGGGCTTTTTCCAGCTTCTGGCTATTACAAGTAAGGCTGCTACGAACAGAGTGGATCACAGATCCTTGGGGTATAGTGGGGTGTCTTTTGGGTATATGCCCAAGAGTGGCATAACTGGGAGCTGGGTCTTCGGGTAGAACCATTTCCAGTTTTCTGAGGAAACCACCAGATTGATTTCCAGAGTGGTTGTACCCGTTTGCAATTCCACTAGCAATGGAGCAGTGTTCTGTCATACTTCAGTTAATAAAAACAGCCAGAAACGGAACAACAGAAGCCAGAAGCAAGATTAGTGCATTTAGAGACTTTTCTAGAATTATGGTCACTGATGGATAAGTCTTTGTTTTCATTTTGGCAGGAGAACTATGTTTGATGCCCTGGATGGTACGGCCATCAGGGAGTCAGTTGTGCCAAGGTATGGGGACCTGTGACCCCTTGAGCATGTGCTACTCTGGGGCATGTGCTATTATCTTGCTGTTATCCTGTCCTTCCTCCCTTCCCCCAGTGCCTAACTCTGTATTAAAGCCCTTTTGTAATTACCTCCAACTCCGCCCATACAGACTTGGCCTGAAATTCCCCTCTGCAGGGGAAGTCATTCCTTAGTTGAGCCTGCCCACATTGCTACAGCATTGAGCCGCATCTCAGGCTGCCGCTGACAATAGCATTTAACTAGAGGTACACTGTTCAAAAACAAAAAGTACAAGACAAGGTTGGAACATCTTGCAGCCTGAAATAAAGATAAGAACAGCCAGATATTTGTTATCTGTCAGCAGAGTAATTTCAGTAATTAGCCTGCATTTGTCATGTAAGGAAATGCTGAGACCATTTTTTTCTGAAGGTAATATGTGCTCTGTCATCGTGTGGTGAAGAGATTGTGGCGCTTAGTAAGCTAATGGATCACAAGCAAGTGATCCAATCCAAATGTTTTATTACTCAGAACACTTGGAAACTTGGGGACATGGGAATAATGGTTCTGCTTCCTTGTCCAAGTGTGGCACAGGACAGAAGCTCATGCCCTCCATCTTTGCACATTTAATAGAACAAAGATTAGAACAAGGCTAACGTTCACTGAAGGCCAAGAATGCAAAGACCTGATCTGGGGCTTACTTGCTATTTGTAGCTCATATTCCTCAGAGAATCCCAACAGCTTAGATATATGAAAACCTGGGTTGTTTCATAGAGAGAATCCCTGGTCTTATCTACGAAACCCCTTAGCTAGACTGAGACACAGCCCTCTGCTTTCACAAAATATTGTTCTCATTGCAATACTATATAAAACACTTTCTCATTGTCTCTGCCTTGCAGACACACTAAAATTTAAACAATTTGTCAGAATACTCCCAAAGTGGCAGGGCAAAGCTAGATGTTCAGTGTCAAGGATAATGTCTCCAAACCCAATATTATCACTGAGCCATATCACAAACTCAGTAAGATGCCTATTCACATTTCAGTATTTCTCCACCAACAATAATAGCTTCAACTGGGCATGTTGACATGTACTTCCATCATGTGTCATACCTGTAATTCCAACACTGGGGTTGTAGAAACAGGGAAGATTGCTTCAAGTTCAAGACAAGTATGGGCTAATATAACTAGTTCTAAGCTATCCTGGAGTATGCAAAGCAGTTATACAGAAGAAGAAGAAGAAGAAGAAGAAGAAGAAGAAGAAGAAGAAGAAGAAGAAGAAGAAGGAGGAGGAGGAGGAGGAGGAGGAGGAGGAGGAGGAGGAGGAGGAGGAGGAGGAGGAGGAGGAGGAAAAGGAAGAGGAGAAGGAGGAAAAGGAAGAGGAGGAAGAGGAGAGGAGAGGGGAAGGGGAGGGGTGAAGGAAGAGGGGGGAAGAGAAAGAGGAGGAAGAGGTTCAATCCCCAGTTCATAGCATACTAGCTCTCCTCTGTTTTTTTCTTCCTATCCCATTAAACAACATCACATAGCTTCTTTAATTATATTTCTAGTTTGTGTCTAGCTTCACTTTTATTGCTATGGTAAAATATCCTGACAAAACAACCTTAACTGGGAATGGGTATATTTGGCTTACAGCTCCAGACTACACTTAGGGAAGTCAAGGCAGGAGTCTGAAACAACTAGTTACATCCTGTCAAGAACAAAGAGAAGCAAATGCGTGAATGCTCATTTTCAGCTGCTTTTCTCAAACTGATACTGTTCAAAGCTCAGCACATGAAATGGTGAGAACTACCTCTAGGGTAGATCTTCTCACCTCAACTAATCCAGCAAAGAAAAGTCCCTCACAGACAAGCCCTCAGGACAACCAGGTCTAGGAGCACCTTTGAGACTCTTTCCTGGTGACTTTAAGTTGAGTCAAGTTGACAATTAAAATGATCACAGTTGGTATATTTTAATTTTGCTCAGTAGCTCAAGAACAGTGATACACTAATGGCCATCACCGTCTACTTCCCAGATGCTTTCAACCATATCTCCCTAAAGTACACAGTGTTACTTCAAACCAAAATATTTGGGGATCATAATTAGCCATAACTAATCGAGGCAACTTGTCAGGAACCTGAAGGTTGCTGCCAGCTGAAATGTTTCTCAAACAAAACACTTGAGTCTGTGTGCATGAATCTTTCAGCTGGGTAATATCGTCACAGATACTTGTGTGGCTTGGCTTTACATTCTCTTGTTTAAAAGTTCTGCTTTCTTATCTCTAAAGTGCATGTGTATTTATAGGTGCTGCAAGCTTCTCAAATATGCCACTGTGAGAAATGATGTAGCACTTAAGCAAAACTTTGACAGAAAGTTGAAATTGCGGCTGTCCAAGAACTCAGCAGTACATAGTGTTTCTGGCCACTCTTCAGTGGTTTGGGGAGCTCTTGCCTCTCGGTCGTTTCTCAGTGTACTCATCAGTATGTACGGAGGCGTAGTGTCTGCTTCCCAAAACTCCAGAAGCATGAGTCAGCTACTCAGCTATGATCTACAAATTTGGTAAAAGTACTGTGACACGGAACGCAAGGCTGGTTTCCAGGAACCACATCTCCAGGGTCCCCAGAATCCCTGTCACAACCAGAGTGAGTGCGAGCTTCCTGAAGTGCTCCACCTTGACCCTGACCTATCTGGCGAAATGTCAGGGATCTTGTGTTATCATTTATCTGTGTGGATGTGCAGTTGCACAGCTTGATGGAACATAACCCCAACTTAACAACATCCTTGTTCAATGAATAAAAGTACTTTATTTTCCTTCTGTCTTTCCTTTATCTCACTTTACAGTGTTATGAAGGCCACTGCTTTATACAAAAATGTAAGATGTTTAGAAATATCTTTGCAGGCAAATAACACTATCCTTTTAACTTGGGAAACTCAATTGGGACACACTGCAGGAAAGTGTCACAGATTGAATTACGTACCCTCAAAAACTATATACTCAGGTCCTAACCTCCAGGAACTCACATACAACCTAATTTTAAAGTATCAGGTCCAGATAATATTTTTTTAAAGATTTATTTATTATTATATGTAAGTACACTGTAGCTGTCTTCAGACACACCAGAAGAGGGTGGGGTGTCAAATCTCTTTTATGGATGGTTGTGAGCCACAGTGTGGTTGCTGGGGATTTGAACTCAGGACCTTCAGAAGAGCAGTCAGTGCTCTTAACCGCTGAGCCTTCTCTCCAGCCCATGTCCAGATATTCTTACCTAAGATGTGGTTGTCATGGAGTGGGGTGGACAGACCCTTGAACAATATGACTTGTGTTCATATAAAAAAAGTGGTGGAAGAAGCAGAAATTGGGGGATATTATTCAATGGTTGACTTCTTGTCTGGCGTGCTTGGAGCCTTGGCTTCAATCTTCAGCACTACAAAAATTTATTTAATAAAGTTTCAAGATAAAGAGGAGAAATCTGGTAACAGAGGTAGACATGCGTAGAAGATGGGGTGGGGGGAAGAAGACAGACACAAATGTTTGTGATATTTGTCAAGGGTCTTGGGAATGTTTTTCAAATATGAGATTTTGATGGTATTATAAATGCAGTTATTTTACTTAACTTTCCAACTATTTACTTCTGTTACATAAAGGAAGATGATTTTTAGTCAGCTTTATGTCCTATGACCTTGTTGAACTTGCTATGAGCTTTTGTGGTTGTGCAAAAGATGCTTTAGGAATCTTTTCCCACACCACACCGTTCAAGATTGAGGCAACTTTATAACTTCCTTTCTGATCTTGATATTTTAGCAAAAGACATTTTAAGTGGTTCAAATTGAAGGCTTTTTTAACTAAGAGAATAGCCATTAATTTTAATAACACCTTTTCCAAAACACTCACCACCAAATTGAAAGCTTTTCAGTGTTTTCATTTTATAAGTTAATGTACAAAGGACGAGGTCTCATTACAGGATGTTCAAACATGGTTTGTCTTGTTATCTTCCATCGTCTTCTTCATCATCCTTTGACCTCATTTTACCCTTCCAAGCTGAGCAGCCTCTTCCGGGTCCATGTTACTTGCGCAGTGTCACTCTCTTCTCCTATTTCACAGTATCTCTTTTTCCCCTCTGATGGTCCCTTTTCAACACACACATACACACACCTAATATATATCCATCGTTTTTCATGTCCTATATACATTTATGTAAACTCAAAATCCATTGATTGGGTCGGCACCATGGTTCAGCAGGAATGACATTTACCTCCAAACCTAACTGACCTGAGTTCAACCCCCAGATCCCACATAATAGAAGGAGCAACGGACTCCTTCAAATTGCCCTCTACCCTCTTATATGACTGCTGTGGCATGTACATATACACAAGTATGCACGCACATAATCTAACTTAATTTAACTAAAATTCTACTGTGTATATAAAGCACATTTTCAAGACAGGTGTTACTATATAGCCCAAGTCCAAGCCCTTGTACTCAATCTCTTGAAGCAACCCTCTTACCTCAAGAAGTGGTAGGATTACAGATCCAAGCCACTATGCCCAGCTAAGATTAAGTCATGCATTGCATTCTGCATGATCTATCTATTCTCTTGCTGATTTTTGTTTAAATGTGGTAATAGAACAGAATTTTTGAAGAATTGTGCTGGAGGAGTTCACAGTCGCATTTTGGACTGTCAACTTGTACAATGTAACTTCAAAAGATGGGTAGACTTGCAGGAGAAACCTTTTGGATACAAGAGGTCTAAGCTAGCCTTTGAAGACAGGTTGATATTGTGGTTAAGATAGAAAAGATACAGGACTAAAGCAAGGAAAGACACACACACACACAAAAAACAATGAGGAAAGTGTGTTACAAGTGTAGATGGATAACGTTTACAAGGTATAGTGACAGTTAATAAGACAGCACCCCAAACATCAGATTCTTGGTTTCGTGCTCTGCTTTAAGGTTTTTACATAGTGACGTATCACAAGAAAAACTATTCCAAGATCACAACCAAAGAGACCGTGACCTCTGAAAAGAGATAGCCCTTACAAACACCACTGCAACAGGAGGAGGAGACTGAACATGAAAGCTGAATAGTTTCCCAATGTATGAATATTTGGTGGTTTGGTTGAACTGGTTTGCATAACCAAAGAGATAGCCTTGAAGCCATGCTGATAATTTCATTTAAATGTCACAACTGGAAAGCCTCATCATATCACATGCTATAAGAACAATTTAGTACACATCAAATAGACAGTTAATATTCTGAGCTCAATGAGTAACTATTGCTATATGAATAGCATTATTATTGAATAGTAACAAAAAGGAACTTGAATACTAATAGTTGGATGGTTAGGTATATTTTGCTGCAAATTCATCATGAAGTTATTAAAACTTAAAATCCACAAGACGTTGGCTCTCCTATGAGTGTTACTGAAGATAGTTTCACCTTTAAAATACTCCGGGGGAGAATGGACTGAAGAAACAAGATACTCTAGGAATGCCTCGAAAGCATTAGTGATGTTAGATCTGAGCCTTGTAGCATTATCAACAACTGTTTATGAACTGCCTTCAGTCTTCTCACCGACTTGGTCTCTCACATAATATCATGGTCCAAAGATCACTGAAATGTTATATAACAAAGCCCTCTGAGTCTGGATGCCTAGAGTCACGTTGGCAAAGATGTTCTTAGTACAATGTCAAAGCCATGCTGACAGCAAGGTGTGTCCCTTCATTCAGCAATATCCTCATTCATTCTTGCTGCAGCTGTCTCTGGAAGGAGGGTACTTGGTTAGGGCCCCAGTAGCTCACACATAGTTCCGGACTGTTCAAGGAACAGCCATTTCTTTCTGCTCAGTCAAGAGTCCACAGGAAAACTGAAACCACCTTAAGTTCTTCCAACCAAGAAATAATTTAGTGAAGGGACTTGGACATACAAAACTGTTCCTTGGAATAGGAAACCAATGGTCATGGAAGCTTCTATTTAAATTCAATGAATCAGAAAGAGCAAGTATTCCAAGAAACTCTCCACTAGCACCTAGTGGCAGAGTCTCTGGACAACACTTAATGATCATTTGCAAACCCTCACTTCTTTCATTTGCTCACCCAGCTGCTTATCACTGCAAATGAAGACACATGAGTCTTCTCTACTGTTTTCTCAAATTCATCCTCTGGTCCCACACTGAGGGAATAAGCCCTGGGTATGCTAATGAAGCTAAAGCACATAATGTAATATTTTAGTATTTCTGCCCTACAAGGCTGGACAGAACTTAGAGGAGCAACGCTGTGGGATGCTTCCTTCAGAAACTCAGCTTAGTCCCTGTCTGTGTTCTACATTCTTCCTCTCCTTCCTTTAATCCTGTCTTCTGCCCCATGGAAACTAGTAAGCCCCACACCTCCTCATTCAAAGCTCTACTTCTCCAGAGTTCAAATACCACTGTATAAGCCATTGTGGGTGGGAAGGTGGAGGAATACTCATGTGGAGACATTTTCACTAAACCCAAGATTAATCCCCTTATGTGAAAAGAATAGGTTATGCAATGCATACCAAAGAGTGTTCCAGTGAACCAGCCAAGAACAAACAAAAAATCCAGAAGTGTGTACAGTACTTTGTCAAATTTCAGCACAGAGGGAATCCACAAAATAGGCAGAGATATGAGAGAGCGTTCTCTTTATCTCTGGAGGAATTTGACTCGTTCATCTAGACCCTCCTTCTATAGTAATACTGCCAGACTCTGTGCAACAAACTCACTCACTACATTTTTAATTAGTTGGGTGTAAGTTCCACTGTTAGGTGATCCTTTAATTTTCTGGTAAATAATATGAGAACTATTATATAGTAAGATGTATCCTGAAACAAATAGAAAGCTAAGATGAAGAGTGAATAGTATCTTCCTCACCTCATGCTGGCCACTTAATGTTCCTATGTATATACTGTTAAATCATTTCAAACACCACATATATAATATATAATTTAGGAAAGAATGTTGTGGAGATAAAAACAGAAGAAATAAAAATCTTGTAGGAAGACAAAAACAGAGATATGCAGAAATTAGGCCACATGTACTTATAATCTAGCTACAGATATTAATGGGGGTAGATAGCTGTAGATACTAAAGCTTCTAAACACTGGATGTTACTGGATAATGATATAAGGGAAATCCCAGGTTTATCTTATGTTTATATACGTGTGTATACATGTATTATCAGTCCTATCTCAAATTTCACAAAAAAAAATAAAAATAAAAAGGGAAGTAAGAAAATGAACAAAAGAAAGAATTCACTAGCACATTAAAGGAAAATGTACCCACTTGTCTGGGACCATCCCTGCCCTACCCAACACATCACACTATACTCCCCCACCCCCACAAGCTTTACAGTTGGCAGGGAGATGACCCATGAGAGGTAAAGAATGAAACTTGAGACAGGACCATGCTTGCAGACATTGGGTAAAGCCTTCCAGAGACCAACCTTGTGGTTTACTTTTCTTACACGTATACATGGAAGCATAGTGGGAAGGGGTTTCCACATGACAGTTCTCATAATGAAGTTTCAGGACTGACTACATCAAAATCTCTCACAAAGTAACAAAGGCCTGTGACCTCAGAGATAAGAATGAGTTCTATTGGTTGCTAAACAGAACTCAAGGCTAGAGCCTAAAGGATGGATAAGTAATAACATATAGATAGATTCTATTGGTGAAGGATGCCAAGTACCTGGGGGACCTTTCATAGAGATGTGTTGTATTGATTGAGACACAGAGCTCAGGATACTGGGGGGCATTCCTGTGGAGGTAGCTCCTAACAAAATGGCAAAGGATCACCAGATTGCTTGATCACTTCACCCAGCATTCCAAGTACCAGACACCATTCATTTCCTGTCATTGAAGAAAATAGGTCCATGTGATTGACAATCCTGGTTTCTCCAATACTTACTCTACAATATGCTTCCTATATCCACTGAATTTTGAAAGATAATAAGCAGACATAATAATATCTCTTGGGTAATTTTTTTAAGTACAAGATAAATTTAGCAGAAGGCTAAATGCAGCTCTGGATGTTCTAGAATCAATACAATGAGGATGCCTCTAAAGGCAGTTTTGAACATGCATTGATTGGTCTCTTCCATATCTATCAAACAATGTCCAGGAAAGATTCTGGCAATGGAGCTAAATTAAGATTAGATCTAGGGCCCAGGGCACAGATGATAAAATGTAAGTATCCTTAAAATGGATTCAGTCCCATTTTAAAAATCCACAGGGACCTTTCACTGAAGATGCACTAACTCATTACTAACAAAATTTTATGAAGAATGGCAGCAAGTTGTGTCAATGTAACAGTATAAAAGAAAAAAATGGCAAATTACATGTATTTTGTATCATTCTATATATAATACATTGACCACCTATATATACATATGTGAGCATATGTGTGTGTGTATATGCATGTATCAGCATAAAACATTTTTAATGATGGTCAGTTTGATTGCCAACTTGACTGGATTAAGAAATGCCCAAAGCATTAATGAAGCACACTTTGTATATGATATATATTTTTTGAGAGAGAGAGAGAGAGAGAGAGAGAGAGAGAGAGAAAGACAGAGAGAACAAGAAAGGGGAACCTTTTTATTTTATTGATTCTTTGTGAATTTCACACCATGTACCTCTATCACACTCATCTCCCAGTCCGTCCATATCTGCCTCTGCCCTTGCAACCTCCCCTGCATAAGTAAACCAAAAAATAAAAATAATAATCATAATAATAATAAATCTCACTGTGGAAGCTGTGGTGGGCCACTGTGTGTCGCACAGTGTACCCTTTCGCCCCAACAGCTTAACTTGCAAATGTTCATTGCAATGAGTCATGGGTGACAGTGACAGTAGAAATATGCCACACCTGGCAGTGACAGATGATGAAATAAGCTGCTGGCGCTGAGTCTCTAAAGGACAGGCTGATTTATAACAGGAAGGTGGATTGGAGGCACAGGCTAAGTAAGAAGGAGAGAAAGAGGGAGCTGAGTGCTAACATTCCCCTTTGCTCCTAATCTGCCTCAGTGTTAATAAACTCACACACACACACACACACACACACACACGCACGCACATACACACACACTACAACACATACACATACACAAACACACACACACATGCACATACATACACATGCACATACACACACACACACACCACAACACACACACATACACAAACACACACACGCACACACCGATTTAAACCATTCCTGAAGCCCTGCCTTCCCCACCACAATGGACTGTACTCAAGCAATAAGGCAAAACAAACCCTTCTTTCTTAAGTTGCTTCTTGTCACGTATTTGGTCACAGTAACAAGGAAAGTAGATAATGCATATCCTTTACAGGAAAATAGACAGAACTTGAATTATGCTAAGTGAAATAAGAAGTCAGATACAGACTGTCAGATAAAAACAAGTACCACATGTTCTCTGTCATATATGGATTTCTTCAGTAGGTCAGATTGGACAGCAATACATTACAATAGACTATAATGGGAGTGTAGTAGGAGGTGGGAGAGAGAGATTCAAATACCTTGCAAAGAATTAGCAAGTTCTAGTGGCTTCAGTACAGTGGGGATGCTAGAGGCTTACAAAAATGTATCCATTATTTTATAAATATCTAGAAGACTAGCATTTCAACACTCCAAACATTATGGCGTGACTAGGGAAAGGAAGTGTAAACTACATTTATGGAGCTATCTCTCTGTACCCCATAAATATATACAATTATTTTATGTCCATTAAAAATTTTAGAAAGCTGTTCATGAAGATGAAATGTTAATTCCTCTGATTTTACTGTTGTTTATGTGTGTGAAGATATCACACTACTCCATCAACTTGTACAATTAAGATATTATAAAAAAATGTTTAAAAATTCTGGAAAATGGCAATGAATTATAGAAAGAAAAAAACCCACCTGGCCCAAAGAGATCCCCTTTCACAATAATTCTCATGAAACAGTGCCTTGCTTCCCTCCAGAGATCACAACAGGTCATCTACAATAGTCGGCATGGCATCCTGGGGCAGGTGACAATGTCACAGATGAACCAGTCATCATGGAGAAAATGATTACAGGAACACCGCAGGAGGAGAGCTCTTGCTGGTCTCAGATTTCCCTCATAATCAACTATTTTAAGACCTTTCCTGATGCACAGCTGTAATCTTAAACTACATCCTCTTCTCTGCCTCTGACCCAGAGTAATGCGTGTGCTATGTGTGTGTTGTGATAATCATTTTCTGAGAAGAGAAAACAGACTGAAAGCTGCTTTATAAGAAGAATTTCCATTAATTTTATAACCGCAAATGCGGAAAGCACCATGGAGATATTGCTTGACTGGGTTTGTTTCCTTACTCTCTGCAGTTGGAGTCCATTGGAGTCACTGAGTGAATCCCTTGTAAAACTCTATTAGGAATTTCTATAAAGTAGCCCTTCTTTCTTCCTCATGGGATGCTTTCAATGCTGTTGAATAAATACAGGGCAGAAGCCCTTTGCTAGGAACAATGGAAAAGACATGGAGAGCAAAGAATTCAGATCTGCCCTTGCTGTCAGTTAAAAGACACCAAGAGGAAGTGCTTTGATTTCCTTCCTTAATACAATACTGATGTACTATTTTGGTTACTTTGAGTTTATTATTACTTATTATTATTAATGCATTTCAAACTAACACAAACACCCAAAACAACATATGCAAAAAAAAATAAAATAAATGACTCATCAGATGGCAAGTAAAGTGAATAAAAAATTACAACAAAATATTTCCCCATTATTCAGTCCAATAAAAAAAGAAAACCCCGCACACTTACATGGTGTGGTATGGAAGGGTATGTACTAATACTTGGAATTGAATGAATATTTATAATCTTGACAACAGCTCTGAGTGATAGAAGATGTTGAAATGTCATACTTAGAATCCTAAAGAAAAACTAGCATTGAACCAAGAACCGCTCTCTCTATTCTCTGCAAATATCCCCTCTCTCCCTCTCTGCCCTCATGACTCTATCACAGTTTCCCGTCCGTCTGTCTGCCTGTCTGTGCGTCCACTTCTCTGCCTCTGTCCCTTCCCCAAGACTTCACGACCTCTACCCTCTTCTACACCAGATCTACATGGCAAAATTTCTCAGGACACCTTGGATTGGACCCACCAAAGATACCCCTCACTGCATATTTCATAACATGTATACCTTGCAGGAGTCATTATAGAAGGGAAATAAGGGATCCTATTAAGATTAGCAATTGTAGCAAGTGGCTGCTAATAAGTGTATGGCAGAGTGAGGAAATGAATTGCTGAAAGCACAGGCGAGCGCTGATCTTTCTCTTTTTTGTGCCTTGGACCCTTAGGACAGTGATTAAACACATAGGTGGGGTTCAAATCCCAGATCTTATTGCCTAGACGTGTGACCTTAGCCATGGTTCTTACATGCTTGGAGTAATGGTTTGTCTACTGTTAGAATATTAAATCTCCTTGCAAAATCACTGTGTAGATAAATAATTAATAAAGTAAGTCTCTCTTGTCAACTATCCATCCATGGTTATGGACAGAAATAGAATGGAGGCAGGAAGTGCCCTCCATGTCCAAACCCCTTCTGCTTTGTTACTGTTGATGTTTCAGTCTTCTCTCATTTTCTCCACTTGCTCCTTAAGAATTCTTAGCCAATCCAAAATCTGTGAGAGTTGGAGGGAGCTGTTAGAATGATGAGCTTGCTGCTATTGGGTATCTTCCCCCTGGAAACACAGAGACCCTTCATCAAGAGTTCACAGAGCTCCATGTTCAACTCCACCAACGTCACAGATCATCAACACGCTGGAGGGAAAGGCATGATCTCTTAATCTTCAATCTATAGGCTGGATAACATATAGAAAGAATGGCTATGGCCTATAGAAAAAGACTTTAGGGCTCATGTCTCAGTGTCAAAATGAATGAAATTACAGAGAAACGTTCTAGGCTAATTAAAAGCTGGCTTTTGATATGTTGACCTGCCATCCATATTTGTCTTTTTGCTTTAAATTCCCCTTCTCCGTGTCTCTTTACCATTTCGAAGCCGAAGAACCACAGATTCTCTAGATAATCACTCATTAATGCTTTAGTTACCCTCAGTAAGTGAATACTTGAAGAAACTGGAATCCCTCGAAGCTCTGGTAGTAACTCAAGAAGAAGGCAGCAAATATTAGGGTATAGAAAAGCCTCAAGTAAAACTAGGCAAATATTGCTGGGTACCCATGATGTAAGGATATACAAAGCCTTTTGTGTTGCAAAGTCAAAATGTCATTTAAGCTAAATAGCAGTTATCAATCTTTCAGCTAAGGGTGGGGGTGGAGGGGGAGGCAGCTCTAATCATTTAGACCTATGCCATTCATGGGCTAAAAGTATTTTTTATATGCCTTGCTTATGAAGAATTTTATGTTTTTAAAATTTAAGTACAGTAAAAGTCACATAACTGAAACATAATTCAAACACAAGAATATTTGTTCAGTTATTTATCTTACAGAATTCCCTTTTTGTTAGTAGAATATGAAAGAAACCAAGTAGGTTGTGTTGTTGTTGGTGATGGTGGTGGTGATGGTGGTGGTGGAGGTGGTGGTGGTGGTGGTGGTGGTGGTGGTGGTGGTGGTGGTGGTGGTGTTGCCTTCCACAGTTTCCAATAATCTTTTTTCCCCCTATGCCAACAGGAACACAGTCCAGGACCTCACAGTTGCTAGGTAAGTGGCTCTTCCACTGGGCTGAATCTCCAACTCACCAATGGTTCATTTATAAGGCAGGTCCCTTGGTGTCTTGGGTACTTTGGTATTGCTGGGGTAATACACCATTGCCAGGGCAACTTAAGGAGGGCGGAGCTTATCCAGGCATTTGGTTCCAGTGGTTTAAAGTCCACAATGGTGATGCAACAAAATCAAACAGCAGGCAGAGCTGCTGAAGCAGGAAGGTGAGAGTTCCATCTTGAACTGCAAGCACAAAGATGAGGATGAACTCAGAATGGTACATGTCTTTGAAATCTCAGAACCCAATCCGGGCACATACTTTCTTCAGCAAGACCACACCTCCTAAACCTACCCAACTAGGCCAACTGGGAAACAAGAGTATGGGCCTATGGGAGACATTCTCATTCAAACTTCAACACTGACTTAATACTCTGATTCTAGGTTCAGTTCTGGCAGTCATCCTGTGTTGAAAGACAAGGGTGAAGAACAATTGAATATGATAGACGTATTCAAGTTTAACTCTAAGAAGGGTTTTTTTACAAATGGTCAAGTTTTTAAGGCCTTACCTGTCTCCATTTGATATTTGGAACATTGATTAGTATTTTGGTTACTTTTCTATGTCTTTGGAGCTAGGTTTTACTAAAATTCCTCCTGAAGGGTCAAAAAGAACACAGATAAACACAAACATTACAATAGCTGAAAGGGCATGGAAGAGCAACTGGACCAATAGAGAGCTCTTTTCATTCAATTATCTGTTCTTCTTCATGGGTCTTTCTTCTACTGCAGAGTTCCAGTCTTTAGATTGGTC
The DNA here is from genome assembly GCA_036184795.1 of Tokudaia tokunoshimensis. NCBI lineage: Eukaryota > Metazoa > Chordata > Mammalia > Rodentia > Muridae > Tokudaia > Tokudaia tokunoshimensis. The sequence goes on from BTHU01000015.1 coordinate 74,212,656, forward strand.
ACACTTTGGAAAGTCATTTTCCTGCTTGATCCTAGCGTAACCAGTGGGTTTAGAAGCATGGGGGAAGTATCACATGCCTCATGTGGGAGAAAGGGTTTTTTTTTCTTTTCATTTCCTTGGTCCTTACAAATTTACCTAATGGCATCAGCCCAAATTAAGCAGAAAATGAGGTAATATTATTTTAATTATTTGGCAATTGTATTCTGAGGCTTATATTAAGAGAAACACAATTTAAATCACAAACCATATGAAGTAGTAATTTGTTTTAAAATACCAGATTTCTTGGCCCACACTCTTAAAAAGATATTATAAGAGACCAAGTGCAGCAGGAACTTTATAGGTTTGCGGAATCAAATATGTGAGGAATTTCTCTAGTTTATTTCCCTAAAATGAACCACACCATAAAAGTGGTTCCAGTGCATTTTATATACATATGAATGTCCCTGAGCCCTCATAATTGCTGGGTTGTTAGACTGGCTTTCCTATGAAAGAGCCCAGGAATTACAGCTGGAGCCTTTCCTGTCCCCAGTTGTTCCTGAAGGTTTGACTTAATTATCTAGCTGGAGCTGCTGTAATTTGCATCCACAAAACTTGGTCCCTTCGGGATTCAGCATAGCTGACTTTGGGGAAGCCAATTACAGTCTGGGCAAATTTTCTCAACTCTGCCATTACACCTGGCAGCCAACCTCGGGAAATAACATCCGCTCAGTTTCCATCACGCCCACCCCCTAATGTGTTTGTGTACTGCTGGCTGACAACTGTAACATGTTTGTAGTACAGATAGTACTCAGAATGAGGGTTTAAGTCGGTTCAGGCTCTCTCATGTGACTGGAATGTTGGCATGGCGTATAAAACCAAAATCAACTTCACAACAAAAAAGTTAGTTCCTCCAGGAAAGATGGCTATGGGACCTGACACACACACACACACACACACACACACACACAAAGGTTGATGAGGTTGATTGCACTAAATGACTGCTAAAGGATATAGTGCGTCTTGGGCCTGTGACCTTTGTCTGCAAACAGAGTGGGCCATGTTAAAATGTCAACTTGAAGATCTCAGAAAATGGAAAGATTTCCCATGCCCGTGGATTGGAGGAATTAATATAGTAAAAATGGCCCTCTTGCCAAAAGCAATCTACAGATTCAATGCAATCCGCATCAAAATTCCAACTCAATTCTTCATAGAGTTAGAAAGAGCCATTCTCAAATTCAACTAGAATAACAAAAAAAAAACAGGATAGTGAAAACTATTCTCAACAATAACAATAATAGAACTTCTGGGAGACTCACCATCCCTGATATTAAGCTGTATTACAGAGCAACAGTGATAAAAAATATTAATAAATAAATAAATAAATAAATAATAAAAACCCTGTATGGTATTGGTACAGAGACAAGCAGGTAGATCAATGGAATAGAATTCAAGACCCAGAAATGAACCCACACACCTATGGTCACTTAATATTTGACAAAAACCATCCAGTGGGAAAAAAGACAGAATTTTTAACAAATGGTGCTGATTCAACTGACAATCAGCATATAGAAGAATGCAAATCTATCCATTCTTATCTCCTTGTACAAAGCTCAAGTCCAAGTGGATCAAGAACCTCCACATAAAACCAGAAACACTGAAACTTATAGAGGAGAAACTGGGGAAGAACCTCAAGCACATAGGCACAGAGGGAAAGTTCCTGAACAGAACACCAATAGCTCATGCTCTAAGATCAAGAATTGACAAATGGGACCTCATAAAATTACAAAGTTTCTGTAAGGCAAAGGACACTGTCAATAGGACAAAACAGCAACCAACAAATTGGGAAAAGATCTTTACCAACCTTACATCCAACAGAGGGCTAATATCCAATATATACAAAGAACTTAAGAAGTTATACCCCAGAGAATCAAACAACCCTATTAAAAAATGGGGTACAGAGCTAAACAAAGAATTTTCAACTGAGGACTATCGAAAGGCCAAGAAGCACCTAAAGAAATGTTCAATATCCTTAGTCACCAGGGAAATACAAATCAAAACAACCCTGAGATTCTATCTCACACCAGTCAGAATGGCTAAGATCAAAAACTCAGGAGAGAGCAGGCGCTGGAGAGGATGTGGAGAAAGACGATCACGTCTCCATTGCTGGTGAGACCACTCTGGAAATCAGTCTGGTGGTTCCTTAGAAGATTGGACATAGTATTACCTGACTACCCAGCTATACCACTCCTGGGCATATACCCAAAAGATGCTCCAACATATAACAAGGACACATGCTTCACTATGTTCATAGTAGCCATATTTATAATAGCCAGAAGCTAGAAAGAACTCAGATGTCCTTCAACAGAGGAATGGATACAGAAAGTGTGGTACATTTACACAATGGAGTACTACTCAGCTATTAAAAACAATGAATTCATGAAATTCTTAAGCAAATGGATGGAACTAGAAAATGTCACCCTGAGTGAGGTAACCCAATATGATATGCACTCACTGATAAGTGAATTTTAGCCCAAAAGCTCAGAATACCCAAGATACAATTCATAGCCCACATGAAGCTCAAGAAGAAGGAAGACCAAAGTGTGGGTGCTTCAGTCCTTCTTAGAAAGGTGAACAAAATACTCATGGGAGCAAATATGGAGACAAAGTGTAGAGCAGAGACTGAAGAGAAGGCCATCCAGAGACTGTTCCACATGGGAATTCATCTCATAAACAGTGACCAAACCCCAACACTATCATGGATGCCAAGAAACGTTTGCTGAAAGGAGCCTGATATGACTGTCTCCCGAGAGGCCCTGCCAGATCCTCACAAATACAAAGGCAATGCTTGAAGCCAACCATTGGACTGAGCACGGGGTTCCCAATGGAGGAGTTAGAGAAAGGACTGAAGGAGCTAAAGGGGTTTGCAAACCCATAGGAAGAACAACAATATCAACCAACCAGAACCCCCAGAGCTCCCAGGGACTAAGCCACCAACCAAGAACTGCATATGTAGCAGAAGATGCCCTTGTCAGGCATCAATGGGAGGAGAGATCCTTGGTCCTATGAAGGCTCTATAGATGCCCCAGTTTAGGGCAATTGAGGGTGGGGAGGTGGGAGTGACTGGGTTGGTGAAGGAACACCCTCATAGAAGCAGGGGGAGGGGGGATGGGTTAGGCAGTTTCCAGGGGTGGGGGGGAACTGAGAAAGGGAATAACATCTGAAATGTAAATAAAGAAAATATCCAATAAAAAAAAAGTCACCTTGATGATTCTGTCTCCGTGGTAACTTTTTCAGCAGTGCTCCTGAGCTCTTCTTTCTGAGACTAAGATAACACGTAGCAGACTCAATGGATCATTGTCTGAAGACCTGAAATGTAGAAATTAGGCCCTAGGAGAAAAAAAAAGTGAGGTCATTATCTGGATATATCAGTAACTCTTTTAACTACTTCTGACTGGCTCTTTTCAAGTTTGCATTAGGTCTGTCTCCACTGAACCGTTATAGAAACTGAAACCTGAACATATTACAAGTCAGCTAGAAATGCGGCATCATCTACTTACTGTTGGGACATTTCCCAAGAGAATAATATCTGGGCTCTGTAGAGAGGTATTGGGGCTCTTCTATTACCTCATCTAAGTCAGGCTTAGCTGGAGCATAGATCAATTTAAAACATGCTCCCCCCCCCCAAAAAAAAAACCCAGGAGCTTAGTGCTAAAGCCACTATAAATTGATAGAAGACAATAAGCTCTGTCTACGTGCATCTAAGTATCTCTCTTATGCCAGGCCCTCTACTAACCAAAGCTATATGTCATAGGTAGTCTTGTCAAGTTTAGAGGATTTAGAATCATGGAGGAAAAACACCCTTGGTGAGTCCAGGAGGGAGCTTCTAGAGAAGCCCTACTGTAACCATGAGTAGAACCATTCCACAGGCTGGAATTCTGGGCTGACTGAAAGGAAGAATGTGAGGTGAGCAACAGTGTTCACCCCTCTCTGCTTTCTGATTGTGCAAGTAGTGTAACCACCTGCCTCACCCTCCTGCTTCCAGATCTTCCCTAACCTGCTGTAATGAACTATCTATCCCCTCACACTGTGAGCCTAAATAACCTGTCCTTACTTAAGATAACTTTTGTCAGGTGTTCTGTCACAGCAACAAGAAACAACAGGGCTGGAGAGATGGTTAAGTGGCTAAGAGTACTGGTTGCTCTTGCAGAGGACCCGAGTTTGATTGCCAGGACCAACGTGGTGACTCATAACTCTCTCTAATGATGATCCAGTTATAGGGGATGCCATGCCTTCTTCTGACCTTCACCGGCACCATGAATATGGTACACAGGCATACGTGCGGGCAAAACACACACATAAAATCATAAAAATAAATCAATCTAAAAATATTAAAATAACTAATATACTAACATTAGGCAAAATAAATGAATAGAAGAGTTGAACATTTCTAAAAAGTGGTTGGATCTGCCAAATACCTCCCATCAGAGCCCTTTGGTGAGCTTGTGTATTGAGTAGAGTCCTGAATCTCACCCCAGATTGAGCAAATGGAAGGGGGGCAGCTAGCTGGATTTCTTGCAATTGCATTGATGACCCTTTCAGCTAGTCTTTTTGCTCTGGGAAGTAACAGCTTCCTTCACCTATTCTTAGGCTCAAACCTGGCTTCATATTTGAACCTCCCAGTAAATTTAAAACCTCAAGTGACCTAGTATCAGAGTAGACCCTCAAGAGGAGAAAACCTGATGAGCTTTTGTTGGGTTTGGGTTTTGTTAGTTGGTTGATTTTTGTTTTAAGAACTGCAAGGAACCCTAAGACACAACCAGGACTGAGAACAACAGTCACGAGCTATAAATACTGTAAACATTCAGGAAAGGAAGTGATCTGCAGTGGTCAGGGCCTATATTTACTGTCCTCTTGTACCTTGAAGAAGATCCTGTGCTCTCTTTGGAGAGTGCCTAAGTATGTTTGTGTTATTACTAATAAAATCACATATTTATGCAGCACTCATTTAAGATGTAGCCCATTTTATGGATATCTCTTAATCTCATCTATCATCAATTCATCCCCTGTAATGCAATTAGAAGAAAATTTTATCACTACCCAACTTGTAGAGCAAACAAAGGGCATTTTTCCTGAGGCCACATGACAAGTTCATTCTAAAAATCAAACTCCACTGAGTTTCTTCCCAGAGCAAGAAAAGAATATTTGCATAGTCCTGGTTGAAATGCACACTCCTTGTTGCCAAAAGTGATTCAGTTTACCATTGATGCCACTGTAGCTCATAACTGCAGTATCCCTTGGGGTTTTTCTTCTTTGGTATCAAGGAAGAGATATGAAGGGCCAGCAATCATACTTCTCCATGTCTCTGTAAGGCAGTGATGCTGAGTATGTTAATGGGCATGCCCAACTAGGATTTTCATCCACCTATTTGCCTGGGATTTAAGACCAATGCCTAATAAACTCCTTTGTTCTGTGGCATGCTAAAATGTCCTTATTAGAAATGGAAGCAAAACTGTATTCTGAACAGCTATATAGAGGAGCTCGAGGCTGATGAGTGAACTACCAAAACGAACAGGAAGCAAGACAACCACCACCAAAATCAGTAGACCAGGCTTCAGGCTTCAGGGGGAGACTGAGAAGGTGCTATGCAGGGTCTAGGTTCATAGTTCTCTTAACTGTGTGAGCATCAGAACCACCCAGCAGACATATTAAACCACATATGAAATCAATGGCCCTGCCAACAGATTCTGACTAGTAAGTCTGGAGAGGGGCTTGTGAATTTTTATGTCTAGCATAATCTCATCTACTGTTGCTGTTAGTCTCAGGATCCAACTTAGATCCTGGGCCAGATATTCAGCAGACTTGAATTTAAGCACAGGAAGCAACTGGCAGGTATTATCAGCACCAGAGAGTTAGAAGCAAGCTATTAAATGAAGATGCAAAATGAGATCCAAATGCAGAACTCAGGGTCTATATGAACAAACATAGAACCCCACCTAGGAATAGCTGGACTATGATGGAGAGAAACAGAAAGAACTTTAATCAGAACAATTCATGGCTAAGACCTTTCTATTAGATGTAGGTGAGAGGTTAAGTCTTGGTCTTAGAAACAAAGTAAAATTCCATATCTGAATAACCATCTAAGGTGGGGAGCTCCTGATTAGCAATTCTTCAAGATTCCCAGGCAAGAGTAAAAGTGTGGTGGCCAAGTCTGCTGATTTTCCAAAGAATTTCTTAATGATGGCACTGAAAGTCAAAATCCTGTGAAATTCAGTTCTAGGCCAACTATTCACCCCAAACACAGTCACAGGAGACTGGAACTTGGTCTCGTGGCTCCACCATAAGAGGACAGGCTGAGTAGGAAGAGGATCCAGTGAGAGAGGGAAGAGCCAGGACACTCATTGCAACGTATGGCCTCAGAGAAAAAGGAAAGGGGTGCCCAGAAATATGGTCTGCAACGCTGAAGTGCATTTGCTTTAAATGGGCAAAACATGTTAAACAACTCCCCAGGCTTGCAGTTTTTCTAAACTCCCCAAAGTGGAAAAGTTCAGTGCAAACAGAGCAAGCCAGACACCCCGTAGATGGAAGTCTCTCTCACTGCCTTTTGACAATCATCACACACACTTATGATTTCATTAAGTGTAGCCTTAACAGGCTCTGTCACACACAGTCCAGCCAGGAGGAAAATAGTATTTGTAAATATTAGCAAAATACCCTGCGGTCTTCTGGTGTCTCCGTAAATAAATAATAATAAGCTATATAGAATGAACACATATTTCATAATGATTAAAAGGTTAAAGAGTATTTAAATGTAAGGAGTTCTTCTCTTGGAATTTGGATCCCCCTAAGATGTTTAGTGCCATAAACTAGCTGCATGCCAGAAACATTTTAAGTTTCTTCCATAGACAAATATCAGTTACTGCCTATCAGAAAGGAGTGTGTGCAAGTTACTATTGATAACGGCACATCCTACCAATTAAGGTAGCCATTCAAGGCATCCTTTCCGAAAGCTATAGTATTCCATATAGTATACCAGTCTTATTTTTTTAGGACTCAGTTTTAAGTATCCATACATTGGTGAGCACTGATATTCAGTAAACGGATATATAATTCAATTTCGGGAGACAGGAAAGGATACAACATGATGTCACAACTGTGTCAACCACAGATCCTTGGAGATGAAAAGTTAGAAAACAGAACAGTGTCACCTTTCAAATGGTGGTTGGCCACTGATCTCTCCATGCCAAGAATGGTTAGACTCATGCCCCACAGCTGCCTATATTCAATGTCACTTTCCCTATCTGGGAAGAAGACAAGGAACTGAAGACACACTGCTCAGTCCAGACTCTTTTGTTAATGTAATGTGTATACTGAAGTCATTTACTCTTAGAACATCTTGTTTACAAGTGAGCAGACTTAATTTAGTAACAAACTGCTAAAGAGAACTTATTATGTTCTGTTTTGTTATTTAAGGACTATATGTTTATACAGAACTCTTACACTTTAAAACAACCATTCCTATGGGTAGGACTTTTGGGTTCCAGATTTTCATCATAAATTAGCATAGGGTGCAGACACTGGGCATGTTTCCCTGGAGTCATTGCCTTATTATCAGGGCTAGACTTCAGTGTCCTTCCCTGGCAAAGACCCAAGATCTCACATTGTACAACAAACTCTCTGGAGTCTTACAAAGAAGCACAGTCTGACTTCAGGATGTGGTGACCGTGATAGGATCACAAGGCAGGGCTGACAGAGGAAATGACAATCAGGATTTGTCTTGTGTATGCCGCTGTCACCTGGGTTCTTCATTTCCTGTCCTCTCTGGCCTGTCTCTGACTCTCCAAGTATATCAGTTACCACTGATGTAAATAATTCGTAATGAAAGGAAAATCATTGGAGTGCATTCTCGGACACAAATTTTATGACAGTAATAAAATAAGTGAATCACTGACATGAGGATGGACTCTTACAAAGAATTTATATTGTGATATAAATTGGGGATGGAACTGTTCTGAAATTAATATATTGAAGGAATTAAAACTCTCCTAAAACATCATGTTCCCATAGAAACCATTAACTTACCCAGTCTTGTGCTATGCATGACAATACTAATACTCTGACTTCTTAGCTTTTCTCGCTTATCCATCGTTAGGAGATGCAACCTTAAGTGCTGAACTGCCTATAGGTGGCTATGCAAATAATGACCATGCATTTGTTGATCCACAGAACAAAGAGGTAGCTATGGATTGAGAGGCTGATCTTAATGAATTCACATTAAGGCTCTGTTCCTATGTTCTGAGCGACAACCAATGTGAGGTATTAAACTAAAAACACTTTAAACTCATGATGGCGTTTGCAATGCAGTAGGTAGTGGAGTGGCTACTTTGATGTGTTTTTTCATCTGCTCTTCATGACAACTTCATCAGTACACATTTAGATTTGACATGCAGGAAATGGAGACTCAGAAAACTTAAGTAACTCATCCAAAGTTATATAATCAACCTTTCTTTAATATTATTATTTTAGCTGCTGTCCCCTGGCTATATCGAATATGTGCCATGTTCTGTCTTAACTTACCCCATATCACAGAGTCATAAGTCTACATCCTTTTAAGACTGGGAGTACTGTGGCCAAAAGCAACCATTAATGACTTGATAGCAGCAACCTAAAGAGACAGGTGTGATCTTTCCCAGCTGGAGTACTTGCATATTTTCAATAGATTTCAATACAAAACTCTTAGAATATATCTAAGACTGTTCTATTTACATTTCTGTTGCTATAACAAAAGTCCCTGATCAACCAACAACTTTCAGAAGAAAGAGTTTATTTGGCTTACAATTCCATATTGCATCATTTTAAGGAAGTCAAGGCAGAAACTCAGTTAGTCACACCATGTTTGCAATCAAGAGCAGAGAGAGCACAAATGCATGAATGCTTGTTCACTGTTATACAGTTCAGGGTCCAGCCTAGGGAATGGTGCCACCATAGGCTGGGTCTTCCTACGTTAATGAACACTCAAGACAATCCTGCACAGGCATGCGAGAGATCAACCTAATCCATATAATCCTTCATTAACACTCCTTCAAGGTGACTTCAGGTTGTATCCAGTTGGTAGTTAAAAACAGCCAGTAAAAAGACCATGAATGATCTACCAAATACAGCCCAGAGCTTTAACTATAAAGGAAATAAACGATTTCACAGATAAACTAGCATAAATCAAACTGTACCTTTCTTGGATCTACCATTTTGAAAGATTTCACTTAATAAGTTGGGTTTTTTTTCTTTACTTAACGTGTATGGGCGTTTTGATTGCATGTATGGCTGTGCACCACATACATGCCTGGTGCCAAGGATGCCCAGAAAAAGGGGGTAGGGGTTAGGTCTCCTAAGACTGAATTACAGACAATTGTGAGCTATCATGTGGGTGTTGGGAAGGAACCCAGGTCTTCTAGAAGAACATCCAGTGCTAATAACTCAGAAGCCATCTTTTCAGCCAATTTGGTAAGGTTTCTAACTTCATTTTATTTACTTTATGGGAAGTAGTCACTACATACATGTATACGTAATGGCACATGTTCTGTAGCTAGACCTTTCAGTGTTCAGATGTTGGCTCAACTGCTTCCGACAACAGAAATGTAAGTATCTTATCCTACTACGTGTTTTAGTTTCATTTCTGTGGCTGTGAAAAAAAAAACACTCTGAAAAGAAGAAACTTAAGAGGAGAAAAGTTTTATTCCACTCTATTGCTGTGGGGAAGAGTGAAAACAGACACTTGAGGCAGATGTCCAGATCACATTTACAGTCAAAGGCAGAGAGAAAGGAATGCATGTTTGCTGATTGGATTGCTTGTGATCCGCTTGACTTCTTTACTCATGTAGTTCAGGATGCCTCGCATAGAGACTTGTGCCACCCATTGTGGGCTGGGCCTTCCCACATAAATTAACTTAATGAAGACAATTCCCTATAGACATACTCATATGTTCCCACACACATACTAAAACAATGTGTACCATCCCATCTTAAGACTCTCATCTCAGGTGGTTCTGGGTTGTGCAAACCTGACAATTAAAGATGACTATCACAATGGAATACTACTCTGCAATTAAAAACAATGAATTCACGAAATTCCTAGGCAAATGGTCAGATCTTGAAAATATCATCCTTAGTGAAGTAACCCAATCACAAAAGAACACACATGGTATGCAGTCACTGATAAGGGGATATTGACCCAGAATCTCGGAATACCCTAGACACAATCCGCATATCAATAGATTTCTAAGAAGATGGAAGGAGAGGCCCCTGGTCCTGGAAAGACTGGATGTAGGGGAATGCCAGGACAGAGAAGCGAGAGGGGGTTGAATGGGGAAAAGAGGGAGGGAAGGGGGCTTATGGGACTTTTGGGGAGGGAGGAAACGGGAAAGGGGAAGTGATTTGGAATGTAAATTAAAAAATTAAAATAAAATAAATTAAAAAAAATCTAAAAAAAAAAAAAGATGACTATCACAATGGGCTTCATTTTCGTCACCCATTATATGGACATAAAGTGCTTAAGGGTGAAAATGGTAACATTCTAAATGTCAAATAAATATTTTATCTTCCCAAAAAACCATCCAACTACATGAATGAATATGAATGCATGTGTTTCCTCCAATTTCCTTGTTGTCCTCCTTAGATATGCTTTTAGCATCTATCTCTTAGACATTCCATGTGTGCATAGATATGTACACACTTGTCACTCCCTACACATATTGAGCATGAATGTTTCTCTTTCCTCAAATACAAGCACACTTCACAATATTCCTATGTTTAAGTGTTTTTAGAATGTTGTATATCGATATGTATAGATCTGTCACAGTTCTCTATAAATAATTCATACTATTCCATCCTGTAGATATACCATGAATTATCTAACTACCACGCAAAAAAGCTGCTTGTCCCAGAGACAGGCGTGGAGGGTTGGAGCTGACACTGATTCTTTGTTGTTTGCTTGACTTCTCTTTTCCTTTCTAAAATGTAAGACACTGGTGCTATTTACATGGATTCTAAATAATTCCCTTGGATAACTTTCCCTGGACCATCGTAAATTAGGAGTATGAGTCTCCTCTCATTAATCATCTTACTGCAAAACACAGAACAATTCAGATGAACTCTTCTGCTATTGGCAAGTGGCTGCACATATTGGGCTATCTTTGTCAATGGCATTGTTTCATAGCAGTTGCTAGCTCATGCTTTGACACACAGATGGAAGGTTGGAGCTCTAACATTTCTTTTTCATTATATTTGAAGATTACTGTGATTGTTAATCTCAATTGTCAACTTGATGAGCTCTAGGAGCACCTCAGAGATGAACCTCTATGCATGGCTGTGGAGGGTGATTCTTATTAGGTGAATTGGGGTAGAAAACAACCACCCACTCTGAATGGCGGCATTCTCTGGACTGAAAAACCTAGACTGCATTAAAAACAGAAAGTAAGCTGAGCACAGGCCTTTATTCTTCATGAATGTAGGCAACATTGTAACCAGTTCTCTCATGTTCCTGTTGCTATAACTTCACTACCACAATGGACTCTGCCCTGTAACTGTGAGCCAAAAAAAAAAAAAATCCTTTCTCCATTAAGCTGCTTTTGTTGGGTTATTTTGTCACAACAACAAAAAATAGTGACAATGTAAATCTCTGAATTTCTATTATGCTTCCTCTAACTAATGGGTATGTCAACGATATCTTACTGCACAGGAAAGAGTTGACTCCACAGGCCTGAGCTACTCAACTCTAGCACATCCCCAAGTTGGGCTTGTTTTCATGACCTGTGGCCAGTTCCTGAACTGTGAACTGTTAGAATGTCCTGAGAGCTAAGGGTGTTTTGTACACTGGGAGCCTTGAGCCAAACTGTACTGGTTTGTCTGGACAATTTGACAAACAGTGTGATTAATGGTAAACACCTACTTGCCTACTAGGAGTCTAGAGCTGCAGTGGCTGTGGTCAGTCTATGTGGAAGACCTTCAGTGAACAAAGATGGATTTGTAGGCTCAGGAGAGCTTCCTGCAAACAATACTATGTGTGTGTACATTGTCTCAGCTCATTGCTGGGGGGGGGACTAAGCACACACTATTGGATTCCATAGAAAGAAGACTTCAATACTGGAGTTTTTCGTCACTGAGATATGTGCCTTTTCCTTCCATGATTTTGTATTGACGTGAACATTGATTTTGTATTCTCTTTTTACTGTCCTGATCTAAATCTGAATTGCTCCTGGGTCATGTATGCCTTTTTAGGGAATCTCTGAGCCTCGTGGTAGCCTGACACACTGTTTCAAAGGGTAGGCAAAGAGCAAATGACAATATTGAGGAAAACGATGGTTTGATGACACTTCCTAAAACAAGCAAAGACAGAGGAAGCATGGCTATAGGGTTTAGTACAGGAAGAGACTAGGCTCACTCTGAGTATCAAAGGAACAAGTGTAAATTAATGGCCACAGTACAGAATATCCATCCATAATGGAAAACTACTGAGAAGAATCATCAGGGTGAGGGAGAATCTGTCTGAGCTGCCCTAATAGGATCCTGGGTGAAGACAAACTAGGGTGATTAGCATCACCCTAATGGGATGGTGGATGATGAGGAATAAAGTCAGCTACAAGGGGTGATTAGACATAAAGGAGTATTAATGTAAGAGTTTTATTAAACCAACTTTGCAATATTTTTGGCTAAAACTGGATTTTATAAGTGCCAGGTAGACCTAGAAATTTCAGAAGCCTGACTGGTTTTTGGCCAAGCTAAGAATTTCTGTTGGTGTGCAAGACAGTCAACACAATATATGAGCCAAGAGTTATTAATATCACAGTTGGCAGTAACCTGCATCGCTTTGGAACTACCTGACTGGGGTGATGGGAAAAGAAGAAAGGACAGATATACGTACAGAAAAGCTGGGGTTGACTGGGCCGTGTGCTCTGATGAAGATGGTCATGCAACCTGGAAACTCAGCATGCTTATTATACATAGCTGAACAAAATAGCAGGCTATCTAATCTTGATAAGATGTCCCTGTAGGGGAGCAATCTCAGGCAATCGAAGGAGGAAGCTGTGTTTCATACTTTATGCACATATTGTCAATATCCTTACTAAGGAGAAGGTCTTACCATTCCAACTTCCAACATCCCTGGAGATCAACCTTCCAACAGAGGCCTTTGGGAAACATTTCATATGCAAATTATAGCAAATATAGTTTTTAAGTGTAAGGGTCCTTGATTCACTGAAAAATGATACAGAAGACTCAAATAGTGGATGTAAATGCAAAATGTGTTTTATTCTGCAGAAGTCCAGCATGCTGGGGTCTCCCATTACCAGAATAGAGAGACAACTAAGTGAGCTTGCAGGCCTGATTTAAAGCACATTAGGGAATTCCGGAGAAGGTGACCTCTATTTTAATCTGTTGGGTCCATCTCTACAAACATTCCATTACTAGAGTTTGGAGGCTGGAAACTTACTAAGGAGGTTTGAAAACTGTTGTGAGGAAGTTTGGAAACTGCTGCTGACCCATTGTCCTTGCCTTGGGCCAGGTGGCAGGGTAGCTTCTGAGGCCTGGACTGGCCCAGTTCTTGGAAACAGAGATTTAGGCCTAATCTCCTTACCTGACAACTTGAAGCCTGTCATAGAATCAGCTTAGCCTTCTCACAAGCCTAGAGAAAATGTATCCAATTAAAAGCAGAAAGTGGGGCTGGAAAGATGACTCAGTTATTAAGAACACTGACCAGTGGACTTAGGTTTGATTCCCAGCATCCTCCAACAACTTGTGCCTCCTAAACCACCTGTCTTAGTCAGGGTTTCTATTCCTCCACAAAACATCATGACTAAGATGCAAGTTGGGGAGGAAAGGGTTTATTCATCTTATACTTCCACATATGCTGTTCATCACCAAAGGAAGTCAGGACTGGAACTCAAGCAGATCGGGAAGCAGGAGCTGATGCAGAGGCCATGGAGGGATGTTACTTACTGACTTGCTTCCCCTGGCTAGCTCAACTTGTTTCTTATAGAACCCAAGACTATCAGCCCAGAGATGGCACTACCCACAATGGGCCCTCCCATCCTTGATCACTAATTGAGAAAATGCCTTACAGCTGGATCTCATGGAGGCATTTCAACTGAAGTTCCTTTCTCTGTGATAACTCCAGCTTGTGTCAACTTGACACACAAAACCAGACAGTACACCACCCCAAACATGGCCACTAGTTGGGGACAAATTGTTCAAATACCTGAGCCTAGGGTGGCTTTTCCTACTTAAACCACCATAAGAACCTTTGTTGGCAGCTAACAAGCAGCCCACACAGGGGATCCAACCCCTTCTTTGCTCCCCCACAGTCATGCAAAAGGAGTTCAGACATGCATGGAGGCAAAACATATATAATAATAAAATAATAGTGGGAAATTAAATGAGAATGAGAAATGCCCCCTCTTATAAGAAGAAGAAAATAATACCCAGATGGCTCCCCTCACCATTTTTGCTGAACTTTAAAGAAATGACTTCTTTCCCCCCACCATTTTCATCCCTGGCACTGTATGCAATTTCATCAGGCTACGTTGTCATTCCAAGCCTTGGTTTCTTCTCCTGAATGTGCAGTTGTTGATGTATTGAGGGGCTTACCTGGGCGAAAAGGATTTAATAGGCATTGTCTGGTAGTTTTCCATTTCTATTACTTTTACTAGTATGTTATTGTTGCTTCAACTACTAGTGCTCATGTATCTTTGTAGAATCCTGAATCCCACATCCCAGCTAATGTGCGGACAAGAATAAGTCTATCAGTATTTTTAAACTGACTTACACAAATACACAAAATTAAGTCTTAGGATCAGGAAAAAAGTTTTTTTGGAAAGCAAAATCCATCAAACAGCTTAATGTTTTAATTGGTTATAAGTTAAATGACTAATCTTATATGGTTGATCTTACTGCACTAAATACAAAATACGAGCATAAGTTGAAGTCTTACATAGTTAGAATACATTGAAAAGAATGGTGAGGTGGCAGGAGCTCTCTCCTATCAGGGATTTACTGGAACAGTGTCTCTAACTAGTTGCCCAGCCCAGCTTCCTACATCCTTGCCATTATGTAGAGAAAATCCCAGTGGGAAGTTCAGTTTTGTATATAATCAGTGTTTAAGAAATATTTCTTCATCTGACTTCTCAGTTTTAGAATTCCAATCATTTTATCAGCTACATCATTGGTTGCTAGTCTCTCTTCCTCAGATTCCACCTCTTTTCCAAATGGTCTTGCATATGAGCATAGATCCTGAGACTACAGAGCTATCTCTTAAAAGAGTGAAGTTCAGTCCAGCAAGAAACTGGCTTCATAATCATTCTCTACAAAGATACAGTGCCCCTTTTGCCACTAGAAACATACTAGCAATAGAAATACCTGAATTCATTGCAACGTGTTTAGAAAAATTAAAAAAACAGGTAGTGTTGAAATATACAGAAGACCCAGTTCTATATCTTCCAATCAGAGTTTTACTTCAGAAAGCAAATAGCACAGATTAGTCAATACTTCACAGAGGAAAGGAGCATGACTTAGCAACTTGTTCAAGAGTTATTTTAGGTCTCTTGCTTTGTTGTTCCAGCTAATCATTTGACCCCTTGTGACCATCCTTCCCCTGGGGAAATATTCTGAATTTGATCTGATATTTTAAAAGCTATTTCACAGAGCAAAAAATATTTTTGGTATTTTTGAATTTACAAAATGTTTTTAACCTTTGAGGACAAAAATAAATAAATAGGTTAGAGAAAATTAAAATAAGCCCAAGTGCCTGTCTTGAAAGCCGTCAAGTACAGGAAGAATGTAGGTGGACTAAAACTACCGTCAAACTCGGGCAAGCACCTAAATCTCTAAAGATGTCAAAAGTGATTTTATATGAATGACTGGGTGCCTGTGTTTCTTTAGTGTTCTTCCAAAGAAGAGGGAGAGTTGTAGAAAACATTTAAAAAGAAACATTATCAAAATTCAGTGTTCAGCAAGAACACTTCAGTACAGCAAGTCTTCCTGGGATGTCAACAAGCCCACCATCTAGTGATAAAGCAATTCCATGTCAAAGAGAAAGTGACCACGCTAGGGGCTGAGCTTGGGCTGAAGCATGAGCAAGGTGGCCTGGCCTATTATCCCAGCCCTCCAGAGGATGAGGCGGAAGGTTCTTGGCGACAAGGCCAACCTCAACAGTAGACCCTGGGCTCCACAGTGGAAACCTATGGGAAGGGCTGGAGAGATGGCTCAGCAGTTAAGAGCACTGACTCCCCTTCCAGAGGTCCTGAGTTCAATTCCCAGCAACTGCATGGTGGCTCGCAACCATCTGTCAAGGGGTATGATGCCCTTTCTGGTGTGCCTGAAGACAGTGACAGTGTATTCACATACATATAATAAATAAATAATTATTTAAAAAAAAGAAACCTATGGAAGGAGAGTCAGGTCAAGGAAAAGGAGAGGCAGAGAAAGGGGAAGTGGCAGAGGGAAAAAGGAGTAAAGAGAAGCCTGTGTGTTGCCACGTGCCTGTAACGCTGGAACATGGTAGGTAGAGGTAGGAACAGTAGTTCAAGTAGATCCTCTTTTGCTATAGATCAAATTCATGAACAGCCTAGAAAACATGAGACCATGTCTCCAGAAAGAAAGAAAATAAAGAGAAAAGGGAGGAGGGAAAAAAGGGAAAGGAAGAGGACCGAGGGATAGGAAGGAAGGAAGGAGGGAGTAAATCTGAACCAGACAGATTCTTGCCTACATGAACTACTTTAGGGGATGAAATCAGGTGAAAGATGAAAAACACAGCTGAAATACTCAGACTGTAAGAAATTTCAAGTCATAGGAAGGTGAACTCTACTCTTATTTCAAAGCCTTCCTATCCCTGAGAGTAGCCTTAATCCTACAACTAGTTCAGAATCCATAAAGCGTTCTAGTCCATAGTTACATATACCTCCAGTGAGATAGTTACAAAGACCTCCCTATTCCCTATATATTCTAGAAATGTGTAAGCAGCATTCTTACAATTAGGAATTAGTAATTCCTAGCAATTAGAAACAAATGATCATGCCTAAGATGACAACCGTCAGAGCTAGAGGACTCTGAGATAAATCCAGGGTCACATCACTGGACCACTTTAATCCTTAGTTTCCCCATATGTAAACTGAGACTACTAGTAGTCTACCTTATGGTTTTGTAGGGATCACCTGAGACAAACAATTGTGCTTAGAACAGTAAGGGCACATATGTGGATGCGACCAGCTTTGCTTATATGTGCATTAGTAACTTTTCTCCATGAGATGGCAAAACACCTGACAGAATCAGTTCCTGGAGGAAAGAGTTTACTTTGCCTCATGGTTTGAGCATAGTCTCTCATGGTCGGAAAGGTATAGAGAGGTGAGAGAGGCTTTAGCAAAAGGAGCTTCTGGCAGCTGGTGCTGTTACATCCACAGACAGGAAGCAGAGAAAGATGAATTCTAGTGCCTTACTAGCTTCATCCTTTGTTTGTCTTTTGGGTTTGTTGTTGTTGTTGTTGTGTTTGTTTTCCTTTTATTCAGGGTAGGACCCCTACCACACTGCATGCTGCAACCCACATTCAGGGTGTGTTTTCCCTCTTCTCTTCATCCTTGGTGAGACTTCCTCACAGATACACCCAGAGGTGTGTTCCCTTGGAGAACCTAGATCTATCCAATCATGTTGACCATAAATGTTAACTGCCACAGTAAATGTGTTCATTGAGACATTCCACAGGGAGTTCCTGAATTCCTACTCTCCCCCAGACAGCACTTTGGGACTAGACCCCAATAATAAACAAGGCAGGAAACAACACCCATGGATTTGTACAAATATTACATGTCAATTAAATTTTTTATTTGAATTTTTCTACTTTTTCCTCTTTCTACCCTCTCCCCCCAGAGCCCCTCCCCCCAGACTCCCCACTTCCATCAGAAAAGAGCAGGCCTCCCAGAGACATCAACCAAATGTGGCATAACAAGCTACAGTAAGACCAGACAAATACCATCACATCGAGGTTGGACGAGACAAACCAATAGGAGGAAAAGGATCCCACAAGTGGGCAGAAACCAAGACTTTAGACTTCATGGAGCCTCCCTTCTCAACCAGAACCTAAACTCCATTAATAGAAAGTGCATTAAATATCATTTATATGTCCACGGTACTTTGTACAAAAACAAAAAAAGAACCTAGGAATTTGTGAGTCAACTGTAATAAGTAGATGAAGAAAGGCGTGCTTGGGAAATCTTGGACTCCTAGGCAAAGAAAACAACAATTAATGTGAAAACACCTATTGTATTCTGCTAGGAAGATCTTCTGGAACGTAGTCATTTAACATTTCTTAACAAAGTCAGCTCCTTTAAACTAGAATAGATGACACAGAGTTTCCACCCAAACGCACCACATGTTGCTTGTGTAGCACAGGAATGTGAAGCAAAGAGTTCATTTCTGGATTGTGGTGTTCAGCCAGGTGAGCCCAGACCACCTTGTGTTCTGGGCCTTTCTGTCTAGAGTGTCTGCCAGTTGGAAGCCTTGGTTCTGGCTCCTCACCCTTAGAAGCCCGGGAAGTAACCACTGGCCAGAGTAACTGCAGGAGGCCAGCGGGCTCTATGCCTCCTAGCTGAGTCTCCATCTCTAAGACATGAGTTACAGCTGGAATACAAGTTCCACCAGCGCACCCAGCAATGCAGGACGAGTCCACTTCCCAATAAACAATGACATTAAAAAACAGAAAAGAAAAGAACCTTCCCGTTAGTTTTCAGTCTAATTATAAAGATGAATTTAATTCACTGGAAGCAGGTAAAAGTTATAACTTCAAATAGTTGGGGTAACTTCTTGGGAGTTTGCAGGAAAACTGGATTCTAACTTCATCTTTGATTAAGTAGCTTTCTGAACATCAACAAAGAAACTAAGGGAAGTCAAGATAGAAACTCAAGGCAGGAACTGAAATAGAAGCCATGGAAGAATGCTTCTTATGGGTTTGCTCTTCCTGACTTGCTTGGATTGTTCTCTTATATGCCTTAGGACCAACTACCCAGGGGTGGTACCCCCTCCAATAGGCTGAGCCCTCCACATCAATCAAAAAAAATGTCCCTACAGGCTTACCTTCAAACTGATCTTATGGATTCATTTTCTCACTTGAGGGTTCCTCCTCTCAGATGACCCTAGCTAGTGTCAGAAAACTAGCCATCACATATCATAACTTACCTCACAGAATAGACTATGATCCACATTCGATAGTGGTTGAGTCTTACGTATTTGATTTTTAATGCATTCATAATTTTGTTTTTAATTAATTTATTTACTTTATATCTCAATCGCAGTTTCCCTCCCTCCTCCCAGTCCTTCCCTCTCTCCTCCTCTTCGTTCCCCTCTTCTCCCTTTCTCCTCTGAAAAGGGGAGGCCTCCCATGGGTATCAACCTGCATATCAAGTTGCAGTAGGACTAGGCATCGCATCTTCTTCTACTGAGCCCAGACAAGGCAGCCCAGCTATGGGACAAGGATCCAGAAGCAGGCAACAGAGTCAGAGACAAGCCATGCTCCCGCTGTTAGGAGTCCCACAGGCAGCCCAAGCTGTACATCAGTTCCATATGTGCAGAGGGCCTAGGTCTGTCCATGCACACTCTCAGGTTGGCACTTCAGTCTCTATGGGCTCCTATGGGCCCAGGCAGTCATCATTTTATATCTGTAAGAAGTTTGATTTTTTTTATGTCATACAATGATAGAAATTCGTGGTATTGATTATTAGTACAAGCAATAAAAGTTCTCACAGCGCAGCCAGCAGGCCTCTCTTCACAGAGATTTCTTTGCTCACCCAATGAAGCCTGCCTAGGACAAGTTGAGCCAAGGGTCTCTAACCTTTGTTTTGCTCAAGGTACTTGATCCTGATTATTTTGTTTCCATGGCTTATAATGTGTTCTGCGCGCCTCAGAAAAAGAGCAAAGCGCTTGCTCTTTCCTCGACCGGCTCCTGGTATTCTCACCCCAGTTAGGACGTCAGCTGCTTTCAGAAATCTTCGTTCACATGTTTAACTGTAACGTTAGCCTTTCCTTCCTTGGCTCATTAACTGCCCTTGGTGCAGGTTAACCAATGACCCCAGAAGAGGTCTCCAGTTCCTCCGTGAGCGTGATGAGCAATTCGCACCCTGCACCTCGGCCAACAAAAACGCTGTGCCTTTTTACAAGCAGCTCAAGTCCCAGAAGGCCATGTGGTTCATGGCATGCCGTATGTAAAAGAACAATAAAAACTTTTATAGCTCCAGGAAAGCCACCAAGTCCCAGCTGTGCCTGAGGCAGGTAAACCGGTGTGTCCTCAGGTAGCCTCGAGCCTTAGCAACTTCAGGAGACCAGTGACTGCTCTGCAAATTTCAGGGCGGTCTGACACTGGAGACAAGCACATTCAGGTTTTCTGAGAAACCAGGGCAGTTGTCCTTGTCTTGAAGCGTGAGAGCTAAATGAGTTGAACGGACAGCATGGTTTTTTAGCCTTGAAAAGACAAAAATGTCCACTCCACTGCCCATTTGCTAAGGAATAGACATGCTGATAGAAGTCTAATCAAGATGTATGTATCTGATAGATGACTTCTATCCAATGAAAAGGTACATGTGCTTGTATGTATGTGTACCACAAATGATAAATGTGCACAGGGGTTTTGTCAGGAAGTGGAAATCCTCTCAGAGATTGACCTTTCATTATACACGAGCCTAGGAAGTCAATATTGACCCAATGTTACATGTACAGCACCCACAATATGGAAAAGACTGCAGTGGAGAAGGAAGTGGGGGAGAATCATTCCCACTAAGAATATACTCACTAAACTATGAATTGTACAATTCTCTGTGTGTGTGAGTGTGTGTGTGTGTATGTGTGTGTGTTGTACTGCCAATCTATAAACCTCTGTCTGAGATAATATCTACTAAACATCATTCTTTGTTTGTGCCTTTTACTATGGGTAGTTATTTTTCTTGTTGCTATGACAAAATACCTCCCAGAAGCAACTTAAGGGAGAAAGGATGAACTGGCCTCACTGTTTCAGAGAGCTGGAGGTCCACTTTGACTGGAAAGGCAAGGTAGAGTGTTCAGTCCATGCCAGTGAGCTACAGCAACTATTGAGATCATTGTGGTCCAGGAAGCAGGGAAATAGCGCCAAACCAGGACCTTCCTATCACCTCCATAGGCCTACTCCCAAGGGCCCCACTGCTGCATCCAGGCTCAACTTACAGGTTCCATAGCTCCCAAACTACTACCACCAGCCAGAGAACAAGTACCCAAAATTCAAGGCTGTAGGACAGTTCAGATTCAAACCACTCAAACACACACACACACACACACACACACACACACACACACACACACCAAATATATATTGAATATATTACATATATATGACTTACACATTTATTCTTTTCCATGCTATGTGTTAGGCTAATCCCCATCAAAAATATAACTCCTTCAAATTCTCTTTAGAGTCTTAAAATTTCTTGATCATATAAACAGATACTACTATCTGTTTAACAATGTACACTGGCTGGTTGCCTGAAATGCTAATTGGATTTCAAAAAAGATGTAGATTTCTTCAGAACAGAAAAATGTGATGTCCAGAAACCTTGCAGGGAAGGCAAAGGCATCTAAACTGATTCAAAACTACCCTGGTGGCCTGTGAATCAGAGGGCAAATGTCTGAGCTCCCGACCAGCTGTGCCCTGGCTTAAGCACCTGACGGCACACATTGTTCCATCCAGATGCCCTTGTGTTAACGAATCCGCAGATCCCTGGCTTTTACTAATGATCTCAGCTGGGATATTTTCTCCAGCAATCTTCCTCTGTTATTTATTTATTTTCTTTTTAATTCTAGGCCTTGCCTGTGAGAATTCCTAAGCCAGAGGAAAATATGTTTTTGATTTTTACAAAGAAACATTACCTAAATTAATGTTTTCTTAGTCACCATGTCTTCATATTACAGACCACCTTTCCATCCTCGGGGGAAAGGAAAAGCAACAGAACACGTGCAAAGATCACCTTCATCTACCGCAGGAAACCTTCCCTTTCTCCCATCCAAAACTGCCACCTCTCCACTGCCAAAAGTAATTCTCACAATCCCTTAAGCTTTCCCTCCAGCTCTTTAATTTTCAAAGTCTGGCTTAGCAACCATAATTTAACTTGGGATTTGTGGCGATCAGACTCTAAGCGGATATGAAATTTTTTTACATGGAGATACTTGCTTTTAAAATTCATACAATGTTCTTAAGTAACTGCACCAATGAGACTGCTAGTCAGTCATTAGTTGATCACAACTGATACTGAATTAATGTGTATTCTGTTAATTACATCATACACAGAATCATGTATTCAGAGTAGCCCTGTCCAATAGAAACATAGCATGTATATTTACATTTTTGCATAGCCACATTCAAAAATAAAAAGAAATTTAAATTAATATCTTAGTTAATTTAAACTGGTATTATTTCAACATGTTCTCAATATACAATATTACCAATGGGATATTTTGCATTCTTTACACCATCTCACACTTGTGACACATCCCATGACCTGTTAGCAGCTTGTCTAGTGTTCATTCATTATAGCCAGGTATGGAGACTTTTACACACATATGGGGGAACTGAGTGTCAGAGTAGAGTATCCATACCTTTAATTGTAAGTCCGCTTCAAAAAAAAATAAAACCAAAGCGTTGTACTTTTACTGGAACGTGCTATTTATACTTATATACTACACTATGATAATGCAATACATGTTTACAAGGAGTAGTGCTCAATGAAATAAGTACTCTTGAACTGTCAGCCATTTTTATGTGCTGGGAATTTCCTGATATGCTAATTATTTTTAAATACATCATGTTCAGCCCACGGTTCTCTTGTCCTGCTAAAGAAGCAGCAAAAGCTGGAGAGATTGCTCAGTGGTTAAGAGACTTGCTATGCAGTCCTGAGGACTGGAGTTTGGGTTCCAACACCCACACAACACCCACATCTCCACCACATACCTGTAACCCCTATCTCCAAGGAGGAGAGAGACAGAAGGGTCACTGGGGCTTACTGGCATGGAGCCTAGCCTAGAAAATGTGAGCCCAGCTTCCAGAAATATCCTACCACAAGAAGGAGTAGGTATGAAAACACTCTTGCAACATAAACATTTAAAAAGAACAGTAACCGGAAGTTCTCATTCTGTACTATGGTGCCGTCATACTTATATATCCGGCCCCTTCCGGCACTTTCTGGAGCACTGTTCCATTTTCTTCTACAGCTTTCTCGACTGTGGCTGTGATGAGTTGCTTCAAGTTCCTGCCGCCTTGAATTCCCTGCTTTGATGGACTGGAACCTGGAACTTTCTCCTGCAAGATGCTTTGTCAAAGCAACGGGAAGTAGATTAAACCACAAGTAAGAACATGTGGTATTTGTTTTTCTGTAGCTGGCTCATTTCGTTTATTTCATTTCATAGCAGCACCCGCACTGCTGAAAATGCCAGTTTCATTATTTTATATGACCTAGTAGTATTCTGTTGGACAAATATAACACTTTATTATATTCTTTATAAACTCCTTTACTGAATCCAGGATGAGTCTGTATTACGTCTAGTCTGAATATTACTGCAGCTTTGGATATACACTCAAGGAAAATTGCCAGATCATGTGGTAGGGTGTTGTTACTGCTGCTGCTGCTGCTGCTGCTGGTGGTGGTGGTAGTGGAAGTGGTATGTGTGTGTGTGTGTGTGTGTGTGTGTGTGTGTGTGTGTGTGTTTTAGCCAATTCCATATTAAAATATTTCTAAAATATTTCTAAAATTTCTCTTCATTAGCAAATTAGAACAGACAACTGTTTCTCTCACAAATTAAGGGATTCCACTAGATCATTGCTTTCATAGAAACTGTTATACTGAGGTTCAACATGTTCAGACAATTATGACTGAAGCTTTAATTGTAATTCTAAACCATGCTTTTCTGACTCACTTAGACAATCATTTGAAATCCCACTGCTCCGCTCCAGAGTGTTCAAGTTCCTGTCTCTGGCCTTCGGGAGGATGTATTTGAAAGTGCATGTTTTCATGGTAAAAAGAAGTGTCCAAAACAACAGACATTTCTCATGGTTTTAGAGGTCAGAAGGCCAAGGTCAGCTTTTCGACATGGTCAGACTGTAGTAAGGATTATCTCCTGAGATGCAGACAGCCACTGTTCACTGTGTCCTCACAGGGGAAAACAGTCTGCTCTGCATCTTCTTCTATGGCTCCTAAGTCCATTGTGAGGGCCATGTCTTCATTATCTCCCCTAAACATATCATCTCTCAAAGCCCTGTAAATACTTTCTAACACTTGAC
The DNA here is from genome assembly GCA_036184795.1 of Tokudaia tokunoshimensis. Taxonomy (NCBI): domain Eukaryota; kingdom Metazoa; phylum Chordata; class Mammalia; order Rodentia; family Muridae; genus Tokudaia; species Tokudaia tokunoshimensis. The sequence continues at coordinate 74,236,960 of BTHU01000015.1, forward strand.
AACAACACAGGATCTAGAATCACCTTGGAAACAAATCTTTGGGAACATCTGTGAGGGAGTTTATTTATATTGAGGCCATTTAGATGCAAAGACCTATACTGGATTCCGGCAATACCTTTATTTGGCCTGGAGGGCTTAGAGTGAATAAAAACTAGAAACCAAGCTAAGCACTAGCATTTATCAGTCTCTGCTTCATGACTGCAGAAGCACTATAACCAGCCGCCTTTCACCATGTCTTCCCTAGCACGAAGGACTATATCTCCCTACAGACCCTCAAGTTGTACAAGTATTTTATCACAGCACTTGAAACAATGACTGACTGGCCCCATCTCCAAACGCCACAGCAATCTGATTGAATAGCAGATTTCAATGTATGAGATTCAGTCCATAGCAGGTCTGTATGATCCAAGTCAAGCAGAATGTGATGTATATGTTCCAAGAGATTTGATCTAAGTCAGATGTCAGTCCTCTACAACACCTGATTGCAAAGCAGAGGGCAAAGAACATGACTGCTCCTGAGGCTTACTGCTCCACAGGTTCTCCAAGTGTGGTTTCCATGGGCACCCGCCCAAGGGTATTCTGTACCCAACACGTACCAATAACTCTCAGCCCCAAGGAGGACAGAGACAGGAGGATCCAAAATGTAGCTTCGAAGCTAAGCAAGTATAACCTTAGGACAATGTCTAGAGAAATTATGTGTGGCCAGTTTAATTTTGTTGTCAGATAGGGCATTCTTATAGAAAGGTCTAGAACTCACTCTGTAGTCCAGGCTGAACACAAACTTTCAGTGACCTTTCTTTTCAGCCTCCTGGAGACTGGGATTACAGGCATGAGCCACTGTGCTTGGCTTCAAGACTGTGTTTTCTTGAATGATATCCATAAAGACAAACTAAATGACCAAGTAATATGATAGCTTCCTTGCCTAATTTTACCACTAGAGTCATTTCCTTAAAATAGAAATCATTTTATACGGAGAAAAAGATTCACTTAATGAATTCTGTACTAAAATATCATAGATAAGGGGTATCTATGAAAATCATTTTCATGGAAAGCAAATTTCATAAAAATGATGAATTCCACGCATCAGTTTTCTAAAGGGAAGGTGCCGTCATTGGCTGGGGTGATCAATGGGCAGTCAGAGGGACTTTGATGCTTTGCTTTATGCAAAGACAATGGAACAATAAGAAAATTACTGTGAGTTTCAGTAGCATGTAATTTAATATTACAGCACAAGCACCTCTAAAATGTATTAAGCTTCCAATAATTTTAAGAAATTGAAATGAAATGTGCTTGGCAATAACTGGACATTTTGACACCAATGAAAATATTTTATGTAGTTATGTAAGTGATAAAAATAAATGTTTTATTTTTTTAAACAAAAATCTCCAAAAAAGGGTTCTAACTCGGAAAAACGATCATAATTAACAAAATTTCATGCAGGCTGTGGGAGCCAAGGACAACATCTTAGAACAACCAGAAGTGACGTCATCCTGGCCCTACGTTTCTAAGATCTGACCACCTGTGGAGATCTTTAAAAATTAATTTTCCAAGTATGGACACAACGAGGCTCTCTCTCTCTTTCATGTGACTTTCCGTTGTGCCAAAAAGGAGCTGAATGCACACATCAGCTTTGGAAGCAGCTGTCCCTTCAACGCAAATGACAATGTGTCACTACAGGTACCATCTGGAGAAAGGGACATGGGTCTACTATTTCTGACGGTATTAAGCAGCCCAGAGTCGGGTTCCAAGATGAAAGGTGTACAAAGCAAACTAATATTCACAATGGAGATGTAAAATTATGCAGTAGCTGAACTGTACATCAGGTACATTCCTCTCGCTATGTGAAGGGACGGACGTGCACTGCTTATCACTGCAGTAGTTTTTTTTAACATTTTTTAACATTGTTGCTTGCTCCTCGCGTTGGGAACTATGAATGAAGGTGCTACAATCCTGTGCACAGGTTTGGTGTGGACACATTTTTTAATGCATGTATGTAAATAGTAAGGAACACTTTGGCTGGATCACAGTAGCATTCAGTTTCATGAGAAACTGCAGAGCTGTGTTTTGTATTTTCTTCATTATAAGTGGAAGGTTGTGTCTGTGATGGTTCCTCTTACTTGTCAACCTGACTGGATCTGGAAGAAACTAAAAGATAAGAACACCCATCTGTAAGGGACATTTTTTCTTGATCAGGTTAATTGAAGTGGGAAGATTCACGCTAAACGTGGATAGCGGTCCAGTTAGCAGGAAGCACGAGAAAAAGCTTTGTGTTTTGCACCATTGCCCTTGTCTGTCACTAGCAAGCCCAGCCTGTTGCTGCTGCTGCTGCTCCTAAGTTCCTTCAGCGATATCGGAATCCAGCTCTCTAGGCTGAGGAATCTCACCTCACGGACTGCCAGAGGCCAGCCCTGGCCTGTCTACAGGCTTCCCCCATGAGGAGATCAGGAGTCATTGAGGAAGAAGGGAATCAGGTATAGTCAGGTATGGTTGTCAGGAGAATCTTACCACTCTGATGGACTAGCAGTCAGGCTGCATCTTTATTGATTCGGGTTTCACAGATCAAAAAAAATAAATAAATAAATAACAGGTCATCCAAAAAGTACAGATTATATCATTGTGTCTCTAGACATGTGTTTGATTTTTTTTTCATTACATGTCTGGGTTACAAGTTCAGTCACAATTAGAAAGTACAAATAGAACAGATTTTATTTTTATTATTAGCCCTATAACTCCAATTCAAGGAATCTAAAGAATGTCCCCACCAAAGCAAACACATTTATTATATGACAGTCTGCTTTTAGGCTGGCAGTGTTTGCAGTTTTAAAGCACTCTAGACAAACAGAAAATATTGGAACTGGTCTTTTTTTTAAGTAACAAATACTAATACCCAACCCCTTTTACCATATCATCTCATTATATATGCTATATAGTAGGAAAAGGTTACTTTAGTCAATCTATCTCATTTACGGAGTTTTATTCCTTCACGGGTGTTTCTGCTCAATCCCTTATCTTTAAAGTGCATTTTGAGAGAGCTCTACGTATATTGTAAAAACATGCTGAGAATCTGTGACCTATTCTCCTGGCCAGTCAGAGTTTGTCAGTCGTCTCTGTTTACCCTGCACCAATTGTACTATTTGAGTTTGCTTAGAGGTGGATGCCCCCAGAAGATTCCTGGAGTCATGGCTTTATTTAGAAACTCCTCTTTCTCCACATCCTCGCCAGAATCTACTGTTACCTGAACTTTTGATTTTAGCCATTCTGACTGCTATGAGGTGAGGGTTGTTTTGATGTTGATTTCCCTGATGACTAAGGATGTTGAACATTTCTTTAGAGGCTTCTTGACCATTCAAGTTTCCTCAGTTGAGAATTCTTAGTTTAGCTATGTACCCCATTTTTAATAGTTATCTGATTCTTTGGAGTCTAATTTCTTGAATTAGTTCTTTGTATATATTGGATATTAGCCCTCTATTGGATATAGGATTGGTAAAGATCTTTTCCCAATCTGTTGGTTGCCCTTTTGTCCTATTGACAGTGTCCTTTGCCTTACAGAAGCTTTGCAGTTTTATGAGGTCTCATTTGTCAATTCTTGATCTTAGAGCATAAATCATTGGTGTTCTGTTCAGGAACTTTTCCCCTGTGCCCAAGTATTTGAGGCTCTTCCCCACTTTCTCTTCTATTAGATTAAGTGTATCTGGTTTTATGTGGAAGTCCTTGATCCACTTAGACTTGAGCTTTGTACAAGGAGATAAGAATGGATCGATTTGCATTCTTCTACATGCAGACCATCAGTTGAACCAGTACCATTTTTTGAAAATGCTGTCTTTTTTTTCCACTGGATGGTTTTACCTTCTTTGACAAAGATCAAGTAACCATACATGTGTGGGTTCATTTCTGGTTCTTCAATTCTGTTCCATTGATCTACCTGCCTGTTTCTGTACCAATATCATGCAGTTTTTATCACTGCTGCAGTGTAATACAGCTTGAGGTCAGGGATGGTGATTCCCCCCAGAAGTTCTTTTATTGTTGAGAATAGTTTTGCTATCCTGGGATTTTGTTATTCCAAATGAATCTGAAAATTGCTCTTTCTAACTTTATGAAGAATTGAGTTTGAATTTTGATGGGGATTGCATTGAATCTGTAGAATGCTTTCAGCAAGATGGGCATTTTTACTATATTGGTCCTACCAATCCAAGAGCATGGGAGATCTTTCCATCTTCTGAGATCTTCTTCGATTTCTTTCTTCAGAGACTTGAAGTTCTTGTCATACAGATCTTTCACTTGCTTGATTACAAGGATGTGGAGAAAGAGAAACACTCCTCCATTGTTGGTGGGATTGCAAGTTGATACAACCACTCTGGAAATCAGTCTGGCAGTTCCTCAGAAGATTGGACATAGTATTACCTGAGGACCCTGCTATACCACTCCTGGGCATATACCCAAAAGATGCTCCAACATATAACAAGGACACATGCTCCAATATGTTCATAGCAGCCTTATTTATAATAGCCAGAAGCTGGAAAGAACCCAGATGCCGGGCGGTGGTGGTGCACGCCTTTAATCCTAGCACTTGGGAGGCAGAGGCAGGCAGATTTCTGAGTTCAAGGACAGCCCGGTCTACAGAGCGAGTTCCAGGACAGCCAGGGCTATACAGAAAAACCCTATCTCAAAAAACAAAACAAAACAAAAGAACCCAGATGTCCTTCAA